>CM034152.1:179177429-180377429 GCA_019776745.2 Taxus chinensis | reverse complement strand
CATCTTGAATCTCAACTCATGCCACGAATTTCACATGTCTATTCATTTTGGGGAAATCTTTGCTCGGTTCTCATTACATTTTCTAGAACTATTTTTCTGGATCGATGGTTTCTTTTGTCATTTTAAATTTTATTATGAAAATGGCATGCCCTGTTTGTGAGTAGTGTTATACCAATGCTCTTCTTCCCCAAATTTCGAGACCAAACACACAAATTCACCCTCTAAAGGATAGGTTTACTCTGACTTTCTGTCTCTATTTCTGCTGAACTATTTTTGAGTTTGATTTTTTCTAATCGGATGAATGGTACCATCTAAGATGTCAAGGAATTACAGGAGTGTTATGGTCAATTCATTTTGCCATGACTTGTTTGTGATCTACACAGGCTCCATAAATAAAGAACTATTATGGAAAGTAGAAAATGCAAACCAATATTTAACGGATGAGGGTATGCTGAGACCTCTAGCGGAAAAACTAGTACTTAAGTAGAATTACAACAATTGTTTTTCTTGGCATTGATCTCATACACTGGACTTGGAAGAACAATTTTAGTGTCTGTCAATGATGTTGCATTTCCATTTCCTTGTTATTCATTTGCAGTGAGCACTTTTTTTCTTAGTGTCTTGTATATTTCAGTCAAGACTATCATAAATGCAGCCTCCACATTTGTTGCAACTAGTGCTGATGTTTCAAAGAAGAACAAACCCTCTCGATGAGCGAATTCTTATGCATCTTCTGTAGGCACTTCACGATTGTTTCGACAGGTGGAAATATGATGAAGGAAAATGCCAGAATGATACGTTTCTGAGGTAAGGGTTTAAATTCTAGCATTTTTGTCAGGCTTACTCAATTACCTCCCATTTGGAGGCTGTTCTCACTATTCGCACTTTGGTGTGTCTGTCCTTGCTCAGCAGCTTCTTCACACCAATCTTGTTATTCCCTGATGGAATCATGGGCGTAATAATGCCCTCCTATGAATCTCCCATCGCTAAACCTGAATTACTCCTCTGGTTCGTCCCTCCGCCCTGCACAAAATATAAGTTTGAGCCTTCCATAACTCGACCGTGCGTGCAGTTAACCATGTCTGAAATATCCTTGCAAACTTTTGCCATTTGCCATCATCAATCTCAAAGTTTAATAAAGTTAAATTTTATTATGTTTTAAGGAAAATAATATATCCAATTAATAGATTCAAAAAGGTTATTTTTTAAATTGAAATTCTGTAAATAAATTATTATCGTTATATAGAGATTATAATTTGTTATAGAGAAATTATTATTTTTTGTGTGTCATTTGCGGTCTCTTTTTTATTTTTTTCGATTTTTTTAGTATTTATAAAAAAATTCTCTAACTAAAATGATTACCATAAACTTTCTTAGTTAAATGATCAGCTCGACATCTTAATTAGAATGGAAAATCTACTAAATAATAATTTCTTTGGACCACCTTTGATACAATAATTTGAACAATTGATCCATTTATTAATTAGCATTTATTAATTATCGTATGATAAAATGGTAGCCGTATATTTTTTCATTAAAATTGGATAAAATTGCACTTAATATTATTTTTTTGCAAGTGTTCAATTTGTTGACACTCTCCTTATAAATCAATTTTTGGGTTGTTCCAGTTTTGTGTTGGCAGAATGAAGACACGGAGTCAATCTAACGTCCCCATTCCTCTTGACACTCCTACATGGACGGTATGCATTAGAAACATTCAATGCGAGGAAGAATTTTGTAGAAAACAATTTGTTGTCCATGTTCTTCATCATAGAAGACCGAATTTGAGTCTCGACGAGATAAAGGAAGAGCTCTATAAAAGGTTTAAAGTCTATGATATGAGGACCATTTTCCTTTCCTCGTTTAGGACAAAGAAAACACGTTCTAGAGGATTTGGCCTTATCTACGACACTGTGGAGGATGCAATTAGAGTTGAACCTGGAAGTAAACTGATGAAGAATGGAATTGAAGTCCTGAATCCGAGAGCTAAGAAGGATTGCCCGAATAGAGCTAAAAAAATAAGGGGGGTTAAGAAATTTGGGTATTCAAAATGAATATATGTCATTTGAACTTGTTTTGATAAAAACTTTAGTATTTTAATGTTTAAAATAGACTTTGCGAGATGACATTATGTTGATATTCTTATACGAACAATGCAAAATGATTTCAATATTGTTGACATAGTGAAATTTGAAACTATTAATGGTCTGTTTAGATGTCCTTTCTTGTATCCACAACACTTGAGAGTTTCAATAGTTCGTAGTGGAGTTGAAAAATAGTCATGTTTTGTTTAGAATCCTTTTCAGACTTGGTGCTCATGGAAAACATTTTCGTGGACTTAATTTTTTGCAATCATAAATATCGTTATTGTCAATTTAGCTATATTTGTAAATATTTAATTATATTTAAACAATAATATGGTGAATAGTAAGGGTAATGATTATCTCATTTTAATAGTACATACTTAACTTTAAACCATAAACACCACCTTAAATAATCATGGATCAGTGTGAGTAACGATGAAAGATAAAGCATATTATAATCCAATTTCCCTGAATACTCGATAAAAAACAACGATGAAAGATAAAGCATATTATGATTATGAAGAGGAAGACAACGATGAAGATGATTATTATGACGATCAACACCAATGAACTACATGGATGGGGATCCTTATCATTAATAATATGAGTCTTAAGTAACCAAATTGGTACGTTTGCATCGAGGCCATTCATTCCTGAACTAGAATGACCATGACAAACAAGATGATGATCACGATGATGATGATACTAACTATTACGATTATTATATTAATCATGACAATGAACAATGAATATGATAAAGATGAAAATGAAAACGATGCTAAAGACTCTATTTGATAAGAGTCTCTCCCAAGAAAATAACAGTCAGTAATGGAGAGCCCTTAGGAGGTAAGAAATGGTAGATGCACTGAACTGGAGGAAAATCATTTGCATATTTAGCACACACATTTATAACTCATGGATGTTAGGATTACAAATAAGCCACCAATATAATTTACCATCCAAATCCAAGAATGGTGGTAGTGATAATGATGATGAGGATGATGATGATGAAAACGATAATCAATTATGGTGATGATAATGATGATGAGTCTAATTACAAAGAAAAAGATGATGATGAGGATGAAAATGACCACAATGATTATGAGGACAACGAAAATGATGATAAAAACTTTGACAAGGATAACGATGATGATTAGAATGATGATGACGATGATGGAAACAATTATGATGATGAGTATAATAATAATATAATTAGTATTAAATAAAAATAATATGATGATGGCTCCTCGCACCTCCTCGCATCCTCCTTGTGGCTTCCCTAACCCTAACTGAGAAAATATTGATGAAGGAGGTGGAAGGAGAGAGACCAATCCTGCTGAAGATCGGGAAATCTCCTGGATCAAGCTATTATCATCATAAGTGTCATTGTTATCATCATGGTCTTTCCACAAGCACCACCACGATCACCACAATGCCATCTTCATTGTCATTGTAATTGTTTTCATGGTCGTATTACTTTTGGTCGTGATCATCAGCTTCATAATCATCATTTTTATCATTATCAGCATCATCGTCGTCGAATAAATCATCACCCTCGTCATCATTGTTGTCATTATCCTTATCTTCATCATCATCGTGATCATCATCAACATCTCTATTATTTTTTTATTAAAGGTCAATAGTTTGTTGAAAGGGACGATACCCTTGTACAGCAGTGCTCAAACGCTAGATTTGACAAAATCAATATTTCAAAGAGAGATCAAAATCAAGATAAAACGACAAATCCCAACAGTAGAGAAGAATCTTCCAAGTACACAGCCAAAAACTAGCAAACTTTCAACCAAAAAGTAGCTGCTCTGTAGCAGCACACTAGGCCAGCAGCCCAGATATAGGAATGATAACCCATAACAGGACAAGACTCATGTCTTGTCCGAGACAATGAAGGGTTTAGATTGAGATCCCTTCTTTTTCCTATCCACTACCTTCCATTCCTCATTTCCTTCTTCCACTGAGATTGAAATAACCACTTCAATTGACTTGATAGGGATGTGGACCACAACCAGGAGAGCATCCTGAGGAGAGGAAGCTTTCTTCTCAGAAGTGTTCTTAGCTTGTGGGAGTTCCACAATCGGGTCGGTATGGGGATTTATTGTTAGATGTTCAGGTAGAGAATCCTTCCACCATGTAGGTTTTCCTTTGTGTTTGGAATATTCACATTCCTCTGAAATATGACCAATTTGAAAGCAACGCCGACATTTGAAAGCAAGACCCCAGTAGTCCAATCTCTGTTCCCAAATTCTATCCCTAATTTGCAGTTTGATTACTGCTGGTAGATCTTGAGAGGTATTAAGATCTACGAGGATTCAAGCATAAGTAGTATGTACCTAAACAGAGGTATTATCATCAACTTTTACACATGATTCTAGAGCATTACCTATGGCAAGCAAACATGATCTATTCCAGAGTTGAAGTGGGAGTCCTGGCAAATGAACCAAAACAGGGTAGGTATCAAAGGAATCTTTTAAGGGATCAAAAGACAGATACCATGGCTTGAACATGAGCCCGTGTTCACCCAAAACCCAATATTGTTTGAAATTCAAATCCCTATATTCAGGAGTTTCAAAGATAACAATAAAATATACTTTGGCACAAGGATAAAGCTCAATCTTACCTTGTGTTTTATCAATTTTGCATTTATTACTACCGCTACCATGGATAGGTCTATGTTGTGGAGAACTGGAATGTGGAGTGTGATTATTGCCACCGCCATGGATTTTAGGGTTAGGGCTACGTCGTGAAGAGTGGGAGCACGGATACATCGTGAGCGTTAATAATGATCGTAAATAATCATGATCATAATTTTATCATCATTATCCTCATCTCTAATATCACCACCATCATTATTATCAATGGTTATGCTCTATCCTTATTATCATCATCATTTTGATCATCATAATCATCTCTATTGTCGTCATCATCATCATTAACTTTATTGTCATGATCATTAATAATCATCGTCGATAATCATGATCATCATTTTTATCATCACTAGCCTCATTATTATTATCACCACCATCATCAAAACCACCACCACCATAGTCAACACTATCAATGGTTGTGCTCTCGATGGTGCATTTCTCCTTAGTAGTCTCCTCATCACTTTTAGAGTTGTGTTCGGTGTTAATGTTGCATAGTCCATGATGTCACACAAGTTTTCATGTTTGATAATGAAATTCAACCTTAATGATTGTAAAAAAATGTTTAATCCGAACTCATATCTTAAACAGAAATCACCAATATAACTTTACAGATACAACACTAAGATCATTTGAAGCATTGTGTCATCATTTATGTTTACTTTTTTATCATATGTAAGTTACAAGGTTTGTGTCAAGTGTTTACCAATGAGAGTTTATGTTCATTATTTATGGTTTGTAATCACTCATCATCATCCTCATCATCCTTTTTTTTACGCTTACCGCAACAGACACAAAGTGGTTTGATTTGCACCAGTTGATGCCTGGTGAACCTCATTCAAATTCTTCAAGGGCTTATAAGTGGAGGATTGGGAATGTGATAGATTATCCTCATATTGTTGCATCTTAAATGCACAGAAGATTTGAGATATTTCATGAAGAGGTGATATAGAAACTAATTGGTGCAAAGGACTACTGGTACAGGTTTGTAGTTTTCTGTTTGATTGAAATTTATTTGAATTTGTGGAGTGATCCAATGCATTTTTAATATTGTGAAAAAATGGTTTTGTAAGCCACGTGTTTTTTTGGCATGGTATTTATAGGTTTGAGTGGCAACATCGAGAATCTGCACATGTCCACAGATTCATGTGGGTCCTCGGTAGCCCCTCTATGGAAATGTTTGATTGGGCAGATGAGAATCAGGTAATGGCTGCAATATCATTCTTTAATAGATATGTCACTTCGTGGAATCCCCGTGACAGCCATCAGATAAATGTGGTGGTCGGTTGATCTAGAGTTGAAGATCCTTCCTCAATGAATCCTTCATGGATATTATAGCATGACCCACTTTATGACTATGAAGATCTTTTTCTCGTGTCGTGACTCTCGACATGATTTTTCTCGTGTCGTGACTCTCGACATGATTTTTCATCAAGAAGGGGATAGTTTGGATCAGGTGAAGTTTTGAAACTTGCTATCTAATTTTAGAAATGTGAATCCCACAATCGAAGATTGGGAGTTGTTGATGTCTAAAACAGATTCATGCTTTGGTACAGAGGAAATTTTGATGTTTGACTCTTCCAGTCAATTTTTTTCGATGAATGTGAAAGTGACAATTCATAATAGGATTATGCTTAAGAAATTGAATGTTCCTGTGGCACGAGTTATTGCAACTTGTATGAGAAGAGTGGCGTATGGAGAAAGTGATGATGACTAGCTGGAGAGTGAGGTGTTACTTTGCAATGGTCAACATGTTATGTTGGTGTGTAATTTGTGGGTGGACGTAGGTTTAGTTAATGGATCTCTTGGATAGGTGAAGAACATAGTGTATTTCCCTGGGACAAAGCCTCCACATTTGTCGATATTTGTTGTTGTGGAGTTTTAGAATTATGTCGGCATCCCATGGGATTTGAGTCATCCAAAATATGTAACTGTGCCTCCAGTATTGAGGGGATGTTGCAGACAAGTACCTGTGAAGATGTCATGGGCTCTTACAATTCACAAATCGCAAGGACTCACTCTTAATAGAGCAATGATCGACATAGGCAGTAGGGAATGACAGGGGCTGACATTCACGGTGATATCAAGAGTGAAGTCTCTTGATGGATTATGCACATGTCCTCCTTTTTCTTATGAGCATTATTCTAAGATGAAGGGAGGTGCATATGTTTCTATTAGGAAGAGGGAGGAATCTCGTTTGCTGAAATGTGAACAAACGTCATCATGAATGACATTACTCGCTCATCCTTGAATACTTAAATATGTGTCTTTCTGATATGTTGATATTTCTATGTTTTCTGTAATTTTGTTCAATGATATGTATTGATCAATTTTTCTAAACATGAATCAGTGAAAAATACGCCAAGGTTTATTAATTACATGTGATACACATTTTGATTTTGTAATTTTGCATTTATTTCTACATTTTTATAGTTAACATTTATATAAATTTAATTTTTTTGATGCAATATGAGGAATTTTACATTTTATGGTGTCTCACAAACTCATCAGTGTGTCATTATCAGTTGTGAGATTAAATGCGACAAGATTTGTATGGAAGGAAATAAACACGTGAAATTAGAGAACTTGAATCTGTGTTTCAAAAATATGGTTAAAATTTTGTAATTGGACTAGATTATTTGTTTTTTTAATTTGAAATGATGTTAATGGTGATGAATATGATCCATGATGGTGGTGATCATAAGGCCGACAATGATGATCAATAATGGTGGTCATGATAATGGTGATGAATATGATCCATGATTGTGGTGATCATAAGGCCGACAAAGATGATCAATAATGGTGGTCATGATAATGGTGACGAATATGATCCATGATGGCGGTGATGTTAATGATAATGATGATGATTGATGATGGTGGTGATGAATATGATCCTCGATGGTGGTGATGTCAATGATAATAATAATGATTGACGATGGTTGTGATGATAATGATGACAACAATGATTGATGATGTTGGTGACTATAATGATGACGATAGTGACCAAAGATGGTGGTGATGATAATGATGATGATAATGATGACAATTTGATGGAGATTATGAGAATGGTGACTATAATGAGGACGATAGTGACCAAAGATGGTGGTGATGATGACGATGACAATGAATGGCGATGGTGGTGATGATAATGACGATGACATTGATCGACGATGGTGGTGATGATGATGACAATGACAATGATTGATGATGGTGGTGATGATGATGATGATGACAATGATCGGCGATGGTGGTGATGATGACAATAAAAATAATGATCGAAGATGGTGGTGATGATGATGACAATGACAAATACTAATGATGGTAGCACTGATTATGACAACGACGACAATGATCGTTGATGGTGGTGCTGATAATGATTACGAAGACAAAGATGATGATGATGACGATGATGAAAATAATGGTAAAAAACCTGATGGGGATGAGAATGATGATGTTGATGATGATGATTTGATGGAGATGATGATGAAAATGATGATGATTAATGATTACAAAGACAATAATGATGATGAAAATGATCAATGATGTTGTTGATGATAATGATGACAACGATGATCAATGATGGTGGTGATGATAAAGATGATGACAATGATCGACAATGGTGGTGTTGATAATGTCGATGATAATGATCGACGATGGTGATGATGATGATGATGAAAATAATGATCAACAATAGTGGTGATTATCGTAACAACGACAATGGCGGTGATGATAAAGATGATGACAATAATTATGAAGGCAATGATGATGATGGTGGTGATGATGATGATGACAAAAATGAAAATGATGGTAAAAATGTTTGTGGATGAGAATGATGATGTTGATGATGAAAATTTGATTGAGATGATGATGATGAGAATCATCATCATAATGAAAATGACTATGATTGATGATTATGAAGAAGGTGGTGATCATAAGGCTGAAAATGATGATCAATGATGTTGGTGATGATAATGATGATGGGGATGATCATCATTAGTGGTGAGGATAATTATAATGATAATGATTACGAAGATAATGATGATGATGATGATCATAATGATGAAAAAAATAATGGTAAAAAATTAGACGGGGATGAGAATGATGATGTTGATTTGATTGAGAAGATGATGAAAATGATGATGATTGATGATTATGAAGACAATAATGATGATAATGATAACGACGACAATGATCAATGGTGGTGGTAGTGATAATGACGATGACAATAATAAACAATGGTGGTGATGATAATGATGAAAAAATGATCGACAATGGTGGTGATGATAATGATGACGACAATGATCGACGATGGTGGTGATGATGATGATGACGAAAATGATTAACGATGGTGGAGATGATCATGAGGAAGATAATTTTCGATGATGGTGGTTATGATAATATATTCTAATGATTATAACGATAGTGATGATGACAATTATCAATGATGGTAGTGATGTTAATGATGATGAAAATGATCTATAGTGTTAGTGATGAGAATGACGATGACAATGATCGATGATGTTGGTGATGATAATGACGACGACAATGATCCATGATGGTGGTGATGATAATGATGATGAAAATGATTACGAAGACAACGACGACGATGATGAAGTTGAAAATAATAGTAAAAACATTAATGGGATGAGAATGATGATGTTGATGATGAATATTTGATGGAAATGATGATGTTGAGGATGATGATGATGATGATGAAAATGAGGATGATTGATTATTATGAAGACAATAAAGATGATAACAATCATCATCGATTTTGGTGATGATATTGACGAAGAAAATGATCAAAGACAATGGTGATGACAATGATCAACAATGGTCGTGATGATAATGACGATGACAATAATCAACAATGGTGGTGATGATAATGACATTCATAGTAAATTTTATTTTATGTGTGAAGTTGTCATAATAATATTAATATTAGCAATAACATTAATATTATTCATGATATTAATATTCGTAATATAAATATTTGTACTAAGAATATTAAAACGAATAATATCAATACTAATTTTAAAATATTAATTTTATCATACTAAATTTCAGATTTGAACATTGAATCATGAACCATCGATCCCAAGTGCTTGACCCTAAACACATTTTCTTAATGTTAATAGTACATACTTAAATTTAAACCGTAAACACTAACCTTAAATAATAGTGGATAAGTGTGAGTAACGATGGCAATTAAAGCATATTATAAACCAAATTCCCCTAATACTGAATGAAAAACCTAAACCGATTGACAATGATATTTGACGATGATGAAAACGATGACGAATATCATGATGACAAAAATAAAACAATGATGATATTGACAAGAATGAAAACGGCGATGATAAGGATGATGATGAAAATGAAGACAATGATGATGACGACGACCATGAAAACTGTGCAAATGATGATGGCGACAATGATGATGTCATTGATGATGTCAATAATGAAGAAAATGTGGATGAAAATGATGATGAAAATGGAAAAAAACATGATGATAACGATGACACTGATGATGATAATATGATAATTTAGTTTTTGATAATTTCTAATTTTTAATTTTAATTTAATTTTATAATTTTATTAATATTCAACTTTAAATAATTTTAAATATTTATTAATTTTTAATAATTTGTAATATTCTATTTTTTTTAATCTATAATTTTTATTAATTTCAATTTTTCCTTTCTTTATTAATTTCAATTTATATTTTATTATTTTACCTAACGTTTATAACTAATTTTTAATTAATTATTAAGTTCTATTAACTTGTAAATTTAATATTTTAATTATTAAGTTCTATTAATATGTAAATTTAATTTTTATTCATTTTATAGTTTTTAATTTTTTTAAAAAAAAATTCTCCATTTTTATTTTTTAATTTATTTCTATTTTTTATTTTTAATTAATTATTTTGTTGATTTTAATTTTTGTTGATTTATTTTTCTAATTTTTAAATGATTTAATGATTTTTCTAATTTTAAAATGATTTAATGATTTAATAATTTCTGATTTTTATTAATTATAATTTTTTAGTTTTTAATATTTATTATTTAATAATTTTAATTCTAAATTTAAATTTTCATTTTTTTATCTTTTATTAATTTAGTGATTATTTTATTTATTATTTTTAATATATATATTTTCTTAGATTTAATGTTTATAAATTTTAAATCATTAATTTTCATCAATTTTTAATTATGAAAAAGACCTATCGGCCTGTTCATATCACCAAAGGTGATATTGCTAGTACGTAATGGAAGTGTAATCACTTGGACAACTGAATCACGCGCAGCTAATGTCAAAATGTCAGCACAAGACACCACTCCTCTGCATGCTCTCTCCACTTGAGCTTTTATGTTATCTATCACGTCGAAGCGTCTAAGTGAATTGGCATTTGGTGCCGCAGTCTTCTCTCCCGTGAAATTTGGGGTGTCGTCTAACAATACTGACCCGTCGCAACCCTGCAAATGTTACAAACAGATATCGTGAATAATAAAAATGTTGAAGAACATAGAAAGAAGCTGACGAGTGAGAGAAAGATGTATTACGTTTACGAAACAGTCGTGAAAATGAAGGCGAAGAAGCGATGCGCCCATCCGCGGTTGATTGGTCACAACTTGCTTTATCATAGCATTAACTATTGTAAAAACAGAGGGACATGCATTTCTGTAAAATGAGATGCTTAGCTGAGCATTAACGGCGCTCCAGCACAGACCCACGAGAAGTATGCATGCAATACTGCTCTTTGAAGAAGCCATTGCTGCTTTCAATTCAAGGAAAACTGATACAGGAATTGATGAATACAATATCAACATCATTCGAGGCAAAAGGGAAAGGGGTGCAGGCGAAGTTCGAGGCAAGTGCGTGGGGGAAAGTTCTTTTTTTGTTTAAGTAGCATACACAAGAATACCAATATTTTGTGTAGCATGTAAAGCTAAAGCCTATTGAAAGTGGATACTGGAATCACAATATACAACAAGGAAATTTATATCCATTTGGAAAAACCTTTAGTGGGGAACCAATATCATGTACTTGTATTTTTTGGGGAGAGAGCTCGAAGTTGAGCCTCTTCTTTGTTGCGAACCTGAGGAAGGGGGCATTTGGTCAGTTTACAAAAGTGTTCAAAAGAGAAAGGGGGAGAGATTCGAAGATTTCCCAGCGATAGCACTTTAGAGATGGAAATGAATGTAAGTCCATGTCTTTCTGTTTCACCAATATCAATAGTTGTCTGATGTAGAGTAAGACCCTTGGCTTTGTGGATGGTTAAAGCTCATGCCATCTTGACTGGTAGTTACTTGCGATTTCCTCTATAAATTGGAGGAATTGGAACATGGGCCAATGTATTTGTCGAAATTGATGAAAACAAATAAAGGCAATTCCTGAGGTGCAGAGGAATTGTCGTAGACTATGTCAACAATTTTTCCAGTCGAATCATTCATAAGGCCTGCCTCAACCCATAGGTTGGCTGTAAGCATAACACTATGTTTTTTGTAGAGAAGAACTTTGATTTCTAGTTGTTCATCATCTACTGAAGGTAAGGCTCCTCCCCTGCTTGTTTGTGTAATGCATCAAGCTATTGGAGCATTAAGAGATTTCAATATATGCAGATTGTGGGTGTCAACCAGATCATTTGTGGAGAACAAGTGGGGGCAGCCATGGTAAGATGTAATTTCCTGTTGTGAAATCCTAGAATCTTTTCTTGACATGAGGAATTCCCAGTCTTGTAAAGTAAATGTTTTGTTGCGTACATTTAGGAGCAATCTTCGGAAAGAAAGTTGGTCACAGGAAGAACCTTGTTGACGAAAAATTGTGTCCAAGATGATAGAAACAGTAAAACCCTTCCAAAGGGTTGCCCCATAGGAATGACTTACATAGAGAGGAATTTATGATACTGGAGGAAGTTAGCCCAGGTCACCTACAAGAATAATTGACTTGCCACCAAAGGACGAGGTCTTTACGTGAGGGAAAGCCTCTCGTAGCCAGAAGTCTATTTTGGCCAGAAATTTCGGTCCATTGAAACTCATTTCATCAGTAAGAACATAGTCAACATGCTTGAGTGACTCCTGAAAAGATGATAAAGAATGACCTTCCAATGGCTTGAACTCATTTATCGGTATGCGAAGGGAGGCATTGTATGATTGATGTGGAAATGTTAAATACAACGACACCTGTAGTCGCAAGAAGAAACAAATGTGCTTTTATATAGAGGAATTGAAATTTTATGGAACTGCGGCCTTACATTATTCGTTAACCAGAAGAGTAGTGATCGCCAAATAATATATATTCATGTTCTATCCTCATCAACTACTTACTCATTACTTATTTCATATTTATTGATAAAGTATGAGCTGTAATGTGGCCTTCTCAGCGCTTTGATGATTTCATATTTATTTAATCATGTTCGTGCAAGAAACAAGTGAACGACGATTAGATTACCAAATTTCGGAGCAATTTATTTCAGACTCGCTTATTTTCCTATTCAGAGTAGACTAATTTAGTAGTATTAAATATAATTTTTGTTTACCGAGGGTAGACTAATAACACTTATATTCCCGAATTAAATGTGGATCAGACCTTTTCTAAAATAAACCAAATGTTTGACCTTATGAAGATAACCTTTTATAATTGTGCAAAAAGGCAATTATTGTTTATTATGTGGAGGGAATGAATATCAATCATAAATTCCATTAAGATATCATTCTATGTGTGAACGCTGTTTGGAAACTATTTTGAGTAGTGTTGGATATGAGGGATATTGAACAAATTTTAACAAATTTTGGGGGCATGCTCTTTTCATATTTTAGGTCCTTTTTATTTACGTAGGTTCTTTATTTACCATTGCAACCAGTTTATTGTTATTTAGATTTTGTTTACCTATTAGTCATTATGTTTATATAATAATATTATTCCTCTTTTTTATATATCTCATTGTATATTTGTAAATATTTATGTGTTTCAATTATTTAAAAAAAGTAAATTATGTTTTAGTTATGTTACATATAATTTTTTTCTTATTATTTCAAGATGATTGATATGCAAGGCATACCTCACTTTGGCCATTCATTTAGATTATTATAGATATATATGTTTTTTCTATATTGAAGTAATATGTACAAAACAATATAACTTCATAGGGTTCGGACATTAGAAAGTAATGTCAAGTGTCACAAATTTTTTTTTTTTTTAAATGAAATATCTCAAAAAACATAAAGTATAGGCATATGCATGAAGTTCACCAAAAATACATAATTTCTCACAATAAACAAATTTCAAAGGATCAAAATTACTACATTTTCATATTTGATTCTCTCCTTATAAAAAGTAAATGTCTTCTTTGAAGTATCCCCAACTCACAATATATGTTTTTTCATTGTGCACATTTCACCAAAATTTATTAGATATTTTTTTCTCATGCCCTTTTTAGCATCAAAACCTATAGAAGGTGCAAGGAAAGAATATATCATGTAGGACTTGCAATCATTTCATAATGATTTTGAAAAGCATCGTATGTGTGAACATCGTTTGCAAATGACATAGAGTAATGTTGGATATATGGGATACTTAACAAATTTTAATAAATTTTGGGACATGCTCTTTCGATAATTTAGGTCCTTTATATTTAGGTAGGTTCTTTATTTACCAATGTTGTCGGTTTATTGGTATTTAAGTTTTTTTATATTATATATTATTCTTATATAATTAATATTTTGTTAGTTTTATATAATTGATTATTTGTTTGTAAATATGTATATTGTTCAATTATTTAAATGTAAAAAACATTTTTTTTTATATATGATACTCATGAAGTACATTTTTTGACATGAATTATATGGAATACATACCTCACTTAAAAAAAGAGGAGGCATTAATTTATATTATTATTGTAATTTTATATATTTTTTCTATATTGGAACAATATGTTCAAAATAACATATGCCTATATGGCTAGCACATTAGAAAGTAATGTTTAGTGTCACACAGTCTTTTATGCACTATGTCAAGTCAACTTGCAAGTTTTTGAGACTTTTAAACAAAGAAAAGTAGAAACTAGTGCTCACTTGGGTTTGACTTCGGTCTCTCAAAGGATACATATCTATATGGTTTCTTGTAGTATCGATAGCATCTCTAGGAACAACTGTCAATCACTCAGACTACTAAACCAGATCACAATCTTTACCTTGGTGATTGGTTACTCATGTTTTAAATGAATTTTTTTTTCTCTTGTAACTTTATAACATAATTGATGAAGTTGAGATTTTTACTAAGCTTGTATTTACTCCAATTGAATCCTCTTTAACTAATAGTGCTAGTCTTTGGTCTTCCAATGAAATTCTGTATGCAATACTCAACTATAGAACGATTTGATGGCTAGTCCTAGTCTATGCCTATAATGCATAGGTAAGTTTATGGATAACTGCATTGACCTCCATGTTTTTCTTGTCCTTAATAAAAGCCTATACCACTTTTCCAATGTATCTCCAAGTATTTTTGCTACCAAATTTAGGTTTGATAGGTCAAGTTGGGACACTCGTTGCATAATTTTATAGATGTCCTCCAAGGTCCTTCTGTTGATTGTTAGAAAAGATGGTCTCCAAGTAGGTGTTGCGAACCAACAACTGATAACTTATTGCTACAAAGAATGAATTATTAATAATTCTGATACCACCACTAATTTTGTGCAAGATAGGTTTTTTTTCCAATAAAATTTCACCACAGTTTACAGGTTTGCAAACCTAAATGACAAAGACCGATTTATACTAAATAATCGCTCTATACCAATGTTGTGTGAGCAAAGAGGAGAGTAGTGCATTTTGGATTAATTTGAATATAGACCAAAAAAATAAATATATAGATGGTGTAAGTGTAGTGCCAACACAGAAAAGACTAAAATAATATATATATATATATATATATATATATCTGTGTGTGTGTGTGGCATGTGGGATAGTGGAAATGATCTTTGGATTCCACTTCTTTTTTAGTATTGTTTTTATGTCAATTGGGTGCATGGGTGGCTATGATGGCCACATGTCATTTCCAGAACTGTAATTAATGTTATACGTGTTGGGAACGCTTTGTGGGTGGCTGCACCTTATGTCTTTTATTGTTTTGATGCAAAAATCTGCCAAGAACTTACTATCTGCCTTCACCCAGATTTCTCTTGCCGTGTGAGATCCCCTTGGGAAGGATTTGCATAGGGTGTCATTGATTTGACCTCGAAACTTTTTCTTTGTGTTGGGAGCCGGTCTTTTAAAAGTTTTGTTTTATTAAAATTTCTGCTTAGCTGTGTGTAATTTTCTCATGCTTTTTTGGCTGAATACGTGAGGAAGTTTGGTGGTTAAATGCACCTTTCCTATGCGTGAGTGTAGTGGATGGATTCCTAGTTGGGGTCTATAGTTTATGCACCTTTGTTTGTAGAAAAATGTTGTTGGAATAAGATTTTCCCCTACTGTGTCTAAACTCCATTTTTAGCACTGGTTGTGTGCATACTAGTACAAGTGACTTGAATAGATTAGACATCTAGTTGGTTTTTTTTGGTGTTGCAAGATTGTGTCTAAGATTCTCCTGTGTAGATGCTACAGCCATGGTTTTCTTGCGACCTCATCTCTTTGAGGATTTTTGTCAATGGTCCTCCTTGTATTTGCTTACAGTCTTTGCATACGTAGCCTCTTGGCTCCTGCACCTACAATTGATTAGAAAAAAGTTTTCATTGTGCTTTAATGGATGTCCTTTCCTGTTCCTTGCTCTATTGTTTTTGGCTACGTGTATATTCTGGCAAGGGTATTTGTGCTTATCTTGCATTCGTGGCTGCTACCTTGAGAACCCCCCATGCTTTGAGTCATTTGGTCAATATATGTTGCCTCGTGGATGATTCCACGCATTTCATATGTGGCTATGGAGGCACCTGTTTCTGCATTTAGCAAAAATTAGTTTTCCATTATGCTTCGTTGGATGTCCATACCCTACTCTAACTGTAACACCCGGTAAAAAAACCCACTTGAGTCCTAAGATCAACCTAGGATTGGTTAGGAAAAAATTATAGAATAAATTTTTTTGTTAAAAAGAGTCTACAACCGAGTTACAAGACAACAGTTATCACTGATAGGTTCTAGAAAAAATCTAATCCATTAGAATAAAATTTTCTTTTATTAACATATTAGAGGTCATAAGGTCCAAAATTTAGGGTTAGAAGTTTTTATTAGGTTCAGAGAGTAATTCCTCACCATACCCACTCTCTAACAGGCTTAAAGTTTCAAATTGATTTTTCTCACACGTAACACATTCAAAATTTACTAAATCATTCCCATTGGGTAGGAAATTTCCTCACCTTTCCATTGATATAAAGAAGTCCTCCTAACTACTCATATTTTTAAAGTTATGGGCCAGCGGGCCTTGGGGTGAAAATTTTCCATAAGAGCAGGCTTGCGGGCCCAGGGGTGAAAATTTTCTCAAAGGGTGGGTAAGTGGGCCGCGGGGAGACCTTTGGAAATTCTCCCGCATGAGGAATAAAAACACATTTACACTCACGCTTCCATGGGTCTGTAAGTCCACAAGGGACACGTGGCCCTCCCTAAGGAAGTGTGGGGAAAGGTGGGGTGACGAGAGAATTTTTTTGTTATTTTCTCACACGGGGTGAAAACTCAGCTTTCTCCCATGCTCCAATGAGTCCGCAAAGGACAGCCAACATGGGGGAGACGGGATGATGGGGATAAAATTGGCTTAACACCCCAAAGTGCTAAGAGGATGCATAGAACCGTGCCTCTGCCGACACCTCATGATGCCATGTGGCAGCCCCTGCTTGGCTGCGGGTCTGTGGGGCAATGAGGAAAACATGGAAAATTTTCCCAAAATTTTCTGAAACGCAAAAGAAAAGAAGGAACCCACTCCTCTGTAGATGGTTCGTGATGCCACATGGCATCACCTGATTAGTTGTGGGCTGGCGGGGAAAATTTGGACAATTTTCAAAAAAAAATTGGGAGCGCTAAGTAAAAAGTGGATCCACCCCTCCACTAACACCTCGCTGTGCCATGTGACAACCTATGACTGGCTATGGCCAGAAAGGGCAGTGGGAAAATTAGAAAAAAATTCCAAAAGATTTTTCCTAAGTACTAAGGGAAAAATTCATGCCCGCGGGCCCGCCAAGGAAATTTTTCCCAATAGTTTTTTTTGAACACCAGGTGAAGAAAAACTTCAGAAGGCCATAACTTTTGATAGAGAGTTCAATTTTGGACAAATGAGGACTTTATGGAAATATCTCAACCTTCTCTTTACACATGGATCATTAATTTTTCATTTTGAAAAATTTTAGGGGGTTAATTTCAAGAAAACGGCATGCAGGCTTTTATAGTGTGAACTAGTACATTTTAAACTTTTCAGGTTTCTTCAATTTGATATCCTTCCTCTCTCTACATGTCAAATAGACATGGAGAATTTTTATTAGGTGGATTTAAGAAAGGATTCAATATTTAATTTGTCTGATTGATCTACAATTCGAACATTTACATTTCTGGACAGTAAAATGACTGTAAAACAGTTTGAGCCTGATTTTGCTAAGTTTTGACATATTTCCTTTAAGTGTCTTTGTCCAATTTAACTCATTTATACCTCATCATGTTCAGTTTTAATCTTTCATTGTTATTTCTTACTGTAGGTTCGAACTATGCATTTTTGGTTTAGATAATTACCAGTATGAAATTACAAAAACAGGGATCAAATTTTAAAGGGTCTATTTATCATTTTCGTCCAAGTATTAAAATGTGTTCCAATCCTAATCTAGTACATTTAGTTGGTTCAAACCAAACTATTCACGACCGAAATGAAATTTTGATTTCAAATTTTTCAGATTCCAAAGAGACAAAATACTAAATTTTTCTCACATGCATTTCTTCCTTTCAAACAAATATTTCAATACTTTGAAATTATTAGATTCAATACAACAATACAATTTGAGAAAGGAATTACATTCATATATTGATTACAAAATACAACTTTACAACTTCCTTCTTTTATTCCTTCTAAAATCATTTATTGTACACAGGGCAGGGTAATACATTTTCTTTTCACGTGTTCCACTTTACCACTTTTCAAATAGGGACTTCATAGTGCATGCTAAACACATATTTTCCACTAGAATAACATCATATGGACAAGACAAAAAAAATTCCATTAATTCAAATGAACTCTTACAACTTCCTTTCCATTTGATTACAAAATACAATATACAAAACATGTATCATTCTTTCACATTCTTTGCAAATAGAATATAGAGTATAACTCTTTTATATTTCAAATTTCACTTTCATTGCCAATACAAAATTTCTTTCCATTATAATTAATAACACAGATCATCCACCTAAAGTGGGAAATGTTACAATGAGATTTCATTTCACAAGCGACTGTCAAAATGTTGTTTCTCAGCTCCACAATAGCAACATGTAGATTTTCATTCTTCCAATTTGATCACAACAAGAGAAGGGGAAAGGCAACGCTCTCAACCCAAACAAGACATCCAATGAAAATAAAAATCCATCCTTCTTCATTGGCCCCCGAGCCCCAACCACAATGCAATAAAATTTGTGATCCAACTCATGGCAACAACAAGCTTCAAGAAACACACAAGCAACATTTTAACAATAAAAACATAGTACAAAACTGAATGAGGTTTACAACTACATTAAAGCATAACAAACAATACTAAGGCTTCATCAAGTAAGCCAAAGGAGCAATAAACCATGGGGGATGCTTCTTATGCCTCCCAAAAGAGGAAATGTGTATCTCCCCTTAATTTTAAACCGCCAAAATATAGCATATGAAAACCCTGACATTCCTTATGCCTCCCCGACCTCTTATGGCACCCCATAATGAGTAAATAAATGCAAGCTATTTCTTTGTAAGGTGGAACGCAAATCCCAACTCCCTCCACCCTTATACTTCCCTAAAACACACTTATGCATCTAACAAAATAAACCCCATAGTATTCTCCTACAGTATTCCTAGACCATCTACCCAACAGCCCAAAAACATGCCAAAACATTCACATAATAACATTTACATTCATAAAGAAGAACATTTCAAGAGCCAAGCTTTTACCTCTCCACGATGGAGTTGTCCTAGGTTCCAAAACAACAAGCTTTATCCCAATGCAAGAAATCCAAAACAGCCAAGCACAAGCATGCAACAATCTTCCAAAAAATTCTCAAAAGCAATCTGAGCTCTTAAAATAGCAAAAGAATTTGCCCAAAAATAGAGTTTCCAAAGTGAAGCAACCCCAAAAAAAGGCAAGCCATTCATACTTTATAGAAGAGGGAAGAGAATAGGATGAGGAGGATCCATGTAGGATGCCACATCACACACCCTGAACCCCAACCCCAAAAGTCAATTTCATTCTCCAATGCATAATAAATAGTTGGGTGAATAAATGACAGTTTACTTACACAATCAAATACAACCCACACCTCAAAGGATTGAAATTAATACATGTAAAGAAAGTGCAATTAAAACGTACAATTTGTCTTCCCAAAATGCATTTAAAAAGTCTAATTTCAACTCTCCAACTATAGGTATGGTTGGTAATTAACTTTAAGAGTAATGGGACAAGTTTAACTTGTCCCACAAGCCTCCAAAAATAGCCTCCAAGGATAATTTCGAATACCAAGAAGGTGGAGTGTTTCACACTCAAAATTTAACTTACACATCTCTTATAACAATTTAATTCAAGGCCAACAACTCTCATTAATTATCTTCTGATGACATATTTGATATATTTATTTTTACAATATGATTACTCACAATATTACACACAATTTAATAATTAATGAAAAGGTAAAAGCACCATAAAAATAAACACATGCAAACATAAACAAAGGGACCAAATAAAAAGAAATACATAAAACCCCTTGGTCACATTTAAAGGTGATTTCCCCCCATGGAAATCGCTAACAAAATACAAACACACTCAAACAATACATGTTGTCATGGTGACCTTGTTCAATTCATCTAGAATTCCAATGTGGTTGGTCTCTAATCCCCCGATGTTAGTTGTGATAGTTTAACCTGGAAAACATAAATACCTCCTTCGGCCTCATGGCCATATCAGAACTTCCAAAATAATATAAATATAATTACCAAAATCATCTAGATATATGAATCATAACAACATAAAAGAAATCTAACAATATCATTTATTGTTTTATCAACAACTATATCATCGTCCAATAATTTCCATTTCTAGGTCTGCTCTCAATATCCAAATATCACAAGTCCAAACAAAATCCATCATATGACCATGTAAAATAGTATATCATCATCATCATCATATAAAATGTCTCCAATAATCATGATGCATCATAGCTAAATCAAGTCAACAATAATCCATGATCTAACATCTATCATCATACTATAATAAAGTCCATAATCATGTCCATAATGTAATCAACATTATCATGATTAGTATAACAAAGGTGTTATAGGGAAGTGGGCACTACATCCCCCTCCGCTTAGACTTAACTTCCTCCTGGAAGTCACTGGAATTAATGTGGAAATTGAACTCATAATAAAGTAGCATCCTCCCATGTAGCTGTAGTCTCATCATATCTATTCCACTGCACCCAAACCTGATCAACCTCTCTGCCTCAAGGCTAAGGGTCCTATGATCTAGGATGCGAATAGGCTCCACCATCACCTGCCCCTAATCTTGCACCTGCAATGAAGTCCAATCTAACACATGAGAATGATCTATAACATATCTCCTAAGAGCTGAAACATGAAACACATCATGTATGTGAGAAAAGCTAGGTGGCAATGCTAGACAGTAGGCCAAAGGGTCGATATGCTCCAAGATCTCAAAAGGACCAACATATCTAGGAGCTAACTTAGAACCTTTTCCATAATGGACAGGGATCTTATGTGCCCTGACACGAAGGAACACATTCATGCCCACATCAAAACTATGTTCCATTCTATGCTGATCTGCATACTTCTTCTACCTATCTTGTGCCTCATGTAGTCTTTGTCTGATCAAAATCACTTGCTGCTCCATGTCCTACAACAAAGCTAGTCCAAGGGAAACCCTGTCCTCTATCCTGTCCCAGCTAAGAGGTTTCTGCACTCTCTACCATACAAATACTAAAAAGGAACCATGCCTATAGAACTCTAAAAACTATTATTGTAGGAAAACTCCACCAAGTATAGGTACTCCTCCCACATAGACTGCTGATCCATCACATACATCCTGAGCATGTCCTATAAAATATGATTCACCCACTTAATCTATCCATCTATCTCAGTGTGATATGTTGTGCTGAAGTTGATATTCGTCTCGAGGGCATGCTACATGGTAGTAAAAAAATGGAAAGTATACAAAGGATCACGGTCACTAATGATCTTCCACAGAAGCTCGTGCAACCTGACAATCTCATTCGAGTATACCCGTGCTACTACATTAGATGTATAAGTGGTCTTCACTAGAAAAAATTGAGCCACTTTTGTCAATTTATCAACTGTGACCATGATGGCGTCATGGTGATATATCGACATTAATAGCCCAACAATGAAGTCCATGAAAATGGTGTCCCATTTACACTCTAGTATAGCACAAGGGAAAAGAAGGCCGGCTGGATGCTAATGCTCGGCCTTAACTTTATGGAAATCTATGCATCGTGACATGAACTGGGCCACGTCTCTACAAAGTCCTCTCCAATGATACAACAACCTCAAGGTGGCATGCATCTTTTACACCCCGGGATGGGCAGCATAGGGTGCACGATGTGCCTCTGCCAAGATGCCCTGCCCCAAGCCTCCATCTCTAGGAACATAAATCTGGCCTATGTGCCTAAGAAGACCATCTTCCTCTAAGGAAAAACTATCAAATTTCCCCTCGAGGGGTCTCTGAGACTTGATCTCTGCTCGAACTGTAATGTAGAAGATTTCAAGAGGAAGCTGCTAAAGAATCCTGCTCCGTAAATATTTTCTCATTGAGGTGGCCATATCCACGTGTCTCCGTCTACTGAGAGCATTTGCCACAACATTCTCCTTCCCCTTCACATGCCTGATCTCCATATCATATTCACAAAGCAACTCCACCTAACACCATTGATGAGCGTTTAGATTGGGATGCGTGAAGAGGTGACGAAGACTCAAGTGATCCAGCCTAAGTGTGAATCTCTGACCAATCAGAAAATGTCTACATTGATCCAAAGCGTGCACAACTAAAGCAAACTCAAGATCATGATTCAGATAATTAAACTCGTGATCTTTGAGTTTATGAGACTCAAAATCCACTACTCTACCCTCCTGTATCAAGACACCTTCAAGCCCAGTTGAGGAAGCATCCGCGCAAACAAAAAACTCACCATGTGGATCTGGCACTGCAAGAATAGGTGTTGTAGTGAGACATTCCTTCAATGTACTGAAGGCCTTCTCGCACCTGTCTGACCAAAACAAAATCTTCCCTTTCCTATGAAGGGAAGTGATGGGGCATGTAATCCGAGAGAATTCCTAAAAAAATATCCAGTAGTAACATGATAATCCCATGAATATGCGCACCTTAGTCACAGTAGTGGGTGTTGGATAATCCGTAATAACACTAATCTTGGAAGGATCGGTAGCGATACCTTCCCTAGAAATGATATGACCCAAATACAACACCTCCTTTTGAAAGAATGCACACTTCTCCAAGTTCTCATATAGTTGCTGCTCCCAAAGGCATTGAAGAACCTGGAGAAGGTACCCCTCATGCTCCTCACATATACGTGAGTAAATCAAAATGTCATCAAGGAAGATGAGCATGAAGCGATCTAAGAAGTTCCTAAATACCCCATTCATCAAACTCATAAATATTGCGGGGGCATTAGTCAAACCAAAAGGTATCATTGTGAACTCATAGTAGCCATATCTCGTATGGAAGGCAGTCTTATGAATTTTTTCCTCCGCAATCCTCAGCTGATGGTAACCTGACTTAAGTTCTATCTTAGGGAAAATTGTGGCTCCCTTCATCTAATCAAACAAATAATCAATGCATGGAAGGGGATAATGATTCTTGATCGTTACCTTATTCATTTGAAGGTAATCAATACACATCCACAAGGATCCATCCTTATTTTTTACAAATATCACTCATGCTCCCTGAGGGGATACACTAGGATGGATAAGGCCATTCTCCAAAAGGCCCTTAAGTTACAACTTGACCCCACAAAGCTTTGGGGTGGTCATCTGATAAGGTGCTTGCGAGATAGGCTCTACTCCCGGAACCATATCTATATGAAAATCAATCTCACGTTGGGGTGGTAACCCTGGTAGCTCCCTAGGAAAGACATCTACAAACTCTCTCAAAATGGGGTGATCATCTAGGGATGGTCAACTAGACCTATCCTTTGATCTGTCACTAACTGTAACACCATACATCTAATAACCTCATCACACACACCACTTAAGCTACATAGCAGATATGGTGCAAATAGAAACGGGTCTCCTGACCCCTGTAATCACCAACTCAACCCCCAAATCATCTACACAAGATATAATCTTGAGGTAACAATCCATCCTGGACCTATGTGTGGACAATCAATCCATACCCAAGATGACTCCATATGAGCCCAAAGGAAGGATATGGAGATCTGAGGTAGTGGTGAAAGGTCCAAGATCCACCACACACTCCTTAACTAAGGAGTCCACAAAGATCTTGGCTTCAGAAGCCATCTCAACATCTGAACTATGACCTTTCCTAACTTTCACCAGCCTACATCACTCTACTAAAGATGGTGCAATGAAAGAATCAGAAGAACCAGAATCAAACAAAATGGAGGTAGGAATACTACCAATGCTACCTGTAGTCTCAATAACTGTACACTGATATTCTTCCTAGTAGTTCTTGACCATTGTGTACATCCTATGACTGCGCCCCATGTCACCAATAGTAGGCTATGAGATTTGTGTCTTACCCTTGCTATTAGGATTTTGTGGGCAATCTCTCTAAAAATGTCTAGTAACACCATAACCAAAACAACCGCCTGATCCTCTCCCCTCTAAAAAAAGTCTAGTCAGTACTCTGGAGGCCTATGGTGTGGATCATAATGATCTAGCTATGGTCTGCTGAGGTCTCTAATGATGAGATCCTGTCGAGTGAGCTCTTTGGGCACCCTGTGTCCTGATGGGACCCCTACGAGGAGGCCCCATACTCTGACCTCTTTGTGCATCAAACCTCTATGGAGATCTATAAGGTGGGTGGGAATGCGACTACTACTGGGGTCTAAAATATAACTGGTTTGAACCCTGTCCACCATGAGGAAGGGGTACTAATCCCCTTGATTTGTTGTCCTACATCTGCTATATGCGGCTCCGGAATTGGTCTTTATCCTACTGGGTCTTTCATCATGTCTCCTCTGCTAGATAGGCCTTCTCGACGGCCTCATCTAATGTCTATGGAAAATGGATCCACACTGCACCTCTAATGTCAAGATTCAAGCCTTGGATGAACCTATGAATCTGCACCTGCTCATCCTACATATAACCAACATACTAGAGTAGATCCATAAATATAATCTCATACTCAGCCACTATCAGAGATGCCTATCGGAGGTCATGGAATTCATCTATCTGTTATTATATGAACCACTGTGATAAATATCTGGTCTAGAAATGCTCCTCAAAGATCTCCTAGGTAACTATCTTAGAATCAATATGGAGATTTTTCTCCTTTGTATTCCACTAGACACCAACTCCATCCTTAAGTAGATGGATCACAACACGAGATTTCGTGTTACTAGTACAAGGACAGATCTTGAAGCACCCGCTAAAGCTCGCTAACCAGGCCTCTGCCTAAAATCTTCTTATGTCACTAGAATAATGTGCTAGCTGAAGCTTCATGATCTCCCTGATGTGATCTACGGCTGTGGTATGACGTCCTCTAGGTTTCTCTGCATGCTCATCCCTAAGCCTATAGCTTCGATACCTCTCTCTATGTCCTGAAACTCGGCCACTCTACTCCCTATGTCGTGACTCAGCACTGGCTAACTCTGCATGGGAGTTCTCTCCTCCATGCTCCTCACTGGGTTGAGGTGATACATGAACCTCAACAAAAGGGACTCTATCATGTCTAGCTGCATGCCCTCCTACTGTTCCTCTGCATAGAGTGGCATTAACATCTTGAAGCGTATGCAAAATCTGGGGTAGAATGGTTGTTATAGCATGATATGGTGGTGGTAAGTCTAGGTCTATATGAAAATACCCCACATTCTGTTTGTGCCTCCTACATAGGCCAAGGTGAGAGTTAGTTCACCTTTCTAAGTTTTATTCAGTTTCCATGTTTACTAAAATATGTAATTTTTAAACTGAGTTGTTTTCTAGATTTAAAAGTGTGCTAAGTTTAAGGTTCATGTCTCAATTTTTCTAGTGTTCCCAATGGCCAAAGATTTTGAACCACTTCTCTGATACCAAGTGTAACACCCACTAAAAACAACCCACTTGAGACCTAAGAACAACCTAGGATTAGTTTTAAAAAAATTCTGGAATAATTTTTTTTTGTTTAAAAGAGTCTAAAACCGGGTTACAAGACAACAGTTGTCACTGAGAGGCTCCAAAACAACTCTAATCCACTAGAATAAAATTTTATTTTATTAACAATTATTATAGGTCATAAGATCCAAATTTTAGTGTTAGAAGTTTCAATTAGGTTCAGAGAGATTCCTCACCATACCCACTCTCTAACAGGCTTCAGGTTTCAACTTGATTTTTCTCACACTTAACACATTCAAAATTTTGCTAAATCATTCCCATTGGATAGGAAATTTCCTCACCTTTCCATTGATATAAATAATTCCTCATAACTCCTAATATTTTTTGAGTTATGGGCCGACGGGCCTTAGGGTGAAAATTTCCCCCAAGAGCGGGCGTGTGGGCCCAGGGGTGAAAATTTACCCAAAGGGCAGGTTGACTGGCTGTGGGGAAACCTTTGGAAATTCTCCTACAAGAAAAAAAAAACACATTTGTGCCAACACTTCCATGGGTCCATAAGTCCACAAGGGACATGTCGCACTCCCTAACGCAGCGCAAGGAAAGGCGGGGCGGCGGGAGATAATTTGCAAATTCTCCCGCGCGGGGTGAAAAGTCATCTTTGTGCCCACGCTCCCACGATTCCAAAAAGTACACGTGGCATCCCCTAAGCCAATACAGGGAAGGTGGGGTAGTGGGGATAAAATTTTCTTAACGCCCCGAAGGGCTAAGAGTGTAAATAGACCTGTGCCTCTATCGACACCTTGCGATGCCACGTGGTATCCCCTGCTTGGCTGCAGGCTGGCGGTGCAGTCGGGAAAACATGGAAAATTTTCTCAAAATTTTCTAAAATGCAAAATAATAAAAGGGACCCACTCCTCTGCCAATGCCTCGTGACGCCACGTGGCATCATCTGATTGGTTGTGGGCTGGCGGGGAAAATTTGGACAATTTTCTAAATTTTTCTAAGAGTGCTAAGTAAAAAGTGGATCTAACCCTTAGCTGACACCTCGTGGTACCAAATGGTAGCCTCTGATTGGCTATGTCTGGTGGGGTAGTGGGAAAATTAGGAAAAAATTTCCAAAGATTTTTCCTAAGTGTTAAGAGAAAAATTCGGGCCCGTGCGCCCACCAAGGAATTTTTTCCCAATATTTCATTTTTGAACGCTAAGTAAAGAAAAACTTTAGAAAGCCAAAAATTTTGATAGAGATCTTGGTTTTGGAAAAATGAGGACTTTCTGGAAATATCTCGACATCCTATTTACATAGGGATCATTATTTTTTTATTTTGACAAATATTAGGGTGCTAATTTCAAGAAAATGACATGCATGCTTTTACAATGCAAACTGGTAAATTTTAACTTGTGAGGTTTCTTCAATTTGATCTCCTTCCTCTCACTACATGTCAAATATACATGGAGAATTATTCTTAGGTGGATTTAAGAAAGGATTCAAGATTCAATTTGTCTGATTGATTTACAATTTGAACAGTTACATTTCTTGATAGAAAAACGACTGTAAAACAGTTTGAGCCTGTTTTCGCTTAGTTTTGACATATTTCCTTTAAGTTTCTTTGTCCAATTGAACTCATTTATACATTGACATGTTCAATTTTAATGTTTCATTGTTATTTCTTACTTGTAGGCTCGAACTGTGCATTTTTGGTTCAAATAATTGCCACTTTTAAATTACAAAAATAGGGATCAAATTTTAAAGGATATATTTATCATTTTCTTATTCCAAGTATTAAAATGTGTTTCAATCCTAATCTAGTACATTTATTTGGTTCAAAACAAACTATTCACAACTAAAATGCAATTCTAATTTAAATTTTTTCACATTCCAAAGAGACAAAATATTGTATTTTTCTCGCACACATTTCTTCCTTTCAAACAGAGTTTTCAATACTGTGAAATGATCAGATTCAATACAACGATGCAATTTGAGAAAGGTTTTACATTCATTTATTGATTCCAAAAGACAACTTTACAACTGCCTTCTTTTATTCCTTCTAAAATAATTTATTGTATACAGGGAAGAATAATACATTTTCTTTTCACGTGTTCCACTTTACCACTTTTCAAACAGGAATTTCATAGTGCATGCTAAACACATATTTCCAATGGAATAACATCATATGAACAAGACAAAACCACTTCCATTAATTCAAATTAACTTTTACAACTTCCTTTCCATTTGATCACAAAATACAGTAAACAAAACACGTATCATTCTTTCACATTATTTCCAAACAGAATACATAGTATAACTCTTTTATATTTCAAATTTCACTTTCATTGCCAATACAAAGTTTCTTTGCATTATAATGAATACACAAATCATCCACCTAAAGTAGGAAATGTTACAATGAGATTTCATTTCACAAGGGACTGTCAAAATGTCGTTTCTCAGCTCCACAATAGCAACATGCAGATTTTCATTCTTCCAATTTGATCACAACAAGAGTAGGGGAAAGGAAATTCTCTGCACCCAACCAAGAAATGCAATGAAGATGAGAATCCATAATTATTCATTGGCCCTCGAGACCCAACCAAAATCCAATAAAATATGTGATCGAACTCATGGCAACAGTAGGTTTGCACAAACACAAAAGCAACGTTTTTACAATAAAAACACAGTCCAAAATAGAATGTAGTTTACAACTACATTAAAGCATGAAAAACAATACTAAGGCTTCATCAAACAAGCCAAAGAAGCAAGAAACTATGTGGGATTCTTCTTATGCCTCCCAAAAGGGGAAATGATTATCACCACCTGAATTACAAACCGCCAAAATATAACATATCAAAACCCTGACATTCCTTATGCCTCCCCTAAGTATCACTTATTCCTAACATTTCATTATTCGTCCCCAACCTCTTATGGCACCCGATAATGAGTAAAGAAATGCAAGCTATTTCTTTATAAGGTGGAACAAAAATCCCAACTCCCCCCACCCTTATACCTCCCTAAAACACACTTATGCCTCCCACAAAATAAACCCCATAGTCTTCTCCTACACCATTCCTATGCCATCTGCCCAACAACCCACAAACATGCCAAAACATTCACACATTAACATTTACATTCATAAAAGAAGAGCATTTCAAGATCCAAGCTCTTACCTCTACATGATGGAGTTGTCACAGGTTCCAAAACAATAAGATTTATCCCAATGCAAGCAATCCAAAATAGCCAAGCACAAGCATGCAACAATCTCCTAGAAAAATCTCCGAAGCAAGAGCTCTTAAAACAACAAAATAATTCACCAAATAATCGAGTCTCCAAAGTGAAGCAACCCAAAAACAAGGCAAGCCACTCACACTTTATAGAAGAGGGAAGAGAAGAGGATGAGGAGAATCCATGTAGGATGCCAAAAGTGCAATTAATACTTCTTTCTCCAATGCATAACAAATAGGTGGGTGAATAATATGACAGTTTACTTACACACTCAAATCCAACCCACACCCCAAAGGACTTAAATTAAAACATGTAAGGAAAGTGAAATTAAAACCTACAATTTGTCTTCCCAAAATGCATTAAAAAGGTATAATTTCAAATTTCCAACCGTAGGTATTGTTGGTAACTAAATTTTAGAGGAATGGGAAAAGTTTAACTTGTCCCACAAACCTCCAAAAATAGCCTCCAAGG
Source organism: Taxus chinensis (assembly GCA_019776745.2). Lineage (NCBI taxonomy): Eukaryota > Viridiplantae > Streptophyta > Pinopsida > Cupressales > Taxaceae > Taxus > Taxus chinensis. The sequence continues at coordinate 180,347,535 of CM034152.1, read as the reverse complement.
ACAATTTAAAATTTATAAGAAGGTGGAGTGTTTCACACTCAAAAATTAACTTACACATCACTTACACATCTCTTACAAAACTTTAATTCAAGGCCAACAAATCTCATTAATTATCTTCTTATGACATATTTGATTTATTTATTTTAACAATATGATTACTCACAATATTACACACCATTGAATAATTAATGAAAGGTAAAAGCACCAAAAAAATAAACACATTCAAACATAAAAAAAGGGACCAAAATAAAAGAAATACATAAAACCCCTTGGTCACATTTAAAGGTGATTTCTCCCCCATGGAAATCCTTAACAAAATACAAACACACTCAAACAATACATGTTTCCGTGGTGACCTTATTGAATTCATCTAGAATTCCAATGTGGTTGGTCTCCAATCCCCCGATGTTTGTTGTGATAGTTTAACCTATAAAACATAAATACCTCCTTTGGCCTCATGGCCATATTAGAATGTCCAAAATAATATAAATATAATTCCCAAAATCATCTAGATATATGAATAACAACAACATCAAAGCAATCTAACAATATCATTTATAGTTTTATCAACAACTCTACCATCTTTTAATAATTTCTATTTCCAGGTCTACTCACAGTATCCAAATATCAAAAGTCTGAACAACATCCAACATATGACCATGTCAAACAGTATATCATCATCATCATATAAAATGTCTCTAATAATCATCATGCATCATAGCTAAATCAAGTCAACAATAATCCATGATCTAACATCTAACATCATACTATAATAAAGTCCATAATGATCTCCATAATGTAATCAGTAGTATCATGACTAGTATCAAAAAGGTGTTAAAGGGAAGTGGGCACTACACTAACCATCCCCTTTTTTCACAAACTGGGAGGATATTTGGAAGGTTGTGGAGTCTGGCTTTGCCCCTGGATATCACGTGTCTCCTGGGACTTTTCAAAAAACCCTTTTTGGTGTATATATTACAGTCATGACATTCCTTGAGCCACAGTTATTTCGGTCTAATGTAGTTCATGGATCTTAGAGATCCCTGCCTATACCAACATGGGAGTGAGTGGGGTCTTATCACCCATCATGGTTGTGGATAGAGATTCAACCTGAAGATTATTTCTTTTGGTCTGTGCGGTGTCCATGTGACTTGTAGAAGATGGAGAAATAGGAAAGATAACTCTACCATTGATACAATTGATAAAATTTAAAAATAGCGTGAAATGGAACCTTCCCTTCCCTGAAATTACCTTGTCTCTGCTACTTTTGATGTGGGTTTGTATGCCTTGCTAGGAACGATCTCCTTTCCTCTTGAAATATTTTCTTGTTGTAACTATACTAGTTATCAGTGTTAAACTAGACAACAAAGAGGTATTCCTCTTCTCTGGCTATTGTGTATTCATGCTTGAATGATTGATCTCCTAATATTATTAACTACATTTATGGGTTTAAGTAACAAATTTGTCATGTTGTTTAATACTAGACTTTTCGGTTGTGAAAACAAGCCTGCTGTACTTTAAACCCTCCTGCTCTTCATATAAGATTATTATCTGTAGATTAGTTTTTTTTTTCCTTCTAGATAATCGAGTTGTCCCTATTTCGGTGACTCTAGGTCTGGGTACTCAAGTAGTTACTCTATTAAAGGACGTCACTTCCAGGTATGCGATATGTGTTGATCTTTAAGGTTGATACCTCTTTTCACCCTTCTCTTCTACTCCTTAAATTAATTGGATTAGTGGAACCAAATCCAGCATAGCTTTACCTTCCTGCTTACGGTTATATTGAGAAAAGATTAATTGGGTCATGAAAACCTTACTTTAGTGAACAACCACTAGGTTGAACCCAATCCGGGTTGACTATAGTTTTATGGAGACTTAGTCATCCTTTTAAGTTATGGCGTAAAGTTAGTTTTTTTCCTTTGGTGTTACCCAACCACGGAGAGGTGTGGTTGAGGAAGTCTATTGGACCTCCTTGTTCTCATTTGTTGGGCTAGGTAGGTGTCCCCTTTTGTTATCAAATCATTCCCGTAGTTCTAAAAAAATTTACATGTAGTTGATTGTTGTGGTTACTATTATGTATGAAGGGGGGTATCGTGGCTAAGGTACCCTATTGCTTAGTCTTTATGCACCTTGGTTTTCCTTTAGAATTGATTAGAATCCCAGAAACTTACCCAATTGATTGATGATCATCTGTGTAGGTCCAGATATTTAAGTTCTTCCTTTAAGGGCACTTTGACCATCCCTTATGAAGCTTAAATCGTAACAAAGGTTTTCATCACAGAGATTTGTAGTTTCATGTGTTTGTTATGGATAGTATTCCTTATTTTTCATAACTACCTTGGCATAGTTCTACTCATGATGACTCTTGGGGGCATTTTCATAATTTTGAAACTCACTTATTTAATTGACGTTTGGATGGCATATGTGTGTTGATTTCTTGTTGACTTATGATAGAATGGTTAAGAGCACTCGAGATAGTTGGGTGTATTTATATATAGATGCATTGTTGATTGATAGTTGAAGTTGATGTTAATTTAATGCCTTTTGGTGATACTTACAAATCCAATTTTAGTTTTGAATGGTTTGAATTTGTCAACGAGGGACACTCTAAAAGGACTTTTGATGGAAAGTAGTAATCCACACTATTTTAAAACAAAACTATAGACTTATAGAGAAGGTTTGTAAATCCCTAGTGTGGAAAAACTTAGTTCGATGTTTATAATGTTATCTTGTATGTTGGAACTCCCTGTTACTCTCGTTTGTCGTTACTTTACTATAAGGGAAGTGGCATCTTCTTATATGATTGTGAAATTCCTTGGAGTCAATGGCCAAAACTAGTATTATCTTCTTCCCCTTGTTAAACAATGTTGAGTGGTGATCATGTATTATTTTTCTATCTTATAACTTATATGATAACATGATTAAGATTTGAATACACTCGACCTTTCATGTTAACCTTGAAATCCATGCTTCCTCCTGGATTTATTGTTTTTTTTTTTGTCATTTCTGAAAATGAGTATCGCAGCTTGTCCTTTTGGTACCTATTTATGAACGTAGATTTTTTGGTTTGAATATCAGTTATTAATATTTTAACCTAATTTTTTATTCAATGGAAATCCCGTTACACTAGACTGTTGTTTCTAACTTATCAGGCCATTAGCCCCTTCTCAAATGATTGGTTAATTTTTCTTGCTTTGAGACAATGTTCATAACTTAAGTATAAGGCTTTCTTCTTAGATTGGCATGGGGCAAAATTTATTTTTTAATTATCTTAATGGGTTGTTATAATTTAGAGCTTCGAACCACTTATTAGATAGAATATTTTATTATTTCTTGATTTTGTTAGATATTAGCTTATTGTTGCTTTGTGTAGCCTTATCTTGCTCAGTTCTTGTGAACTGACTCAGGTTAATAATGTATTACAGATGGCTTATGTGAGTAGATGAGGGAATGAATTGTAGAATATTGCATCAACTTGGTTGTAAAGTTCTTTTGTACAAATACTTTTACATTGTAAGATTCTGGTTTGGGTTATGTGGGGAATTCAGAATAAAAATAGCATCATATTATTATGTTTTGTGGAGTTTTGTTGTCATGGCTATGAGAAATTTTCTTGTTTTGTTACCTTGGAAAATATGAAGTTGGATTACCGCTTGGTTTTCAGGTGATTCTAATGTATTATAGAAAAATCTAATAATTGTATAGCTTGCCATGACCAATTTTATTCTCTATTGATCTATACTCATGGTTCCATAGAGTTTGTTGTCCCTTTGGGTTTTGTGTCATGTGGGAAAGAATTTATGTATCCTTGTATAGTTTTCACAAAAATGTAATGGTAAAATTTTCTCTTGAGATAAAATGTTGAGTTGTAAATCTTTCTAAGACATAGAAACAATGTGTTTATAAGAATTTTAAAAAGGGTTGGATAATATTAATGTAGATGTGATCTACTTGATAACATTTGAGCCCTTGAACAATGAAAGAGGAAACTATGTTTTGTAAAGAAATATAATTACTTGTTTTTTTCCCTAAGCTAAACTAAGCAACATTATCCTTTTATGGTGAAGTCTTAGGTGATCTTATAGTGTAATCATTGACTAGTTCTTAGAAGATAATAAGGTTGTATAAGTGGGAGGAAATTTATTAAGAAACCATTTAATCTCTCTCAATCGTTTGAAATGTAAAATTTTCTTCGTTTGTCAAACTTAATCAAGCAATGAAACCCTGAAGTTGAATTCTTTTTGACATGTTACGTTAAACCTTGACTTGATTTATGGTGATATTTCTTAGGTAACATCAAATTTTGATCCTTAAACAAGGAAAATTATTGTTCTAAACCATAAATGGTACTTTTTATAATGCCCACTAATTCACGACACAAAGACCAACATAGAAAAGTAGAGGATAATTTTTTTTGACTTGTTTGATGTACAGAATGACACAACAGGTGGTGACAAAGGTTATGGATAACTTTTTAAACAACTTGACTCAATGATGACCTTATGGCCAGCACGGAAACAACTAACACCCATCAAGGACAGTTCACTTTACTCTTTGACAAGGCACCATGAAAAAACTCAACCACAATATACAGTCACAGTTGGATATAATCCATGGTTTACAATCCCTTAAGGTTATGCATTTACCAAAAATGTTTTATTTCAAGACCTACCTTAACAATATACAAGATTCATGTTTATTTCGAGAATTCTTCTCACAAAGGTGAACTTATTACTTTAGTTATCTAGACTAACTAGCCAAAGCACAAGATTTCTTAAAGAGGTTCAACTAAAGACTGACAAAGCTAACCAAATTCATTTGACCAAAAGGGACACCTTTCATCTCTCACCAGGTTGCACAAACATGCCCGAGATGAAAATATTAATCCGAACCTCCATTGAACAAGAGCATAAGCTCTAACTGAAGTGGAGTTCCATTACAGTAGTTATCAAAACATCCTACAAAATGCCAAGAGAGAGAAATTCATCCTTAGCGTAGATAGATTATCTTCTTGCGGGGCGCACAGAAGAAATTTCCCCGGGAATGGAAGAGAGGCATGAAAATAACTTTTCTTCTAGGTTTGGAAGAGAGGCGTGGGATAAACTCTTTTTCTCCTGGGTTCTCAAGACAGGAACGGAAGAGACTCCTTTTTCTCCTGGTTCGCAAGATAGGTGCAGAAGATGCTTTTCCTCTTCTAGGAACTTCAGAAGGCCATAATGTTTGATAGGGAACTATGTTTTTGGAAAACAAGAAATTTTTGGAAATATCTCAATGTTCTCTTTGCATAGAAACCTTAAGAATTTAATTTGGATAAATTTTTAAGGGTCAATTTTGAGAAAACGCTCTGCAGGCCTATAAAATGAAAACTGGTGACATTCGACTTATAAAATTTTGTTCAATTTGACCTCCCTCCTTTCTCATGATGCCAAATAGACATAGAGGATTTCTCTTAGAGGAATTTAGGATGGATTTCAAGGTATAATTTAGTTAATTGAAGATCAATTCAAATCTTGTCAATTTTGATAGCGAAACGATTGCAGTTTTGCCTTTATTTGATTTGAAAGGATCCTTAACCATTTCTTAAGTGGTTTAGATTGTTTGGGGGAACCTTAATCATATTAATTGCAATTCAATGTATCATTTTATTTTTCATTGTTGTAGAGGTCATTATGTGTATTTTGAATAAAATATTTGCCAGTTTGAAAAATTCTCTAATAGAGTTCTACAACTTCAATTTCAATTTTATCAATTTAAATTTACCAACATAAGTTTATAAAGCCATTCTAATCCAATCACTACAGTATTATGTTTCCTTAAAACCATGCATTCCAAAGGTAAAGAGTAATATATTCTCTTCATAAGTATTCCCTTTTCAATTTACCAAACAAAGATTTCAAATACATTGCAAACCCAAATTTCTAATGAAGACAATATCATCTTAACAGAACTGAATAACATCTATTGACTTATATGATTTTTTTACAAGTTTCTTTTCCATTGATCAAATACAACTTACAAGATATAAATCTTTCTTTTCTTTCATCAAAAAATAGAAAACAGAGTACATCTCTTTCACATTTTGAATTACAACTTTCATAACCAATACAAAACATCTTTCCATCACAATAAAATCTACAAGGTCATCCACTTCGAAGTGGGAAAGGGTTACAATAAATAATGATCCCAACAAGGACTATCAAACTATTATTTTCCTCTGCTCCAGAACAACAACATGAATATTCTCCATCTTTTTCAATTTTGATCACAACACAAGCAAGAGAAAGGAAATGCTCTCCACCAAACCAAGACATCCAATGAAAGGATAATCCATTGTTTTTCATTGGCCCCTAAGCCCCAACCACAATGCAATAAGAAATGTGTTTCAACACATGGCAACAACATGCTTCAAAAACATAAAGGTAATCTTTCAACATGCACATTTCATATTAAAACATAGTCCAAAACAAAAAAATAGTTTTACAACCACCTGAAAGATAGAAAACAAAACTCAGGCTTCTTCATGCAAGCCAAAGGAGAAAGAAACTATGGGGGATGCTACTTATGCCTCCTAAAGGGAACATGGGTATCACCACCCAAGAACAAACCACCAAAATATAACATTTCAAATCCCTGACATGCCCTTATGCCTGCCCCAAATAACCCTTATTCCTCAAATTTCCTTATGCATCCCTAACCTCTTATGGCACCCCATAATGACTAAAGAAAAATAAGCTATTTCTTTGTAAGGTGAAACCCAAATCCCAACTCCCTTCGCACTTATACCTCCCCAAAAACACTCATGCCTCCCATAAAATAAACCCCACAGCCTTCTCCTACACCATTCCTAAGCCATCTACCCAGTATCCCACAAAAAATAAAAAACATACAAGCATTTACATATTCATAAAAGGGAAAAGAAGAGAATTTCTAAGAGCCAAACTCTTAGCTCTCCATGATGGAGTTTGTTCCAAGTTCAAAACAACAATATTTATAATGCAAAATAGTTGAAGGGATCAACAATCTACAAGCATGCAATAATCTCCAATCCTCTCCAAAAGAAAGAGCTCTCCAAAACCCCAAAATAAGTATCCTAAATTAAGTGATAAAAGTGGAGCAACCCAAAACCAAGCTAAAGAATTCCAATTTATAGAAGAGGGAAGGGAAGAGGATGAGGTGGGTCCAAGTGGGATGCCACATCACACATCCTCAAATATAAGCATGAAAGTCAAGTTCATTCTTCAATGCATAATTATTAGGTGGGTCAATAATATGATATTTTTACTTACACACTCAAACAAACCCACACCCCATAAAGACTGAAATTAAAACATGTAAGAAAACTACAATAAAAACATTCAACTTGACTTACAAAAATGCATAAAGAAGGACTAAATTTAACTCTCCAACCATAGATAAGGTTGGTATCTAAATTTAAGAGGCATGCGACAAGTTTAACTTGTCTCACAAGTCTCCAAAATCAGCCTCCAAGGACAATTTCGAATTTCAAAGAAGATGGAGTATTTCATACTCCAAAATCAACTTACACATCACTTACACATTTCTTACAACACTTTAATTTTAGGCCAAAAACTCTAATAATTAATTTCTTATGACCCAATTTGATTAATTAATTTTTAACAATATGATTTCTTACATTAATTAACACACCATTTAATAAATAAGGAAAGGGGTCAAACACCAGAAAATAAACACATGCAACATTAAAAAAAGGAAAACAAATAAAAGAAACATAAAACCCATTTGTCACATTTTAAGGTGATCCCCCCCATGGGAATTCCTAACAAAAATCAAACACACACAAACAAATAAATATTCCATGGTGACCTTGTTGAATTCATCTAGAATTCCAAAGTGGTTGGTCTTCAATTTCTCGATGTGTGTTGTGATATTTTAACATGCAAAACAAAAATACCTCCTTCAGCCTCGTGGCCACATCAGAACATCCAAATGAATATATTATACTTCCAAAGTCATCAATATATATGTGAATCACAAAAACCATCAAGCCAATCAACATTGTCACTTAAAATTTCATTAACAACTATATCATCATCAATTTTAATTCAATTTCCATTTTCTAGGTCTACTCAAAATATCCAAATATCACATGTCCGAATAACATCTATAATGTAACCATGTTAGACAGTATATCAACATCAGTATATAAATATCTTTAATAATCATCATGCATCATATATGAATCAGATTCAGTAATAATCCATGTTCCAACATCTAATCATCATACTAAATCAAAACTATAACAATGTCCATGGTATAGTCAACAGTTTCATGATCAGTATCAAAAGGCGTTAAAGGAAAGTGGGCACTACACTGTCCCTCAATCGGAGCTTGTTCTTATCACCTATTTAATAGAGGTGTGGAACAAGTTTCAATGACTTGAGTAAGATTAATTAACCTTGTGAGAAATGGAAACTGTTCTTAAATCAAATGAATTAAACAAGTTATTGACATATAATTGATGATCCTATTTTAGAAAGCTTGGTCTTAAGCTATTCTGTCAATAGTAGAAAAGAAAGAAGTTCTCCCTTATGAAAATAATTTTATGAGTCATTACATGAATTTTTATAAGAACATAAGTTAAGAATTAAGATTCATTTTAGTAAACAAGAATCTTTAACAAGAATTTTCTCATGGTATGCCCCTAAACATAAGTGTGTTCTGTTGTTGGACCTGTATGTGTTGTTCTATCGAAATGGGAAGTGAATAGTTTCATGTTGACATCTTAGATTTCATTGTACCTAGGTGGTCAATGTTGCTTCAATCCTATCGTGAGTTGATGGTAGCCATTGTGATCCCTTGTTGTGTTGTGTAAACTCCAAGTAAGTCAAAAAAAATTATCCGAGTATTTCAATGTTGTATTTATGTGTGAAATAGTGGGCATTACACTTGGTATCAGAGCGGAGGTTCATGCTCTCAAACCTTTGGGCTAGTTTGGAGTTTTTATGGTGTTACATGATGGTGTTTCACCTAATTCTAGATCGTTTCTTTGAATGTTGACAAAATAAATAAGGGTAAGGACTAGGAGGAATACCTGTTGAAATGATGGTTGTAGGTTGTTGCACGCGTATGACTTCTGAATCTATAGCTAATCATAAGAACTTCCTTTTTACTTGAAGGAACTACCTAAAATGGAACACAAGACCACAAAATAAAAGTTAACCAATATATGCAGTGGACTACCTAGCGTGTGCTAGATTCGGGAAGTGTGATACTTCTTAGACAACTATCAATCCACTATTTAAAACAACTTAATGCTAATAATAAAGGAAATCCTAGTGTAGTTAAAATGATTTAGGTATCTCATTTATCCACAATAAGAAAATTTGTTCACAACAGGCTAAGCTATGATTGAATCCGAAGGTCAAGGTCACTATCAAGGTATTGGTACTGCTTAGGGTTAGGTTCTGGGTAGTTTTGGGTATTTGGTGGAAGTTTAGGAGCTCTGTTCTTTCTTTCTGGTAAAAGACACAGAGACCAATGTCAATCTGGTATGAGCGGTATCGGTTTAGGCTAACCGGCAATGGTTTTGGGTAGCCAACGTCGGTATGGTCAAGGTACAAGAAATTCAATAAAACTTGGCTAGGTGATAGATCTGAGATTAGATGAAGAATGAAGGGAAATGTCAAGATTTATGTGGATCCTGGATATGCATAGGAATGATTAAGATCTAGGTATGGGTAGTGTAAGGGTATGGATAAAAATATGGTCAAGTTTGCATGGAGGTAGATGATGGGGGAATGGAAATGAGAGAAAAAGCTAAATAAAAGATGTAAAAGGATGTACGAAATGATGAATAGATGAGTGTTGGTTAATAAAAATTATTATTTGTATGGGCTTGATGCCTGGTTAGAAATGGTGGGTGATCAAATGGAATGAACTTTATGTAGCATTGGCACTTCCCCAGATGCTCCTGTGAAGGAATATGGTTGTGTGATTGCTTCAGGTACAAGCTATGGATGCTTAGATGTGTATACTAATGTTGGTTCTACTTACACGCAACTCCGGTTTCGTCACTTGTTCTCAAAAGATGTGATTATCTCTCAGAAATGTGCCAACCTCAAAATAAGGTTGTTTCCAGGGTTAAATTGTAACCAACAGTGGTTTCAGCTTAACTGGTGATGGTTTAGGGTAACCGGCATCGGTTAGGGTGGGATTTCGTAGGTTTACTAAACTAGGTAGTTTTAATTTTTTGGGATCTCGTTTCATTTTACTCCACAGATTAGCATGGAAGCTTTCTCCTAATGGGCGGGAATGTGGTTAGAGGGAATGTAGGCATTGATTTTTAGGGTTTAGGTAGGTCTTAGTTATGGAAACTTACTAAGAATAGGTCTTAGGGTGAGGTGGCTGGATGAGGTGGATATGTGGGCATTATCCCAATTAGGATATTTAAATAATAAATATTGTGAGGATAATTAATTAATTAAATTAAATTAATTAAATTAATATTAGTGTGGGATAAAAGGGTCTATGGTTAAGTGAGTATGTTCAAGGTCTTTATTTGATGAAGGACCAAAGGGGAGTGTGACCTAATTTTAGTGTCTACATTTTGCCCCTTTTTGTTACGTAGCTTGCATTGGTAAGCGACACTGACAAAAATAATATGTGGTTGCCCCATGTGTGGATGAAGGTGATCCCCCTCAAACTAGGAACTGATGATGTAGAATGCATAATCGGTGAGTGGTTTGATAAAAGGTGGGTGTGATAAAGAGGAAGGTGGGATAACTAGTAAAAACAAGGGAAAAAAGGTCCACTCAGGTAATCCAAGTAATGGGTTAGGGTCAAAGGTAGTGACAGTCAAATGCACGCACATGTATAAACTATAACACAATACTAGGCTAAAGAGCAGGCAGACTCTACATTTTCTAAGGTCGATAGCTTTATCCAAACAAGGTTGAAGCGATTCTGGTATCCAAGGTAAAGGATATGGTCAAGAAACATGACATACATCAGGTGAAGGAACGTTTAGGTGTATTCTGGTACACCAAAGGTAGGTCAAGATAAATGGTCACAGCAAGAGGTAATGTAAGGTCATTAGGTCAACAATGTAGGTAACACTATCACAAGGTATAGCAAACACATGGGGTCAAAGGTCATAGATGTTGATTATCCCAGAATCTAGGTCACAACATGGGTAGGGATGAGGTATGGGAAAAATAATGAGTCCCTGAAAGAGGACGAGGTGAAGTAGGAAATGATAAGGTCAAGAAGATCAAGTGAAGTGTCCTAGGGAGGGATGGGTGAGGTAAAAAGGGATTTAAGGCCAAAAACATTGGGGGTAGGGGGACAGGAAAGATGGATATGGAGGATGTCCGCTAAGATGATGCTTGATATATGCCTCTCGATTTTTATGTAGTTTTGATTTTGATATATATCGGTCTGCGTTCCGAGAGTTTTTTATATTTTTGATCATATACCGACCTGTGTGCCGAAGATGGTGAGGATGTATATGAGAGGTTTGAGAGACTGGATTATATACACTGGCCTACATTTCGAAGACATTTGACAGTTATGTATATCGATATTGTTTTTATATAGATGATGATGGTTATGGTCATTATGTGTTTGTGTTGATAGAATTTTATTATTATGCAGATATGCAGCCATGATAGGTGTGTTAGGTATGGATTGAGTCAGGTCATAGGCATGGATTGAGTTAGGTTTTAGATATGGATTGAGTTAGGTCATAGGCATGGTTGAGTTAGGTATTAGGTATGGATCGATTCAGGTTGTACGCATGGATTGAGTCAGGTTGTGGTTTTTAGGCATGATGGAGTTAGGTTTTAGGCATGGATTGAGTCAGGTCATAGGCATGGTTGAGTTAGGTGTTAGGCATGGATCAAGTCAGGTTGTAGGCATGGATTGAGTCAGGTTGTGGTTTTTAGGCATGATGGAGTTAGGTTTTAGGCATGGATTGAGTCAGGTCATAGACATGGTTGAGTTAGGTTTGTGGTCTAGGCATGGTTGAGTTAGGTTTTACGCATGGTTGAGTTTAAATTGGTTGAGGTTGTGATTCATTAATTTGTGCAATAAATGATGATATGGGTCATGTTTAAGATGTTTTATAATACATGCATTATGATGGTAGAGAAATGGTAGTCATAATAAATGTATGTTGTGATGATGATAAAAATTTCAAGAAACTTGTTTATTTGGTTTATATTCCAATTTTTGATATAAAAAGAAAACTAAGTAGGGTAGAATGTGATTTAGGAAAATGAAAGATGAATTGATTAGGGTAGAGAGTGGCTGAGCTAACCTCTAAGGGCCCCATGCCGTCAGAGTGCTGACTGCATAGTCCCAGCAAAAAGGGACCTCAGGTCGATGTAGTTCTCCCATAAGCTAGGGAAGAATGTGAGGAGGTATGAGAATGAGTTGGTAGGTTTTAGGCATGATTAAGTTTAGGTCTGTGGGTATGGGTGAGTTGTGGGAAAATTGGTATAGGTGATTTTCATTGTGGTAGAAGAATAAGATTACCTAAAGACAAGTATTGAGGACCAAGTCCTATAGAAGGTAATCAATACATACTAAGGAAGGCTAAAATAGAAGAGGAGGCAAGAAAGCCACCTGATTGGTAAAGATCATAATGAGTAGGTCATACCTTGGAGGGATTGATGAACATGAGACCCTAAAGACATTGCATGATTAATTATTCTAAGGGTGAAAAGTACTCACATGATCATCAAATGTTATGGTTCCAAGAGGTCCCTTGAGGTGGTAGGAAATGAACATCTGAATGGTGAGAGGGTGAAAATTTGTAGTTTATATGGTAGTAGGTATAGACACTAAAATTAGGTCACATTCCCCTTTGGTACCTCGACAAATAAGAACCCTTCATCACATTCACCTAGCCATGGCCCCCTTCACCCCACTAATATTAATTTAATTCATTATCCTCACCATATTTATTATTTAAATATCTTAATTTAAATAATATCCACACATACACTTCACTTAGATACCTCACCAAGCTAACTCACCATAAAAACCTATTCTTAGTAAGTTGCGATAACTAACTAAGACTTACCTAAACCCTAAAAATCAATGCCTACATTCCATCTAACCACATTCCCACATGCTTATAAGAAGCTCCCTAGTAAAATTTACCGGTTAACGACACAAGATCCAAGGAAATCAAGAGGATCTCCCTAATTTAGTAAACCTAGGAAATCCCACCTTGACTGATGCCGGTTACCCCTAACCGTCGCCGGTTAGGCCAGAACCACCATTGGTTCCCCTTTTAACCCCAAAACAACCTTATTCTCAAGGTTGGCAGAAGGTTGGAAAATGATTGGAAAAGTTGGTGAACCTTAGTGAATTCTAGCGAGAACATGCATGCAAGGAAGGATATCAAACATCTTTTCCTGCACAACCATTGTAGCAATGATCTGATCTAACCAAGCAAAGAGGAATGTACATGCAGCCCATGCAGAAGCCTTCTTTTAGTTAGTGAGCACCTGTAGCCTTCAAAACCTCTCATCAGCACCTCCATCCCTCACTCATAGGCATCTAGGACTAGAATCCAAGTAAGTAAACATTATACTTCTCTGGTTTATTCCATTTCATCATTATATTATCATCTTTTGTTTACCTAGCCACCCATTGACCTTCCCCAACAGTCACCCGTCCATATACCCATTAAAACCTCACCAAATCTCTCCCAAAACACTCAATACCTCATCCTGACCAACCAAAGTCCATTGTTCAATGACAAAGGAGACCTAAATCTCATTCTATGACATTCCCAGAACTCCATAGTAACTGGCAACGGTTACACCCAACTGCCACCAGTCATCCTTAACTGACATCAGTATCTTTATTTGCCCATACAACCCAAAACAGTGACCTATCCACCTAATTCCGTTTCACACTCATTCAGCTGTGATCTACCTAAGACCTCTGTTAGACTTGTAGAGACCCAAAACCAATATGTGACCTTTGGACCCTATTCTAACCTAGCATGTTAGATTAGATCTTTCTTATTGTGTTTTAAGTGAGATACCTAAATCATTTCGAACTAAAATAGGATTTACTTTATTTACCGCATTAAATTGTTTAAAACAGTGGATTGACAGTCATCTAGGAAGTATCACACTTCCTGGATCTAGCATTCGCTACGTAGTTCACTGCATATATTGTTTAACTTTTTCTAGTGGTCTTGCTTTGTATTACAGGTAGTTCCTCCTAGCCAAATGGAAGCTCTCACAATTAGTTGTGGATTTAGAATTCATACGCGTGCAATAACCCATTAACCAGCACTTGAATAGGTATTCCTCCTACGCCTGTTACCTTATTTGTTTCATCAATAATTCAAAGAAATGATCTAGAATTAGGTTAAACATTTTGGCACACCTAGTGGGACCCATTTGGGGTTCCTTTCATTTCATTCAGTCCTAGGAAAAAATTGTGTGTTTGTTTCCCTTCTGAAAAGTATACACATTAATTTTCTTCCTTGGTAACCCACCTTTTCTTTCTATTTTCTCTAAAGGAAAGTTTTCTTTTGGTGTAGTTAAAAATAACCATTTCTTCATGTTTTCTGCATTGTAGTGAAAGAGCATCCCTCTTCCTTTTCATCTTATTGTGTCATCCAACTTTACACTTTGATTTAGGCTTAAAAATAAGTGCATTACATTCTAATTTATTACATTAGCTCACATTAATCGAGGGCAACCTATATGCTGGAAGTCATGACCAGTTGATGGTTGACAAACAAATCATAAAAAGCCCTTTCTTTCTCTTTCTCTCTCTGAGTCTTACCAAACCTCAAAAAAATTGAAAATACACACATTATTCAACATCTTACCTAGAAGAAGTTGTAGGTGATCACACAATCATGGCATAGTGAGCACCCAGCTCACTGCTTTGTTGAGTCATACTTCAGAGAGAAGCCCGCCCCCACCATAACATACTTGAAACCTAACCTTTTAGATCTCCTTTTTCGTAGGAAGCCATCCTCACCAAAAACTCTATTTCACAATTCATGTGTCAATCCTTAAATAGCATAAGCTAAACAAACATAACAGAAAAGACACTCCTAGGATTGCATTTTTCTTAGTGTTTCTGCTTGGCTTGCATTCTGAGGTGAGAGATCACGTTATTCATTTTTCTTGTTCATCCTTGCACGCTCCTCATCATAGCTGGTGTATTCCAGCTTCACCTGAGTGTGCATGGACCATAACATCATCATTATCATAATTTTGGGTCTGATTCTACGTCAGATTTTAATTCACAACCACTTTTCATTCATCAATGTTTTAATTTCACAGCAACCCTCATCAGTTATCCTCTAACCATCGTCGGTTATACCCAGCCAACATCAGTTCTAGGTCCTTTTTTAACCTAACTAAAACGACATTTTATTCATTTTCTTCCACTTTTCATAGTCCTTGTCACTACCATCATTCTCATCGAAATTGTAAAACACAATCAGATTTGGCATACCTCTAAGATTTGACCTTTTGCCTAGTTTTTCACTCACTGACCATTTTCTATAGTGACCAGAAGTGGTTACCCCTGACTGGTGTCAGTTTTCCTTAACTGGCATTAGTTAGCCTATTTCACTTTCCAATCACCATTTGGTACCTAATCCACTTTTTACCGTTAGATTCACTTGTTCCTACTATTTTCTGTATCATTTACAGAGAACCAACCCTACGTAGTCAGTACTAGTTCACATGGTGTTGACCCAAAGACAAGCAAGCGCACTTGTGTTTCATGCCAGTTGTCAACCACTCCCACCTAGTCCCTAACCACCTTCTATTTTATCACCAGCCATGGATCCCATCCAACCTATCACTATCACTATCGGAGATGAGGATTTTGTATGACTCCTTGACCAAAACCCTGCCACCTTGCAGTTTTACATTTCCCACTTGTTCACTCGAGATGCCTTGGATCAATTGATATACAACATTCCTGTATCTATCCCCTTGACTCTCACTCCCACTCCTACATCGGCCCCATCTAGCTCTGTTCTTCCCCCATCTACCTTACCCCCATTCGTTTCGTAGGTAGGTCCTATACCTGCTATGGCTGTCGTGTCTGCCACCTTCGTTACCCTTGCCACATCCACCATACCCTCGACAACTACCCAAAACACAACCTCATCTACCCCTAATGTCTCACACATACCCATAGCTACACTACCACCGTCCATGCCGGTGACCCCTACCCCTTTTCAGAACATGGTCCTTTCCATTCCATAATCATTAGCCCCTATTTCCACTAGGGTTACCATGACCCTTCCACCTCCATATACATACTATCAGCCATCTCCCATTTCATCCATTATTCACTCATGGTACATACCTCTTGTTTTAGTACCTTCTTCCCAATCAACCTACATGGCAGCACCATACACTGGAGTGCCATCCCCATTATATGCCCACAACCAACCCTCTCACGCTACAGGATGCACCCAATCATCACAACCTACCAACGACCTAATCAAATTGATGTTGGAAAGATGTAAACACTAGAGGCATTGGTTTCCAACTCCAGCAACACTCTCATGTACGACGAGAATTGTAATGAGCCCATCCATCCATCCATTCCTATTTTCCCATATCCTGTGCATTAGGAAATGCCTAAATTCAATTGTTTCAATAGCAAAGAAAACCTGCAGAAGCACTTGTGGTCGTTCAACCATGGGTGTTATCTGATCGCTCATAATGATGCCTTGCTCTTGTGAACTTTTCCCATGTCTCTGACTGAACCTGCATTAGATTGGTATCATTGGTTATCTAGACACTCCGTATTCTCATTCAATCAGGTAGCCTTAGCCATCTTGGATCATTTCTATATCGATATCATCAAGAAGGTTACCATGACTGACCTATACTCCATGAGTCAATATGAGGACGAATCTATCATAGATTTTGTCACTCGATGGCATAGCTTGATAAACCAACTCACCTTACAACTGCCACAAATAAAACTCATTGAGCTCTTCACATGGGCTTGTCCTAGACATATCTTACAGACCTTGCAGGTCTAAACCTTCTGAACATTTGATGAAGCATTCACTATGGCATGAAAGTTAGAGATTCACACCATTGAAGAGAAGAAAATCTAATTATGCAATAAGAATTCGGCATTCAAGTGAAATGATACCTCTTCTTCTTCCAAATAAAAAACAATTATTCAAAAGCTAAGGGCACTGCTAATGCAGTGGTACTAAAGGCTGGCCCAGCTCATCCATCAAATTAGGCTACCCCCTCATCTAATCTCTCACCCATCTAGACTTTTCAACTCAGATGAGAGTAGCAAAAATACACCCCAATTGGGGAACCTTACTCTTTTTTCTTAGAAAATATTATCAAAGCTGGAGCCATCATTCTTCCTCCCATAAAACCACACAATGGTTTTAACCCTACTCGCCGTATGCCCACATGGTATAAATAACATGTCTTCTGTAACTATCATCGAATAAAGGGTCGTAGTGATGGAAACTGCAACACTTTCAAAAATATTTTCCATGAAATGCTTGAAAAATGTGATTTAACCATGGATAATCCTAATGTACCTACCAACAAAAACTGACACATATTCAAGAAACCATTTCCCAACCATGCCCATTCATCTGATCAAACCGGTAAGACCTCAACTCATGATACCCATACCTGTGAGGTCCACTCTATCTTTAATGATGTACCTATCGCCTCAAAATTACCTCACATTCTTTCCATAGAGGAAATCCTAGCCTAAAATCCTCCTTCCACATTAGAACCAATCCTCCATTGTTCCTTCACCCATAGAGGAACATATTTCATCTCCTTCATCACCTATGAGAGGAGTCTTCCGCTAATATCAAGACCATCTCACCCCTGGCTTCTCCACTTAGAGAACCTTTACCCACAGTACCTCCTCCACCCATAGAGGAGCACCCGTTACCTCCTCCACCCATAGAGGAACACCAATCATCTCCTCCACCTATCATAGACCCAGTTGAGATATTGTTTACCTATTGGTGAGCATTCTCCATCTGCTACCCAAAATCTTGCATAGACCTACTTTTGGTTCTCTTACACACGTAAGCTGAAGCTAGCCAATTTCCCATCTCTAAGACACATTTTACGGGAATTTCCATTAGGTCCTCATCAACTCCACCTACAGACATGTCATTCTCATGTTTGGCTGATCACTTAGATTATGTGGATAGAGCCTTACTATAGGGACACCTTTTTCTTCTTGTCTCAACGCAGATGCAGAGGTCACTTGTTAATACCTCCTCTATCTACCCAAAACTATTTCAACCAATCGATCCAAACACAACCACCTCTATAACAACACCTTCCACAAAACCTGTCATAACTTCACATACACCCTTACCCATAACCCAAACTACATCTAAACCTAAACCCACACCTATGACATCATCCTCGACTAAACCTATTACCACTTTAGGAGTCACCCCAGCTACTAACCTTACTCATCCACCTATCAAAATGGATTTAGCTACATCCTCCAAAGACAACACCACACCTGATTCTGACATCCTAAACAGAAGCACCAAACCCGTAGAACTCATACCCCGGATGTGCCTAATCACACCTGCACCTATCCCATCCATCTTAGGATCTCAACTTCCCCACATGGTCAAGAAACCTCCACCCACCAATAAACCAAAAACACAACAACCCATTGCTTCCTCACAAACCTCTAATCTCCCCAGATGCCCAACATGACTTATACCAGTACCTGCAACATTTTTACCACCCATACCTCCAATACCCTCAGTTATTGCTTCACTACCCCCTACACTTCAGTCACTGTCTCTCACACCCCAAGCACGACCCACATCATCTACCTTCACAACACCTCCGTTATCCCCGTGGGTAACTCACCCTCTTCTCCCATCTTACCTTTCCTTCTAGACCTTGTACACCTACATCACCTTTACCCAAGAAGGTTCCATCCAAAATCAAAACTCCACTACCCCACAATAAGGTAGTCAAAACAACCACAAACCCTCCTACCCATCCATCTACTATACCCCTACCTAAACAAGCACGACCAACACCCAAAACCATGTCAGCACCCAAACCTGTAGCTTGACCTGCTCCTCCTCTTCTAAAGACCATTCCTCAATAATCAACCACACCTACACCCAAACCCATGTTCACTTCCCATTGTGATCCACTAACAGGGTCCTATGCCAAAATTTTAACCAACCTCCTTGAGAGTTTTGTCATCACATTACCGCCACTCAGGCCTTATGACCCCCATCAAACCCAAGCCAAAAGGGTTTTGATGATACTAAAATTTTTTCATACCATCATGTGCCAAGTCATGATGTGGAGACCTACAAGGCCTTGAAAACCGTCCTTATCCAATTGTGTCCACCAGAAACCAACTTTGATGATGGATGACCTTCTCGATGAGGACCTGCTTCACCAACACCCATTCCCACACCGTCCCACTCAACAAGCACAAAATCCATCCTCACAGCTCCTAGAGCCACCCCCAAATATTTGAAATTAACATTGTTTACATAAGAGAACTTGTCATGCCATCACCCAAATGTGGTTGTGCCCAACTTAGCTCAAAAGGTTTTTCTCCTCCGGTAGGTTTTTTCCCATCGTGTCATTATACCACTCACCCTACACCTTCTCCATTTTCCAACTCCCCTCAGATCAACATGATACATGTCACTACATGTGCTCAGAAGGATAAGGGAAAAGAAAAGGAAACTGACCCACCAACCAATCCTATACCCAACATACCATCTGCACCCATACCTAAAATCACTATCTGCAGCCCCACATACCCCATCTCTAATGGTGTCACACATCGCACCATGCTCAAACAATTACACCAGTCTCCCCTCAAAATTCCCCTATATGACCTCATCAAAACCTCAGAATCCCACCGTCAAGCTCTCATGGAGGTTCTTAATCTATTGAGGTTTTACCCAATGACCCTACACCCGTGGCCTCCATTATCACACCCCATCATGTAGCCTCTCTCACCAAATTACCACCTTCATCTTCACCCCACCCTATTCACCATGTGGCCTCCCTTAGCTTCTCAGAGGAAGAGATCGCACCACACCAAAAAGATGACCTAGACCCAACCCTCTTCATCTCTCTCCACATCAATGACATACGGGTACGCTATGTGATGATTGATGGGGGCGCTAGCATTAATATCATTTCATCCCATGCATTCTCTCAAATGTGCATACCTGACAATTTACATGCATAAACATCCGGTCATGTTGCATTTCATTCAATGACACTATCACCTCTACACTAGGCACCATTATCCTCCACATTCATGTGGGCCCCCACACTATTCCAAAATTGTTTTACGTTTTGGAAGGGGAATTCCAATATAACCTATTGCTTGGCAGACCTTGGATTCGTGTCATAGGTTGTGTTCCTTCCAATTTACATCATTGTGTAAAGTTTGAACACGAAGGACACACCTATATCATTTCAGCTAACCCATCACCTTTTAAAACATGCAACATGCTTTACCGACCCAACGATGCGCTCATACCTATTAAGCCCACTACCTCTGTAACCGTTACTTCTTCACCTACACTTCCACTTACCAGTGCAGCCATTGTTTCTACCACACATACCTCCTCCATTCCTACCGCTACCATAACCTCCATGGTTGACCCATCAACTTCCCAATCCATTAACACCACCTCCACATCAACCTCTGACACATCATCCATTCCAACTACCTACATACCAACCACTGATCCCTTGGAAGGTGTTTTTCAATGCCTCACTCTGGGGGAGTACCGCCTATATAGTGTCAACACATTCCTTACTCCACAAGAGTATGGATGCCTTCACCAACACCCTCACTATGATCACCGCATTGGATAAATCCTCCTCTATGGTCCTCCTCATCTCTATACCAATCTCACATATGGGGGACTTGATACTACCACTTACACACCTCAAACCACCGCCACAAACTCACCCCTTTTCCGCTAACTTCCAATCACTTACCAATCGCCATTTCACCCACACCTTCCTACACCAATGTGTGTGGAACGGTTTTTACTTTTTCTTTTATGAGCAAGGCCACCATACCATTATTCCATGTACCACCCACAAACATAACGACCGTAGTGGTATCGGCTTTCCTGAACCACCTACCAAACAGGCCCACATTGAACTCATTAAGGACACTAACCCTTCTCCACCTTCTTCACCCACTCCACCTTCATCACCACCCTCACCGACGGAGTTGATGGATCCTGAATCTATCCCTCCTAACTTTTTTTGATCATAAACACCATTTCCTTGGGGCCTCTGACTTATCAACACGAGGGCAGGGCCCCTTCCACTCTTCCCTTCCTATATCCTGAAAATGATTGATGACGATACATCTTCAATTAACATCATTCAATGTCAAGATGATGAATCCATACTCACCTACCTTGGTGCAGAAGACTCATATATTCATCGGTCGCTACCTTCTAAGATGTAAACCATGTTGAATAAGTTAGCTATCGAGATCAACATTCATACTCATGACGACCTGCACATCTTAAACATTGGAAAATCTTTAGATGATGTTAAATAGGAAGCCATCACTTCCTTTCTCAGAGATCATAACTATGCTTTCACTTGGTCTTATGCAGGCATGCCCGGTATTAACCCCACCATAGTGGTCCAGAATATCGTAACCATTCCCGATGCGAAACCCATTAAACAAAAGCTAAGGAAAATGCACCCTTGCATTTCTCTTCTTGTCAAAGAGGAACTTCAGAGCCTTCTTTCCATTTCCTTCATCTTACCCATTAATTATCTTCGTTGGATTTCTAACATTGTCCTTGTCACTAAGGTGACAGGAGGACTCCATATTTGCACAAACTTCTGTGACCTCAACCTAGCATGTCTAAAAGATGACTTTCCCTTACCTGGTATTGACCAACTGGTTGACCTTACCATTGGCCATGAGATGTTATCACTCATGGATGGCTTCTTGGGTTATAAAAAATTTTTGCTTACCCCACAAGATCAACATAAAACCTCATTCATCACCCGTTGGGGGACCTTTTACTATCGATTCATGCCTTTCGGCCTTAAAAACGTTGGTGCAACATACCGATGGGCTATGACTTACATATTGCATGACATCATGCATCACATTCGAGAAGATTATGTTGAGGATCTCTTGGTCAAATATAAATGCCGTTATGAGCACCTAACTATCCTCAAAACCATCTTTGACCGTCTCATTAAATATTACATCCGCCTTTAGCATAATAACTTCATCTTCGCGGTTCTCTTAGGAAAGCTCCTAGGATTTATCGTTTCTCTCCATGGTATAAGTTGACCCTGCTAAAGTCAAGGCCATTCATGAAATGCCTCTGTCTACTAACCTTTGACAACTCTATAGCCTACAAGGTAAGTTACAGTCCATTCATCGTTTCATTTCACAATTATCTGATCGATGTCAACCATTTCATCATCTTCTCAAGAAGGATGTCTCCTTTAAATGGGATGATGACTGCCACAAGGATTTTGAGGCCCTAAAACAATACCATCTCCAACCACCCGTACTCATTCCACCTAAAGACGATCAACCTTTTTACCTATACATATCCACTACCGATCATTCCTTGGGAACCATGCTCGCTCATTGCGATGAAAAACATAGGGAGCAGGTGATTTATTAAATCAGCCATACTCTTTTGGACTATGAAACCCGATACACCCATCCCGAAAAAAATTAATTATCCTTAGTTTTCATTGCCACCAAACTCTGTCATTACCTACTCAACCAAAAAACCTATGTTGTTACCAACACCGACCCCTTACACTTCATGTATGCCAAACCTTATCAAAATTAGTGTGACACATGATGGCTTATGCTTTTAGCTGATCTTGACCTCGAATTCATTCATCAAAAGTCCATCAAGGGTGAAGCAATTGCTGACCAATTGGCTGATGCACCTATTTTCGGGGATCAACCCTCTAGTTTTGACTTTTCAAATGAGTCGATTGCTACTTTGTCCTTGGATGAACCCCCTTACCAAATGACACTCTTCTTCAATGGTTCCAAGTGTCAGTGTTGGGGTGGGGCTAGTATTATCCTCATTCCTCTTGAGGGTGAACCCATGCCTTTGTCTTTTAAACTCAATTTTCAATGTTTAAACAACATCATCGAATACGAAGTGCTCTTACTAGGTCTCCAAGCCACCTACACCCTACATGTCAAATCAATCAACATCTTTGGTGATTCTCAATTGGTTGTAAAGCAAGTCAATCTTATGTACCAATTTCATAACGAGATACTTCAAAAGTATAAACATCATATAGACATACTTTTTACCACCTTTGACCGTTACACCCTTCAAACCATCCCACATTCAACCAATAAGTTTGCAGATACCATGTCCTGCTTATCTTCCCAAATACCCTCTTCACCTACCAATTCTACAATCTTTGTCACCGTACAATGACTCCAATCACCTTCTTATTTACCTCACAATGTTTACTCGATCAGAACCGCTACCCCTGACCTGAGTGACCTTTGGTATAAACAATACTCTGACTACCTTTCTCTCTCCATCTTACCTCCTGATCTCACCCGTAACAGGTAATACGCCTTCCTTAAAAAGGTCTCTCATTATGCCATTCTAGGGGGACTTCTCTATAAGCATGGATTTGATGGTATTCTCTTCCGATGCCTCACAAGTTTTGAAATTCCTTATACCATTAAGGAAGTTCATGATGGTATATGTGGAGGCCACTTCAATGGAATTGCTATTGCTAAGCATATTCTTCACTTAGGCTATTACTGGCCCACCATTAACCATGATTATTGTGACTACGTCAAATGTTGTGTAAAATGCCAACATCATTCCAATCTTCATCATACACCCAGTCATGCCTTACAGGTCCCTCGAGAACTTTGGCCCTTCTCTCAATGGGGTTTGGATCTTGTCTGAGAAATCAATCCTCATTCTTCCCAATGCCATCAATGGATCATCAGTGCTACCGAATACTATACAAAATGGGTGGAAGCCATACCACTCATCTCCATGAAAGCTGAGAAAATATGTGAGTTTATTAACCACCACATCATTTTTTGCTTTGGTGTTCCTCATCACCTCATCACTGACAATGGAAATACAATTCAAAAATAAAACATTGTAAAAACTTTGCGATGCCTTCGGCATTCAACTTAGTTTCTCATCACCTTATTACCCATAAACCAATGGCCAAGCTGAATCCACCAACAAAACCTTAAACAAAATTCTTATGAAAATGGTTGACGATACTGGGAAGGATTGGCATACACGCATTCCTTTCGCCCTGTGGGCATACCGCACTAGTATTCACACTTTCACTGTGGCCACACCATTTTCTCTGGTCTATGGTACAAAGGTAATCCTACCTCTTGAAGTCTAGATCCCCTCACTCTACATTTCTCTCCATGACATGCTCAATGATGATGACTTTCGTCAGGACTGTTTAGCACAACTAGAGTTATTAGACAAATGTCATCTCAATGCTCTGGATCACCTTCAAGTTTACCAAAAACGTATCAAATGTGCCTACGACAAACATGTCCATGAACGAACCTTCCAAATCGGTGACCTTTTCCTAAAAGAAAATCAACACGTAACCAAAGCAGAAAAAAGTAAACGGGGAAAATTTTCTCCTAATTGGCTTGGACCATACATCATGACTCACACCTATGGATCAGGTGCTTATCATTTATCTTCACTCGATGGTAAACCTGAACCTCAGCCCCTTAACACCTTACATCTTTGACCATTCTATTGTTGACTTGTAGTCCTACCTCACCTGTTGTCTCTTTCCATGCTCGTCCCTTGAGTGCTATTCACTTCATACACCTCACTAATGATTAAACAAGAATCATGTGAGTACCCATCACTTGTTACCTTCTCTTGAATATGTGCACCAGGGCACTGCATATAACATGATTCTATGGATACTTTTTGTCTACCTTTAATGAGATCCCATGGTCGTTTCACCTTGCCTTTTGAACACGAGTCTTACTCTCAACCTTGGTCTTGTCCATGACTTCAAGGCCTCACATGGGACCAAACTCCTTGAGTCAAACTTCTAATAAAAAGATGACTCCCTCAAAAAGGACATCTTCCTCTCGACAACTTCTGCTATAAATAGACTACTCCCTCGAAGGACAACTATGTAAAGCTCTTAAAAAAACAAAAAAACAAAAAAAACAAAACAAAAATGAGAGCAACCGAAGCTTCCCGCATTGATTAGCTTCACGAAGACCTCAAGGAGTTCAATTTTATTCATCCCATATAGACTTCCCTCATCGATCAGTCTATCTCAACTATAAGTCAAAACACTCAACCTTTTTGTCATGGACTTGCCCATTGTGAGCTAGGTTCTCTTGCTCGAAACACATACTACCTACACCATATAAAAATTACCCACTTTTCACCCTTCAAACCATGCCCACTCTCACTTCCTACTGCCTCAAGGGACTTCTGGGAACTTAGACATTTGGTGATCATGTGACTACTTTTCACCGTAAAATAGTCCATCATGTAATGTCTTTAGGGTCTTATGTTCATCACCTCTAGCCAAGGTATGATCTACTCAGTATGATCCTACCCAATCAGGTGGCTTTATTGCCCCCTCTTATCTTTTAGCCATCTTTATTTATGTTTTGATTACCTTATACAGGACTTGGTCCTCGACACTTACTTTTGGGGTAATATTCTTCTTTCACTAGAATTACCCTCACCTACATCATTTTACCTATAATCTACCCACACCTAACAAATCTAAACCTACAACATTCCTAACAACCTACCAACCCATTTTCATATCATCCTTCATATTCTTCCCTAGCTTATGGTAGAACTACATCGGCCTGAGGTCCCTTTTTGGTGGGACTATGTAGGCAGCACTCTGAGGGCATGGGGCCCTTGGAGGTTAGCTCGACCATCCTCTACCCTGAAAAATTCATCCTCCATGTGTCTCACATTACATCACAGCTATTTTCATTTCCCTTTAATACCCACAATTGGAAATTAAACCACATACATAACAAGTTGTTTCATATTTATAAATTTCTTAGGCCTACCATTTCTCTATCATCACTATGCATAGATTACACTATATCTCACATATGGTCCATAGTATAATTCATTGCATAAAATAATGAATCACCACTTCACCTACTTTCGACTCAACCATGCCTAAACAAACCTAACTCAAACCATGCCTAACCATGCCTATAACCTGACTCAACCATGCCTAACAAACATAACTCAACCTGACTTGACTCAACCATGCCTAACAAACCTAACTCACCTAACAAACCTAACTCATCCATGCCTATAACCAACCATGCCTACCAACCTGACTCAATCCCTGCCTATACCAACTTGACTCCATCAAATCACCTAATTTCCATCCATATCAACACAATATCAACATCAAAAAATCAACAACTAAATACCATGTATCTCACCAACACATCAACAAATCAAATCATAACATGTATCTCATCATATAAATCAATGTGTATCTCAAATATACATGGCTATCTCATCATGTCCATCATCTCAAAATTATCGGCAAACATGCTGATATACAATACAAACTGTCATCGGCACACAGGCTAGTCTCATATATACAATAAAATATTGAATCAATACAAAATCTCTTCGGCATGCGCAAGCTACCGGTATATGCTCAAAATATACAAAATCTCTCATACATCCTCACTATCATTGGCACGTAGGCCAGTATGTGATCAAAAGCTATAAATATCTCTTGGCACGCAGGCCGGTATATATCACACAAAATCTATCATACATCAAAAATTAGGTGCCATATCAAGCATCTCCAGGTGGATGTCCTCCATCTCGGTATCGCACCGTACCCTCAGCCTCCTAGGCCTCTAGTTCCACCTCAACTAGAGCTAGCCTCCATCTGCTGGTAGCCTCTTACTGATCAGGCCTTAAATCTCGGTGACCCCTTGTGCTCTCCACACTGTGAGTGTGGGATCTTGTCCTCTCACTAGATGCCTATTGTGCCCGATACTGGGCGTAGGATATGATGTCTATCCTAGCTACTATCAGCTGGTCCTGATAGTATCTCGACTCACCTAGGGCATCCCGTAACCTAGATATAGGCACTTTTTTTGGTGGTCCTATAGGTCTCGGCCCCTGTACCTACGTCTGCGGGACCCTACCCCACTCCTGCCTATGAACTGGGACCCGGTTCCTAGTGCCTGTGGTGGTGCCCCCTGCCCCTATGCCTATATCTAGGCCTGTAAGACCCCAATTTGTGCCTGGGATGTGGCCAACTAGCCCTGTAAACCTACCACCTGAGCCTGTAAGGCTGCCACCTGACCATCCCCCTCCTCTCCATCTCCATCTCCTCCACTAGCCATCTGGGCCTGCAGACTGGCCACTTGTACGCGTAGCTATGCTACCTCTACCTCCAAGCCCTCTAGCTGTGTCTGTAGTATACCCAATTGGGTAATGAAGTGTAGCTACCTACCCCTGTAGGGCGTCTCTCTACACTGTAATGGTAGCTAGATCCGGCTGCCCCAGTCTAGGTGGTATGGCTCGTAACTGAGCCACCCACCACATCCTGTACCTTTCTGTACACCCGACATCATCTATCCACCGGTCCACTGGCTGCTCCTCATGCCTTATGGGAACTATAGACTATGGTAGAGGTAAGGGCCTCTCTGAGTCATCTCTCCAATACTGTGGGAAGGGTGGAGGTATGTCCTGTACTAGCCCGAACTACCGTCAGACTTTGTCTACCGAGATCATCTTCATCCTCCCCAGCACGGTGACCCTATATCCATCTCTCTAGCTGGAGCTTAGCTAGCTCCTCATGCATATGCCTATATGAGGGGAATCCCACATATGGCCTCCATATAATGTCCACTCTAGACAACCCCTCTAGTAACTACTGGAAATGGGCCACATCATGTGTCAGCCTATCAGATCTCTACTCTCCTATCACCGGCACCCATCTCCTATATCCCACCCGCAAAAATCACACTAGGAATGCATCTGCTCGGGGCATCCCTATAGGATGCACACAAACTATGTTCTCATAGGCCTAATAGTGTAGTAAAAATATACAACACAGGTTGAACCTACGCAGCCACCCATATGCCCACAACTCCCTGTACAACTACACCAAGTATGCTGGTGCCCAGGAAAAGTGGGTCTCATGCACCATCATGTCGTGGAGTACCCCCATCAGTGATCGGGGAAAGTGTCCACCCTCTGCATCTGGCAGTGCATAGTAGCACACTACCTCCATCAACAAAACCACTAGCCTCGTCTCCTCCGGACGGGCTAGGTACATCTCTCCATAGCTCAAACTAGTGCTATGGAATCTTAGATCGGCCATCCCCCCTCTAAAAATAGACACAATCATCTCCTGTGAAGCCTTGGAGGAGATAGAATAAACCTGGGCACCCAATATGGGTAACCAAAGAATCCATGGAACACGTCCTCCAAGGTGATAATCATCTCACCCGTCGAGCAGGTGGAACGTGTTGGTCGCGGAGTCCCATCCATCAATGAGCATGACCATTAAACTAGGCTGTCTGACTACATGTTTATAGTGACATGAACCCCACTCAATCCTAATACCTCCACATACTACAGCTCCTCCAAGGTCACTGTGTCATACACTATCACCAATAAAGGTGAAACCCTGTTCACACATATGTAATTGCAATCTCCCCTACATCTAATACAAGCACGACATTAATTTACATATATCAATCCATCTTCAACCATTATCATTTCCCTATACCTTATTTTCACTCTACCCATATCAACTACCATGCCCACACCACTTTTGGACCTTTTTGACCCCTAATCAAACCAGTACCAGTTCAGCCTAACCGACCCTGGTCACCCTTTAACTAACACCGATCACCTGTTTAATGACCGATACCGGTTCACCCTTACTGACCCCAGTTACCCCTTAACTGACATCGGTAACCTATTTGGTAACCAATATCAGTCCCACCTAACCAAAGCTGGTCACTATCGCAGAAAAACCTACAACTTCTCCAAACCTCCCTTTCTAAAAAACCTCCCCCTACCCCTTTTACCCCACCTATGGTGACCTAACCTACCCTTGGACCTCAACCCACCTCCCCTATCGCATTTATTACCCTCCCCATTCCTCCTTTTACCCAATATTCCCACCATTCCTAAATTTAATTTGTGCTGACCCACCAAAGTACAAAACAAACAGAACCCTAACATACTCCTCAAATAAGCTCTAATCTAACAAATACACAATGTAGAGTAGGGCACTTACCTCGTCGCACTGCCACCATCTTGGTGGCACATATGGTAATTGTACCAGTGGCCCACCCAATCCCTCTCTGGCCTCTGCCATCACCGACTACCCACTCGCAACCTCTCACTAATTGAATCCCTTGCAATGATCCTATGGACTTGCTGCTCACCAATCAATCACTCGTTAATCACACCGCCAACTCATTGTTTCGTTCCATCCAAACACTTTTTTGTCTTTTCTCTTTTTTTTTTTCATTTTCTCACTTCACAAAATAACAAATGAACAACAAAAAATGTGGATTTTTTATTTTTATAACCAACCCCACCTAACCGATGCTGGTTACCCTTGACCAGCATCGGTCGCGTGCCCTACCTAACTGTCATTGGTTTACCTCTACTAACGTTGGTTATCTATGACTGGCATTGGTCACCATCACCTACACATTGCCCTACATTTTACCCTTTTACCCTCCCCTACTTCCTTTTTTTACCTCACCTAACCTTCACCCTGATAATTTACGTTACCCCACCTTTACCCTACCCATTTACCTCACATTTCCTAACCAAATAATTTACTACCTCGCTTATTCCTCCTTTGGGGACTCATTATTTTACCCCTAACTTGGCCTTACTCGTGCTGTGATCTAAATATTTAGACCTAGACCATCGTTAGTGACCTTTGACCTCATGTGTTCACTATGCCTTGCGGCACTGCTACTTGTATTGTTGACCTAATGACCTTACCTAGCCTATTGCCATGACCATTTATCATGACCCTACCTTTGGTTTACTGGAACATACCTACACGTTCCTGCACCTAACCTACATTGTGTTTCCGGACCATATCCTATACCTTGGATACCAGAATCACTTCAACCTTAGAAGATGTAGAGTTTTCCTGTTCTTCAACCTGATAGCGTGCTACAGTTTATACGTGTTTGTGCGTTTGACTATTGTTACCTTTGACCCAGACCCATTACATAGCTTACCCAGTATACCTTACTCCTTTTCCTCCATTCCCCACCTTCCCCTTTCTCTCACTCACCTTTTTATCAAACCACTCACCGATTCTGCATTCAGCCTCGTCAATTCTTGGTTTGAGGGGGATCACCTTCACCCACACATGGGGCAACCACATCTTATTTTTGTTAGCATCGCTTACCAAAACAAGCTACACAACAAAAAGTGGCAAAATGTAGACACTAAAATTATGTCACACTCCCCTTTGGTCCCTCAACAAATAAGCACCCTTCATCACATTAACCTAGCCATGGCCCCCTTCACCCCACTAATATTAATTTAATTCATTATCCTCACCATATTTATTATTTAAATATCTTAATTTAAATAATATCCACTTCACTTAGACATCTCACCAAGCTAACTCACCACAAAAACCTATTCTTAGTAAGTTGTCATAACTAATTAAGACTTACCTAAACCCTAAAAATCAATGCCTACATTCCCTCTAACCAAATTCCCGCATGCTTACAATAAGCTCCCCAGTAAAATCTGTGGGTTAAAGGTATGAGATCCAAGGAAATCAAGAGGATCTCCGTTGTTTAGTAAACCTTGGAAATCCCACCTTGACCGACACCGGTTACCCTTAACCGTCGCCAGTTAAGACGGAATTGCCGTCGGTTCCCCTTTTAACCACAAAATAACCTTATTCTCAAGGTTAGCAAAATGTTGGAAAATGATTGGAAAATTTGGTGAACCTTAGCGAATTCCAGCAAGAACATGCAAGGAAGGAGATCAAGCATCTTTTCCTACACAGCCATCCCAGCAATGATCTGATCTAACCAAGCAAAGAAGAATGTACATACAACGCATGGAGAACCCTTCCTTCAGTTGGTGAGCACCTGTAGCCTTCAAAACCTCTCATCAGCACCTCCCTCCCTCACTCATAGGCATCCAGGACTAGAATCCAAGTAAGTAAACATTATACTTCTCTGGTTTATTCCATTTCATCATTATATTATCATATTTTGTTTACCTAGCCACCCATTGACCTTCCCCAACACTCACCCATCCATATACCCATTAAAACCTCACGAAATCTCTCCCAAATCACTTAATATCTCATCCCAACTAACCAAAGTCCATTGTGCAACCACAAAGGAGACCTAAATCTTGTTATGTGGCATTCCTAGAACTCCACATTAACTAGCAACGGTTACACCCAACCACCTCCAGTCACCCTTAATTGACATCGGTCTCTGTATTTTCCCATACAACCTAGAATAGTGACCTATCCACCTAATTCCCTTTCACCCTCATTCGGACCTATCCACCTAATAGAGACCTAGAACTAGGTATGTGACCTTCGGACCCTATTCTAACCTAGCCTGTTAGATTAGATCTTTTTTATTGTGTTTTAAGAGAGATACCTAAATAATTTCAAACTACAATAGGATTTACTTTATTTACCGCATTAAATTGTTTAAAACAATGGACTGACAACCATCTAGGAAGTATCACACTTTCCAGATCTAGCATATGCTAGGTAGTTCATTGCATATATTGTTTAACTTTTTCTAGTGGTATATTTTTGTATTATAGCTAGTTCCTCCTAGCCAAAAGGAAGCTCTCACAATCAGCTGTGGATTCAGTAGTCATACACACACAACAACCCATTAACCAACACTTGAACAAGTATTCCTCCTATGCCCGTTATCGTATTTGTTTCGTCAATACTTCAAAGAAATGATCTAGTATCAAGTGAAATAGTAGGTATCATGCATTTTGGAAAGAGATCCAAGGTCACAATGGGCAAGTACATGACAATTTTTTTTAATTGTTTGACTTTTATTAGAGATAGATTGATCGATGTAGGAAGTCTATATGGGATGAAGAAATTAACTCCTTGAGGTCTTCGTGAAGTTGATCGATGCGGGAAGCTTCAGTTTCTTATCTTTTTTTTTAAAGAGCTATACATAGTTATCCTTCAAGGGAGCAGTCTATTTATAGCAACGATGTAGAGAGAAAGGTGTCCTTTTGAGGGAATCATATTTTTTATTGTAAGTTTGACTCAAGGAGTTGGATCCCACGTGAGGGCTTCAAAGTCATGGACAAGACCAAGGTGAAGAATATGATTCTTGTTCAAAAAGCAAGGTGAAATGACCATGGGATCTCATCTAAAGGTAGACAAAAAATATCCATGAGAATCATGTTATGTGCAACGCCATGGTACACATATTCAAGAGAAGATAACAAGTGACATGTATGCACATGATTCTTTTTTAACCATTGGTGATGACATAGGAAATGGATAGCACTCAAGGGATGAGAACCAAAAGAGGAAAAAGGTGAGGTAGGACTAAAAGTCAACAGTACAATGGTCAAAGATGTAAGGCATTAATGGTCTCAATTTCATGTTTACCATCGAGTAAAGATAAATGATAAGCACCTGATCCGTAAGTATGGGTCATGATGTATTGTCCAAGACAATTAGGAGAAAATTTTCCCTGTTTACTTTTTTCTACTTTAGTTACATGTTGATTTTCTTTCAGGACAAGATCACCAACATGAAAGGTTCATTCATGGACACATTTATCATAGGCATGCATGATACGTTTTTTTGGTAAACTTGAAGATGATCAAGAGCATTAAGACAGTGTTCGTCTAATAACTCAAGTTTTGCTAAACGGTCCTAACGGAAGTTGTCATCATTAAGCATGTCATGGAGAGAAATGTAGAGTGAGGGAGTCTAAACTTCAAGAGGTAGAATAGCCTCTATACCATAGACCAGAGAAAAAGGTGTGGCGGAAATGGAAGTGTGGATATTTGTGTGGTATACCTACACAGAAAATGGAATGTGCGTATGCCAAACCTTTCCACTATCGTTAACTACTTTCATGAGAATTTTTTTTAAATTTTTGTTAGTGGATTTGGCTTGGCCATTGGTTTGTGGGTAATAAGGTGCTAAGAAACTTAGCTGAATGCCAAATGCATTGCAAATTTTTCGCATGGTTTTATATTTGAATTGTTTTCCGTTATCAGTGATGAGGTGATGAGGAACACCAAAGTGACAGATGATTTGGTGATTGATGAACTCACATATTTTCTCAGCTTTCATGGAGATGAGTGGTATGGCTTCAACCCATTTCGTGTAGTATTTGGTAGCGGTGATGATCCATTGATGTTGTTGGGAAGAATGGGAATTGATCTTTCCGAAAAGATCCAAACCCCATTGAGAAAAGGGCCAAAGGTCACGGGTGACCTATAAGGAATTAATGGGTGTATAATGAAGGTTTCCATGTTGTTGGAATTTTACACAACGCTTAACGTAGTCATAACAATCATGGTTAAGGGTCAGCCAGTAATAGCCTAGGAAAATAATACACTTAGCAACAACAAGGCCACTGAAGTGACCTCCACATATGCCATCATGAACTTCCTTAATGGTATAAGGAATTTTATAACTCGTGAGGCATCGTAAAATAATACCATCAAAGCCACACTTATAGAGGAGGCCCCCCATGACGTAACAAGAGACCGTTTTAAGGAAGGTACGTTGTCCATTACAGTTGACATCAGGAGGTAAGATGGAGAGATAAAGATAGTCTAAGTATTGTGTATATAAAAGGTCACTCGGGTTGGGGTTAGTGGTTCCAATAGAGTAAATTTTTTGAGGTAAATAAGAGGGTGATTGGATCGATTGTATGGTCATAAATACTTTATAATCAGTGGGCGAAGTAGGTATTTGAAAAGCCAAGCAGGTCATGGTATTTGTAAATTTTTTTCTTTAACGGGGGATGCTTTGAAGGTCATATCGGTCAAAGGTGGTCAAAATTATGTTGACATGATGTTTATACTTTTGAAGTGTTTCATTACGAAATTGATATATACCATTGACTTGGTTTACAACCTGTCGACATTAAAATTTTCCTCCGTAATTTCTATTTTATTAATGTATGTATTAGGAGTAACATGTTGTTAAGTATAATTAGTAGTGGTGTCTAATAGAAGATAACAGTGCTATCAATACGGTTCCGCTAATAAAGTAGAGTACGGTAATAGTCAAAGTACAATAGGAATGTTGTAAAAAGTAAATATTTGTCGTAAGTTGTCCGGTAATGTTAAAATGTCAAAGTTTGGGTAAGTAGAGTAGGGTCTACATGATTAGGAATTAGAAATATTATATTTGTAATAAGGACAAAGAGTGATGTCATAAATATTTTGTGTATTTTATTTGTGGAAAAGTCTAAAAAGGTGGAACCCATGTGAGATGATAAGGTTTATGTTATCTTAGAAGATAAGCCTACATGTAAAGGCAAAATTTTAGGCATGAAATATGATTGGCCGAAAGAGATTTCCTATCCTATCTTAGAGATAGGGTGGATAAGCCTGAATTCCTATAAATAAAGAGGCCACCCACCTCATTTAGCATAGAGGGAAGTAGTGAGAAATATTGTATGAGTAAGTGTGTAAAGGAAGCCATCATTTAGAAGGTGTGTTAAAGAATCCATTGTGAAGTTTCTCCCATAGTTATTGTTGGAAGGAAAGTGAAGTCAGTAACACTTGAAGTACCTCATAGGTGAGATTCTAACAATTTCACATTGATATTATAATTTACACCTGATATTTTCAAATTTGTCATCATTCCGTCTATATCATAGTCGATGGTATTCTTGTGTTATGTTTGTTGTTTTGATTC
The DNA here is from genome assembly GCA_019776745.2 of Taxus chinensis. Classification (NCBI taxonomy): domain Eukaryota; kingdom Viridiplantae; phylum Streptophyta; class Pinopsida; order Cupressales; family Taxaceae; genus Taxus; species Taxus chinensis. The sequence continues at coordinate 180,312,565 of CM034152.1, read as the reverse complement.
CAGATTACATCCACCAAACTAAAGGCTGTGCATTAGTGAATAATCATAGCACGAGGAGTTCCCGGTGAAGAATTATCATAGCACCGGATTGGTGATGACATTTTGTTTTCGTTGCCGGGGACCATTCCTCGTTGGTGGATTTTCTAGAGAGATATTCCCACTTAGTCAAAAATCAATTAGAGGGTAACCTTATTTTTATTGTGCATAGTAGTTACCATGGTAAAGTCATTTTTACCGTGAATAGTAGTTACCATGGTAAAGTCATTTTTACCGTGAATAGTATTTATCACAGTAAAGTCACTTTTTACCGTGAATAGTATTTACCGCAGTAACTTCACTTTTTACTGTGAATAGTGTTTACCACAGTAAAGTCACTTTTTACCGTAGTAAATCAAGTTTTACCATAGTTACCATGGTCATTTCTATTTTACCGTAGAAAGGTGTAAAGTCACTTTCTATTACAGTGATTCCAATTATTTGTGCACATAAGTCTTGTTGATTGTAATTATGGGTTGGTATTTTACGGTGGTTACTTTTGAAAATGGGGAAGATTCCTGTTTTTTCAGCCCAATCTAATGAAGATGCTTCCTCTTTCATTCAAGAGTTTAAACGATCTTGTATTTGTAATGGCCTTCATAAGAAGGGAATAATGGACTGAATTTTTCCCTACCTTTTTGGATGGTTCAGCACTTAGGTGGTTTGAAACACTAGGTGAAAATGTGAAAAATTCATGGGATTTATTAACTGAAAATTTTCTTGAAGAATTTGGTGAACAACAGAAATATGCAGACCTCATGATCGAGATCACAAAGCTATCCCAAGGAGAGAAAGAGAAGATAAGGGATTATCATGCTCATGTTCTAGAGCTAAGGAGGAAGCTCGATGCCCAGATCCGGAAGGAAGGATTAGCGGATGGGTTGATGAACGACGTGGATAATCTCCTATGTAAGCACTTCATTCTTTGGGATGAAGCCAAAGATCAGACAACGAGTGAAGTATGACCACCCAGTTACCATTGAACAAGCAAAGGAGAATTGCAAGAAGGCAAGAAGAAAGCATGGAAGAGGAGCCCAAAGAAATTGTTGCTAAAGTAGAGCCTACACCAGCACCTTTGGTCCAGACATCCACAACCACTCCCGGTGAGCACAAATATTTCTCCTAGTACATCTACTGAGTATGAAGATCTGCTAAAAAATATGGGTCAGTTAACTATTAATCTTCTTCAAGGAAAAGAATTTAGTTCTCAGGGAGGAGATAGAGGTCCAAAAAGAAATATTTCTGAAGTTGTATGTTATGGTTGTTATAAAAAGGGTCATTATAAGTATAATTGTCCAGATAGAGCTTCTACATCTGGTACAAGGAGATAATGATAAAGGAAAAGCACCTGTGAATTCTTTTGATGTAGTAGATAAGAGTATAAATAATGAAGTAGATGTGTTGGTAACAAAAAGAAAGAAAGAAAAAGATAATCAAGATGGAAATTACCCTAAGAAGATGAAAGGAGAAACTAGTAAGAAACATAGGAGAATAAAGTTGGGTGTGGAGGATTTTCTGATTTCACAGGGACAAGGACCATACTCCATCTTGGAAGATTTGTCCAAAAATCCTACAAATATTACATATGGTCAACTCTTGGCTATGTCTTGTGAGAAGAGGCGGGATCTGCGAAGTGGACTTAATGCTCGATGAAGGAAGGAGGTTGAGGTCCCCGTTTTGGAGAAAGAGATGGATCCCTATGCTCCATAAGATGAGGTATTATGTAATGGTATTTCAATTCATGATGTCTTAGTTGATTGAGGTGCTACAATTAATGTAATGACCGAGTCTGTAATGAGTATGTTGGGTTTAAAAATTGATCACCCCTCAACACTTATGTTAAGGTCATTAAATAAGGGAAAAACTAAACTAGAAGGTGTAGTTTCAAATGTGGAAATATCTGTTATACGGTGTTGTATGTGTGGTAGACTTTCAGGTGATGAAAAATGGTACTGTTTTGTACCCAATGTTGCTGGGAAGACCATGGCTAAGGAGAGTTCATGCAAGAAACTACTGGAATGAAGGATTCATGACACTTGGACGGGGCAGAGAGAGGGTGAAGATAAACATGATCCCTCGACATCATAAGGTAGAACCTGTGGATTCAAGTGATGAAATTGATGATTGGACATCCTCTAATTACTCTAGTACCAGTGAAGTGGACACTGAAGATGAAGAAAGTGAGGTTGATGTTTCAGTCATGGATATCCTTCCAGTCACACCAACTCATGACCCCATAAAATTATCTGAAGAAGAAATTGATGATCATCTCCAGCAAATAAAGATTGGTGATGATGTGATGGAGAGTGAGAAGGAATCTTACCTCCAGCTCTTTTGAAGGTACATATACATATTCACTTTTGATTACAAGGAACTCCATCAAGTAAGTTGGGTATAAACATTCTATTGAGCTGGTAGATGGTGCTAAGCCCATAAAGCAAATGCCATATAGAATGAATCCTAATTTTTCTAAGACTGTAAAAGAAGAAATAGATAAGTTGCTTGATGCAGGATTCATATTTTGTTGTAGAGAATTCAAAATGGGTTTCTCCCATTGTGATCTCAATAAAAAAGAATGGGAAAGCTACGCATTTGTGTTGATTACAGGAAGCTCAATAAGGCAACAAAGAAGGATCATTACCCTCTTCCATTCTCATATCAGATATTGGACAAAGTAGCTGGCCAGGAGTGTTATAGTTTTGTTGATGGATATAGCGGATACAACCAAGTCCGTATAGTGGAGAAAGATCAGCTGAAGACCACGTTCACCACTCCTTGGGGAACGTTTGTCTTATAGAGTTATTCCTTTTGGGTTGTGTAATGCTCCAGTAACATTCTAGTGCTTTATGAATAGGGTGTTCGAACCCTACATTGGGAACTTCATCAGAGTATTTCTGGATGATTTTTACATCTATGGGAGCAAGATGGACCACCTGCACCAAATGGAGACAACATTTCAAAGGTTAGATGAAGCACAAGCCTCACTAAACCCTACAAAGTGTGTCTTTGGATGTTCTAAAGGCATTTTGTTAAGGGCATGTTGTATCCAGAGATGGTATTGGTACTGATCCTAATAAAGTTTCAAAAATCAAAGAGTTACCATTTCCTATGAATAGAAGTAAGTTGAGATCATTTTTAGGCCATGTGGGTTACTATAGAAGGTTCATCAAGAATTTCTCAAAGATTGCACAGCCACTAACCCAGTTCTTGAAGAAGGATGTTACTTATGAACCAGGAAATAAGGCGCATGAAGCTTTTGGACAACTGAAGGAAGCCCTGGTGTCTTCACCTGTTTTAAAGAATCCAGATTGGAGCAAGCCATTCATTGTGTACACTGATGCCTCAGATGCAGCACTAGGAAGTACTTTGAGCCAAAAGGATGAAAATGGTAATGAACATCCAATTTACTTTGGGAGCAGACAAATGAGCAGTGCTGAGGTAAATTATACTGTAACTGAAAAAGAGGCTCTAGCTATCATTTTTGCTGTAAAGAAGTTTAGAAATTACTTGCTAGGGTAGAAATTTATAGTTGTAACAAATCATCAGGCTCTAAAATATATTGTCAATAATCCTAACCCATCAGGGAGGATAGCAAGATGGATAATTTTGCTACAAGAATTTGAATTTGATATTATAGATAGGCCAGGAAAGAAGCATGTCAATGCAGATGCACTCTCTCGAGCCTATGATGGTTTAGGATCATCTTGTGATGATGATGATTTCCTCAGATGCAGCATTGTTATCCCTTGACACAATCCCTAGTGAATACATAGATATTTGGAATTATCTGAATGAATTCAAGTTTCCTGATGGTGCCAATGCAAAGACTAAGAGAAAGATTACTCAAGCCAGTCGTCCATATTCTATTCTGCATGGAGTATTATTTCGAATAGGACCTGATGGACAGTACAAGAGGGCAGTTGGACGTGATCAAGGGAAGGAACTGCTAGAAGAATTCCACAATGGTACATGTGGAGGATGCACTTCTCTGGACAACTTACAGCAAGAAGGATCTTGGATGCAGGTTATCACTGGCCCACTCTTTTTAAAGATTGTTATAATTATTGTAAGACATGTGATATTTGTCAAACACATGGTAACCGTAAGACTTCATCAGCTCCATTATGCCCTATTCTTCCACTTGGTCCCTTTGAAAAGTGGGGAATAGAAACATTGTAGGTCCACTTCCAACTACCTCACACCAAAATAAGTATATTGTAGTTGCCACAGATTATTTAACCAAGTGGGTTGAAGCTAGGCCATTGAAAACAGCTTCCATGGATGAAGTGGCAAGGTTCATATATGAACACATTGTCACCAGATTTGGTTGTCCATTAGAAATTGTAACAGATCAAGGAAGCCACTTCATTAATGAGGTGGTAGAAGCCCTAGTCAATAAGTTTTCTATTAAGCACAGGAAGGCAACAACATACAATCCAAGCACAAATGGACAGGTGGAATGAACAAATTTTGTGTTGTGTCAAATTCTAGCAAAAGATGCAGCCTTGCAGGTACATAAATGGGATAAAAGGATTCATGCAGCATTGTGGGCATATAGGGCAACATCAAAGTCAGCAACAGGATACTCCCCATTTCAGTTGGCCTATGGCATTGATCCAGTTCTTCCTATTGAGTTTGATATTCCCACTGTGAGAGTTATGAAAAATGAAAGGATGGATGAAAGTGATTTAGTAAAAGAAAGGTTGGTACATCTTCATTTGCTAGAGGAAATGAGGGAAATAGCAAAGGATACAAGCTATAAGAAGAAAATGAAGCAGAAGGAATACTTTGATCAAAAGATCTGGTGGTCTCCATTTCATGTGAATGACTTGGTTCTAGTATATGATTCCAGATACAAAAAAAGAAGACAGAGAAAATTTCTTCCAAAATGGATGGGGCCCTACAAAATAGCAGTTGTGCATGAAAATGGTACGTAGCGACTGGAGGAATTGGATGGCACTCCCATTATGAAATGGGTCAACCACGACAAGTTGAAGATTTTCCAAGCACCAGAAAGAGTCTACTCTGAGGACGGAGTAGAAGCTAGGAAGGGGGAAGATGTCGACACTAAAATTTTCCTCCGTAATTTCTATTTCATTAATGTATGTATTAGGAATAGGATGTTGTTAAGTATAATTAGTAGTAGCATCTGATAGAAGATAACGGCGCTGCCAGTATGACAGTGCCGCCAATAATGTATAGTACGGAAATAGTCAAAAGTACAATAGGAATGTTGTGGTAAAAAGTAAATATTTGTCGTAAGTGGTCCGAGTAATGTTAAAATGTCAAAGTTGGGGTAAGTAGAGAAGTAGGGTCTACATGATTAGGAATTAGAAATATTATATTGGTAATAAGGACAAGGAGTGAGGTCATAAATATTTTGTATATTTTATTTGTAAAAATGTCTAAAAATGTGGAACCCATGTGAAATGATAAGGTTTATCTTATCTTAAAAGATAAGCTTACATGTACAGATAAGAGTTAAGGTATGGAATATGATTCGTCAAAGTGGATTTCTTATCCTATCTTAGAGATAAGATGGATAAGCCTAGAAGTCTATAAATAAAGAGGCCACCCCCCTCATTTAGCATAGAAGGAAGTAGTGAGAAATATTGTATGAGTAAGTGTGTAAAGGAAGCCATCAGTTTAAAGGTGTGTTGAAGAAGCCATTAAGAGGTGTAATTGTGAAGTTTCTCCCATAGTATTGGTGGAAGGAAAAGTGAAGTCAATAACACTTGAAGTACCTCATGGGTGAGATTGTAACAATTTCATGTTAATATTATAATTTACTCTGATATTTCAGATTTGTCATCATTCCTATCATATCATAGTCTATGGTATTCTTGTGTTATGTTTGTTGTTTTGTTTCCAGATTACATCCACCAAACTAAAGGCTTGTGCATTAGTAAATAATCATAGCACGAGGAGTTCCCGGTGAAGAATTATCATAGTGCCGGATTGGTGATGACAGAACCAAGGACCAATTCCACCAAATAATACAGTGATCAACTGTTGCTTTAGGTAAACACAACTTCAAGACATACAGAATCAAACACCGGTAAGTAATGAAGCGATTCATGTTTGTAAGATGAATTGACGATCATTGAACTGGACCTCGACCCCTTGGAATTGACCTTTGAAATGAATAAAAATGGCATGTTTTCGACATTAATGACAAGAGGGTAACGCCAATCCCACCACATACATATGACTAATTGGACCATCGAATAAGAGTCCTGAGTTGTTCAGCAAATAATCTTCCAAGGAAAGGGTTGAGCTATGATGGGGGACTCAGAAAGTTGAAGAAGAATCAAAATTAGAGAATTGATCCTCACACCTATGGGCAATAAGTTTGTCAGCTCAATAGATAGTCGGTGATAACTTGGCCCTTAATGGAATTTTTATGGATGAATTCTTTGAGGTTGAGGTTGGCCAAAAGCATAAGACAGCATGTGGCACACTGATTTTGATAAGGCTTGGCATACATGAAGTGTAAGGGGTCGGTGTTAGTCACAACATAGGTTTTTTTGTTAAGTAGGTAATGGAAGAATTTGATGGTAACAAAAACTAAGGCTAAGAAAAAAATTTCAGCATTGGTATGTCAGGTTTCATATTCCAAAAGAGTATGGCTTATGTAATAAACCACCTGCTCCTTTCGTTGTTCATCGTGATGAGTGAGCATGGCCCCCAAGGAGTGGTCAGTAGCTGAGATGTATAGATAGAAGGGCTGATCGTCTTTAGGTGGAATGAGCACTGGTGGTTGGAGAAGGTGTTTTTTTAAGGCCTCAAAATCTTTTTGGTACTTGATAATAATGGTATAGCTCTGATACCAAATGATAGAATAGAATAAGATTGCAATGACCGAAGAGGGACCGAAGCCTCACAAATATTATTTATCATGAAATCAGATTACATAACAATGCAAGAACTGTAATATTTATAGATATTAGACAACCTCATATGGATAGACATGACACCCTATCAGGCACCAACTATGAGATGATAAGACCCATCTCACATGCACATGTAATTACTACTAATACCAATATTGAATGTTATCCAACATAACAATATTGAATGCAAGTCACTAGACTAGAGTGCACATGTTGCACATTATTAAATAAAAGACAATGTAATAAAATGCAATAAATATGCCTATGCTAAATTATGCTAACATCCCCCCCCTTAATTTTGCATAGTTTCCAATGAAGTGGAGAGGAACTCTCTAAACAGTGTGAATTTGTTACATGCAAGTGACTTAGTGAAAACATCTGCCTTCTATTCAACTGTAGGACAGAACTGGAGCTGTATGTTGTGGTTCAAGACATGCTCACATATGAAATGAACTTGTACTTCAATATGCTTGGTTCTCTCATGAAATACTGGATTGTGAACAAGCTTTAGAACTCCTTCATTATCAATATATACTGGAGTAGATTTTTGTTGTGGTAGACCAATTCCTTCCAGTATTCGTCATAGCTATATTACTTCACAAAGAGCTTCACCTACAGCTTGATACTCTGCTTCTGTAGAAGAGTGAGAAACAAAGTTTTTTTTCTTGCTTCCCCATGATATCGGTTCAGATCCCATAAAGAAGATGAAGCCTAATGTTGACTTCCTATCATCCATGTTTCCTGTATGATCTGAATCTGAATATCCTGTCAAGAAGAAGTTGTTGTTCTTCTTGTAATCTAGACCAAGGTAAACTGTACCATTTAGATATCTCAGTATTTTCTTTGTTGCTTTCCAATGACATATTTTCGGTTCTTGCATGAAGTGTGATAAATAACTAATTACAAAGCTGATATTTGGTCTAGTATATGTCAAGTAAATGAGACTCCCGATCAACTACTGATAGAGAGTTGCATTCACTGGTGGTGATGGATCGGAATGAGATAACTGAAGTCTCACTTCCATAGGTGTAGCAATACGAGTGCAGTCTATCATCCTAAATTTCTTGAGAATTGTCTTGGTGTATTTCAACTACAACACAAAGATATGATTCTCTTTTTTCCATACTTCCAAACCAAGACAATAGTGCATGAGCCTGAGATCTATCATGTAAAACAATTGATTAAAATCCTTCTTTCTTACATCGATCATATTCATAGAACTGCCTATAATGACTAGATCGTCGACATAAACAACCACAGTGACAATCTCCCCCATTGATTTTTGAGGTAGAGATTGGGGTCATAAGGATTCCTTTTAAATCCATGACTTATGAGATGGTCATCAATATTGATGTACCATGCCCGGGGTGCCTGTTTAGGCCATATAGAGATTTTATGAGTCTACATACCATCATCTCTTTTCCTAGTATTACATAACCCTCTGGCTGAGTCATATAGACTTCTTCTTGCAAATCTCCATTAAGAAAGGCACTTTTCACATCCATTTGGTGGAATTTCCAACCAAATTGTGCAGCTAGAGCAAAGATCATCCTGATTGTCTTGATCTTGGCTGTGGGATCAAATTTCTCCTCATAATCAATGCCTTCTTAGTGTGTATACCCCTTTGCTACAAGCCTTGCTTTATACTTGTCAATAGTCCCATCTGATTTGTACTTAGTCTTGAATATCCATCTGCATCCAATGGGTTTCTTCCCTAGTGGAAGGTCGACAAGTTGCCATGTGTTGTTCTTCATCACTAACTGATACTCTGAATCCATGGCATCTTTCCAAGCTTTTGATTGTAGGGCTTCCTGAACTGTAGATGGCTCAACTGTTTCAACATCTACTCATTAGGGCATAATTGACCTCTTCACGAGCTTGACTGCGAGTTCTAGGTCTAGGATTGGATGATGTGCTAGGTGCTTCATCCAAATTTACATCTCTTATTAATTGAGTATACCATTTAGGTAACTTCTTAGCTATTCCATTGGCTTGTGGTGGATCCAAGTTTTCACCATCATCCAATTCATCACTGTCATCTTCATTGGGAACATCAAATTATGTCTTCACAAGAGGTGTATTCTGCATGTTTTTTGAGTTGTTGAGTGGAGCATCTTCTTGTTTCTTCTCAAAGAACTCAACATCCCTACTTGTGTATACTTTATTTTCTTTTGGATCCCATAATCTATACATAAGTGCTTCTTCATTGTATCCAATGAATATGAGGTTCTCACCTTTCATATCCAACTTGTTCCTGTTCTTCTTGGGTATGTGCATGCTAGCTTTACACCCAAATACTCTTAGGTGTGCAATTGATGGTTTTCGATTTGACCATGCTTCTTGAGGTGTCACTCCTTCAAGAGCTACTGTGGGCACTTTGTTCAACAAATAGACTGTAGTTCTTGTAGCTTCTGCCCAAAATGTCTTTGTTAAACCTGAGTCGTCAATCATACATCACACCATTTCCATGATAGTATGATTCCTTCTCTCAACTATACCATTCTGTTGTGGTGTGTGAGTAGGAGGCATTTGTCGATGAATCCCATGAGCTTCCAGGTAAGTCTTGAACTCATTGCTTGTGAATTCCCCCCTCGATCTGAGATGAGAGTTTTGATCTTGCGACCAACTTCATTCTCAACAAGTGCTTTGAACTTCTAAAATGTCTCAAAGGCTTGACTCTTGTTTCTTAGACAATATATCCACATCTTTCTTGAGTAGTCATCAACACAAAGCATGAAGTATTGACATCCAGAATGACTTGGTTGCATGGGCCCGTAAAGATCGGTGTGCACCAAATCAAGCTTTCCCTTAGCTCTATATGTGTTCTTCTGGAAGGGTACTCTGTGTTGCTTTCCAGCTAGGCAATTGTGACACTTGTCAGTGTTGTGCTTGAGTGTAGGCAATCCTTTCACCATGTTGCCCTTTTGAAGTGTTTGGAGATAGCCAAAACTGATGTGACCATATCTACAATGCCATAGTTCTGCAGATTGTGTGTCTTTGGCCACTAGAGCTTGATCATCCTTGTGGACAAAATCAAGTTGGAACATGTGTCCCACATTAGAGGCTCTTGCTACAATCTTGGAACCTCTTGACTTATCTCTTATCAAGCACACTTTTTCTCCATTATTACTTTCAAAATCCAACTTCAAGTTGTGATCAAGGAGTTGACTAACTGATGGAAAATTCTTGGTCAACCCAGGTACATACAATACATATGTGATTTTACAGTTATGCTTTCCAAGAGGTAGTGAAATGTTTCCAATTCCCTTGACATTTTATAATGAGTCATCAAGTAATGACACATGGTTCTTGTTAGGTGAGTCACATAGTGTGTAGAACCAATCCTTGTGTCCAGTCATGTGTTGAGTTACACCCGAGTCAACATAGAGATATCTTATGTGGACTTGGTTTTTTCATCAAATTGATCAGAATACATGTGGTGTCCTTCATCTGAATCATCCTCATGATCGGTAATTTACCCTTGTTGTTTGGTTTTTCTTTGCCAATTACCATTTTTCTACCCTTGATTGTTGTTGTTGTTGGACTTCCCTTGATTTGAATTGTTGTTACCCTGTTGGTTATTGGGTTTTGAATTGCTTGATGAACCCTTTTTGTAGGAATTGTATAAACAATCTTTGATGTCATGTCCCCCTCTATTGCAAATGGGACACTTCTTGGTAGTCTCGTTGACTATGGTCCCTTTGTTGACTTTGATTTTGTTGGGAATTCTTGTGATTGGACTAAAATTTTCCCTTTCCTTTATGATTGGAAGATAGTGCTTGCTCATATTCATGATCTTTATTGTTCATTACCTCTTCTTGTTGGAGTAGATTGACCAACTTCTCAAAGGTGACTGTGTGTTCACTCATATTGATAGTTGTCACAAAGATTTTGTAGGAAGGAGGAAGTGCTCACAACACAATTGGTATGAGGTCTTCATCACTTATCTCTTTTCCCAATGCCAATAGAGATGCCCTCAAAGTAGCAACTCGTCTCAAAAAAACTTCAACCTTCTCATTGTGCTTGAACTTGAGAGTATGCAGTTGTGATAGTAGGTTGAGGATGGCATTCTTGTTCTTTGCCTCATAGACTGTGCTCAACTTATCCCATGCATCCTTGGTCGATGTGGCATCTCTAATGTGGGGTTGCACATCATCTGTTATGCCAAACAAGATGATCAACTTGGCCTTTTGATTGGCCCTGTCAAATTGAACTTGTTGTCTTCCATCATCAAGTGATCTTGTTGTTGTGTCCATCTACAACTGTCCATAGGTCTTCAAACTCAAGTAACACCTTGATCTTCGGTTTCCATGCAGCATAGTTGTCTCCTCTAAGTAGTTGTGAATCTGGCAAGAAGAACTTTGGTGCTTGTGCACCCATTTCTGCAATCTGAATTTCTGAAACTCTGAATTTCTGACAAAGGGTAAGGCTCTTATCACTCCAGGTTTATGGTCTCCCTCTCAATATACCATCAGGCCGATATACCAAACCTTTCTATATACGCTCCCTTCTGATATACCCATCAGTACATGGAATAAGATCAACCTTTTCAATATACCCTTCAATACAGAAAGATGTGTTAACGCACATGAAAGAATTTATTACGTGGTACGTAGACAGTACAGAGAGGGGTTTGTGCAAGCACAAATGGATGGGAGGGCTCAAATGTGTGTGTATTTTGTCCTTATTACTCCCCATTGATTTTATAGGGTCGATGCCTAGATAATGTTTAGGCAGCTATGTTAGGCGTTAAGTGTAGTAGTAGTCACGATGACATCACCCATAAGCATTTTTCAAAGGCACCATATATAACGAACGTTGTTATGAGATCAAAGATCTCGTGTGATAGATCCAAACATAAAATAAAAAATTTGCACTTCTTTTTTTTGCACTTTATGCACCAAGATTAGTACAAAATGCTCCAAAAGTACATCAAAATGAATTTTTTGTGTCCCCCCTCTTTAGAAAAAAGGGTCTAGAATCACAAAATACACAATTTAGGCCAAACAAAATTTTTACCCCCAATAGGTGTTTTCCGCTAAATTTAGTGGTGGCTTTAAATGTGTTTGGTGAGATTATAAATTTAGAAATATCCCAAAATTTAGTAATTTCTCCAATTTTTTTAAAAATAAAATTTAATAAAAAATATGGAGAGAGTGGGAAGTGAACCACTGACCTGTTTATTCCCAAGATCCAAACAAACAATCTGAATATTGTTTTCACTTTTTCTCACAAACCGTGATCTAGGATTTTCTAAAATTTTTACATCAAGATCATACAATATTTTTCTTGAAACCCACAAAATTTTAGAATAATCGGAATCTTAGTTTTTGAGATCTTACCAACTTACTAGCTAGATCTGATTTTTTTCAAAAAAAATGATCTGACTTGTACAAACTTTTTGTCACATGTAAATGCCTAATCTGAAGATGATGTAAACTACAAATTTTTGTGACTCCTTCTTATCTTTCCAGAAAAAAAATGGCATATTAATATGACATTTAATGAAAAAGTTACGTCGTTTTTTCTAATAGCTATCTGCTGTAATTTTGTTGACAAGACTGCTTCAACGTTTGCTCCCAAATTCTTCACACCTCCACTTTCAGATCTGATTTTTTTTTTAGATCTGATCATTTTTTTTTCACTCTATTTTTAGATCTGTAATTTTTTTCAAAATCTTTCTCCTTTTTTTTTAAGATCTCTCTTCTTTTTTTTTTTAAGATCTGCAATTTTTTTTCAAGATCTTTCTCCTTTTTTTTTTTAAAGATCTCCAAATCTGAAATATTCTGCCAATATGTTGGATCAATTGGCTATGCCAATGATTAATAAAAATAAAATTACGTTCCAAATAAGTGGATAGGTCAAATTTTAGTTGAGGGATGCTTGGAGGGAATGGAGGCTACGGGATGATTCAATGGCTCTCCTTTGATACAGATCTTCTTCTCCAATGGATCCTCTCCAATAGTGATCCTCTTCAACCTTGCTTGGATAGAACCTTGCTCTGATACCAAATGATAACCATGGTATAGCTCTAATATCAAATGATAGAATATAATTAGATTGCAATGACCAAAGAGGGATGGAAGCCTCACAAATATTATTGATCATGAAATTAGATTACATAACAATGCAAGTGCTGTAATATTTATAGATATTAGACAGCCTCATATGGATAGACATCGACACCCTAGCAGACACCAACTACGAGATGATAAGACCCATCTCACATGCACATGTAATTACTACTAATACCAATATTCAATGTTATCCAACATAACAATATTGAATGCAAGTCACTAGACTAGAGTGCACATGTTGCACATTATTAAATAAAAGACAATGCAATAAAATGCAATAAATATGCCTATGCTAAAATATGCTAACAATAGTAACCATCCCATTTAAAGGATACATCCTTCTTGAGCAGATGATGAAATGGTGAATAGACTGATTAAACAATTTTGAAATGAAATGGTGAATAGACTGCAACTTACCTTGTAGGCTACAGAGTTGTCTAAGTTTAGTGGGCGGAGGCATTTCGACAATGAACTTGAATTTAGCAAGGTCAACTTTGATACCATGTAAGGAGATGATAAATCCCAAGAAATTTATTGAGAGAACCGCAAAGAAACACTTCTTGGGGTGAAGGTGAACACAATATTTAATGAGGCGGTAAAAGATAGTTTTTAGGATGGCAAGGTGCTTAGAGCGGTGTTTGGATTTGGAAAGGAGGTCATCCATGTAATCTTCCAACATACGATGGATAATGTCATGGAAGATGTAAATCATAGCCCACTGATATGTGGCACCAACGTTTTTAAGGCCAAAAGGCATGAATCAATAGCAGAAGGTCCCCCAAGGGGTGATGAATGTGGTTTTGTGTTGATCCTCTAGGGAAAGTAAGATTTGGTTATAACCTAAGAGCCATCCATAAGTGATAGCATCTCATGACCAGTGGTAAGGTTAACCATCTGGTCAATAATAGGTAAGGGAAATTCATCTTTAGGGTAAGCTAGGTTGAGGTCACGGAAATATGTGAAAATGTGGAGTCCCCCTATTGCCTTAGTGACAGGGACAATATTAGAAATCCAATGAGGATAATCAATAGGTAAGATGAAGGAAACTGAAAGGAGGTGCTAAAGTTCTTCTTTGACCAGAAGAGAAATGTGAGGGTGCATTTTCCTCACCTTTTGTTTTATAGGTTTGGCATTGGGAATGGTTATGATATTGTGGACCACTATGGTGGGGTCAATACCGGGCATATCTGTGTAAGACCAGGTGAAAGCATGGTTATGGTTTGTGAGAAAAGAAGTGATGGCATCCTGTTCAGTGGCATCTAAGGATTGTCTGATCTTTAGGATGTGTTGGTCATCCTGAGTATGAATGTTGATTTTAATAGTCAATTCATTCAACATGGTTTACGTCTCAGATGGTAACAACTGATGAATATATGAGTCTTCTGCACCAAGGTAGGTGAGTATAGATTCATCATTCTGACATTGAACAACATTAATTGAAGTTATATCATCATCGATCATTTCAGGGTATAGGAAGGGAAGAGAAAAGGCACCCTCGCCCTCACATCGATAAGTCAGAGGCCCCAAGGAAATGGTGTTTATGAAAAAAAAAAATTAGGAGGGATGGATTTTGGATCCATCGAATCCTTCCGTGAAAGTGGTGAAGAAGGTGGAGAGGGGCTAATGTCTTTGATGAGTTCAATTCAGGCCTTCTTGGTAGGTGGTTCAACAAATACAATACCACTATAGTTGTTATGTTTGTGGGTAGTACATGGAATAACAGTATGGCAGCCTTTCTTGTAAAAGAAAAAACTAAAACCCTTCCATGCACATCGATGTAGGAAGGTGCTGGTGAAATGGTGGTTAGTGAGGGAGTATAGGTTGGCATGAAAATGGTTGCAGGTTTGGGATGGAGGTGGTTCAGGTTTGTAGGTGGCCAGTATCAAGTCCCCCATACATTAGACTGGTAGTGCAAATTTGGGGAGGTCAATACATGAGGCAATGTCCTATCGATGTGGATGTCATAGCATTGGGGTGTTGACGTGAAGGCTTCCCATACATCTTGCATAGAGTGAGGAAGGTGTTCGATATTGTATAGGGGGTATTCCCTTGGAGTGAGGCATTGAAAAATACCCTCTAAGGGATCAATAGTTGATATGTGGGTAGGTAGGGATAAATGATTCGACATAGATGGATGGTCGGATAATAGGTGGAGCTCATGCAGTAGGGAGGTTATACGTAGTAGTGGGGATATAAGGTTAGATGGCAGAAGAACTAATGAAGTTTTGGTGGATTGGTATTATACGGTTGAAGGTGAGCGTATGCACTGGATCAGTGGCAGATAGATGCTTGACTGGGTACAAGCACATCATTCGTGCAGGTATAGCATGAACTGTAAGTCTTGAAAGGTGATGTGATCAGCTAGGGATAGTGTATAGGTATGTCCCTCGTGCTCAAACTTTGAGTCAACGGGTTGTAAATTCTAAGGGACATGCAACCCATGGCATAGATCCAAGATCAGACCAAGCAATAAGTTATATTGGAACTCCACCTCCTAGGACATAGAAATAATTCTAGGGATAGTGCGGTGGACCCACATGGACATGGAGAACGATGGTACCTAGGGTAGAGGTCATGGTGTCATTGAAGGAGTGCAACATAACTAGGTTACCATGCATGTAATTGGAAGGTATTCACATTTGGTCATATGCATGGGAGGAGATAATGTTAACATTAGCACCACCATCGATCATAACATGTTGTACATGTATATCATTATCGATAAAGACAGAGATGAAAAGAGCTAGAGTCAGGGATCATTGGACTAGTGTGTGGTGAGCAATATCTTCATCTAAAAAGATGAGGGCAGGCTACTTGGTGAGTAGGTGATGAGTCGTAGAGGAAGGCAATGGTACTTCGGTGAGAGAGGAAACATGGTGAGGGTTAATGACGGAGGCTATAGGTGTGGGGTCATTTGGTAAAACCTCAACAGATTGAAGAACCTCCATGAGGGCATGAAAATGTTACTCAGAGGTTTAGATGAGGTCATATAAAGACATTTTGAGAGGGGATTGATACAGTTGTTTTAACATTGTGTGATGTATGACTCCATCAGAAATAGGATATGAAATACCTCGAATGATGACTTTGGGTATGGGTACAGATAATATGTTTGGTACAGGGTTGGTTGATGGGCCGGATTGCCTTGTCTTTTCCCTTTATCCTTTCTGGGTAATGGGTGGTGATCATGAACCATGTTAATTTGAGGTGGAGAAGTAGATAAAGTAGGGTGTAGTCATGGAACAGGTATAGCGGCATGAGTGGTAAAACCCTAGTGGCAGGATACGATCCCTGTGAAATGAGTAGGGTCACATTGGCATTTGGGTGGTGGTTTTGCCCAACTCTCTCTATACGAGACCATGTTGATCTCAAATCTCAGCGGGTGGATCAAAGAATTGTGCATGTGGAGATTTTGGTTGTTGAGTAGGTAATGTAAGGAAGATACTATGGAAATTTGTGAAGGAAAAATGGGGTCCTCATCAAAGAAGATCGTCATCAAAAAAAATTTCTTCAGGAGGATACAATTAGACGAGCATGGTTTTAAAAGCCTTATAGTTCTCTACATCATGTCCCTGGTACACATGATGGTAGGCATAGATTTTAGTTGTCGTCAAACCTTTTTGGTTTGAGTTTGAGCTAGGGTCATAAGGTCTAAGAGGCAGTAGTGTGATGACAGAAGTATCAAGGAGGTTGGTTAAGATCTTTTCATAGGATTCCGCTAGTGGATCGTAATGGGAAGTGAAAGTAGGTTTGGGTGCAGGTGTGGCTGATTGTGTAGGAAGGGTCTTTGCATGGGGGGGGGGGGTGGGTCGAGCTACGGTTTTAGGTGTTGGCATGGGCTTAGGTGTTGGTCATTTTTACTTGGGCATGGATATGGTAGGTGAAGTGGTAGGAGAATGTGTTGTTGGTTTGACTACCTTAGTGGAGGGTAGTATATTTTTGTCTTTGGGTTACACCTTTTTGGGTAAAGGTGATATGGGGGCACGAGATCTAGAGGGGAAAGCGGATGGTTGAAGAGGGAAAGTTACTCATGGGGATAACTAAGGTGCTATGAAAGTAGATGGCGCTGGCCGTATAGGAGGTGTGAGGGAGAGAGACTAGAGTGTCATGGGTAGTGAAGGAGTTACATATGGTATTGGAGGTATGGGTTGTAAAGATGTTACATGTGTGTGTGGAAGTTGTGTTGGGTGTTTGGGTATGTTAGAGGTCTGTAAGGGAGGAATGGGCTGCTTTGTTTTTGGTTTACCAGCGAGTGGAGGTTTCTTAACCATACTAGAAGGGAAAGGTCCTAAGACAGACAGTAAGGGTGAAGGTGATGAAGGAGAGGTTGGGGTATGAGTTCTATGGGATTGGTTCTTCTATTTGGGTGTTGGAGTAGGTTTGGTGTTGGTTATGGAGGATAGAGCTAAATCTAGCTTGATGGGTGGATGAGTAAGGTTGGTGGTTGGGATGACCCTCAAAGTAGTAATAGGTTCAGGAAAGGAAGATGATGTAGGTGTGGTATGGATTTAGATGTATGTTGGGTGATGGGTGGGGGTGTGAGTGGAGCCGTAAGTGGTAGCGTGGAATAATTTATGATAGCTGTGGGTGTGTTTGGTTTGATTGGCTGAAATATTTTTGGGTAGATAGTGGAAGTATCATCCAATGAGATCTGCATTTGTGTTTAGATAAGGAGTAGAAGATGCCCCCAAAGTAAGGCTCTATCCACATAATGTAGGCGATTAGATAAGTGTGAGAAAGGCATGGTTGTAGGTGAGGTTGATGAGGATCCAATGAAAATTCCCATAAAATGTGTCTTAGAAATGGGGAATTTGCTAGCTTTAGCTTCTATGAATAAGAGAGCCGAAAGTAAGTTCATAGGATCTTGGGTAACTGATGGAGAATGGTCACCTAGGGGTAAAAAAATTTCTACTGGGTCTTTGATAGGTAGAGAATATGACAAGTGCTCCTCTATAGGTGAAGGAGATGACGGGTGCTCCTCTTTGGGTGCAAGAGAAAAACAAGCATCTTCCGTGGGATGGAGAGGTACTGCGGGTGACATATCTCTAGGTGGAGAAGGAAAAGGTGAGATATTCTCGATGTTAACAGAATGCTCCCCTATGGGTGAGGAAGGAGGTGAAGGGTGTTCCTCTATGGGTGGAGGAATAAGTGAGCTAGGTTCAAGTGAAGGTGGAGGACTTCTGGTTAGAATTTCCTCTATGGAAGGAATATGAGGTAATTGGGAAGCAACGGGTGCGCCACTAAAAATAACATGGACCTTGCGGGTATGGATATCATGAGTTGAGGTCTCTCCAGTTTGATCAGAAGAAGGGGCATGATTAGGAAAGGGTTTCTTGAATATGTGTATGTTTTGATAGGCAAGTGCGTTAGGATTATCCAAGGTTAACTCACCTTTCTCAAGCATTTCTTGGACACTGGTTTTGAAAGTGATGTAATTTCCATCACTATGACCCTTTACTTGATGATAGTTACATAAGTTGTGCTCTTTGTACCATGCAGGTGTGGGACGAGCAGGGTCAAAACCAGTGTGTGATTTTGTGGGAGGAAGGGTGATGGCCCCAGATTTGATGAGCTTTTCTAAGACAAAAGAATAAGGCTCCCCAATTGCAGTGTATTTCCTTTGTTCCCGTTTGAATTGAAAATTCTAAATGGGTGAGAGATTAGATGAGGGGCTAGCTTGATTTTACGGATGAGCTGGGTCGGCTTTGAGTACCACTGCATTAGTGGTTCCTTTGGATTTTGAATAATTGTTCTATGATTTTGAATAAGAAGAGGTATCATTTGACTTAAATGCTGAGTTCTTATTGCATAGTTGGATTTTCTTTTCTTTAATGGCCTAAATCTCTAGCTTTCTTGCCATGGTGAATGCTTTGTCGAAGGTCCGAAAATTTTGGACCTGCAGGGTCAGAGAGATATATCTAGCACAAGCCCATGTGAAGATCTTGATGAGTTCATTTTGTGGTAGTTGGAATGTGATTTTATTGATCAGGCTACGCCAATGATCGACAAAATATGTGATAGATTTGTCGTCATACTGATGTGTAGAATAGAGGTCAGTCATGGTAACCTTCTTAAGAACGTTAATGGAAAAATGATCTTAGAAGGCCTGAGGTACTTGGTTAAATGAGAAGATAGAGTGTCTAGGTAACCCACTATACCAATCTAATGCAGGCCCAATCAAAGACATGGGAAAGGTCCTCAGAAGAAAAGCGTCATCATGGGTGATCAGATAACACCCATGTTTAAAAGACCGCAAATGCTATTTCACATCTTCTTTGTTTTTGAAGCAGTTAAATTTAGGCTTTTACCAATGCATGGGATATAAAAGGATAGGAATGGATGGGTGGATAGGGTCATTACAAATCTCATCGTAGGTGAGAGTGTTGCGGGAGACAGAAACTGATGCCTCCAATGTTTGCATCTTGTCCATCATTAACTTTATTAGGTCGTTGGTAGGTTGTGATGGTTAGGTACCTCTTGTAGCATAAGACGGTTGGTGTTGGGCATATGATGGGGGTGGTATTCCAGTATATGGTGCCACTGTATAGGTAGATTGAGAAGGAGGGAGTGAGATAGGGGGTAAGTACCCAAAATCAATGATAGATGAAACTGTGGGTTACTGATAGTACGGATATGGAGGCAGAAGGGTCATGGTAACCCTAGTAGCAATGGGGGCTAAAGACTATGGAATAGAATGAAAAATGCTTGTAAAATGGGTAGTGGTCACTGACACCAGAGGTGGTTGCATAGCTATGGTTATATATGAGACAATAGGCACGTATGAAGTTACATTTTGGGAGGTTGGTGAAGGTATAGTAGATTTGGTGGGTGCAATGGAGGTGGTAGATGTGGCGGTCATAGTAGGTATAGGGTCTAGCTGTGAAACAACAGGCAGAAAAGTAGGTGAATTACCAGGTCAATAAATATGATGAGGGTGACAAAAACCCTGAACAAAAAAAAAGGTGAATAGGTGTCCTTTTGGGTAGGTTAACTAAAAGAATAGTGAACTAATATCGGTTGGGTGAAACAGGTGATGTTCTGAGGGTAACCGATGATGGTCATTGGACTGACACTGGTTACTATGAAATTGAGATAGTGATGAAGAAAATGTGGTTGTGAGTTAAAATTTGATGTGGAATCAAACCCAGAATTCTTAGAATGATGAGAATATGGTCCAGCCACACTCATATGAAGCTAGAATACACCAACTATGATGAGGAGTGTGCAAGGGAAATAAGAAAATGAATAACGAAACCTCTCACCTCAAAATGCAAGCCAAGTAGAAAAACTAAAAAATATGACCCTAAGAGTGCTTTTTCTATTATGTTTGTTTAGCTTATGCTATTTAAGGACTGACTCATAAACTTTAGAATAGATTTTTCTGGTGAGGATGGCTTCCTACGAAGAAGGAGATCTACAAGGATAGGTTTTAGGTATGTTATGGTAGGGGTGGGATTTTCTCTGAAGTATGACTTGACAGAAATAATAAGCTGGGTGCCCACTGTGCCTTGATCATGTGATCACCTACAACTTATTCCAAAAAATATTTTGTTTAAGAATGTGTATATTTTCAATTTTGTGGTGTTTGGATAAGACTCAGAGAGAGAGAAATAGAAAGAAAGTGCTTTCTACGATTTTTTTGTCAACCATCAGCTAAGAATGACTCCTAGCGTATAGAATACCCTCGATTAATGTGAGCTAATGTAGAAAATAAGAATGAAATGAAATTATTTTAAAACCCAAATCGAAATGTAGAATTTGATGCCAAAAATAGATGAACAGGAGAAGGGATGCTCTTTCACTAACACGATACTAATGAAAAGGAAGAAATGTTCATTTTAAGAACCAAAATACAATTGTTTTTAGACAATAGAAGAGGAGAAGGTTCCAAGGGAGAAAGTTTAATGTAAGAAATATTTAGGAAAGAAACAAACATACAACATTTTCACCTAGAAATGAAAGAATGCAAAGAAACCTGAATGGGTCCCCTTGAGCGTGCCAAAATGTTTCACCTGATTCTAGATTGTTTCTTTGAATGTTGACGAAACACATAAGGATAAGGACTAGGAGGAATACCAGTTGAGATGTTGGTTGCAGGTTATTACGCGTGTATGACTTCTAAATCCATAGTTGATTGTGAGAGCTTCTTTTTTTCTTAGGGGAAATACCTAAAATGGAACGCAAGACCACCAATAAAAGTTAAACAATATATGCAGTGGACTTCCTAACGTGTTCTAGATCAAGGAAGTGTGATACTTCCTAGATGGCTATCAAGCCATTGTTTAAAACAACTTAATGCTAATAATAAATGAAATCCTAATGTAAATGATTTAGGTATCTCATTTATCCACAATAAGCAAATTCATTCACAATAGGCTAAGCTATGATTGAATCCAAAGGTCAAGGTCACTGTCAAGGTACTGGTACTAGTCAGGGTCAAGTTCTTGGTAGTTTTGGGTATTTGGTGGAAGTTTAGGAGCTCTGTTATTGGTTTCTAATAAAAGACACAGAGACCAACGTCGATGTGGTATGACCGGTATCGGTTTAGGCTAACTAGTGATGGCTGTGGGTAACCAACATTGGTATGGTTGGGGTATAGGAAATTCAATAAAACTTGGCTGGGTAATAGATCTAAGATTAGATGAAGATGGAAGGGAAATGGCAAGATTATGTGGATCCTGGATATGCACGGAAATGATTAAGATCTAGGTATGGGAAGTGCAATAGTATGGATTAAAATATGGTCAAGTTTGCATGCAGGTAGATGATGGGGGAATGGAAACGAGATTGAAATCTAAATAACATATGTAAAAGGATCTACCAAATGATGAATAGATGAGCGCTGATTAAAAAACTCACTGTTTGTATGGGCTTGATGCCTAGTTGGAAATGGTGGGTGATCAAATGGAATGAACTTGATGTAGCTCTGGTGCTTCCCCAGATGATCCCGTGAAGGCAGATGGTTATGTGATTGCTTTAGGTACTGGCAATGGATGCTCTGATGTGTATACTAACACTAGTTTTACTTGCATGCAACTCTGGTTTCATCACTTGTTCTCAGAAGATGTGATTATCTCTCAGAAATGTTCCAACCTCGAAATAAGGTTCTTTTGGAGGTTAAATGGTAACTGATGGTGGTTCCAGCTTAACCGGTGACATTTTAGGGTAACCAGCATCGGTTAGGACAAGATTTCTTAGGTTTACTAAACTAGGCAGATCCTCTTGATTTTCTGGGATCTCGTTTCATTTTACTTCACAGATTAGCATGGAAGCTTCCTTGTAATGGGTGGGAATGTGGTTAGAGGGAATGTAGGCATTGATTTTTAGGGTTTGGGTAGGTCTTAGTTAGTTATGGCAACTTACTAAGAATAAGTCTTAGGGTGAGGTGGCTGGATGAGGTGGATATGTGAGTATGTTCAAGGTGTTTATTTGATAAAGGACCAAAGGGGAGTGTGACCTAATTTTAGTGTCTACAGATGGTGTTGCACGA
This sequence comes from Taxus chinensis, assembly GCA_019776745.2. NCBI lineage: Eukaryota > Viridiplantae > Streptophyta > Pinopsida > Cupressales > Taxaceae > Taxus > Taxus chinensis. Next base: position 180,290,069 of record CM034152.1, on the reverse strand, counting down.
TGGTGATGATGTTGCTTGAGGGTGGATGATTTTTGATGAGTAATGTGGTATAAGTGAGATGTGAATTATGTCGAAATTGTAATGTTGTGAATGCACATGTTGTGTATGGCAATAAGTGCGTAACTGTTGGCATGTGCATGTGTTGGAGATGAGATTATTTGCTCTTTTTTTTTCATGGATTCAATAAGAATTCGAGTGTGATGTACCATCTTGTTGTGTGTGTGAAAGTAATTTTATTGTTAATTATAGAGTGTTGGAGCCTTTTGACATTTGTGATGTGTAGGTGTGTTGATGTGTTATATGGCAAGGTTGGTTTAGAGTGAACAAGATTTCATAATGATGTCATTATCATCTATATAGAAATGTGTGTGTCCCCATGTTATATGATAGTTGACTGTATGTTTTTGATCGTGCTCATCATAATTGTAATGCATGTGATATGTAAGGATTCATGTCATGATTTTGGGACATAAGTTGGGTATATGATCCCTACCATACAGTAATTGCACTTTGGGTGTAGTATGTAGTGATGTGGTGTGTTGTAAATCATGGATGCAATGTATGTTATATACCCTATATTGGTACCATGCGAAGGCTCTATGGTTAATGTACGGGAACCTCCATTGTGTTAGTAATGTGCATATGTGTTATGTCGTGAACCTTACACTAACCGATCCTAAGGGAATTTGGTAAAATTATATGTTTAGAGTGAGGAATGGTGTACCTTGGGCCAATAACTTGAGCCAACTTTTGGGTCAGTAGTTAACAACCTGTGCTTATTTCCTTTCTCCCTATGTGGTTGTAGGTATGCAACCTAAGTGTAGCTATGACTGTGTTTAGCCTTGTCGAAGTGGTGGTGGGGTGATTCAGATAGAGATGATGATAATGGTACTATTGATATGTTAATTTATGAGCTGAGGCTCGATGTTTCGAGTGCCAGCAATTCGTTGAGTACCCCCTTTGTGGCCAGATAAGGCCACACAATTATCATAATGTGATATTATTATATGTGTATTTTATTCGTAAATTGAACTTTTTATTTATTTATTGATTTTTAGGACCAGTAGTTTTCTTGATTGCCCTATTTTATATATTGAGAATATCCTTTGTTTTTGGTACTAACATGTGGATTTTTGGCACTAACTATGGCTATTTGGCCATTTGTTTTGTTTGGATTTGGATATTCTTTTAAATTTTAAATTTTACCGCCTTGCCCAAGGCTTGTACTTTGCTACTTGGCATTGGAATTGTATTTCTATGTTGGTTCTATTGTGGTGATGTGTGGAATAGGGTCATGGGATGTGCCATGGATTTGTTGGACCTGTCGACCTGCTTCGTTGTATGGGTAAGTGCACCAAGTTGGGGGACAATTAAGTGGACATCAAATCGTGAATTTTACATTAAAAACAACAAAACATCCAATTTAGTCTTCCATGGACTTGAACCATGCCAAAAAGTAAAAAATATGTCTTAAAAATGGTACCATCATGTAGGGGAGACTATTAGCTTTCTAGAAATATTGATTTTAAAGTGAATATAATAGGATAAATGTCATTGTCTAATTTTTTACTAATAGTAGGTCTTTAAGACACTTTTTCCCGTGAATGTTTATGTCTACGTTTAAGACTACAAATTTTGTTTCACTTATCAGAATGTGATAAAAATTACACCATCCCAACCATGATGAAATTATATACATGTTCAAAAAATAAATTATTTGATTTAAATATTTTTTGATGAAGTTATGGCAGGCAAATTGAAAGTGCTCTGTTTTCTTTATGTTTTCATACCACTTTCACGAAAAAAATCATAAAAAATAAAATATTTCTCAAAAAAATACAAAATAAAATCTATCCCAAGACATATAGCGGCATCTAACTTCTCACCAAAGGATAAAAATATATATCAATTTTTGGTCATCCAAATCATGGGCAAACGGACTACAATCTTATAATCATTTTTAAAAAAAAATACCAAGTCATTGATGTTTGAGTGTTTAATATAGCTAAACTTGTCCATTTTTTAAAAAAAATTGTATTTTAAAAACTAGATTCCGGATGCTACAGTTCATATTAATATAATTATTTATAATTTTAAGTGTATGTATTGCTAATAATCCCTACAAGTTGATATTATGTTGTTATTTGCTATATGACGTCCACTTATGACCCATTTTTTGTTCCCCAACTTGTTGCACTTACCTATATGGAAGTACACCCCAAGGAGTTACTGATAATTAGTGGGTTGTTTAACCATGATTTATTATATCACTTGGGTTAGGGGTGTCTGGACTATATGTTCCTAGGGCCTTAGGGAAAACTACCTCCTTAAGGGAGGCATAAGAGATTGAGGGAGACATAAGAGACTTGAGGGAGGCATAAGAGATTGAGGGAGACATAAGAGAATTGAGGGAGGCATAAGAGATTGAGGGAAACATAAGATATTTGAGGGAGGCATAAGAGATGGAAGGAGACATAAGAGACATGAGGTAGGCATACGAGATTGAGGGAGGAATAAGAGACTTAAGGGAGGTATAAGAGATTTGTGTGTATTATAGAGGTTTTGTGATATATGTTAAGTTATTGTGATGTATTGGGAGTGGTCCTATGATGTATGTATTACTCATGTTAGTTGGATATGTTTTATACTATTTTGGATATGGCGTTGATGCCCTTTTGACACTACATACCTGTAGTTATTGTTCTGATTTATGGGAAACCTTCATCTATGGAATCATGGAAAATTTTTGTTGTTAAACTAAACTTTTTTTTGAATATTATACGTCAATTCTAGGTGTGTGTCAAGTATGATTTCATGTGGACAGAGCATGATCTCTTCCATAATTTTGTCAAGCTCTTGTGGTGTGGTATTTTTGTTATTCTTGTATGTAAAGTTATTCTTGTGAATCCTTAGTGTTGTGTATGACCCTAGTTGGGTGTTTTGATAACAGTTCATATTGGGCACCCTCACAAACAAATAAACCAAAATTCTACAACAAGGAAATATTAAAGAACTTGAATTAGGAATAATGTAAACGGAAAGAGACGAATTAAATAATGAATAAGAGGGAACTGCCAATCTTCACAAAACTTTGAAAGTTAAACATCTTGCCAAAATGTTTCTAAGGCGACCCCATGGTCGTGATTTAATGTTTAAAATTTTAACCATAGGGCATACTTTCATCTTTTTTGTTCTTGTTTCTTACCACCATTCCTTCCTTCAGTGTTATGTTGCTTCGAGGATGATGCTCTTATAAGGGGAGGGAAATGTAGTGCTAATAGAGACAAGACTAAAATTATATATATACATGTGTGTGTGTGTGTGTGTGTGTGTGTGTGTGTGTGTGTGTGTGTCTACACACACACACAGATATATATATATATAGTATATATATATATATATATATATATATATGAGTGCATGTGGCAGGTGGGATAGTGGAAATGATCTTTGGATTCTACTTCTTATTTTATTGTTTTGTTGTCAATTCGGTGCGTGGGTGCATATGATGGCCATCTGCCATTTCTAGAATTCTAATTAATGTTATACGTGTTGGTCACGCTTTGTGGGTGGCTACACCTTATGCATTTTATTGTTTTGATATGCAAATCTACTAGGAATTTAGTGTTTGCCTTCACCCATATTTCTCTTGCCATGTGAGATCCCCTTGGGAAGGATTTGCATATGGGGTCATTGATTTAACCTGGTAACTTCTACTTTGTGCTCGGCACTTGGCTTTTACAAGTTTTGTTTTATTAAAAAATTTGCTTGATTGTGTGTAATATACTCACGCCTTTTTGGCTGAATACATGAGGAATTTTGGTGGTTAAATGCACCGTTCCTATGCATGAGTATGGTGGAAGGATTCCTTGTTGGGGTCTATAGTTTGTGCAGCTTTGTTTGTAGAAAAATTTTGTTGGAATAATCTGTACCCCCTACTATCTCTAAGATCCATTTTTAGCAATGGATGTGTGTATACTGGTACAAGCGAGTTGAATAGATTAGACATCTAGTTCGTTGTTATTGGTGTTGTAAGATTGCGTCTAAGATTCTCCTATGCAAATCCTACAGCGATGGTTCTCTTGCGACCTCATCTCTTTGAGGATTTTTGTTTATGGTCCTCCTTGTATTTTCTTATACTCTTTGCATACATAGCCTCTTGGCTCCTGCACATGCAACTAATTAGAAAAAAAATTCATTATTCTTTGATGGATGTCCTTTCTTGTTCCTTGCTCTATTTTTTTGGCTACATGTATATTCGAGTAAGGGTATTTTGAGTAGGCCATTTAGTAGAAATTTATTTGTGCATCTCATGCATTCATGGCTACACTTTGAGTCATTTTGGTTAATTGATGTTGCCTCGTGTAGTACCCTCATTAAGCAAAAAAATAAAAATAAATAATGTAAATTAAATGCATGGTTTTTGGTGGATTCTTGGCGTGTGGGGGTTGAGCACATCTTCCATAAGTAATTGCAACTACCTAAGACATGTGGGCTCTCTTACATGTGCATGGGTCTCTCTTACACCATTTAGACATGCCTTTATCCTTGCTTAAAATACACGCACTTTGTATGAGATATGCACAGTTTAACCACACTTAACTCTTCATTATATGATTATTTCTTTTACAGAAGGAAATGATGAAGCAACTACAACATCTACAAAAGAGCCAGTGACTACGCAAGACTAGGGAGACTAGGACCCTACTCCGGAAGAAAATAAGGATCAAGAATTGTTAGATAATCCTTCTGCAGACTGTAATAAAAAAGGTAAGAAACCTGAGAAAGAAGGGCCAGAAGTGAAACTTTGAGCCTATATTTACTTTCATGACCAGGAGCGATGTGGATCATTTGGAGGGTAGGTGCAAATGATGCAAGTATGGCCGAGATCTAGCTCTCTAAAGTCATATTTTTTTTAAGGAACGAGACAATTTTTCATGGGAATACGTTTTAGGTAGGGTTCAGAAGGCACAAGGTTAATTATAAGCCAGTCACACTGTCACACCAATGCATAAAACAATTCTTCACGTGATCAATTTACCTTTTTTTAGGTGCCTCCCAGCCAACACAAAAATGAGACTTTTCTCATATGTTGTAGCTGCTAGTGTTCTGGTAGATATGTATGAAAAACATGGAAATGTGCATTTGGCATGAGAAATGTTTGACTAAATTCTTAAAACGGGGCCTCATGGAATGTAATGATGGCAGAACATGTACATAATGGGTTTGTTAAAAAGGACGTGGAAGTTTTCAAGCAATGGAAAGCCAGGGTTCACAACCTTTTCCAGCACCCTCCATGCCTGTGCCAAAACTTGAGCTCTGCAAAAAGGGTATGGAAATCCATCAAACAATAATGGAAATTTGATCTTTCCTTTGCCTGCCTTCCCGGCCTATGCCAAAATAAGAGATTTGGAAATGGTAATGGAATTCCATCAAAGTTTAATATATAAAAGAGTTTGTCGGATGTTTTTGTTACATGTGCGCTACAAGATATGTATGCAAGCGTAGAAGAACACACTTGGCTTGTGAACTTCTTGACTGAATGTCTGACAGTAATGTGGCCTTTGGTCTACAATGGTTGTAGGATATGCACAAAATGGGTTATTGCAGAGTGGAGCTACCTTTTGGCTAATTGTACACCTTAAAGACATCTCAATTAGCTCTTGAACAGAGACATGATATGAGTATGAAGAAGGATATCGAACAACGGGAGAGAAATGTAACATAAATTTGGGTAAGCTGTTGGAAATGTTCACTGGGTTGGAGTGGGTTTCCTTCTAGTAGCTGCAGTTTAGAGACAATGGTCACACCCGAAAAGAACAAGATGGGAACGCCTTAGGCTTCATAATTCTATGAATGATCTTGCAAAATCAATCATGTCACTTCAGCCTCTTCCTCGTTTAAATGATGAGATTCAAGCCAAAATGAAATATTTCAAGTAAATGCAAAATGGGGACCTGTGGGTGCACGCGATTTGGTTAATGGAATGCCTTGTAGAGGGATGAAGCCTAGTGGAGTGCGAGTGAAACCATGTGGAATTCCACATTTAATGTGGATGAAAATATCTCCTAGGCATGGTTCATCTCTCCTCACCTCTCATAATTTATGCTCTTTAGTTTTTCTTTTGCAACGGAATAAAATGTTAAACCGAAGGATTTTCATATACTTGAATTTATTAAATAAACTTGTTTTAAAACAATAAAACATTAGATCGTAACTTATAGGATCTAATATTCCTTGATAAACAATGAACTTAAACCCTCATTTCATGATGATCCAGCAACATCCCAAAAAAACTAGTTTGTTACAGTACCCCTTTTTATTGACAAGTTGAAGTTGACTTCACAATAAATATGTTGACCATTTCTTTGTTTAAATAGATAATTTATGATTTTTGGAGACTCGTAAAACAAGTTTTGTAACTCCGGAAAGGGGATGTTAAGATTCCTTCATGTACCTTGTTATGTGGGGAGTCACTTTAATCTTTGGACTGACCTTGAATGATCATTTTTGATCTTTTGATGCCCTACTAGGAGCACTGTTACACCATTTTGCAGTTGTAGGACGCTACTAAAACTGAAAATTTGGCTTTCATTTTGAACCGCCATTTGAATACTAGACAATGAAATGATTATCTGCCTTCACAAACCTCTAGCATTTTTACTAGAAAATCACCTGGAACCTTCAGTTTGAGGAAAAACACTTTTCTTGATAGTTTGGCAAAGCCATTTTGTAGGCCTTTGGTCGCATTTTGACTAAGTCAAACTAGACCAATTATGACCGGTGGCTCCAGAAAACATGTTTCCATTTGAAAACTATTTTCTAGTTCTCATTCCCATCAACTCTGATGAATTATTCATTTATGGTGGAACTGATACGAAATTTATTGTGGTGCATTCATCCATTTAACGTTAGTTTTAGACATGATTTTCTGATCCCTAAAGCTAACTTTTTATCATTTACAACTAGGTCAATTACGACTGATGGCCTTGGAAAACTAGCCACCAATCGTAAACCATTCACCATTTCTAAATTCTATCAGTTCCTATGAATTCTTGGTATATAAGTGAACACGGAATTTTAACTGTACTATGTTTTTCTCATTAGAAGACAATGTTTGAAAGTGGTTTCTTAGTCTCCCATCCTTTTTTGAACATTTTTTGTAGCTAACTGGACAATGTAAAAATAAAGTTGTAGGACCTTTGTCGGGTTACCAAACCACTGTGGAAACTTGTACTTGACACTTGTACATTAATGTTTGGAACTCTATCTTGTGGCCTATTGTCTGAAAGTTGAATTTCACGAAAATTATTGTTTCTCTCTCTTTCCTATCTCTTTCTCTCTCCTTGGTTTTGAAATGAAGTGAAATGAAATGATATGAATACATGTCTCCACCCAGTTTTCTTTCCAATGCAAATTATCAATATTATTATGTAAATAGGAAACTAAAGATTTTACTTATGCTAGATCTAGGTGGATGCCATGCTAATGATTTATCACTAATTTCTTGCTCACATGTTTTTGCAAGGTGCAAGAAAGATGGAGAAAAGGCGTGGTGTAATTCATTTGTTATTATTATAATTTAGATAGGTCATTATAGATTGTATATAAGTACAATGTACTGACATCTTATAGAAAAGTTATATTTGAAATTTGGTAACATGAAAGAGATGTTACATTTAAACATACCTTAGGAAATGTGCATTTGATCATAGGTGTAATTTTAATTCATATTTATGTGTGGTAAAAAGGTTTATATATATATATATGTTAAATGAATTTGAAGTTAATATCTTGTAGTGCATTTTCAATGTTCAATTAACGATTAATTAATTAGTGCGTTGTATTTCTTACCTTGTAGATGCAATAAAGAAATGCAAATGAAACAGTTAATCCTAGTTCAAATTCGTACATAACTAGCCTGCATGTGTTAATCCCTTAGCATAGAAAGTTGAAACCTTCAAATGAACCTTGTTCTTGATGAAACCTCCTAGTTTGGGTAAAATATAGCCCAAGAATGGGATTATCATCCTAGTCAGTATGTTTAGTGACATTGTCATAAACCCAAAAGATAGGAGCGACACTGTCAAAAATTATCTAGATTTAGTAGAACTAGCACTTCCTTAGTATCCTAGTGGACTACCTTATCTTCTGAAGTTGGATTTAGAATTAAATTTATTCATCAAATGAATTTCTTGTGGGATCCAGATGACACTGTGGAGCTAGTGAAATAGTTATACTATTACTTAAACTCTTGTTAATGAACTCTTTTGTCCCACTCATTTAGGTGTGTTACCTTGGTTACTAACAAAATATCACCTTGGTATTTTTCTTGAGGGTGGTTTAACATAAATATGTCCTCTTGCCTTAAACTAAACCTTATTTGATTAGGAGGTTAACTTGGGGTTCATATGTAATTATAATTCTTCCAATCATATAATTATTCAAAATGGTAAACAAGTAATTATGTAATTCTCTATGTTAAAAAGTGACACCAAAAAAAAAAAACCTAAGAAACAAATGAAATGAGAATACAAGAGTATATGTGAAAATAACTTAGGAACAAAATTTCACTTAAAGTCCTTATGGGTGATTAGTGCATTGAATTTTTGTTAATAATGGAGAAAAATTGTTCTTGGTGGGACTAGGAATTTGAGTCAATATAGAGTCCACTAAAAATAAAATAAAATTATGTCATGTTAATGCTTAATTGAATCAACTAAATTTGAAACTAAAACAACCATAGTATGAGAAAAATTGTGCTTCTAATGGAATTAAGTTTATAGAAAAGGGAAGCTTGAAACGTCACCTCCTTTGATGTGTATTATTTTCCCTCGATAACTTTTGGTTGGTCCCCTTGCATAATAAGGGTAAAAACAATTAAATGTCAACTAAACATATTTTAAGAAACAAATCTTTAGCATAAGAATGAGAGAACTAGGAGCTTTGTAAGTAATTGGAAATATGGAATTTAATTATGTATGTTATGGAGATTGTAATAAGGGATAAAGAGAAAACTTAAATGGTTGAACAATAAGTGAATGTGAAACGAATTAAAGAACTTGTAGGTGTAAAAAGGAAAATATTATCGTTACATAACAATATTGTTCCTGGAATGATAATCGTAATTAAGATGTAATCATGATAATGATTTCTGTGGGCTTGCTAGTCCTTAGGTCCCTTTTCTAGTTGTTTAGTCATTACTAGTATTCTTTCCTTGAGTAAGTGTGGCATTGATATGTAGACAATATTGCCAGGTGTCTATGTGGGTTGATAACTTATGTAAGCATCGTATGCGTTATTGAATTTCTTTAATTGGAATCCTTGTGGTGTTGTGTAGTGAGCAATGCAAATTGAAAAAACATTATCATGATATTTCACTCTTATATTTATGTGTGTAATATTTGGGCATTACACTTGGTATTAGAGCAGAGGTTCATGCTCTCGAACCTCTAGGATAGACTGGAGTTGTGATGGTTTTACATGGTGGTAGTGGAGATTGGAAGAGTAATGTGATATATATTGTAATTGTGATATTGTGAACAAACATGTTATGCATGTCACATAGTGCTTTTTTTTTCCCTTTTGATGTGCCTGTGATGAGAGTATTCACTATCCTTTCATGGATTTAATGAGGAATTCGTGTGTGATGTACCACCTTGTTGTGTGTGGAAATAATGTTATTGTGGATTGTGGAGTGTTAGAGAATTTTTTCATTGTGTGATATGAATGTGTATTGATGTTTTGCATGACAAATTTTGTGTAAAGTTAATTAGATTGTATCGTGATGTCGTCACTGTGCGGTCATGAATCGTGTGTGTCACCATTTTGTAATTGCAATTGACTCTATGTTATCATGTTAGACATTGTGGTCCTCATATGTATAAATTATGTAATATGTGATGGTTCATGTCCTTATTTAGGGGCATATGGTGAACATACGATCCCTATTGTAAAGTCCTTGCACTTCGGGTGCATTATGTGGTAATGTGATGTATTGAAACCTGTGAAAGTAATGATTTTTTTATACTCTGTATATATACCATGCGTAAGACGTTATGGTTAATTTGTGTGAATCAGTAATGTGTTAGTAATGTAGTTATGTGTTATCTTGTGAACCCTACACCAACTGACCCTAAGGGAAATCAGTAAAAGTGTATATTTGGATTGAGGAAATGTGTACCATTGATTAGTCACTCGAGCCAAGTACGAGATAGAAAGTGGAGTCTTAGATAGGCTGAAAAACCACTTTTGTTCATTTTGTATGTATGGCACTCACTCAACGGGTGTCATGTATATTATGGACACCTTAGGCTCAGTAGATGGTGAATTGTACTCTTTTCTTTCTCCCTATATGGTTATCATATGGATTCAACCCAAGTGTAGTTACAACTATGTTGAGCCTTGTGGAAGTGGTGGTAGGATGATTCAGATAGAGATGATGACAATTGTACTATTGATATGTTATTTTACGAGCTGAGGCTCAATGTTATGAGTGCCAGCAACTAGTTGAGTACCCCCTTGGTGGCCAAATAAGCCTACATAGTCATCATAATGTGTTATTATTATATATGTATTTTATTTGTAAATTGAAATTTTTATTTAATTTTTGTAAGGACCAACAGTTTTCTTGATTTCCATGTTATATTTTGGGCATTTCCTTGGTTTTTGGTACTAACATGCAAATTTTTACACTAACTATGGCTATTTGGCCATTTCTTTTGCTTGGATTTGGATCTTATTTTAATTTTTTAAAATTTTACCACCTTGCCCAAGGCTTGTACTTTTCCACTTGGCATTTGAATTGGATTACTATGTTGGTTCTATTGTCGTGATGTGTGGAATATGGTCATGGGATGCACCATGGAATGGTGGGACCTATTGACCCGCTTCATTGTATAGGGGTATGCCCCAAGGAGTTACATATAACTAGTGGGTTGTTGAACCACAAGTTGTTATGTAACTTGGGTTAGGGGTGTTTGGAATTTATGTGCCTAGGGCCGTAGGGAAACCAGCCTCCTTCAGGGAGGCATAAGAGATTGATGTAGGCATAAGAGACTTAAGGGATGCATAAGAGATTAAGGGAGGCATAAAAGACTTGAGGGAGGCATAAGAGATTTGTGTGGGTGTGATTGATGCATTGGGAAGTATATGCAACTGTTTTTTGATGCTTTGAGAGGAAAATTTAGTTTTTTTGTGATGATTGAGAGGTATATGTAGTCATTTTGTGATGCATGGGAGGTAGATGTAGTTGTCTTTTTATGCTTTGGGAGGTATATGGATTTGTTTTGTGATGTTTTGGGAGGTGTATGGTGTTGGTATTATGAATATGTGTATTCTTGTGAGCCTGGGTTATGTTTTGTGATGTTGTTTCCATCTTAAACGTATATAGTTTCAGTTATGGTTTTGAGTTGCGTGAAACTCCTATCTGTGTACATGTTGTGAATTCCATGATGTTGTAGTCTACTTATGTTATATGTACTTTTGGTTTGAGGAGCATGTATGTGAAAAGTACTATGTTGTTAGGGATATGTATGTGTTTTCTATAGTTCACTTGAGTTCTTGTGTTGTGATAAAGTGATGAGGGTACATATCATGATGTCTTGTGAACCACTAGTGTTGTGTTTGGCCTTGATGTGGTATTGTGATATCAATTTTTTTGGGCACCCACAAACATAAGAAAACTAAAACATTAAACAATGACATATTGAGAGTTAAGAATAATAAATACTTTAAAGGAAAATAATAACTAAGGAATAAAGTTAAAGAGAATTGTCAATCTTCACAAAACATTAAAATTTAAGATATTGTACAATTTAGTTGCTTCCTTGTGGACGTGTTGTATTGACAAGCTGATTTGTTAAAAGATATGTGTCATTATTGAATTTTTGTGCCTACATACCCATGAAGATTCAATGTTGTGTCACATAAAGGACGATTCTATTATAAGGGGAGGAAAACGTAGTACCCTCATCAAGCAAAAAAATAAAAATAAATAATGTAAATTAAATGCGTGGTTATTGGTGGATTCTTGGCATGTAGGGGTTGAGTATATCTTCCATAAGTAAATGGAACTACCCAGACATGTGGGCTCTTTGACATGTGCGTGGGTGTCTCTTAAACAATATAGACATGCCTTTATCCTTGCTCAAAATATATGCACTTTGTATGAGATATGAATGGTTTAACCACACCAAAATCTTCATTATATTATTTCTTTTGTAGAAGGAAATGATGAAGCAACTGCAATATTTGTAAAAGAGACAGTGACTATGGAAGACCATGGAGACTAGGATCCTGCTTGGACAGAAAATAAGGATCAAGAATTGTTAGAGAATCCTTTTACAGAATGTAATAAAAAAAAGATAAGAAACCCGAGAAAGAAGGGCCAGAAGAGAAACTTTGAGCCTATATTTACTTTCATGACTAGGAGTGATGTGCATCATTTGGAGGGCAGGTTCAAATGGCGTAATTATGGCCCATACCTAGCTCTCTAAAGTCGTATTGTTTTTAAGGAACAAGACAAATTCTCATGGGAATACATTTTGGGCAGGGTTCATAAGGAAAAAGGTTCCTTATAAGCCTATCACATTGTCACACCAATGCAACAAACAAGTCTTCACATTATCAATTTACCTTTTTTTAGGTGCCTCCCAGCCAACACAAAAATGATACTTTTCTCATATGTTGTAGTTGCTAGTGTTCTTGTAGATATGTATGCAAAACATGGAAACGTGCATTTGCATGAGAAATTTTTGAATAAATTCTTAAAACGTGTCCTCATGGACTGTAATGATGGCAGAACATGTACATAATGGGTTTATTAAAAAGAACGTGGAATTTTTCAAGCAATGGAAACCCAGGGTTCTCAACCTTTTCCAATACCCTCCATGCCTGTGCCAAAACTTGAGCTTTGCAAAAATGGTATGGAAATCCATCAAACAATAATGGAAATTTGATTTTTCCTTTGCCTACCTTCCCATCCTATGCCAAAATGAGAGATTTGGAAATTGTAATGGAATTCCATCAAAGTTTAATATATAAAGGATTTTGTCAGATGTTTTTGTTGGATGTGCTCTAGTAGATATGTATGCAAGCATAGAAGAATGCACTTGGCTTGTGAATAGCTTGACTGAATATCTGATAATAATGTGGCCTCTGGTCTACAATGGTTACAGGATATGCACAAAATGGGTTATTGCAGAGTGGAGTTGCCTTTTGGCTAATTGTATGCCTTAAAGACATCTCAATTAGCTCTTGAATAGAGAGATGATATGAGTATGAAGAAGGATATTGAACAATAGGAGAAATTTGTATTAGAAATATGGGTAAGCTATTAGAAATTTTCACTGGGTTGGAGTGGGTTTCTTTCTAGCAACTGTAGTTTAGAGATAATGGTCACACCCAAAAAGAACAATTTGGGAATGCCTTAGGCTTCACAACTCTTTGAATGATCTTGAAAAATCATTCATGTCACTTCAACCTCTTCCTCATTTAAATGATTTGATTCAATCCAAAATTAAATATTTCAAGTAAACGCAAAATGGGGACATGTGGGTGCACGCGATTTGGTTAATGAAATTCCTTGTAGAGGGATGAAGCCTAGTGGAGTGCGAGTGAAACCATGTGGACTTCCACATTTAATGCAGATGTAAATATCTCCCACGCATGGTGCATCTCTCCTCACCTCTCATAGTGTATGCTCTTTAGTTTTTCTTTTGCAATGAAATAAAATTTTAAATCGAAGGATTTTCGTATACTTGATTTTATTAAATAAACTTATTTTAAAACAATAAAACATTAGATTGTAACCTACAGGATCTAATATTCCTTGATAAATAATGAACTTAAACCCTCATTTTGTGATGATCCAGTAACGTCCCAAAAAAACTAGTTTGCTACTGTAGCCCTTTTTATTGACAAGTTGAAGTTGACTTCACGATAAATATGTTGATCATTGCTTTGTTTAAATAAATAATTTACAATTTTTGGAGACTCGTAAAACAAATTTTGTAACTCCAGGAACGGGATGTTAAGATTACATCATGTACCTAGTTATGTGGGGAGTCACTTTAATCTTTTGACCGACCTTGAATGATCATTTTTGATCTTTTGACTCCCTACTAGGAGCAATGTAACACCATTTTGGAGTTCTAAGATGCTACTAAAATGTAAAAGTTGGCTTTCATTTTGAACCTTCATTTGAATACTGGACAACTAAATGATTATCTACCTTCACAAACCTCTAGCATTTTAACTAGAAAATCACTTGGAAATTTCAGTTTGAGGAAAAAAACTTTTCTTGATAGTTTGGTAAAGCCATTTTGTAGGCCTCTGGTCACAGTTTGACTAAGTCAAACTAGACCAATTATGACCAGTGACTCCAGAAAACATGTCCCCATTTGAAAACCATTTTCTAGTTCTTAGTCCCATCGACTCTAAAGAATTCCCCATTTACGGTGGAACTAATAGGAAATTTACTGTGGTGTATTCGTCCATCGAACGTTAGTTTTGGACGTGATTTTTTGAGCCCTCAAACTAAATTTTTATCATTTAAAATTAGGTCAATTATGACCGATGGCCTTGGAAAACTAGCCGCCAATCGTAACACGTTTGGCAGTTCTAAATTCTGTTAGTTCTTATGAAGTCTTAGTATATAAGTGAACATATATAATTTTAACCGTGCTATGTTTTTCTCATCAGAAGACAATGTTTGAAAGTGCTTTCTTAGCCTCCAATCCTATTTTGAACATTTTTTGTAGCTAGCTAGATAATGTAAAAATAAAGTTATTAGACCCTCATTGGGTTACCAAACCACTATGGAAACTTGTACTTGACACTTGTAAATAAATGTTTGGAACTCTATCTTGTGGCATGTTGTCTGAAATTTGACTTTTGGGAAAATTATTGTTTCTCTCTCCTTCCTATCTCTTTCTCTCTCCTTGGTTTGGAAATGAAGTAAAATGAAATGATATGAATACATGTCTCTACCACTTTTCCTTTCCAATGAAAATTATTAATATTATTATGCAAATGGGAAGATAAATGTGTTAATTATGCTAGATCTAGGTGGATGCCATGCCAACGATTTATCGTTGATTTCTTGCTCACATGTTTTTGTAGGATGCAAGAAAGATGGAGAAAAGGCATGGTGTAATTCATCGGTTATTATTATAATTTAGATAGGTCATTATAGATTGTATATATGTATAATGTTCTGACATGTTGTAGAAAAATTATATTTGAAATTTGGTAACATGAATGAGATGTTATTTTTAAACATACCTTGGGAAATGTGCATTTGATCATAGGTGTAATTTTAGTTCATATTTGCGTCTGGTAAAAAGGTTGATATATATATATATATATATATATATATATATATATATATGTTAAATGAATTTTAATTTAATATCTTGTGGTGGATTTTCAGTGTTCAATTAATGATTAATTAATTAGTGTGTTTTATTTCTTACCTTGTAGATGTAATAAAGAAATGAAAACGAAACAGTTAATCCTAGTTCAAATTCGTACATAACTAACATGCATGTGTTAATCCCTTAGAATAGAAATCTGAAACCTTTGAATGAACCTTGATCTTGATGAAATCTCCTAGTTAAGGAAAAATAGAGCCCAAGAATGGGTTTATCGTCTCAGTTGGTATGTTTAGTGACATCGTCATAAACCCGAAAGATAGGAGCAATAATGTCAAACATTATCTACAATTAGTAGAACTAGCACTTCCTTAGTATTCTAGTGGAATACCTTTTCATCCAAAGTTGGATTTAGAATTAAATTTCTTCATCAAATGAATTTCTTCTGGGATACAGATGACACTCTAGAGCTAGTGAAATAGTTGTACTATTATTTAAACTATTGTTAATGAACTCTTTTGTCCCACTCATCTAGGTGTGTTACCTTGGTTACTAACAACATATCACCTTGGTCTTTTTCTTGAAGGTGGTTTAACATAAATATGTCCTCTTGCCTTAAACTCATATATAGTTGAGGCATAGATCATTATGTGCTTTCAGAATTAAACCAAACCTTGGTTGATTAGGAGGTTAACTTGGGATTTGTGTGTAGTTATAATGCTTCCAGTCATATACTTATTCAAAATGGTAAGCAAGTAATTACTTACCTCTCTATGTTAATAAGTGACGCCAAAAAAAAACTAAGAAACACTTTAAATGAAATGATAATACAAGAGTATATGTGAGAATGGCTTAGGAACAAATTTTCACTTAATGTCCTTATGGGTGATTTAGGCATTGAATTTTTGTTAATAATGGATACAAATTGTTCTTGGTGGGACTAGGCATTTGAGCCAATATAGATTCCACTAGAAATAAAATAAAATAAAATAATATTATGTCATGTTGATGCTTAATTGAATCAACTAAATTTGAAACTAAAACAACCATAGTACGAGAACAATTGTGTTTCTAATGGAATGAAGTTTATAGGAAAGGGAAGCTTGAACCTTCACCTCCTCTAATGTGTATTATTTTCCCTTGATAAATTCTGGTTGGTCCCCTTGCATAATAAGGGTAAAAACAATTAAACGTCAACTAAACATATTTTAAGAAACAAATCTTTAGCATAAGAACGAGAGAATTAGGAACTTTTTAAGTAATTGGAAATATGGAATTTTATTATGTAAGTTATAGAGATTGTCATAAGGGATAAAGAGAAAAATTAAATGGTTGAACAATAAGTGAATGTGAAATGAATTAAAGACCCTGTAGGTGGAAAAAGGAATAAATTATCCTTACATAACAATATTTTTCTTGGAATGCTAATCGTAATTAAGATGTAATCATGGTAATGATGTCTATGGGCTTGCCAATCCTTGGGTCCCTTTTCTTGTGTTTGAATCATTACTAGTATTCATTCATTTAGTAAAGTGTGGAATTGATATGTAGACGGTTTTATCAGGTGTCTATTTGGGTTGATAACTTATTTAAGCATCGTATGCATTGTTGAATTTATTTACTTGGAGTCCTTATGGCATTGTGTAGTGAGCAATGCAAGTCAAAAAAATTTATCCTAATATTTCACTATTATATTTATGTGTGTAATTTTTGGGCGTTACACCTCGTGGATGATTCCACACATTTCATATGTGGCTATAGAGGCACCTGCTTCTACATTTGGCAAAAATAAGTCTTCCATTATGCTTCATTGGATGTCCATACCCTGCTCAAACCATCCCCTTTTGACATAGGCTGGGAAGATGTTTGCAAGGTTTTAGAGTTTGGATTTGCCCCATGCTATCATGTGTCTCCTGGGACTTTTCGATAAACCCTATTTGGTGTATATATTACAGTCATGACAGTCCTTGAGCCATAGTTCCTTTGGTCTAATTTAGTCTGTGGATCTTGGAGCTCCTTGTCTATGCCAACATGGGAGTGAGTGGGGTCTTAACACCCATAATGGTTGTGGACAAATATTCAAATTTAATATCATTGCTTCTGGTCTTTGCGGTGTCTATGTGACTTGTAAAAGCTGGAGAAATAGGCAAGATAACTCTACCATTGCTACAATTTATAAAATTTAAAAATAGCATGAAATTGAACCTTCCCTTCCCTGAAATCAGCTTGTCTCTGCTACTTTTGATGTGGGTTTGTATGCCTTTCTGGGAATGATCTCCTTTCCTCTTGAAATATTTTCTTGTTTTAACTATACTAGTTGTCACTGATAAAATAGGAAAGAAAGATGTATTCCTCTTTTCTGGCTGTTGTGTATTCATACTTGAATGATCGATCTCCTAACATTATTAACTGTATTTATGGGTTTAAGTAACAAGTTTGTCATGTTGTTTATTACTAGATTTTTCAGTTGTGAAAACAAGCCTACTATAATTTAAACTGCCCTACTCTTCATACGAGCTTATTATCTGTAGATTACTTTTGTTTCTTCCTTCTAGATAATCAAGTTGTCGTGGTTTTAGTGACTCTAGATTTGGGTACTCAAGTAGTTACTCTATTAAAGGATGTCACCTCTGAGTATGCAAGATGTGTTGATCTTTAAGGATTATACCCCTTTTCCCCCTTCTTTTCTACTCCTTAAACCAATTGGATTAGTGGAACCAAATCCGGTATAATTTTACCTTCCCAATTATGGGTATGTTGAGCATAGATTACTTGGGTCATGACAACCTTAGTTTAGCAGAAAAACCACTAGGTTAAACCCGATCCAAGTTGACTATAGTTTTATGGAAATTTAGTCATCCTTTTGAGTTATGGCATAATGTTAGTTATTTTCCTTTGGTGTTACCCAACCATGGTGAGGTGTGGTTATCGAGGATTTTTGGACCTCCTTGTTCTCCATTCTTGGGCTAGCTAGGTGTCCCCTTCGTTATCCAATAATTCCCGTAGGTATACAAAACTTTACATGTAGTTGACTGCTATGGTCGCTATTATGTATGAAAGGGGATATCGTGGCTAAGGTACCTAATTGCCTAGTCTTTTTGCACCTTGGTTTTCCTTTAGAATTTATTAGAATCCTGGACACTTACCCAACTTCTTGATGATCATCAGTGTAGGTCCATATATTTAAGTTCTTCCTTTAAGGGCACTCTGACCATCCCTTATGAAGATTAAATCGTAACAAAGGTTTTTGTCAAAGAGATTTATAATTCCATGTGTTTATTATTGATAGTATTCCTTATTTTTCACATCTACCTTGGCATAGTTCTACTCATGATGACTTTGAGGGGCATTTTCTTAATTTTGCAACTCACTGATTTAATTGACGTTTGGATGGCGTATGTGCCTTGATATCTTGTTGAATTATGATAGAATGGTTATGAGTGCTAGGGATAGTTTGGGGTATTTATATATAGATTCATTGTTGATTGATAGTTGAAGTTGATGTTAATTTAATGGCTTTTGGTGATACTTAAAAATCCAATTTTACTTTTGAATTATTTGAATTTGTCAATGAGGGGCACTCTAAAAGGACTTGTGATGGAAAGTAGTGATCCACACTATTTTAATGAAACTATAGACTTATAGAGAAGGTTTGGAAATCCCTAGTGCAGAAAAACTTGGTTTGATGTTTAAAATGTTATCTTGTATGTCAGAACTCCCTGTTACTCTAGCTTGTCATTACTTTCCTATAAGGGCAGTGGCCTCTTCTTATATGATTGTGAAATTCCTTGGAGTCAATGGCCTGAACTAGTATTATCTTCTTCCCCTTATTAAATATTGTTGAGTGGTCATCGTGTATTAGTTTTCCATCTTATAACTTATATGATTACATGATTAAAATTTTAATACACTCAACCTCTGTTAACCTTGAAATTCGTGCTTCTTCCTAGATTTTTTTTGTGTCATTTCTAAAAATGAGTATCGCAGCTTGAGCTTTTGGTACATGTTAATGAATGTAGATTGTTTGGTTTGAATATCAGTCCTCAATATTTTAACCTAATTGTTTATTCGATGGAAATCATGTTACACTAGACTATTGTTTCTAACTTATCGGGCCATTGGACCCTTCTCAAATTATTGGCTAATTTTTGTTGCTTTGAGACAATGTTCATAACTTAAGTATAAGGATTTCTTCTTAGATTGGCATGGGAGAAAATTTATTTTTTAATTATCTTAAGGGGTTGTTAGAATTAAGAGCTTCAAGCCACTTCTTGGAATAGAATATTTTATCCTTTCTTGATTTTGTTAGATATTAGATTATTGTTGCTTTTTGTAGCCTTTTCTTGCTCAGTTCTTGTGAACTTACTTAGGTTAATAATGTGATGCAGATGGCTTATCCGAGTAGATGAGGGAATGACTGGTAGAATATTACATCAACTTGTTTGTGAAGTTATTTTGTACGAATACTTTTAGGTTGTAAGATTCTGGTTTGGGCTATGTGGGGAAGTTAGAATAAAAATAGTGTCATATTATTATGTGTTGTGGAGTTTTGTTGTCATGACTATGAGACCTTTTCTTGTTTTGTTACCTTGGAAAATAAAAAGATGGATTACCATTTGGTTTTCAGGTGATTCTAATGTATTATAGAAAATTCTAACAATTGTATAGCATGGCGTGAATAATGTTATTCTCTCTTGATCCCTACTCATGGTTCCATATATTTGGTTGTCACTTTGGTTCGTGTGTTGTGTCGGATAGAATTGAATTATCCATGTATAGTTTTTAGAAACGAGTAATGGTAAACTTTTCTCTTGAGATAAAATGTTGAGTTGTAAATCTTTCTAAGACATAGTAACAATGTGTTTATAAGTATTTTAAAATGGGCTAGATAATCCCTATAAAATTTAAACTAAAATTTATATATACGAATAAATTAATGTAGATGTGATCTACTTGATAACATTTGAGCCCTTCAACGATCAAAGAGGAAACTATCTAAGTTTGTAACAAAATATAATTGCTTGCTTTTTTCCCAAGATAAACTAATCAACAATATCCTTTTATGTTTAAGTCTTAGGTGATCTTATAGTGTAGTCATTGACTAGTTCTTGGAAGATAATAAGGTTTTATAAGTGGGAGGAAATTTATTAAGAAACCATTCATTCTTTCTCGATCATTTGAAATGTAAAATTTTCTTCCTTTATCAAACTTAATCAAGCAATGAGACCCTGAAGCTGAATTCTTTTTTACTTGTTACATTAACCCTTGCCTTTATTTATGGTGATCTTTCTTAAGTAATGTCAAATTTTGATCCTTAAACAAGGAATATTATTGTTCTAAACCCTAAATGGTACTTTCCCTCAATTGAAGCTTATGCTTATCACATGTGCAATAGAGTTGTGGAACAGGTGTCAATGACTTGAGTAAGATTAATTAAACTTGTGAGAAGTGGAAAATGTTCTTAAATCAAATGAATTAAACAAGTTATTGACATATAATTGATGATCCTATTTTTGAAAGCTTGGCCTTAAGATATTTAGTCAATAGTAGAAAAGAAAGAAGTTCTCCCTTATGAAAAGAATTGTGTGAATCATCAAATGAATTTTTATAAGAACATAAGTTAAGAATTAAGATACCTTTTAGTAAACAAGAAACTTTAACAAGACTTTCCTGGTGGGATGCCCCTAAACATAAGTGTGTTATGTGGTTGGACCTGCATGTGTTGTTCTGTCGAAATGGGAAGTGAACAGTTTCATGTTGACATCATAGATTTCATTGTACTTGGGTGGTAAATGTTGGGTCAAGCCTATAATGAGTTGGTGGTAGCCATTTGATCCCTTGTTGCGTCATGTAAACTCCAAGTAACTCAAAACAAAATTATCTGAGTTTTTCAGTGTTGTGTTTTTGTTTGAAATAGTGGTCCTTACAGTAAGGAAACAAACAATTAATAATGGAATCATTGCAGGGAAGGTGGAAAGTCAAAACACATTTGTATTCTATGTAACATGCCAAGAATAATTGAGCTATGGTTCTTTATATTAAAGGATATTTTTAATATTTTAAGTTTATTTTAATTATGTTCATTGTCAATATTAAAACATCATAAACTTCAACTAAATCAAATATTATTCAGTAATCAAAATCTTTAAATATTTTTAATATCAAACATATTTCAATTATTATTGTGAGAATAAATTGAATGTAAAATTTAATGTCAAGAATAAAATTTAATTACACATGCATTAACAACCTTGGTTTTCATTACAGGAATGCCTCCCTATCTAGTAAGACTTTAATGGAAAATGATATCTAATTTATTGTGTTGAGAAGAATTCTACAATGATTACATGAAAATGATTATTCTTAGAGGCATTATACAATGAATTTTAAAAATTGAGAAGTCTAATGTGACATGCCCATGAAATAAATATTAAGAGTAATTTTTCAAAGTTATATAATTATACTAGCGCAATCAACACACACACACACACACACACACACACACACACACACGCAATAAAAAAAAGTAGGTTTAAGAAACAACAACAAAAAATTATTTATGTTAATGTTAATTCTTGGAACGCCCACATATTTCAACATATGTTAATGTTAATACTATTTGAATATAGAACTTGGTGTACAATCTGAATTACACCAATTGCCCCTACGATTGACATGGATGTTGATAATACATAAATTTTAAGGTTTCACTATTTCCAAATCAACAATTCATATTGAACAAATGGAAATAATGAGGTTAACATTTATGGCTATCTCTTGAGTAATGTGTTTGGAAGTTATACTAATATTTCTACCATTTACAGATGACCACTATGAAAATAGAAAGAAGGGAAAACTACTTTTGAAACCAAAGAATGAGGTAGAAAAATTGAAATTTTTAGAATATAAATTATGTCCCCTATGTAATACACTTTTCATTCTATGATTTTTTCATTTAATGTGATGTACATTTCGTATGTTGATTCATATGAAATAATGCTTTGTTTTTGGTATTATCGTATCTACAATACAAGGCCTGCAAATGCTACTAACATACCTATCTTATATAAATATATGCAAAATATGCTGAGAGGTTTCATTCTAGAGCCTCCTATTCCACTTATGTCAGAAATCTGAAATAAGAACCTAAAAAATGATACCTCTCAACATATTTTACACAAATTTATATAAGATAAATATGCTAGTTAAAATAAATTATATGATTTAATATATTTTTTTCTAAATATATACATTCAAATAATAATGTTATATAAAATAATAATAATCTAATTGATAAGATGAAAATTAAGTTTAATTATATATTTAAAAGCCAAAAAATTGAAATTATAAAAAAAACTATACCATAAATGTCTACTAGCATTTTATAAGTATTAACACAAATATTGGGATGGTAATTTTATTTTTATGTTAGCAAGCTATCTATTTTTTCGTAAAAAATCTCTCTTAACATGAGAAAGATTAATAAAATAAGAAGCATTCTAATTTGCTTTTTAAATAATTGAAAATATTTATAGAAGCAATAAATAAACTTAGATCAAACTAACTACATAGAAGTTGAGAAAACTTTGACCATTGTTCTAATATATAATCTTTTTAAACAAAACTAATGTAAAGTATAGATATTTGAAATTTATTTATCAAAAAGATATTGAGATAACTAATATAGGTTGTATAGGTTGTATAGGTTGTTCTATAGATTGATATCTCTTGTTTTCAAATAAATGTATTTAAAATATCTAAGCTAGTTTGTAAATAACACTTCAAACATACCCAAGCAAAAATAAAAAAATTATTTATATGTTTTATGGAAAGTAAAAGTTAATTAAAAGTTAACCTAAATATTATTAAAGATAAAATCTAAGTAAATTTTTTTAGTTAAAACTAGCCTAGATATTTATATTGTATAAATATTTGTCAAATGTATAGTTGCTTTAAGGTTTGAGATCCGATTTTATATGTTTTATTAAATACATGGAAAAGTAAAAATTAAGTAAAAAAGTAAAGGGCCCTTAGTCTATTGTTGATGTTTTTAGGCTTTATATGAGCCTACCATAAATCAAGTCTTGTTGAGTGTGCAAGGCCAAGAGATACTCGTGGAGAGTCAAAATGGATGAGGCCAGGATCATACCATGGGTGAATTTAACGGTGTGGATGCCCCTTACTCGTACCTGCTTAGGTTGAAGATGATCATTAGTTTAGTTGTAAACTTAGTTGTAATTGTAAATCCACTCTATACTTCCTCCAAAGTATGAGAAGAGATGCCGAAAATGTATCTATATAATTTAGTACCCAATGAATGCACACTACTCATAAACAAAAAGTAAAACCTAACTTAGAACTAAAATAAATATTTACTGTATAGACATTGTGTTGAACATAATTTAGGGTTAAGATACGTATAAAAGTAAATAGTAAATACTAGTATTTATAGATTCTATATAAGTAATAACTAAATATAATATACATCAATCAGAATTAACATAATTACTTAATGATTTTGACACTTACTCATTTATTATTTTGTACCATATTAATGATCTTCCACATTTTTAATATAAATTACATTTGTAGTCACTTATTATTTATATCATATTAATGATCTTTCACACTTTAAGATAAATTATATTTACATACACATAAATATAAACATTCAGTCCCATCACAACATATATTAATTTAATCATCCAATATCAATAGACAAATATTACATTCTTTCCCAAGAATGATTTTGACACACACTTATTTATTGTTTATACCATAGTAATGATCTTCCACACTTTTAATAAAAATTGTATTTGTAGTCACTTATTATTTATATCATATTAATAATTTTTCACACTTTTAAAATAAATTATATTTACATACACACATTAAACATAAACATTGAGTCCCATCACAACATATATTAATTTAATCATCGGATATCAATAAACAAATATTACATTGTTTCAAACAACCCTTGCCTGTGACACTAGGAACACCTATCGGTGTAATAATTTTTAAAGATACTATTTTAAAAAATCGATCCATAAACTTATTACTCCAATATTTCCGCTCTGATTGGAGAGACGAACGAAACATTTCCACCAACCACATTATTTGTAGGAACCTGCTTTTAGGCAGGTAAAAATTTATCCACTATTAAAGCTTCTATGAACAATATTAATAGTGGTATGTGCAGCTCTTCAGTTGCGTCTCCTGCAATTTTTGCGTATCTCTCCGCTGCTTCCAGTGAGAGGTTTCATGTTTCCCATATTCACCATAGCAGCAGAAAAGTCATTGAAGAAGCCATTTTGATTGGTAGTGTAGCTGGTAACCTGAGCATTTGAAGATCCCCCGTTAAATAATACCTGATTAGAGTGAAGAAGCCCTTTCTGACTTAACAGGTTTTTGTAATAATTATTGTCAAAGAAATTGGGAGTGGCAACATCCAAAGGCGAGAGATTGTCGCCACCAGCGCCAGTCTTGCTCGGACACTTTTCTCTCAGAGAAGCGGCAAATGCAGTGTCTATTTTGGATTCATTATAAGCTCGACCTCTGAAGGTGATGCACCGTGCTTGACCAATAGTATGAGCACCTATTACAAACAAGCACCAGAATTTCATAACAATTATATAATGTCGGTAATTTATATATTCAAATATGGCCCTGCTCGTCAACAACAAAGTATTTTGGCTTACCTGAAAGCGCAACCATATCCCTAGGAGAGAGTCCTTGAGCTCCGAACGCTGAGATGAGAGCGGTGAGATTCGAACTGGGAGCTGGAAGGTTGCTATTTGCGCCGCTTAAACTTGCAGTCCTGGAATCTCGCCTTCCGAGGGTTACTGGCCATGCTGGACCTCCCAACTAGAAATTGTAAATACCAAAAACAAACACAATGAAATCTAATTATTTAATGGAAGAGTAATGAATCATGATCAATTCTAGATTTTAATTTTACATAATGGTAGTGTGTGTAGAAAATCTGCAGTCTTATACAACAAACAACATAAAAGAAATAAACAGAATACTTAAATAACTTGCATAAACAAATGAATATTCGAACCAGCACTGTTGTGCATAATCTCCATTAATAAAAGCTTCATCATACTTAGAGCTTCAGCTCTTTACAATCAAGCTGTGCATGCAGCTGTGTGCTTTCAATGCACATCCTTCCTTGCTTGTGCAGATTTCACACCTTTGTGTGTGCATACAAAGCAATTACAATTGCTGTTATTTAAATAGAATAACTCACCCACTAACATCTCTTCAACTGAGCATTCTAAATCTAAACTCATGCTTTAAAATAGTTGCATGCTATGCATGATTTAAAACAGATTTATTTGAATTAAATCTAATGATAAAAATAAGATAAAGCTAACTTAACTAAAGCAAACTAAAGCAAGACTAAAGCTAAAATTAGCTTTCCTAAAAAAGCTACGGTTGGAATTAAATATGCATCACATGCATATTTCCAACACTCCCCCTTAATTTCAAACTGTAGCTTTCACTCTTCTAGAGTTGTGTTTGCTTTTTCAGATCTGCCATGTGTAGGATCACAAACTCCCAAACAATCTCTCAAATATTCAAAAACTTCTTTTGCTAAAGCCTTTGTAAAAATGTCTGCAAACTGATCTTCAGATCTACAAAATTCAAGATGAATTTCCTTGTTGTTTACCAGCTCCCTGATGAAATGATACCTCGTATCAATATGCTTTCTCCTCTTATGAAAAACATGATTTTTGGACAATGCTATGGCTGAGTTGTTGTCACAAAAAATCTGTGTAGCTTCCTCTTGTTTCTGTTGTAAATCTATCAACACTCTTCTCATCCAAACAGCTTGACATGCTGCTCCTGTTGCTGCTACATACTCTGCTTCTACTGAAGATAACGTGACAATGGGCTGCTTCTTTGATGCCCATGAAACCACTCCTGTTCCAAAGTGAAAAGTATAGCCGGATGTGCTTTTCTGATCATCTATACTTCCAGCATTGTCACTATCTGTATAACCAATGAGTTTGAACTCATCTGAACTTGAATAAAGAATTCCATAATTTCTTTTTCCACGTACATACCTCAAAATTATTTTTCCAGCTTGCCAATGTGAATCTTTTGGAGATTCCATGAACCTTGATATGAGGCTCACACCATACATGATATCAGGCCTTGTGGCCGTCAAATACATAAGACTTCCAACCAACTTTTTAAACAATGTTGGATCCACAAATGATCCTTCATCCTCTTTGCTCAACTTCAAACCTACTGCAACTGGTGTTGGTGCTGGCTTACAATTCAACATGTTAAACCTTTTCAAAACATCACTTGCATACTTTGCTTGTGAGATAAAAACTTCACCTTCTGATTGTTGAACTTCAATACCCAAAAAATAATGCATAAGACCAAGATCTGTCATCTCAAACTCCTTCTTCATGGCTGATTTGAATGACTCTGTAGATAGATTTCCAGTAATGATCAAATCATCTACATATAAACAAACAATTAAAATTTTACCTTGCTCATTTATCTTGGTGTATAAGGTAGGCTCACTACTGCTCCTACTGAAACCATTCTCAATCAAATAAGAATCTATTCTGCTGTACCAAGCTCTAGGTGCTTGCTTGAGACCATAGAGTGCTTTCTTCAATCTGTATACTTTTCCTTCATGACCTTCAATCTCATAACCTTCTGGCTGATTTACATAAACTTCCTCTTCAAGGAATCCATTTAAGAATGTTGATTTAACATCCATCTGATAAATAGGCCATTTGTTTTGAGCTGCAATTTTTGAAACCATTCTTACCATGTCAAAACGTACTACTGGTGAAAATGTTTCATTGTAGTCACTCCATATTGCTGCGTAAAACCTATTGCAACCAGCCTTGCTTTGTGCTTTATGTACTTTTCCATCAGCATTGTATTTTGTCTTGTAGACCCACTTGACTCCTATCACGTCCTTTCCTTTTGGAAGATCCATTAGCTCCCATGTCTGATTCTTCTCTATAGCATCAATCTCATCATCCATGGCTTTTTCCCAAACTTCATTCTTTATAGCCTCTTCGTAATATACTGGATCTGCAGCTTGAGAAAATAATGCAAAAACTGAAAATGAATTAGTTGTATCAACATTATAAATCTCACTTAGACTTCTTGTTTTCCGCTGCACAGGAGTATTCGATGCAGGACTGCTTTGTGGTGATGGAGTAGCTTCTAGTGTTCCCTGTGGTGTCTCTTGCATGGCTGAAGATGGCTGAAATCTTGGTGACCTCCTAACTGTAGATGGAGGTGTAGCTTGTGCTACAACTTGTGGTGCATGTCCAAGATTTGTAGATACAGTAGCTTGTTGCTCTAAAGTTTCATCTGTCATATCATCATGTGGAATAGATGTTGCTATACTCACTGTTTTCTCTATACTTCCATCCCATGCTTCATTCTCAATAAATTGTACATCCCTGCTGATCACAACCTTTCCAGTGACTGGATTGTACAACTTGTATGCTTTTGTATTCTCTGAATACCCAACAAAAATACACTTTTCTCCTTTGTTGTCTAACTTCTTCCTTAGCTCATCAGGTACATGTGCATATGCTACACAACCAAAAACTCTGAAATGTGAAACACTGTGTTTCCTATTAGTCCATGCTTGTTGAGGAACCATGTTCCTAACAAGTTTCGTTGGACACCTGTTCAAAATATAAATAGAAGTTTCTACTACTTCTGCCCAATAATCATTTGGAAGATGTTTTGCCTTCAACATGCTTCTTGCCATCTCCATGATGGTTCTATTTTTCCTCTCTGCCACACCGTTCTGTTGTGGTGTATACCTGGTAGTAAACTGCTTGTGTATACCATGATATCTGCAAAAATTCATAAACTCATTAGAAACATACTCACCTCCTCTGTCCGTTCTGAGAACTTTGATGTAGTATCCACTTTGCTTCTCCACTAATGCCTTGAACTGCTGAAATGTATCAAAGGCATTTGATTTATTTCTCAGAAAATAAACCCATGTCTTCCTTGTGTAATCATCAATGAATGTCATAAAATAAATACAACCTCCAATAGAAGTTGTCTGCATAGGTCCACATAAATCTGAATGTACAATCTCAAGTGGTGCACTTGCTCTTGTTGTTTTGCCAACTGGGAATGAATCTCTGTGTTGCTTTCCCAAAATACAACCTTCACATACCCTTTTAGGTTTTTGAATCAATGGCAAACCTTTAACCATATTTTTTCTATGTAATAAATTCAAACCTCCAAAATTCAAATGTCCATACCTTAGATGCCAAAGCCATGTTTCATCCTTCATGACTGAATGAAAAGCTGATTGTGTTCCTTCAGCATAGGACTCAACTATATTTACACAAGAATCAGCACAGGACTCACTTGTTGTAGCGCATACCTGATTTTCATTGGCGCAGGACTCAACAAAAGACTGATTTGGCTTAACGCACAGGACTTTGCTGCAAACTGAGCTGCTGATTTTGCTGCAAATAGATCTGATTTCTTCTTTTTTCCAGGTTTCAAAATCAATGGAAACATCCTATTGCTTCTCATCTTCACTTTTGCAATCAACTGAGTGCTAGGAGCTTTGTCCACAATCACGCACTCATTGTCTTCCATATAGACTCGGTATCCTTTCTGTACCAGTTGTCCAATACTCATAAGGTTATGTTTCAAACCTGCAACATAGTAAACATCTTGCATACTTGTTTGCTCCCCCTGTCTTGTTAGAATACTAACCATGCCTTTTCCTTTCACAGACACAATATTGTTATTTCCAAGAGTTACATCACTCTTAACTGAATCATCCAAACTAGAAAACAAATCTAGATTACCTGTCATGTGATTACTGCAACCTGAATCCAAATACCATACATCACATGGACTCTCTTTTGAAAAATTACATTCAATAGGGGATAAAGAAGGTATTTCTTCAGCAATCCTTGTGCATGCAATAAACATAGGTTTAGAAATAGAACTTCCAACCTGATTTTGATTTTGTCTCTCCTGATCATATTGCTTTTTCTTGCAATCATAAGCATAGTGCCCATACTTCTTGCAATAATGACACTGAACATGAGACTTATCTTGTCTCTGACCATAACTCTGTTCTTGATTCTGTCCTCTTCCACCTGAGTTTGATGAACCACTGCCACGTCCTCTAGATGGACTTCTTCCTCTGCCTCTTGGGCTGAAACTTCCTCTTCTTTTGCCATGACTACCTGCTGTCTGAGATGCAAAAGCCTGATCTACACTTGCATGTGATCTATTCATCCTCTGTTCATGATTGATTAGTGATGCATGCAACTCATCAATAGAAAATTGACTCAGATCCTTAGTTTCTTCAATAGCAACAACTAAAGGATCAAATTTCGTAGGCAAACTTCTAAGCAATTTTTCAATAATCCTTCTGTCCTCAAGAGTCTCACCATGGGATTTGATTTGATTGACTAAGCCAACTACATAAGTAAAAAATGATTCTACAGAATCTGAATCTTTCATTGCTAAATTCTCAAAATCTCTACGAAGTAACTGTAGCTTGGCAGTTTTTACTTTCTCCTTACCTTGATATGCAACTTGTAAAGTATCCCATGCAGTCTTTGCTTGACTGGCTGCTGCCACTCTTGGAAGAATGCTTTCATGCATTGCCTGATGAATATAGAAAAGAGCTTTGCCATCCTTCTTTCGTAACTCCTTCAAAGTATCTTTCTCTGCTTGAGAAAGTGCAGTATACGCTGCTGCATTTGTGGGCTCTGTGTACCCATCTTCAACGATCTCCCACACGTCTTGAGATCTGAATAGTGCCTTCATGGTCAACGACCAGTATTCGTAATTCTTTCCATTAAATTGCGGCGTCTGCATGTCGGATGTAGAAGCCATAGCTTGCTACCAATTTAATAAGCTGCTGGAATAACCTCGCTCTGATACCAATTTGTAGAAAATCTGCAGTCTTATACAACAAACAACATAAAAGAAATAAACAGAATACTTAAATAACTTGCATAAACAGATGAATATTCAAACCAGCACTGCTGTGCATAATCTCCATTAATAAAAGCTTCATCATACTCAGAGCTTCAGCTCTTTACAATCAAGTTGTGCGTGCAGCTGTGTGCTTTCAATGCACATCCTTCCTTGCTTGTGCAGATTTCACACCTTTGTGTGTGCATACAAAGCAATTACAATTGCTGTTATTTAAATAGAATAACTCACCCACTAACAGCTCTTCAACTGAGCATTCTAAATCTAAACTCATGCTTTAAAATAGTTGCATGCTATGCATGATTTAAAACAGATTTATTTGAATTAAATCTAATGATAAAAATAAGATAAAGCTAACTTAACTAAAGCAAACTAAAACAAGACTAAAGCTAAAATTAGCTTTCCTAAAAAAGCTATACGGTTGGAATTAAATATGCATCACATGCATATTTCCAACAGCCGCAGTCTTTTCTCCCGTGAAATTTGGGGTGTCATCTAACAATACTGACCCGTCGCAACCCTGCAAATGTTACAAACAGATATCGTGAATAATATAACTGTTGAAGAACATAGAAAGAAGCTGACGAGTGAGAGAAAGATGTATTACGTTTACAAAACAGTCGTGAAAATGAAGGCGAAGAAGCGATGCGCCCATCCGCGGTTGATTGGTCACAACTTGCTTTATCATAGCATTAACTATTGTAGAAACAGAGGGACATGTATTTCTGTAAAATGAGATGCTTAGCTGAGCATTAACGGCGCTCCAGCACAGACCCACCATAACTATGCATGCAATACTGCTCTTTGAAGAAGCCATTGCTGCTTTCAATACAAGGCAAACTGATACAGGAATTGATGAATACAATATCAACATCACCTGCTTTTATATAGAGGAATTGAAATTGTATGGAACTGCGGCCTTACATTCTTCGTTAGCCGGCTTTGACCAGAAGAGTAGTGATCGCTAAAAAATATATATTCATGTTCTATCCTGTTCAATTATTTATTTCAAATTTATTGATAAAGTATGAGCTGTGATGTGGCCTTCTCAGCGCTTTGATGATTTCATATTTATTTAATCATGTTCGTGCAAGAAACATGTGAACGACGATTAGAGCAATTTATTTCAGACTCGCTTATTTTCCTATTCGGAGTAGACTATTTTAGTAGTATTAAATATAATTTTTGTTTACCCAGTGTAGACTAATAACACTTATATTCCCCAATTAATTGTTAATTAGACCTTTTCGAAAATAAACTAAATGTTTGACCTTTTGAAGATAACCTTTTATAATTGTGCAAAAAGGCAATTATTGTTTATTATGTGGAGGGAATGAAAATCAATCAAAAACTCCATTAAGATATCATTCTATGTGTGAACGCTGTTTGGAAACTATTTTGACTAGTGTTGGATATGAGGGATATTGAACAAATTTTAATAAATTTTGGGGGCATGCTCTTTTCATATTTTAGGTCCTTTTTATTTAGGTAGGTTCTTTATTTACCATTGCAACCAGTTTATTGTTATTTAGATTTTGTTTACCTATTAGTCATTATGTTTATATAATAATATTATTCCTCTTTTTTATATATCTCATTGTATATTTGTAAATATGTATATGTTTAGTTTATTTAAAAAAATTAAATTATGTTTTTGTTATGTTACATATAAATTTTTTCTTACTATTTCAAGATGATTGATATGCAAGGCATACCTCACTTCGGCCATTCATTTAGATTATTATTGTAGATATATATGTTTTTCTATATTGAAGTAATATGTACAAAACAATATAAGTTCATAGGGTTAGGACATTAGAAAGTAATGTCAAGTGTCAAATTTAAAAAAAAAAAAAAGTGAAATATCTCAAAAAACACAAAGTATAGGCATATGCATGAAGTTCACCAAAAATACGTAATTTCACACAATAAACAAAGATCAAAGGATCAAAATTACTACGCTTTCATATTTGATTCTCTCCTTATAAAAAGTAAATATCTTCTTTTAAGTATGCCCAAGTCATGATATATGTTTTTTCATTGTGCACATTTCACCAAAATTTATTAGATTTTTTTTTCGTAGGCCCTTTTTAGCATCAAAACCTATAGAAGGTGTAATGAAAGAATATTATATGTAGGACTCACAATCATTTCATAATGATTTTGAAAAGCATCGTATGTGTGAACATCGTTTGCATATGATATAGAGTAATGTTGGATATTTGGGATACTTAACAAATTTTACTAAATTTTGGGACATGCGCTTTCGATAATTTAGGTCTTTTATATTTAGGTAGGTTCTTTATTTACCAATGCAATCGGTTTATTGTCATTTAAGTTTTTTTATATTATATATTATTCTTATATAATTATTATTTTCTTAGTTTTATATAATTGATTTTTTTTTGTAAATATGTATATTGTTCAATTATTTAACTAAAAAAATCAATTTTTTATGATATATGTTACTCATGAAGTACATTTTTTGACATGATTGATATGGAATACATACCTCACTTAAAAAAAGAGGAGGCATTAATTTAGATTATTATCTTAATTTTATATGTTTTTTCTATATTGGAAGAATATGTTCAAAATAATAAATGCCTATATGGCTAGTGCATTAGTAACTAATGTTTAGTGTCACACAGTCTTTTATACACTATGTCAGGTTGACTTGCAAGGTTTTGAGACTTTTAAACAACGAAAACTAGAAACTAGTGCTCTCTTGGGTTTGACTTCGGTCTCTCAAAGGATACATATCTATATGGTATCTTCTAGTATTGATAGCATCTCCCGGAATAATTGTCAATCACTTAGACTACTACACTGGATCATAAGCTTTACCTTGGTGACTGATTACTTGTGTTTTAAATGAATGTTTTTTCTCTTTTAAATTTATTACGGAATTGATGAAGTCGATATTTTTATTGAGCTTTTATTTACTCCAATGAAATCCTCTATAACTGATAGTACTACTCTTTGGTCTTCCAACGAAATACTTTATGCAAGACTCGACTATAGAACGATTCAATGGCTAGTCCTAGTCTATGCCTAGAATGCATAGGTAAGTTTGTGGATAACAACATTGGCCTCTATGTTTTTCTTGTCTTTAATAAAATCCTATACCACTTTTCCAATGTATCTCTAAGTATTTTTTCTACCAAATGTAGGTTTTATAGGTCATGTTAGGACAGTTGTTGTATAATTTTATAGATGTCCTCCAAGGTCCTTGTGCTGATTGTTAGAAAAGATGGTCTCCACGCAGGTGTTGGGCACCAAGCGCTGACGACTTACTGCTACAAATAATGAATTATTAATAATTCTGATACCACCACCAATTTTGTGCATGATAGGTTGTTTTTTCCAATCAAATTTCACCACAGTCTACAGGTTTGGAAACCTAAACAATAAAGATAGAATTACACTGAATAATCGCTCTGATACCAATGTTGTGTGAGAAAAGAAGAGAATAGTGCATTTTGAATTAATTTGAATATAGACCAAACAAATAAATATATACATGGGTGTAAGTGTAGTGTCAACAGAGATAAGACTAAAATAATACATACATACATACATACATACATACACACACACACAGATATATATATATATATATATATATATATATATATATATTATAGATATACATACATACATACATACATACACATGTGTGTGTGTGTAATGTTAGTTGTTTTCCTTTGGTGTTTCCCAACCACAATGAGGTGTGGTTTTTGAATTCTATTGGACCTCCTTTTTCTCCTTTCTTAGGCTAGGTAGGTGTCCCCTTCGTTATCAAAATCATTCTTGTAGGTCTACAAACCTTCAGATGGAGTTGACTGCTATGGTTGCTATTATGTATGAAAGGGATTATCATGGCTAAGGTACTTGATTGCTTAGTCTTTCTCCAAATTGGTTTTCCTTTAGAATTTATTAGAATCCTTGACACTTACACAACTAATTTTTGATCATCGGTGTAGTCCCAGATATTTATGTTCTTCCTTTAAGGGCACTCTGACCATCCCTTATGAAGCTTAAATTGTAACAAAGATTTTCATCATAGAGATTTGTAGTTTCATGTGTTTGTTATGGATAGCATTCCTTATTTGTCAAAACTACCTTGGCATAGTTCTACTCGTGATTACTCTTGGGGGCATTTTCATAATTTTGCAACTCACTGATTTAATTGACGTTTGGATGGCGTATGTGTGTTGATATCTCGTTGACTTATGATAGAATGGTTAAGAGCACTAGCGATAGCTAGGGTTATTTATATATAGATGCATTGTCAATTGATAGTTGAAGTTGATGTTAATTTAATGACTTTTGGTGATACTTACAAATGAAATTTTAATTTTGAATGGTTTGAATTTTTCAATGAGGGGCACTCTAAAAGGACTTGTGATGGAAAGTAGTGATCCATATTGTTTTAAAATGATACTATAGACTTATAGAGAAGGTTTGGAAATCCCTAGTGTGGCAAAACTTGGTTTGATGTTTAAAATGTTATCTTGTATGTCAGAAATCCCTATTACTCTCGCTTGTCATAAATTTCCTATAAGGGAAGTGGCCTCTTCTTATATGATTGTGAAATTCCTTGGAGTGTGTAGTGCCCACTTTCCTTTGACACCTTTTTTATACTAATCATGATATTTTTTATTATATTATGGACATGATTATGGACTTTATTATAGTATGATGTTAAATGTTAGATCATGGATTATTGTTGACTTGATTCAGTTATGATGCATGATGATTATTAGAGACATTATATATGTTGATGATGATATACTGTTGGACGTGGTTATATGATGGATGTTATTCAAACTTGTGATATTTGGATATTGTGAGTGTTAGCGCATTAGCATTAATACATTTGTTTATATTTGTTAATGGTCTGTTGTATAACCGTTTTCCCACGGTTGCCTCCCTCTCGGACTATATAAAGGCGTGTGCTCTGTATTCTTAAAATATAGCAATACATACAATCTTTTGGAGTACCTATCATTGGTATCAGAGCAGGTTGTGCGTGAAGGAGGAGAGCAGCGTTGATCAGTGATTCCCTGTCCCGTTTTTGCTGTGTGTTTCGTGTTGTACGTGGAGAGCAACGTTTTGGAGAAACCGTGGTTCCCTGTCTGTGTTTCATGTTGTGCGTGGAGAGCAGAGTTTTGGAGAAACTGTGGTTCCCTGTCTGTGTTTCGTGCTTTACGTGGAGAGCAGCATTTTGGAGAAACCGTGGTTCCCTGTCTGTGTTTGCGGGCTGTGCGTGGTTCCCACGTGGAGGAGACTCATTGCTGGTGTGCCTTCTTTGATCTTTGCTTGCTGTGAGTGAATATTCAGAACCCGTGCGTGACCTCTGCCTGCAAAGAAGTTGCTTGCTGTGCGTGGAGAATCAGATCCCGTGCGTGAACTCTACCTGCGAGCAAGCTGTGTGCTGTCCTTGGAGCGTGGAAGCAAATCAGTGTGTGGGTGTATGTCTCAGTTTTCTGATGCACAAAGAACTGCAAGCAATGCACCAAATATTTGGGCATTGAATGACAACGAAGACACCACTGGGCTGTTCTTTGCCTTGGTCAACGAGCTACACAACACTGGGAACATTCTCTTTGACGAGATTGTATGCTGAGGACTATTGGAATACTTTTGGTTCGACGTTCGATGTCAAGCACGGCGGATTCGTGCAGAACTTGAACGTGGTTATGATGCAGATGATGAACACGAAATAGAACACCCACAGGAGCGTCAACGTCTCACTCCACGAGCCTATAGAGCCCATCTTCAGGATAGATTCCTTCAGTAAGCATTGTAGCCATTTTTGAAAAATAAATAAATAAATAAAATACATTTTTGAGTTTTTGAAAATGTCTGCTCCAAAAATATTGCTATCCGATTCCCAACTCTTGAAAGGGCCAAATTTCGCCACATGGAAAACCAAAATGCGGACGATTCTTCAATTCGAAGATCTTTGGGGATTGTCTCTGGCAAAGACGCCCCTCCCACAGATGATGATCTGTTGGAAAAATATGAAAAGGCTGATGCGAAAGTGCTAATGCTCATCACCCTGAGTCTTTCTGATGAGGTACAACCATACATTCGGGAAGCAACTTCTTCTTCTCAGGTATGGAGCGCATTGTGTACCATCTACGAAGCTAAGAATCTGACGACAAAGCTTCATACGATGAGTATGCATGATGGCGAATCAGTAGAAGCCTTCTTACGGCGTGTAGCTGAGTTACGTGCAGAACTCTCTGCACTTGGTGAACCAGTGGACGACAAGTTGCTAGTCCCGCTCACCCTGCAAGCTCTTCCTTCACGGTTTCGGACACTGATCACCCACGTTGACAATCACTCAACAGGAGGTGAGTTTTGCAACCCTGGTGAATTATCTCCAGCAGGAAGAAGCCATGCAAAATGTACAAGAAGCCTTCAAAGACCAGGCTCTCATCACGAGGCAAAAACATAAGCCTCGAAAAGGGCAATCAGCCCCCCAAAATCAAAAGCAGCATGCTTAGCAGCCATCTTCACAGCGGCCACCACAGCGGCCACCCCAGAAGCAGCATAATCACAAGGCAGATCGGTGGTGCCACATATGCTGCATGGATACGCACACGACTGCGAACTGTTATTACAACGGTCGCAAGTATGGAAACTCTGGCGAAGAGAGCACTTCTGGCCAAGGATATTCCAAGAAATCCAGATGGTATGCTCGTAATCAGAGGAAGAAGGGCCACATTGCTGCTCAGTAGGATGCCACCTCCGATGAAGAGGTACCAGATACGACTCATTCTGACATTGTTCTAGTCTCACAAACTTCACAGCCGTCAGAAGATGTCTAGTTGATTGATTCAGGCGCCAGCAAACACATGACTGGCAACAAGAAGTTGTTCCATACTCTGAGTGACAAACCCACTGGAGATCGGATCACCATTGCAGACAATCAAGAGTATATTGCAGCAGGGATTGGTGATGTCATCATTCCTCTTGGAACACGAAGATGTACACTCAAAAAGGTGCTCTATGTTCCAAGTTTGACTTCAAATCTTTTGTCTGTAAGTCAACTTCTTAACCACAGAATGCAGGTTGAATTCTTTGTTGAAAAAGGGGTCAAGTCCTGCATCATTTCCCAGGGAGAGTCAGTCATTGCTCAAGCATTTCTAAAGGGCCGTCTATTTGCACTGGATGCGGTCACTTCATCTAGCGTTGCTCTCTCTGCATCAACGGCAGAGTCCACTGCACTTTGGCACTTTCGATATGGTCATCTTTCTGCCGGGGCTCTGCATCAACTCAGTGCGAAGGAAATGGTAAGAGGGCTTCCTCCACTCTCCCATTCCTTACCTGTTTGCTCAGGATGTCTTGCAGGCAAACAACATAGAGGTCCATTCAAACAGAGCTCTTATCATTCTACAGAGCCTCTTCAGGTCATTCACACCGATCTGTGCGGACCCTTGCCAGCTAGCTTTCAAGGTTTTTCATATTTTCAGCTCATCATTGATGATTACTCACGGAAAATGTGGGTATATTTCCTTCGGAAGAAGAGTGAGGCACTTGTAAATTTCCAGACCTTCTACCAGCAAGCCACCAGGAAGTCTGGGAAGCCTCTTCTTCTCCTCCGCTCAGATCGAGGGGGGGAATTTGTGTCAAAGAAGTTCTTAGCATACCTGAAGCAACATGGCATTCAGCAACATTTGACTGCTCCCTATATGCCCCAACAGAACAGGATTTCTGAGCGCCACAACAGGACTGTCATGGAGATGGCTCGTTGTATGCTCTCGACCGCCAAGTTGGAGGATCAGTTTTGGGAAGAAGCAGTCCAGACAGCAGTGTATTTACTCAACCGGGCACCCATGAAGATCTTGCAGAACAAGACACCGGAAGAGGTATGGACTGGTCGTAAACCTTATATTCATCATTTAAGAGTTTTTGGTTGTACTGCATATATGCATGTTCTAGATAAGAGAAGGAAGAAGATCGATCCAAAGAAACTGCCATGTCTTTTCTTGGGGTATAGTACTACCTCAAAGGCATATCGTCTCATGGATCCTGAGACGAAGAAGATCTACGAGAGTCGAGATGTGGTATGTGATGAGTCGTCCTTTGAATCCCTACCACACAATGGAGATCCAATACCGACCTCATCACATAGATTGCTCACACATCCAGATGATGAGCAAGATGATTCTTCTCAGAGAGAAGAAGAGCTGAGTGGAGACTTGTTCATTGATCTTGGCACACTGGAAAACACATCTTCACATCAGCAGCACCAACGTCTGAAATGGGTCCAGAGTACTATCAGGGATGCACACTTGAACTCACTTCCTAGTACTTCTACGGGAGTTAGAACACGAAGTCAAGCTAGACATGAGGTAAATTTTGCACTCATGAGTTCATTTGTTGAGAGCACCGAACCTGACACTGTTTGTGAGGCATTAGACCAACCACAGTGGACACAAGCTATGGATGCTGAATATGATTCCCTGATTCAAAATCAGACGTGGAAACTTGTCGATCTGCCTCCAGGTAAAAAATCCATTGGCTGCAAATGGATTTTCAAAACAAAATATAAGGCAGATGGTTCAATCGACAAACACAAACCATGACTTGTTGCAAAGGGTTATGCTCAGCAAGAAGGAATTGACTATGACAAGACCTTTGCACCCACTGCGAAGATCAAAACCATCAGAGTTGTATGTGCACTGGCAGCACAAAATGGATGGAAACTTCAGCAGATGGATGTCAAGAGTGTTTTTCTAAATGGTGATCTACAAGAAGAAGTGTACATGGCCCAACCTGAAGGGTTTGTAGACGAGCATCAACCATAGAAGGTATGTCGTCTGATAAAGTCTCTTTATGGACTCAAACAAGCACCTAGGGCATGGTATATAAAAATTGATGATCACCTATTGCAGCATGGATTCACTCGTAGCCCCTCAAATACAAATTTGTATATCAAGAAGGTAGGAACAAATATTGTCATTCTGGTTTTGTACGTAGATGATCTTGTGATCACAGGAAGTTCTGACAATCTTGTAGATGATGTACAGAATGATCTGAAGAAATCCTTCGACATGAATGATTTGGGGCTACTTCACTATTATCTTGGCTTAGAGATATGGCAGAAGAAGAATCATATCTTCGTCTCCCAGATGAAATATGCCAAGACACTCCTGGAAAGATATGGGATGTCAGATTGTAAACCAATGTCCACACCTATGGAAAAAGGTTTGCAACTATCTAGATTCTAGGATTCACCACAGGTAGATGGCACTCTCTACAGGCAGCTTGTGGGGAGTATCATTTACTTGACTTATACCAGACTAGATCTTTGCTTTGCTGTGAGCTATCTCGCCAGATTTATGCAGGAGCCGAAGAAATTTCATTGGATAGCAGCAAAGCATGTGTTGAGATATGTCTGAGGTACAGTTGAATTTGGTCTGGAGTATCAAAAGAACACTCAGTTCTTCTTATAGGGATATACAGACTCGGACTATGCAGGATCCGTTGATGACAGGAAATCCACTTCAGGATATGTTTTTCATCTCGGATCTGGACCTATCTCATGGATCAGCAAGAAGCAAACTGTTGTTTCTCTCTCATCCACTGAGGCTGAATACCATGCTGCATGAGGAGCTGTGTGCGAAGCAATTTGGTTACGTCGCATTCTTA
The DNA here is from genome assembly GCA_019776745.2 of Taxus chinensis. Classification (NCBI taxonomy): domain Eukaryota; kingdom Viridiplantae; phylum Streptophyta; class Pinopsida; order Cupressales; family Taxaceae; genus Taxus; species Taxus chinensis. Next base: position 180,250,044 of record CM034152.1, on the reverse strand, counting down.
CAGATATAGGGATTCCTGAAGAGAAACCTCCCATCATTCACTGCGACAATCAAGGTGTGTTGAAGCTTGTGAAGAATCCTGTTTTCCATGAACGAACAAAGCATATTGAGGTCGAATGTCACTACATTCGTGAATAGGTCTTGAACCACCAAATTCAGCTCCAGTACTGCCCTACTGATTTTCAGATTGCAGATATTCTAACCAAGCCTCTCGGCAAGGTGAAGTTTGATTTATTTAGGGGGTACATTTGTAAGAGCAATGTATTAAGGGGGGGAATGTTAGTGCATTAGCATTAATACATTTGTTTATATTTGTTAATGGTCTGTTGTATAACTGTTTTCCCATGGTTGCCTCCCTCTCGGACTATATAAAGGCGTGTGCTATGTATTCTTAAAATATAGCAATACATACAATCTTTTGGAGTACCTATCAGTGAGTAGACCTATAAATGGAAAATTATTGGATGATGATATAGTTGTTGATAAAACTATAAAGGATATTGTTAGATTGCTTTGATGTTGTTTTGATTCATATATCTAGATGATTTTGGAATTTTAATCATATTTATATTATTTTTGACGTTCTGATATGGCCATGAGGGTGAAGAAGGTATTTGTTTTTTGCAGGTGAAAATATCATAACAAACATCGCGGGATTGGAGACCAATCACATTGGAATTCTCGATGAATTCAACAATGTCACCATGGCAACTAGTATTTTTTGTGTGTGTTTGTTGTTTGTGTAACTACACTTACCATAATATGATCACATTTAAGATGATTGACAAATGACATTTTATGTTTTTCATTAAAAATGGTCACTAGTATAAAATGTTTGCATGAATCTTATGTGGTGCACTTACCCTGTCAAACAGGTGCATTTAATAAAGTGTTAATTCATTGTGAGTCAATCATATGGTCTTAGTTAATGTAATTAAAGGATGTCATAAGAATGTAATTAATAGAGTTGTTAACCCAATTGCATATAGAGTGTAGTATGAATGCGTATCAGTGACCTTGTAAGTGATGTGTAAGTTAAATCTTGAGTGTGAATACACTCCACCTAATTGGAAATTCAATTTTTTACTAGAATGGAGACAAATTTTCGAGGCTTATGGGACATGTGTGGAATCATTGTCACGTTCTATCTTAAAAAAATTTCAGAGACACAATCAATTCCTATGATTGATTGTTTAGATTTTTACATTTAGGTTAATGCATCTTTACTTAAGTCAAAAATAAATGTTGTACATTGTAATTTTCGTACATCAATTTAATTTCAAGCATCAATAAAATATAGGAATATAATAAAATAATCATTTTTTATTATTAATAGATCTTATGTTATAAACAAGTAAAAATATAAAAGAGTATTAAAAAAGAGGGTGGTGTGAAAGAATGGCCAAATGAAACAAAACAAACTAGACCAAAAGGACCTAGGAACACAAAAAAAGCCTAAAAGCTTACAACTTGAAAAATTAAAAAATAGTAGAATTAATTTATTTTTGTGACATGCTTAATGTTCCAAAAATTTTAGGCATACTAGACATTTACTCATGTAACATTGTATTAGAATTTTTTTAGTTTTTAAAATCAAGAAAGATTGATTATATATTCAAGACAAGTTGGACATAATGTCAGAAGTATTTTAATTAGGATGTTTTGAAATATATTAATAATATATTTGAGAAAAACATGTGAGGACTTACAAATATGTGGGAGGCATACTTAAGTTTTGGGCAATGAAGAGAAATACATTTGAGGTTTTTGAAAGAGGATAGAAAAGTGAAGTTCTTGAATATTATTAAAGGAAATATAAAATATACTATCTGCATATATATGATCTTGGTGGGTGTGTTTCTCATTTTTTTCACTATAGCATTTTCTTTTTTGGTTAGGCTTATTTTGATGACAACATCCGTAAAAATGGTTCTTAGATCTCACTTTGGCGTTCCTTCATGAATGCCTATTATAGAATTTGATTACAAATGTGTTACTTTATGAAAATTTTACATTCTATGTTTGTGGCAGCCAATAAAAATATCCATCACTTAGCATCAAAACATATATTTATATGAATTGTGGTTAGGGCATTAGGGACCAATGAAGAAGCATGGTTTCTCCTAATGTCAATAGATGTATTGGATTTTGTAGAGAGCATTGCCTTTCCCCTACTCCTATTGTGATCAAATTGGAAGAATGAGGAGTATGTGTAGCAACCCAAAAAAATTCAACACACGAACAACACAGTAAAAGACAGGATTTTTTTTTTTGACTTGCTTCGACACAAAACACGACACAACATGTCGTCACAAAGTTACAACCAACTCTGGGAACCACTTGTTACGGGGATGACCACAAGGTCAGCACGGAAATGTTCACACCCAAAAGGATAATATACTTTTTCTTTTTCTTTTTTTTGACAGAATAACATAGAAGCCCAACCACAAGACACTCTCACAGCTAGGGCAAGCCACAGTAAGAAATGATTGGAGGTTATTTATTTTGATAAGACACCCTTTAACTCATGACTTAAGTTTTCAGAAGGATTCAATATATGATTCTCATGACAAGTTTTCAAATTCATCTCATACCAACTGAGTTATGTTCTTATACACTGTAGAGTAGTTCACTTAAAGTCTTCTCCTTTATAACAATTATTTGATTTATATATTTATTTGATAAAGATGGTAATTTAATTCCACAGGGCCATCTATTCACACTTACGTTACTAGAACTCGTTCATGCCCTTACGACAACATCGGTTCACGTTCAACAAACTTAAGAGAAAATTACAAGGTACCCTGGATAAAGTTAAAGGAAGATGGTCAATTGAGTTCACCCTTAAGACGTCATTAGTTCTTACTGAGGTTTAATTGAAGCTTGAGGTTTTATACGTAGTTATTAGCGCTCTTACTTAGGCTTCACCGAAAGAGCTTATCAAGAGGAAGCTACTTACTTTTAAATAGGCTGAGAGATAAATTGAGTGGTTTCTAAATTATCTTCTCTTACTTGTTAAATCTTATTAGGAACTAACCATTGTTTTCCTTTAAGCTTGTTTTTAGCGTTCACCAAAAAGAGTAGTGGTTACTAGTTCAGTTAGGGATAACACGTTATAAAAAAAAATCACATTGCAAGGATAGCCTCGCCCTTGATCACTTAGGGAATTGTTTGTTCTCGAGTGGATCTCCTCTACAACAGATTTATTTGAATAAAACTTTTAGGTAACTTCTGTAAGGAAAAGCCACCCCATTAAAACTTACATATAACCCATCAATACAAAGTCTTAGAAAGATTTAAATTAACACTTAATTCTCAAGATCAAAGTTTTACAATGCTTATGCCAGTGAAGAGATTGAATATTATTTCTCACTAAGAAGAGTTACCAGCCAAATTACAAAAAAGGACAAAACTACTTCTTCACGTAATTCTCCGAACAATTCCAGGCAAGAGGTCATATAAACTCTCTTTGCAAGCAATGTTACACAATTTACAACACATTGGACATTTTTACAAGGAACTTCATAAATTGTACAGATGAACCTTTAACACTCTTTTCCTCTAGTCTACTCGCATAATCCATCTGCACAAATATTAACTAGAGTCAGTTCGCTAGAACTGAGCATGTTAAGACTACCCATTGCAACAGTAAGCTAACATTTTATAATATCATGAAAGTAAAATTCTAAACTCAAGAATGGATCAAATCACAAACCACTAATCAATATGTTTCACAAGATGAAGAGATTTATACCAGCCAACAAGGAGGAATCCCAATATTCAAGTGAGAGAGATATTCCAAAGACAATCAAGGTGAGACCTTATTGGTGAAGACAACAAGGCTGAGAGTATTGAGATTTCAGTCATGTAATCCTATGGATTACGTGATTGAAATCTAACACCCAAACATCATTCTATTATTATTAACCAAAAAGATAAAGATCAGTCAAATGACTTAACATATTCAAAATTGCTTGGTAACAAGACTGCATTAACACACATCCTTGTTTTAGGAAGAATATAGGCCCCAACCATATATGAACACAAATCAGTCAAAGATTAAAGTTAACTTCACTCGACTGAATAAACCAACATACATATAATACTCACAACACAAAAACTGAATCTGAAGATTCAAAATACCGAGTAATTCTCACCGAACCTAATTATTTTTCTTCAAGAAGTTAAATAAATTAGATTCTATCCAACTAAATTACATTCAACAACTATAGTTGGATTACACAAGCAAGGATCAAGAAGAAGTCTTTTCACCAAAGGTTGTTATTATCTTACATCACATAAACAGTAATAAACCCGTAATCCACCACTCGTATGATCATTGTAAGAGTTAAGGACTTAGCTCACTAAAATATGTAACTGAGTCGATTCCTACCTTTTCCATTTTCATACAAGTCTAACCCAATTCGAAGAAAGGTAACCATTCTATTTTCATACATGCCTCAGTCAACACTTACTCAGAAAGTCCCTACCTGAATTATTGAAGGTTTGCTAAGCTACATAATGGATTTAATAGAAACCCATTTCATTCGATACTTGAATTTAAACAAGCAAGGGATAGTCTGTTGAAAATATAAGTGAATCGACACAAGATCCTCTACCGTGACCCAACTCGAGTCACCAATCACAAGGTTTACAGTCAGCGAAGGAGGAATACAAAGCAAAATACTCTTCCTACGAACTAAGCCTTCTCTTCCATCTCTAAAACAACATATGAATAGCTTGGGCATACCCATCTATTTCACGACTGTCTACTCGACCTATCCTCATAGTCGCTCCAAAGAAAACATCTGCTACTATAGAGTTCGATTGAACTCTTTTATCTTATGATACAGTGACTCACGTCACAGGATCTGTATTGAGCAGTCAATATTCCACTCACGTAGGCCTCTAAGAAAACATCATGCTCACTATGCGAGGTCTACACACAGATTCAGCCCAAGAAAAGCTTTTACCAAGACAAAAACAAACATTTAGCCTAAAACTGGCCATGAGTCGACAAATCTACAAATATCCACTAATGTTATTCATGGCTCAAGTTTATATCTGCTACTGCTGGTTTAGAAATCGAACTCAACGGCCATTGTTCACTATTGTCTCTAAACGTCACCCGAATTGAAGAATTAAGCAGGAAACACCCAGGTTAAAGGTCTAACACCCACAGTATAAAACTTCAACCATTATTTTGCTATCACATAGCAGTTACTCTTTTATTTCGAAAAGAAAAACGAGGCAGAAAGGAATGTATACATGCTATCACAGTTGCTATCAGGGTATGAAAAACAAACAACTCCCAACAGTCCTTCCTTTCCTTCAATCTGGGTCGATTCACAAGGAAAAAGCAGAAGCCCATTCTAAATGCCATAACAGATAAAAAAAATAGAAGGACATTCAATTCATGACATAATAAAAGGGTAGCAGAAGATTGCAAGGGGTAGGTTTAACATGCCTGGTTTAAAACGCCATCTCAATATGCATCTGATTGTTTCAATGCAGCTGCTTGCCCTTAACCCAAAGTGCTCTGCGAGCTCGTGCTAGCGCCACATTCACGCGGTGAAAAACAGCTACAAAGCCAACCCCATGATTTGAAGCTCAGACACAAGACATAATGATTACATCACGCTCCTGGCTCTGAAAGGCATCTACCGTAATGATAAATAAACCTTTTCCTTCATCAGATTTGAGGACAACATCAAACTCTCGGTGCAAACATTTCAGCTGTAGCTTGTAAGGTGATAATTCCAACAGAAACCTTTATGCCTGCCAACTCAGTGACTCGTTGAAGAAGCTCATATAATTGCAAAGCAAATCGTGCTTCATGAATATTCTGATATGAAATAGATCCACCTCCATGAGATCCTCTTCCATGAGTTACATCGTAAGACAAGTAAGAAATCAATAGAGAATCTTAGAAATAAATTTCATCAGGTCTTCTGGTAATACTCTCACTGTCACATAGACGATTTTGATAAAAAAATACCTTGAAGGAGAATCCCGAATTGAGGATGCAGTCGATACTGAACAGATAACATCATAGTTGGACAATCTGCTTGTTGGAGGCGCTCAAAAAGGCTTCTTCCTTACTGTAACGTGCCTGCAGCCTGGCTGAAAACTGTGGCAGGTCTCTGCTGTGGATCCCCGACAAGAACACACCTCACAGTGCCCCAGGAAGTGGAGGTAATACGTCTACTTCACTAGCATGCGGCTTCAACTCCAACCACCATACACTTGCAGCGGCCACGAATGGCGAAAGTTCCCTTCGTTTCAGTTGTTGAAGGCTCAGACTCCATTCTATACACGACCTGTCAGCTGGAAAATTGTTGCTAAAACAGCCTATGCGGCCATGGCAAGGAGAGGAACAACAGATGAAGAGCTCCCAAAAAACCTGCAACTCCATTGGATTGGGGTTTTCACGCCATTCATCTCAAATCCCAACAACAACACTCCTCCCTGCTCACGCGGCCAGAACAGGTCAAAGAGAGTAGGTAGCAAAAGACGCGTTAGATTTGCAAATCACAGGAATTAATGAAGGTGGGGCGGCTGGCAGAGGTAAGGCCAGTGGGAGATGGCCACGCACCTGGTCTAGATGGCAGGAAGGGGGTGAGGGACAGTAGGGCCTTAGGCACAAGCAGATAGAATTTTGATTTTAAAACACTGTCCCCTCCAACCTGCGCCACACACCTACCCCCCCATCTTTCCCACGCAACCCCTCCATTCCCTTAGTTGTTTATTTTTACTTGTATTTTATTTTATTTCATCTTATTTTATAGCTATACATGTATATATATATATATATATATATATATATATATTGATTTAAAGAAATACTAAACCAGTTAGTTTGGTTTTTTAAAAAAACAAACCGAAAAGAATACCAACAACCTAGGAAAACTATAAAAATATTAATAATGTCGATAGTCCAGATCGACACTAATAATAGACGACAATGATCGACTATTCATTACAATCCCCCTCTTTTGCAAAAACAAATATGAGGATCTCTTTTTAAAAGGAACATACCCTAAAATACTACCCTGCCATACAAGCCGTCTACCAGGCTTCGAACATGCAAATTCCATTAAATAAGGAAAAAGTAACGGTCGCCGCGAAGGCCAGCACAGGAAGCGTCAACAACGACACGAAGGGGGGGGGGGGGGAGAGAGAACAATTTTGAGGTTACACTCAAGATGAACACGGAGCAAAGACTACCATGGCGCCAAGACAGGCAACGCCTTCTTCAGCGCGGGGCGGGGTTCGTCCTACAACACGATTAGACGAAACAACTAGAAGAAATGCTATAGAGATACTTAATATAAAATATCGATGATGATCGAAATTAAGGTAAAATAATAATACTTATAAAATAAGGGCCGATCGATCATTAAATTAAAATAACATCATTACCATTACCTATTATGATTATATATATAATTTCTACCCACATTAACCTAGACCAACGATTGAGCTTAATAATGCGACAACAAGATCCCTTGTAAAATGGATAACGCACAGGACATTACACAGTCCACAAAAGGGAGGTGTCGATAACGACTCGAGGACGCCAGAAGGAGAGGGAAGGTGCTAAAACATCGCTGAGACAGGGTCTAAGACAACAGAATTACGCACAGTTGTTCGACGCCCAACAAGGGAAAGGTCACTACGCCAAGAAACTGGGTAACCGCCAAACGGGGCATTACAGTATGCATGTTGTTATTTTGGAGCTGAGAAAAGACAGTCTGATAGTTCCTTTTGAAATGAAATCTCATTGTAATCTTTCACACTTGAGGTGGATGAACTTGTAAATGTTTTTAATGGAAAGATGTTGTACTGATTGCAAGTGGGAATTTGAAATGTAAAGGAGTTATACTCTGTTTTTTATTTTGGAAAGAATTTGAAAGAAAGATACGTGTTTTTTGTATGTTACATTTTGAAACCAAAGGGAAAGGAAGTTGTAAGAGTTCCTTTAAATTAATGGAAGTGGTTTTGTCTTTTCCATATGTTGTTATTCCATTGGAAATCTGTGATTAGAATACACTATGAAATCCCTGTTTGGAAAGTGGTAAAGTGAAACACATGAGAAGAAAATGTATTATTTTGTTTTGTATATAATATATGTTTAGGAAGGAATAAAAGAAGAAAGGATTGTAATGTTGCATTTTAGAATCAATATAGGATTTCATTACCTTTCTCAATTTGTGTTGTTGTTTTGAAATTGATCATCTATTGTGTTTTGAAATCTCTGTTGAAAAGAAGTAAATGCATATGAAGGAAAATGCAAAACTCTATCCTTTAAAAATGTTAAGATTGGAAATTAGAATTTCCATTTTAGCCCATAAATGGTTTGATTTAATCAACTAAATGTATTATGCTAGGACTATAATGAATTTCCACACTTGGGAGATGGAAAGTAATTAAATAGATCCTTTAAAAATTTACCCTCTGTTTTATTCTTTCAAACTGGAAATTATCTAAACAAAAAATGCACAGATCAAACCTACAACAATAAAATAAAAAATTAAATGATTAAATTGAAGTATTAGTCCCTAAAAAAATCCATTTAGACAAACACTTAGAGGAAATATTTCACAACTTGGTAAAATCGGGGTCAAACCGTTTTGTTGTCAAGAAATGGAAATGTTAGAATTACAAATATATTACACAAATTGAACCTTGAATCCTTCCTTAAATCCATCTAATAACATGTCCCCATGTCTGTTTGACATGTTGAGAGACGAATAAGATCAAATTGAATAAATCTCACTAGTTAAAATTTACCAGTTTGAACTGTGAAAGCCTGCAGGACGTTTTCTTAAAATTGACCCCTTAAAAATTATAAAAATAAAAAATTAATGATTTCTTTGAAAATACGACATTGAGAGATTTCCAGAAAGTCCTTGTTTTTTGAAAAATGAGCTCTCTATGAAAATTTATGGCCTTCTGAACTTTTTCTTCTTTGGCGTTAAAAATTGGGAAAATTTTCCATGGCAAGCCTGAATTTTTCCCTTAGAGATTAGGAAAAAAAAAATTGTATTTTTTTTCAAATTTTTCCCACCGGCCCACAGCCAATCAGATGCTGCCACATGGCACCATGTGTTCTCAACGGTGGGACAGATCTCCTTTTAATTTAGCGCTAGCGGAAAATTTTAGGAAAATTTTCCAAATTTTCCCTACTGGCCTGCAACCAATCAAGTGATGCCACATGGCGTCACGAGGGATTGGTGATGGAGTGGGTCCCTTTTTCCTTTTTGTGTTTTGGAAAAATTTGGGGAAATTTTCCATGTTTTCCCCGCCAACCCACTGACCCACAACTAATCTGGAGCTACTACGTGGCATCGTGAGGTGTCAGCGGAGGCACGGGTCCTTGTTATCCTCGTAGCCCTTTTGGGCGTTAAGATTTTTTTTTCTCCCCCTTGCCTCACTTTCCCTACATTGTCTTAGGTGATGCCACATGTCCCCTATAGACTCGCAGGATGATGGGTGTAAAATTGGCTCCTCGCCCCACGCGGGAGAATTTTCAAAATGTCTTCCGCCGCCCCGTTTTTCCCTACGCTGACTTAGGGAGTGCCACGTGTCCTTGGTGGACTTGCGGACCCATGTAAGCATAGACACAAATGTGTGTTGTTGCCCCCATGAGGGAAATTTTCCAAAAATCTCCCCGCAGCCCACCAATCCACACTTTGGAAAAAATTTCGCCCTTGGGCCCGCAGGCCTGCTCTTGGGGAAAATTTTCACCCCAAGGCCCGCCGGCCCATAACTTGAGAAATATGAGGAGTTAGGAGGACTTATTTATATCATTAGAAATGTGAGGAAATTTCCTATCCAATGGAAAATTTTTAGGGAATTTTTTAATGCATTAAGTGGGAGAAAAATCAAGTTGAAATTTTAATCCTGTTAGAGAGTGGGTATAGTGAAGTTTTACCCTCTAAACCTAATTGAACCTTCTAACCCTAAATTTTTGACCTTATGACCTCTAATAATTTTTAATAAAAGAAAAGTATGCTCTAGTGGATTAGAATTGTTCTGGAACTTGTTAGTGATAGATGTTGCCTTGTAACCTGGTTGTAGACTCTTTTAAACAAAAAAAATTATTTGATAATTTTTCCTAACTAATCCTAGGTTGTTTCTTAAGTCTCAAGTGGGTTGTTTTAGTAGGTGTTACAAAGTCAATGGCTGAAACTAGTATTATCTTCTTCCCCTTGTTAAACAATGTTGAGCGGTGACCGTGTATTATTTTTCCATCTTATAACTTATATGATTAAATGATTAAAATTTTAATACACTCAACCTTTCATGTTAACCTTTAAATCTATGCTTCCTCCTGGATTTATTGTTTTTTTGTGTCATTTCTGAAAATGAGTATCACAGATTGTGCTTTTGGTACCTGTTTATGAATGTATATTGTTTTGTTTGAATATGAGTTCTCAATATTTTAACCTAATTATTTATTCGATTGAAATATTGTTAGACTAGACTGTTGTTTCTAACTTATGAGGCCGTTGGCCCCTTCTCGAATGATTGGTTAATGTTTGTTTCTTTGAGACAATGTTTATAACTTAAGTATAAGGCTTTCTTCTTAGATTAGAATGAGGGAAAATTCCTTTTATAATTATCTTAAGGGGTTGTTAGAATTAAGAGCTTCGAGCCACTTCTTGGAATATAATATTTTATCCTTTCTTGATTTTGTTAGATATTAGCTTATTGTTGCTTTGTGTAGCCTTATATTGCTCAGATCTTGTGAACTGACTCAGGTTAATAATATGTTGTAGATGGCTTATGTGAGTAGATGAGGGAATGACTTGTAGAATATTGCATCAACTAGGTTGTGAAGTTCTTTTGTACGAATACTTTTATGTTGTAAGATTCTGGTTTGGGTTATGTGGGGAATTTAAAATAAAACTAGTGTCGTATTATTATGTATTGTGGAGTTTTTTTTCGTGAGTATGAGGCCTTTTCTTTTTTTTACCTTGGAAAATACAAAGGTGGATTACTGCTTGGTTTTTGGGAGATTCTAATGTATTATAGAAAATTCTAATAATTGTATAACATTGCATGACCAATGTTATTCTCTCTTGATCCCTAGTCATGGTTCCATAGAGTTGGTTGTCCCTTTGGGTCGTGCATCATGTGGGAAAGAATTGATGTAACCTTGTATAGTTTTCACAAACGAGTAATGGTAAAGTTTGATTTTGAGATAAAATGTTGAGATGTAAATCTTTCTAAGACATAGTAACAATGTGTTTATAAGCATTTCAAAATGGGCTAGATAATCCTTATAAAATTTAAACTAAAATTTATATATATGAATAAATTAATGTAGATGTGATCTACTTGATAACATTTTATCCCTTGAACGATCAAAGAGGAAACTATCCTTTATAAAGAAATATAATTATTTGTTTTTTTTCCCAAGCTAAAATAATCAAAATTATCTTTTTATGGTGAAGTCCTAGGTGATCTTATAGTGTAATCATTGACTAGTTCTTGGAAGATAATAAGGTTGTATAAGTGGGAGGAAATTTATTAAGAAACCATTCAATCTCTCTCAATCATTTGAAATGTAAATTTTTCTTCCTTTGTCAAACTTAATCAAGCAATGACACCCTGAAGCTGAATTATTGTTGAATTGTTACGTTAATCCTTGCCTTGATTTATGGTAATCTTTCATAAGTAATGTCAAATTTGGATCCTTAAACAAGGAAGATTATTGTTCTAAACCCTAAATGGTACTTTCCCTCAATCAGAGCTTGTGATTATCTCCTGTGCAATAGAGGTGTGGAACAAGTGTCAATGACTTGAGTAAGATTAATTAACCTTGTGAGAAATGGAAAATTTTCTTAAATCAAATGAAATAAAAAAGTTATTGACATATAATTGATGATCCTATTTTAGAAATCTTGGCCTTAAGCTATTTAGTCAATAGTAGAAAAGAAATAAGTTCTCCATTGTGAAAATAATTATGTGAATCATTAAATTAATTTTTATAAGAACGTAAGTTAAGAATTAAGAGACGTTTTAGTAAACAAGAGACTTTAACAATACTTTCCTCGTGGGATGCCCCTAAATGTAAGCGTGTTCTGTGGTTGGACCTATATGTGTTGTTCTGTCAAAATGGGAAGTGAAAAATTTCATGTTGATATCGTAGATTTCATTGTACTTGGGTAGTCAATGTTGGGTAAAGCCTATCATGAGTTGGTGGTAGCCATTATGATCACTTGTTGTGTCGTGTAAACTCCAAGCAAGTAAAAAAGAAGTTATCTGAGTTTTTTAGTGTTGTATTTGTGTGTAAAATAGTGGGGTTACACTTTGTATTGGAGTAGAGGTTCATGCTTTCAAACCTCTAGGCCAGTTTGAAGTTGTGATTGTGTTACATGATGGTGATGGTTTTGCTTAAGGGTGGATGATATTGGAAGATTAATTTGGTATAAGCCTGATGTGAACTATGTCGTAATTGTGATGTTATGAACGCACATGTTGTGTATGTCACTTAGTTCGTAACTATTGCCATGTGGATGTGTTGGAGATGATACTATTCTCTCTCTTTTTTTCATGAATTTAACAAGAATTCAAGTTTGATGTACCATCTTGTTGTGTGTGTGAATGCAATTTTATTGTCGATTATAGAGTGTTGGAGCCTTTCAACATTTTTGATGTGTGGGTGTGTTGATGTGTTGTATGGAAAGGTTGGTTTGTAGTGAACTAGATTTCATAATGATGTCATTCTCATTTGTATAAAAATGTGTGTGTCCCCATGTTATATGGGAGTTGACTGTATGTTTTGATTGTGCTCATCATAATTGTAATGCATGTGATATATAACGATTCATGTCATGATTTTGGGACATATGGTGGGTTTATGATCCCTATCATACAGTAATTGCACTTTGGGTGCAGTATGTAGTGATGTGTTGTGTTGTAAATCATGGATGTAATGTATGTGATATACCCTATATCGGTACCATGCAAAGGCATTATGGTTAATCTGTGGGAACTTCCATTGTTTTAGTAATGTGCATATGTGTTATATCGTGAACCTTACACTAAACGATCCTAAGGGAATTAGGTAAAAGTGTATGTTTAGAGTGAGGAATGGTGTACCATGGGCCAATAACTCAATCCAAGTTTCGTTTCAGTAGATAACAACCCATGCTTGTTTCTTCTCTCCCTATGTGGTTGTATGTATGGAACCTAAGTGTAGCTATAACTGTGTTTATCCTTATCGAAGTGGTGGTGGAATGATTCAGATAGAGATGATGAGAGTGGTACTATTGATATGTTGTTTTATGAGCTGAGGCTTGACGTTCTGAGTGCCAACAACTCATTGATTACCCCCTTGGTGGCCAGATAAGGCCATATAGTTATCGTAATGTGATATTATTATATGTGTATTTTATTCGTAAATTGAACTCTTTATTTATTTATTTATTTTTACAAGCAACAACATTTTTTTTGATTGCCATGTTTTATATTTTGGGTATTTCCTTGGTTTTTGGTACTAACATGTGAATTTTTTGCATTAACTATGGCTATTTGGCCCTAACCATGGCTATTTGGCCATTTTTTTTGCTTGGGTTCGGTTATTTTAAATTTAAATTTTACCTCCTTGCCCAAGGCTTGTACCTTGTCAGTTGGCATTTGAATTAGATTGCTATGCTGGTTCTATTGTCGTGATGTGTGGAATATGGTCATGGGATGCACCATGGAATTGTTGGACCTGTGGACCCACTTCGTTGTATGGGGGTATGCCTAAGGAGTTATAGATAACGAGTGGGTTGTTAAACCACGAGTTATTATGTCACCTGGGTTAGGGGTGTCTGGACTGTGTGTGCTTAGGGCCATAGGGAAACCGGCCTCCTTGAGAGAGGTATAAGATATTGAGGGAGACATAAGAGACTTGAGTGAGGTATAAGAGATTTAGGGTGGCATAAGAGACTTGAGGAAGACATAAGAGATTGAGGGAGACATAAGAGACTTGAGGGAGGAATAATAGATTGAGGGAGACATAAGAGACTTGAGGGAGGTATAAGAGATGGAGGGATACATAAGAGGCTTGAGGGAGGCATAAGAGATTGAGGGAGGCATAAGAGACTTAAGGGAGACATAAGAGATTTGTGTGTATGATTGAGGTTTTGGGATATATGTTGAGTTATTATGATGTCTTGGGAGTGGTGCTATGATGTATATGTTACTCATGTTAGTTGGATATGTTTTGTAATGTTGTGGATATGGTGTTGACACCATTTTGACACTACAAACCTATAGTTATTGTTTTGAGTTATGTGAAACCTTCATCTGTGGAATTGTGGAAAATTATAGTTGTTAAAGTACACTTTTGTTCGAATATTGTATGTCAGTCCTAGGTTTGTGTCAAGTATGATTTCATGTGAAAAGAGCATTTTCTATTTCATAATTTGGTCAAGCTCTTGTGGTATGGTATAGTCATGATACTATGTAAAGTTATGATTGTGAATCCTCAGTGTTGTGTTTGACACTGGTTGGGTGTTTTGATAATAGCTCATGTTGGGCACCCTCATACACAAATAAATTAAAATTTTACAAATGGAAATGATAAAGAACTTGAATTAGGAATAATGTAAATGGAAAGAGAGTAATTAAATAATGAATAAGAGGGAACTACCAATCTTCACAAAACTTTGAAAGTTAAACATCCTACCAAAATATTTATAAGGCGACCCCATGGCCATGCTTTAACATCTGAAATTTTAACTATAGGGAATACTTTCATCCTCTTTGTTCTTGCTTCTTACTACCATTCCTTGCTTCGGTGTTATGTCACATCAAGGAAGATTCTCTTATAAGGGGAGGGAAATGTAGTGCAAATAGAGACACGACTGAAATTGTGTGTGTGTGTGTGTGTGTGTGTGTGTGTGTGTGTGTGTGTGTGTGTGTGTGTGTGTGTGTGTGAGTGCGTGTGCCAGGTGGGATAGTGGAAATGATATTTGGATTCCAATTATTTTCTTTATTGTTTTGCTGTCAATTGGGTGCATGGGTGGATATGATTGCAACTTGCCATTTCAATAATTCTAATTAATGTTATACGTGTTAGGCACGCTTTGTGGGTGGATGTACCTTATGTATTTTATTTTTTTGATTTGCAAATCTGCAAGGAACTTACTATCTACCTTTAACCAAATTTCTCTTTGTGCGTGAGATCCCCTTGGGAAGGATTTGCATATGCGGTCATTAATTTGACCTGGTAACTTCTTCTTTGTGTTGGATGCCTGGCTTTTGCAAGTTTTTTTTTATTAAAATTTCTTCTTGGCTGTGTGTAATTTTCTCACGCATTTTTGGTTGAATACGTGAGGAATTTTTGTGGTTAAATGCAACTTTCCTATGCTTGAGTGTGGTGGAAATATTCCTGTGCAGATCCTATAGCCATGGTTTTCTTACGATCACATCTCTTTGAGGATTTTTGTCAATGGTCCTCTTTGTATTTTATTATACTCTTTGCATACATAGCCTCTAGGATCCTACACCTGTAATTGATTAGTTCAAAGTTTTCATTGTGCTTTGATGGATGTCATTTATTGTTCCTTGCTCTATTATTTTTGGTGACGTGTATATTCTGGAAAGGGTATTTTAAGTAGGCCATTTAGTAGACCTCTATTTGTTCTTACCCTGCATTTGTGGCTGCTACCTTGAGACCCCCCAAACTCTTTGAGTCATTTTGGTCAATTGATGCTACCTCGAGGATGATTCCACACATTTCATACATGGCTATGGAGGCACCTGCTTCTGCATTTGGTAGAAATAGGTTTTCCATTATGATTCATCTGATGTCCATACCTTGCTCTAACCGTCCCCTTTTGATGTAGGCTGGGAGGATGTTTGTAAGGTTGTGGAGTCTAGATTTTCCCCTGGCTATCATGTGTCTCCTGGTACTTTTCAATAAACCCTTTTTGGTGTATATATTGTAGTCATGACAGTCCTTGAGCCATATTTATTTCACTCTAATGTAGTTCGTGGATCTTTGAGCTCCCTACCTATTCCAACGTGGGAGTGAGTGGGGTCTTAGCACCCATGATGGTTGTGGACAGAGATTCAACCTGAATATTGTTGCTTCTCATCTGTGTGGTGTCCATGAGACTTGTAGAAGCTGGTGAAATAGGCAAGATAACTCTACCATTGCTACAATTGCTAAAATTTACTAATAGCATGAAATGAAACCTTCCCTTCCCTAAAATTGGCTTGTCTCTGCTATTTTTGATGTGGGTTTGTATGCGTTACTGGGAGTGATCTCCTTTCCTCTTGAAATATTTTCATGTTTTAACTATACTAGTTATCAGTGTTAAAATGGAAAACAAAGTTGTATTCCTCTTCTCTAGTTGTTGTGTATTCATGCTTGAATGATCGACCTCCTAACATTATTAACTGCATTTATGGATTTAAGTAACAATTTTGTCATGTTGTTTATTACTATATTTTTTTGTTGTGAAAACAAGCCTGTTGTACTTTAAACCCCCCCGCTCTTCATACGATCTTATTATCTATAGATTCATTTTTTTCTTCCTTCTAGATAATTGAGTTGTCCCTATTTTGGTGACTCTAGATCTAGGAACTCAAGTAGTTAATCTATTAAAGGATGTCACTTTCGGGTATGCGAGATGTGTTGATCTTTAAGGTTTATACCCCTTTCCCCCCTTCTCTGCTACTCCTTAAATCAATTGCATTAGTGGAACCAAATCCAACATAGCTTTACCTTCCCACTTACGGGTATGTTGAGCACAGATTACTTCGGTCTTGAAAACCTTACTTTAGTGAGCAACCACTAGGTTGAACCTGATTCGGGTTAACTATAGTTTTATGGACACTTAGTCATCCTTTTGAGTTATGGCGTAATGTTAGTTTTTTTCCTTTGGTGTTTCCCAACCATGATGATATGTGGTTTTCAAAGTCTATTGGACCTCCTTTTTCTCCTTTCTTGGGCTAAGTAGGTGTCCCCTTCGTTATCCAATCATTCCCGTAGGTCTACAAAAATTTACGTGTAGTTGAATGTTGTGGTTGTTATTATGTATGAAGGGGGGTATTGTGGCTAAGGTGCCTGATTATGTAGTCTTTATGCACCTTGGTTTTCCTTTAGAATTGAATAGAATCCTAGACACTTACCCAACTGCTTGATGATCATCGGTGTAGGTCTAGATATTTAAGTTCTTCCTTTAAGGGCACGCTGACCATCCCGTATGAAGCTTAAATTGTAACAAAGGTTTTCATCACAGATATTTTTAATTTCATGTGTTTGTTATGGATAGTATTCCTTATTTTTCATAACTACCTTTTTTATAGTTCTACTTGTGATGACTCTCGGGGGAATTTTCATAATTTTGCAACTCACTGATTTAATTGATGTTTGGATGGCGTATGTGCGTTGATATCTTGTTGACTTATGATAGAATGGTAAAGAGCACTACGGATAGTTGGGGGTATATATATATATATATATATATGCATTGTTGATTGATAGTTGAAGTTAATGTTAATTTAATGGCTTTTGGTGATACTTACAAATGAAATATTCTAGTCAACATTATCCTTTTAGAGTAATTACTTGTTTTTTTCCCCAAATAAACTAATCAACATTACCCTTTTATGGTGAAGTCTTAGGTTATCTTATACTGTAGTCATTGACTAGTTCTTGGAAGATTATAAGGTTTTATAAGTGGGAGGAAATTTTTTAAGAAACCATTCATTCTTTCTCAATCATTTGAAATGTAAAATTGTCTTCCTTTGTCAAACTTAATCAAGCAATGAGACCCTGAAGCTGAATTCTTTTTGACCTGTTACATTAACACTTGCCTTGATTTATGGTGATATTTCTTAAGTAAGATCAAATTTTGATCATTAAACAAGGAATATTATTGTTCTAAACCCTAAATGGTACATTCCCTCAATTGAAGCTTGTGCTTATCACATGTGCAATAGAGGTGTGGAACATGTGTCAATGACTTGAGTAAGGTTAATTAACCTTGTGAGAAATGGAAAATGTTCTTAAATTGAATGAATTAAACAAGCTACTGACATATAATTGATGATCCTATTTTAGAAATCTTGCCCTTAAGTTATTTAGTCAATAGTAGAAAAGCAAGAAGTTATCCTTTGTGTAAAGAATTACGCCAATCGTTACATGAATTTTTATAAGAACATAAGTTAAGAATTAAGAGATGTTTTAGTAAACAAGAAAACTTAACAAGAATTTTCTCGTGGGATTCCCCTAAACGTAAGTGTGTTCTGTTATTGGACTTGTATGTGTTGTTCTGTCGAAATGGGAAGTGAACAGTTTCATGTTGACATCGTAGATTTCATTGTACCTAGGTGGTCAATGTTGGGTCAAGCCTATCGTGAGTTGGTGGTAGCCATTATGATCCCTTATTTTGTCGCGTAAAATCCAAGTAAGCCAAACAAAAGTCATCCGAGTTTTTTAGTGTTGTATTCAAAACACATTTGTTGTTATGTAATATGCCAAGAATAAGTGAGCTATGGTTCTAAAACTCATTTATTTGTTTTTTACATTCTCTAAAATAATAATTAATTTTACCTACATCTTGTATGGTATAAAAGTTATATTGGTGGTGGATAATTAAAATTTCCCTCTTCATGTCATAAGATTACAAACTGATGTAGCTTGTTGTTAATTTTAATTTACAAAATATATGCTCTTGGGTACAATTTCTCTTTTTCTCTCAGCTCATAGAAAAAAGGAGAACTGCACATAAGTGTAAATACATGTCTCAAAAATGATACCTCTGAGCATCTTTGAAATAGATTTATCTAAGATAAATATGGTATATATGTATATATGTATGTATGTGTGTGTGTATGCACACACACATATGTTTGTGTGTGTATGTGTACACACACACACACACACACACACACACTATATATATATATATATATATATATACATCTGTGTGTGTGTGTGTATACATATAAATATATATACATTACACACACACACACACACACACACAAATGTATATGTATATATGTGTGTGTGTGTGTACACACACATATTTTAGGATTGAAAAAAGATATTGCACTGCCCACTTCCCTTTGACACCTTACGATTATTATTTTTCGATATTGTCATATGCACTTATGGATATATTATAGTTTTTGATCTAGCATGCTAGTAGATATCAGAGATACTGAAATGTTATTCATTTGATTCTTATATGATGCATATGGACTACTGAAGACTTTTGTTGTTGATATTGATACACTTTTGACATGGCTATTTATCTGTAATTCTGACATCTGATATGTTTAAGTCATACTGAGTAGATCTTGATAATTGGATTAATATGATGATCATTTTGACATGAATGAAATGTGTAATAGAAATGCGCTAGAAATTGTAAGTGATATCGTATTTGTATAGATGATAATAATTCATATATAGTTGATTTTAGATTATATCTCATATTTTAGCATGACTATTTTAATACGGCCACGAGGCCAAAGGAGGTATTCTTTGTTCTGCAGGTATATTATATTCACAACAATATCGGGGAGTGGAGACCAACCACATCGGAATTCGAGAACAATCCAACTAGGGTCACTGTGGCAACATGTAATTGTGTGTGTGTTAGAATTATTTGGTTAAGGGAAAATTGTGACCTAGGGGTCATGTGTTGTTTTGTTTTAAATTTCCCTTTCTATTATGATTAGTATTGGTTTTCTCTTAGTAAGTGAAATTTTACTTGTTTTATTATTTAGATTCTTTGAATTGTATTTACCCCTTTTTAGTCATGGGTTGTAGTGTCTTAATTACGGAATTTGGTTTAAACTAATTAAAATATGTGACCAAAAGGGAGTTCATTTATTAGGCTTCATTTACTTTAGATTTTGTGTTGAGTGATGTATGTTTGAGTTTTGAGTGTAGCACACTCTACCCCACATGGGAAACTCGAATTTGGCCTTAGAGGCCAAATTTGGAAGCTTGTGGGACAAGTCAAACTTGTCCCACACCTCTTAAAAGTCCATGTCAACCCTTCCTATGGGTTGGGAGGTCAAATTTAGGGTCTTTTAGGTGTTTCGGGGGGATGAAAAGGTAAAATATTAATTGCACTTTCTTTCAAAAATTTAATTTTGTCCTTTGGGGGAGTGGGCTTAAATGGAGTGTGTAAGGTGCTTGTCATTCCTCCAACCACTCATTAATTATGCATTGGAATATGAGGTTGACCAAGTGATGTGGAGTGGAGAGGAAATGAGGTGGCATCCTACTTGGAGCCACATCACCCCTCCCTCTCCTTTCTCTATTTTATTGAATTCTTGTTGCTTGTTTTGGGGTTACATGTTGATTTTTAGTCTCTTGTATTTTGGGGGAGAGGAGAGGATTTTGGAGGGAGTTGTGGATTTTTGGAGCTTGTTGATACTAGTTGGAATTTTGTTGGAGCTTGTGGATGCTTGCTTGATCTTTGAAGGGGTTTGGAACTTCATATTTGGAACAAGCTCTACCATGGAAAGGTAGGAGCTTCACCTTTTTTTATATTATGTTATTGTTATATGTATGTGTGCATATGTTGTGTTGAATGTTGTTGTTTCTTCGAAATGCTTGTTGGGAATGGGTAGAATGCCTGAGTTGGGAGTGGGAGGAGACTATGGGGAGTTTATTTGAGGGAGGCATAAGAGATCATTTTCTTGAGGAGGGAGTTTGGGTTGGGTGCCCACCTAGTATGAGAAATGCTTGCATTTTTCTTCTTTCTCTTACTTTGAGGGAGCCATAAGAGTTGAGGGAGGCATAAGAGTGGATGGAGGGATAAGGGGTAGTTGAGGGAGGCATAAGATTTGTTAGGGGTATTGTGTTTTGCAATGGAGGATTTTTTAGGTGGCACCCATTCCATTTGGGAGGCATAAGTGGCCTCCCCATAGGTCTTACTCTTTTGGCTTTCTTGATAAGCCTTGTGATCTTGTTGTTTGTTGTTTTCTTTTGTTGAGTTGTTGTTGTGTTTTGTATGTAAATGGAATGGATGTGAAATTACATGTTATGTATTGTGGAAGCTAGTAGTTGCCATGAGTTGAGATCTTTTCCCATTGTGATGTGGTTGGGGCTCGGGGGCCAATGAAGAGGATGGCTTCTCTTCTCCATTGGGTATCTTGATTGGGTGGAGAGCATTGCCTCTCCCCCTATTTTGTTGTGAATCAAGCAAACTTTGGAGGAGCTACCTTGTTGGTGTTTGGAGCATTGGAGTCTTGTTGATGACCATGTGAAACTTCTTCTATTTTACCCACTTAGAGTGGAAGAAATTGTAATAATGCATTTCATTCTTGTATTTACTTGTGTATGACTTCCCACATCAATTGGAGAACATTGTTGTAATCTTGTGGAAAGGAGTTTACATTTAATATTCATATATTGAAAAGAGAAAGAAAAATTTGTATGGTTTAGTTAGAGACAAAAAAAAGGGGGTCTTCTTCATTGTGAATATCATAGAGTTAGTTCGAAATAGAAAAGAAAGTTCATTTCCTTTGTTTGAAAGTTGTAGTATATGTAAAAGGGGAAAGAAATATTTGTCCTTGTAGAATTAGTTTTGTTGCAATGTATGTGGAAATGGAAAGAGCTTAAGTGTTAGTAATCTCTTACTTGTTAACTAAAATAGATCATCCCCTAGGACTCAAACTTCATTTGTCTTTATTTTAGTTGGTTAAGAAAGAATATTAATTTTAAGGTTAGCTTGTAATTCTCATTTCAAAATTATTGAAAATCTACAAAATGGGTAAGGGAAATGGAATCTACTTTCTCCTACTTCTCACTACAATATCAAATTGTAAGTCTACAAAAAAATAAAAATAAAAACTTTACACAATATTTTTACTTGCTAACATTAGCTCACATAAAAAAAATATTATTATTTATTGATTGTAATCTTAATACCTTGAAGTTTTATCAATATTAAAATATTATTAATAATAATTAACTTATTAATATTAATAATAAATTAATATTAACATACTTAAAATTTAATACACTTATATATTAAAGTATACACATATATAAATTTAGATGTAAATATATAAAAAGTAGAATATTACAGTACATGGCTAATATAACGAAAGAAAGTGCTAATAAGACAAAAATTATAAATGTAAGGTTTTAAATGAAAAGTGTAGAATTTTATAAATGTAAGGTTTCAAGCTTGTATGTGGGCACACCTTTCAAAAAAATCATCATAATTTTTCTAACTAAATCTAGGTTGTTCTTGAGTATCTTGCAGGCATTTTAACGGGCGTTACACTTGGTATCAGAGCCGTGGGTTCAAAGCTTGGACCCTTGGGCACACTTAGAAAACATGAAACATGAACATTTAACCTAGTGCAAGGTTGATTCTTTTAAATCAATAAAACCACAATGTTGATAATTATGTGAAACAACAAACTTAGAAAACTGGCACAAGACCTAGAACAATGAACTAACTCTCGCCTTGATATGTGCAAGAGGCGCGGATTAGGTAAGGGGTCTCTTCATATAGACCTAGATATACCACTGCCAGAGTAGGTTGTAGCGGCCATTCTACCTCAAATCTTACAGACACTCCAGGATGTCAATGCCGCTATACGTGGAGAACCCTTGAGATTACAATTTTCCAGACATAGTTTGGAGCCATCAGTAGATGCCCAGGTATCCCCTTGACACAGTGAGGAGCATAGGGTAGATAACTTCTGTGCGGAGTCGGCTAGGGTAGAGTCACCACAGAGAGGACATGGGGACAGGATCTTAGGCCATAGGGATAGGTCTCGAAGCCCTAGACAGAGGGAGGAGCATACAGATAGACCTAGGATTCATCATACATTAGCTGCAGACCATATAAGGGAGATCCTGAAGCTACGACCATCTCACTATTCAGGTGATACAGGTGGTTTTTAGGCAGAGGCTTGGTTGGTGAGCTTGAGCGGGTGCTTCAAGCTCTTCCCTTGTACTAGCAACATGAAAGCTCGTGTTGCGATCCATCTTCTGAGGGATGGAGAAGGAGTCTGGTGGAGGACCGAGGAGAAGAAGCTCTATGTGGACTCGGAGACGGTTACTTGGGAGCTATTTGAGGAGTGTTTTAGGAGCAGGTATTTACCCAGGAGGTTTATAGAGCAGCAGATAGACGAGTTTCATGACCTCCAGTAGACATCGATGATAGTAGCTAAGTATGACAGTCAATTTTTGGACCTACTCCAGTATGTGGACTATATGTAGGATAAGCAGGTACAAATTCACATGTTTATCTGGGGCCTAAACTTGGATTTGGGTGGCGTGGTGCACATTCACTGCCCACAGACATTAGCAGAGGCCGTGGAGAAGGCCTATATTACAGAGGAGACACGGGGGAAGATGCAACAGGCAAGAGAAAGAGTTTGGAGCCATATCCAACAGATGCAAGAT
The DNA here is from genome assembly GCA_019776745.2 of Taxus chinensis. Lineage (NCBI taxonomy): Eukaryota > Viridiplantae > Streptophyta > Pinopsida > Cupressales > Taxaceae > Taxus > Taxus chinensis. The sequence continues at coordinate 180,226,641 of CM034152.1, read as the reverse complement.
GGTAGGTTGAATGGGTCAGTTCCTCCTCCACGGGGTGGACAAAGTTCAGGGCAAGCTTCATTTAGGCCACCACAACAGCAGCAGCAACAGTAGACCCGTCCAGCATACCAACCTCCTCAGAGATTTGATGCATAGAGAGGACGTAGTATGGGGCCTCCTCCTAGGGGTCCCATAAGGACATAGGGTGCACCGAGAGCTCAGTCAGCAGGAGTTCGTCAGCAGAGAGCTCAGCAGTCCATAGCTGGATCGTCAGCATCTGTAGCTCAGACATCTAGAGTACCAGCTGGAGCTGCTTCCCACTAGAGAGGACCAGGTAGCTGTTATGGTTGTGGTGTTGTTAGACATCATTGGAGAGATTGCCCACAGAACCCTAACAAGGGTAAGATGCAGAGCTTAGAGCCTACTATTGGAGATATGGCACGGAGTCATTGTATCTACGCAGTGGTAGAGAACCACCAGGCTGAGCACTAGAGTACTGTGATTGAGACAACAAGTAGTATTGGTGGTATTTCCACCTCTATATTATTTGATTCCAGTTCTTCTGATTCATTTATTAAACCATCCTTAGTACATCGTTGCAGGTTGGTGGTAATTAGGGAGCGCCGTAGTTGGGATGTTGAGATGGCTTCTGGAGCCAAAATTTCTGTAGAATCCTTAATTAAGGAATGTGTAGTGGATTTGGGACCCTTCACCACTACCACGGATCTTCGAATCCTTCCATTAGGATCTTATGGCGTCATTTTGGGTATGGACTGGTTGTCTGCTCACAGAGCTAGAGTGGACTGTTACCATAAGACTATTACTTGCAAATATGATCTTGGAGTGGAGTTAGTGATATCAGGGGTTAGGAGACCCATTTCTATTCACACCATCTCTGCTATGCAGCTTAAGTGGTGTGCGCGATAGGGTTGTTAATTGTTTACTATTACGATTAGTGACAGATCAGAGGATGAGTCGAGTGGACCATCCTTTGATGACCATCCCATCTTGACAGAGTTTTCTGATGTGTTTCCAAGGAAGCTACCGGGGTTACCTCCCCCACGTGAGATATATTTCCATATAGATCTAGTTCCGGGTGCAGAGCCTATCTCACGAGCACCCTATCGGATGACTACTCCTGAGCTATGTGAGCTCAAGTTGCAGCTCGAGGGCCTTCTAGAGAAGCTCCTAATCCACCCTCGTGTATCCCCTTGGGGTGCACCAGTGATCCTCGTGAAGAAGAAGGATGGATCTTTTTGGTTGTGTATCGACTACCATCAACTAAATAAAGTAACGATCAAGAATCGTTGCCCCCTTCCACGCATCGATGATTTATTTGATCATATGAAGGGGGCTACAATTTTATCCAAGATCGATCTTAAGTCAGGGTAGCATTAGCTCAGGATTACAGAGATGGATATTCATAAGACCACGTTCGGTACGAGATATGGCCATTACGAGTTCATAGTGATACCTTTCGGTTTGACGAATGCCCCCGCAGTGTTTATGAGTTTGATGAATGGGGTATTCAGGACTTTCCTTGATCACTTCGTGCTCATAATCCTTGATGACATTCTAGTTTATTCATGCATGCATGAGGAGCATGAGGAACACCTTCACTAGGTTCTTCAGTGTCTTCGTGAGCAGCACCTTTACGGGAACTTGGAGAAGTGTGCATTCTTTCAGACTGAGGTGCACTGTTTGGGCCACATCATTTCTAGGGAAGGTATTGCATTCGATCCTTCCAAGACTCAAGCCATCATGGATTGGCCTGCACCCACTAGTGTGACAGAGGTGCGTAGCTTCATGGGTCTAGCAGGGTATTACAAGAGGTTTGTTCAGGACTTTTCTCAGATTATGCACCCCATCACTTCCATTTAGCAGAAAGGGAAAAAGTTTTTATGGTCAGATAGATGTGAGCAGGCCTTCAGTACACTGAAGAAATGCCTCACAACAACACCTATTCTTGTAGTGCCAGATCCTCAAGGTGAGTTCTACGTTTGCACAGATGCTTCCTTAGCAGGACTTGGAGGTGTGTTGATGCAGGAGGGTAGAGTAGTTGCCTTTGAGTCTCGCAAACTAAAATATTATGAGCTCAATTATCTGACCCATGATCTTGAGCTTGCAGCAGTTGTGCATGCCTTAGTGTGGTGGAGACATTTTCTACTTGGCCAGAGATTTACACGCAGGACTGATCACTTGAGTCTTCACCACCTCTTCACGTAGCCAAATCTCAATGCTCGTCGGCGGTGTTGGATGGAGTTACTCTATGAGTATGACATGGAGATAGAGCATGTGAAGGGGAAGGAGAATGTGATTGTAGATGCCTTGAGTAGACAGAGACATGTGGCTATGGCCACCTCAGTGGGCACAGATTTGCGGGGTAGGATCTTGCAGCAACTTCCTCAGGATAGTTTCTACCTTGCAGCCAGAGTAGAGATTGAGTCTCAGAGACCCCTCGAGGGGAGATTTTATGGATTTACATTAGAGGTAGATGGTCTTCTCAGACACAGAGGTTGGATATATGTTCCTAGAGATGGAGGTTTGAGAAAGAAAATTTTGACAGAGGCCCATCGTGCACATTATTCATCCCCTCTCGGGGTGAAGAAGATGCACGGCACCCTGAGACAATTGTAGTTTTGGAGAGGAGTTTGGAGAGACGTGGCTTTGTTTGTGTCACATTGTTTAGAGTGTCAGAGGGTGAAGGCTGAGCATCAACCTCCAGCTGGCCTTCTCTATCCTCACGCCATACCAGAGTGGAAGTGGGAAACCATTTCTATGGATTTCATTAATGGGTTACCGACGTTGAGATACCACCATGATGCCATCATGGTCAGAGTGGATAAATTAATGAAAGTAGCTCATTTTTCTCCAGTGAAGACCACCTATACAGCTAGTGCTGTGGCACGAGTATATCTTGATGAGATTGTCAGATTACATGAGATTCCACGGAAGATCATTTGCAACCGCGATCCTTTGTACACTTCCAATTTCTGGACCACTATGTAGCATGCTCTTGGGATGTGGATCAATTTCAGCACAGCATATCACCCATAGACAGATGGATAGACTAAGTGGGTGAATCAAATCCTAGAGGAAATGCTTAGGATGTACGTTATGGATCACCAGTCAAGATGGGAGGAGTATTTGTATTTGGTGGATTTTTCCTATAATAATAGTTTCCAGAGTTCTATAGGCATGGCTCCTTTTCAGGAATTATATGGTAGAGAGTGCAGGACACCTCTTAGTTGGGATAGGATTGAGGACAGGGTTTCCATTAGGCTAGCATTATTACAGGACATGGAGCAGCAGGTTACATTGATCAGACAGAGATTGTAGGAGGCGCATGATAGACAAAAGAAGTATGCGGACCAGCATAGGACAGATCATAGTTTTGAGGTGGGCACGAAGGTGTTTCTTCGTGTCATACCGCATAAGAGCCCTATCCGTTACCGAAAAGGTTTTAAGCTTTCTCCTAGGTTTGTGGGTCCCTTCGAGATCTTGGAGCACCTCGGTCCCTTGGCCTATCGTCTAGCATTGTCACCTAGCTTGTCTCACGACCATGCTGTGTTTCACGTTTTTGTGCTTAGGAGATATATTTCTGATCCTTCTCACGTGCTAGATTGGACCGCATTGCAGGTGCAGGATCAGGGGTAGGTGATGGTGGAGCCCGTACGCATTATAGAGCGCAGGACCATGGGGCTTCGCGACAGAGAGATCGATTAGGTTAAGGTCCAATGGGACAGATATGACGAGACATCAGCTACTTGGGAGGATGCTACTTTACTACGAGGACAGTTCCCCACCTTTTCCAGTGACTTCCGGGAGGAAGTCAAGTCTAAGGGGAGGGGGATGTAGTGCCCACTTTTGTTTGACACATTTTGATTATTATTTTTTGAAATTGTCATATGCACTTATGGATATATTATAGTTATTGATATAGCATGCTAGTAGGTATCAGAGATACTGAATTGTTATTCATTTGATTCTTATATGATGCATATGGACTACTGGAGACTTTTGTTGTTGATATTGATACACTTTTGACATGGCTATTTATCTGTAATTCTGACATGTGATATGTTTAAGTCATACTGAGTAGATCTTGATAATTGGATTAATGTGATGATCATTTTGACATGAATGAAATGTGTAATAGAAATGTGCTAGAAATTGTAAGTGATATCGTATTTGCATAGATGATAATAATTCATATATAGTTGATTTTAGATTTATATCTCATATTTTGGCATAATTGTTTTAATATGGCCACGAGGCTAAAGGAGGTATTCTCTATTCTACAGGTATATTATATTCACAACAATATGAGGGGAGTGGAGACCAACCACATCAGAATTCGAGAAGAATCCAACTAGGGTCACCGTGGCAACATGTAATTGTGTGTGTGTTAGAATTATTTGGTTAAGGGAAAATTGTGACCTAGGGGTCATGTGTTGTTTTGTTTTAAATTTCCCTTTCTATTATGATTAGTATGTGTTTTCTCTTAGTAAGTGAAATTTTACTTGTTTTATTATTTAGATTCTTGGAATTGTATTTACCCCTTTTTAGTCATGGGTTCTAGTGTCTTAATTAAGTTAATTTGAATTTGTTTAAACTAATTAAAAGATGTGACCAAAAGGGAGTTCATTTATTAGGCTTGATTTACTTTGGATTTTGTGTTGAGTGATGTGTGTTTGAGTTTGAGTGTAGCACACTCTACCCCACATGGGAAACTCGAATTTGACCTTAGAGGCTAAATTTGGAAGCTTGTGAGATAAGTGAAACTTGTCCACACCTCTTAAAAGCCCATGCCAACACTAACTATGGGTTGGGAGGTCAAATTTAGGCTCTTTTAGGTGTTTTGGGTGGTTGAAAAGGTAAAATATTAATTGCACTTTCTTTCAAATATTTAATTTTGTCCTTTGGGGGAGTGGACTTTAGATGGAGTGTGTAAGGTTCTTGTCATTCCTCCAACCACTTATTAATTGTGCATTGGAATATGAGGTTGACCAAGTGATGTGGAGTGGAGAGGAAATGAGGTGGCATCCTACTTGGAGCCACATCATCCCTCCCTCTCCTTTCCTCTATTTTTTATGGAATTCTTGTTGCTATGTTTTGGGGTGAGATGTTGATCATTTAGTCCCTTGTAGTCTCCTGAGAGGATTTTGGAAAGGGAGTTGTGGATTTTTAGAGCTTGTTGATACTTGTTAGAATTTTGTTGGAGCTTGTGGATACTTGCTTAATCTTTGGAGGGGTTTAGAAACTTCATACTTGGAACAAAATCTACCGTGGAAAGGTAGGAGCTTCACCTTTTTTTATGTTATGTTATTATTATATGTATGTGTATATATGTTGTGTTGAATGTTGTTGTTTATTTGAAATGCTTGTTGGGTATGGGTAGAATGCCTAAGTTGGGAGTGGGAGGAGACTATGGGGAGTTTATTTGAGGGAGGCATAAGAGATCATTTTCTTGAGGAGGGAGTTTGGGTTGGGTGCCCACCTAGTATGAAGGAATGCTTGCATTTTCTACTTGTTCTTAGTTTGAGGGAGTCATAAGAGTTGAGGGAGGCATAAGAGTGGATGGAGGGATAAGGGGTAATTAAGGGAGGCATAAGAGTTATTAGGGGTATTGTGTTTTGCATTGGAGGCTTTTTAGGTGGCATCCATTCCCATTGGGAGGCATAAGTGGCTTCCCCATAGGTCTTACTCTTTTGGCTTCCTTGATAAGCCTTGTTATATTGTTGTTTTGATTGATTTCTTCTTGTTGAGTTGTTGTTATATTTTGTATGTAAATAGAGTGAATGTGAAATTACATGTTAAGTATTGTGGAAGCTAGTAGTTTCCATGAGTTGAAACCTTCTCCCTTTGTAATGTGGTTGGGGCTCGGGGGCCAATGGAGAGGATGGCATATCTCTTCTCCATTGGGTATCTTGGTTGGGTGGAGAGCGTTGCCTCTCCTCCTATTTTTTTGTGAATGAAAAAAACTTTTCTGAGGAGCTACCTTGTTGGTGTTTGGAGCATTGAAGTATTGTTGATGACCATGTGAAACTTCTTGTATTTTACCCACATAGAGTGGAAGAAATTGTAATAATGCATTTCATCCTTGTATTTACTTGTGTATGACTTCCCACATCAAGTGGAGAACATTGTTGTAATCTTGTGGAAAGGAGTTTACATTTAATATTCATATATTGAAAAGAGAAAGAAAGATTTGTATGGTTTAGTTAGAGACACAAAAAAAAGGGGTCTTCTTCATTGTGAATATCATAGAGTTAGTTCGAAATAGAAAAGAAATTTCATTTCCTTTGTGTGAAAGTTGAATATTATATGTGAAAAGGGGAAAGAAATGTTTGTCCTTGTTTTAGAATTAGTTTTGTTGCAATGTATGTGGAAATGGAAAGAGTTTAAGTGTTAGTAATCTCTTACTTGTTAACTAAAATAGATTATCTCTTAGGACTCAAATTTCATTTGTCTTTATTTTACTTGGTTAAGAAAGAATATTAATTTTAAGGTTAGCTTGTAATTCTCATTTCAAAATTATTGAAAATCTAGAAAATGGATAAGGGAAATGGAATGTACTTTCTCCTACTTCTCACTACAATATCAAATTATAAGTCTACAAAAAAAACAAAAAAAAACTTTACACAATATTTTTACATGCTAACATTAGCTCACATAAACAAAAACAAAAAATTTATTACTTATTGATTGTAATCTTAATACCTTGAAGTTTAATCAATATTAAAATATTATTAATAATAATTAACTTATTAATATTAATAATAAATTAATATTAACATAATTAAAAATTTAATACATTTATATATTAAAGTATACACACATATAAATTTAGATGTAAATATATAAAAAGTAGAATATTAGAGTACGTGGCTAATATAACCAAAGAAAGTGCTAATAAGACAAAAATTATAAATGTAAGGTTTTAAATCAAAAGTGCAGAATTTTATAAGGGTAACATTTTTTTTAAAAAAAAATTCATTAATGAAATTGTGTATTGTGCTAGGCTACGGCCCTCCTTTTGGCAATTGTTAAGGTAGGGATGGGGTGAGATAGGCGACCTCATCCCCATTAAAAACAAAATAGAAAAAAAAAAAACTTTAAATTTTAATAGTTTAAAACCCCAAAGGGTGGGGAATACCCTACACCATAGTATGCTGCCAACAAACTGTATTAAAAAACCTACGTATTTTTCTCCCTGCCACGATTTGCGTGCTGAGTGTTTATATATATATATATATATATATATATATATATATATATATCTGGTTCTAATTCTTTGTAGTCTATAAAAGTTGCATTTTTTCTGGTTCTAATTCTTTGTAGTTTAAAAAAATTAAAAAAAAAAATTAATAAAAAAAGAAAAAAATAACAAATAAGAGAATGAATACAAATATATCTTATTCCACATTAAGAAAATACAAATGGATTTAAATGATTTGGGCATATATACGCATAAGTTGTATATATATTTTAAAAAAAAATATAAAATGCATGCTAAATATAGTTTTCCAAATGAAATGGGAAAAACCCACAACCCCATTTGGGAAAATAAAAGAAAATTATGCTAAATAAAATATATTAATGTATTGAAACCCTAGGAGAGGGTGTAGGCAAAATGAGGAGAATAATGGAGTTGTAGCTCACTTCCAAAAGCTTAAGAGTGTCTCCAAAGGCCTCTCTTCCTCCTCCTCAATCTGTAAAATATATGGAAAGAAAATAAATCAAATGAGATGAGAAAGAAGATTTCATAAGGATGCTTTAGGGTTAGATTGCCTTTTTTTCAAATCAATGGTCAAAATTTAATCCATCCAAGGGATGAGATTCATCCCTACAAAAAATAGGTGGAGAGTGGGTGAGTGGAAATTACCCTTTTAATTTAAATTTTTTTACTATAAAACATGAGTTGACTTTTAACGGGTCACTTTATGGGGTAAGGGGATGCTTATTTTAACCCCATGTAAAATGGACCTTGTTATTTATTTATTTGTGGAATATTTAAATATAGTAGGAATTTAATTGTTTATTAAATTAACACTTAGAGTGAACTAAACCTTGGTTGGACTAAATCTACTTATTAGTTTTAATGCGAAATTAATAATTGATTAAAATAGGAAATTATTAATTAGTAAATATCATTGACCATGAAACATTATCGTGACAATTGTAGTTTGCGACCCTGTATTTTTGTAACTAAACTTAGGTTGTTCTTGAGTCTCTTGTAGGTGTTTTAGAGGGCATTACACTTGGTATCAGAGCCGTGGGTTCAAAGCTTGGATCCTTGGGCACACCAAGAAAATGTGAAACATAAATATTTAACCTAGTGCAAGTTGATTCTTTTAAATTTATAAAACCACAATGTTGATAATTATATGAAACAACAAACTTAGAAAACTAGAACAAGACCTAGAAAAATGAACTAACTCTTGCCTTGATTTGTGTAGGAGGCGTGGATTAGGCGAGGGGTATTTTCATATAGACCTAGATATACCACCACCAGTGCAGGCTGTAACAGCCATTCTATCTCAGATCTTACAGACACTTCAGGTTTGCAATTGCGCTATACATGGAAAGGCCTTGGGAGGATGATTTGCTAGACATGGTTTGGAGCCTTCAGTAGATGCCCAGGTATCCCCTCGACACAGCGAGGAGCATAGGGTAGAGAACTTTCACGCAGAGTCAGCTAGGGCAGAGTCACAATAGAGAGGACATGGGGACAAGATCTCAGGACATAGGGACAGGTCTCAAAGCCCTAGACAAAGGGAGGAGCATACAAATAGTCCTAGGGGTCGTCAGACATCAGCTACAAACCATATCAGGGAGATCTTGAAGCTACGACCATCTGACTATTTGGGTGATACATGTGGTTTTCAGGCAGAGGCCTGGTTGGTGAGCTCGAGTGGATGCTTCAAGCTCTGTCCTTGTACTAGAAACACGAAAGATCATGTTGCGATCCATCTTCCGAGGGATGGAGCAGGAGTCTGGTGGAGGACCGAGGAGCAGAAGCTCAATGTTAACTCAGAGACATTTACCTAGGAGCTATTTGAGAAGCGTTTCAGGAGCAGATATTTACCTAGGAGGTTAATACAACAGTGGGTAGATGTGTTTCATGACCTCCGTCAGGCATCGATGATAGTAGCTGAGTATGAGAGTCAATTTCTAGACCTACTACAATACGTCAACTATATGCAGGATGAGCAGGTACGGATTCACAACTTCATCTGGGGCCTGAACTTGGATTTGGGTGGCACGGTGCACATTCACTGCCCATAGACATTAGCAGAGGTCGTGGAGAAGGACTATATTGTAGAGGAGACATGGGGGAAGATGCAATAGGCTAGAGACAGAGTTTGGAGCCGTATCCATTAGATGCAAGATGGTAGGTCGAAGGGGTTAATTCCTCCTCCATGGGGTGGACAGAGTTTAGGATAGGCTTCATTTAGGCCACCACAACAATAGTAATAGTAGTAGACTCGCCCACCTTACCGACCTCCTAAGATATTTAATGCACAGAGACGACGGAGTATGGGGCATCTTCCTAGGGGTCCCACCAAGACACAGGGTGCGTCGAGAGCTTAGTTAGTAGGAGCTTGTCAGCAAAGACCTCAGTAGTCTGTAGCCAGATCATCAGGATCCATAGCTCAGACATCTAGAGTACCGACTGGAGATGTATCCCACTCGAGAGGACCTGGAAATTGTTATGGATGTGGTGTTGTTGGACATCATTGGAGATATTTCCCACAGAACCCTAACAAGGGTAATACGTAGAGCTAAAAGCCTACTATTAGTGATATGGCACGGAGTCGTCAGATCTACGCATCGGTTGAGAACCACTAGGATGAGCACCAGAGTACCATGATTGAGACGACAGGTAGTATTGATGGTATTTCCACCTCTATATTATTTGATTTTAGTTCTTCTGATTCATTTAGTACACCATCCTTAGTAGAGCATTGCAAGTTCGTGGCAATTAGGCAGGACCATAGTTGGGATGTTGAGATGGCTTCTGGAGCCAAAATTTCTATAGACTCCTTAGTTAAAGAGTGTGTAATGGATTTGGGACCCTTCACCACTACTTCTGATCTTTGAATCCTTCCATTAGAATCTTATGGCATCATTTTGTGTATGGACTGGTTGTCTGCTCACAGAGCTAGAGTGGACTATTACCATAAGACTATTTCTTACATAGATGACCTTGGAGTGGATTTAGTGATATCAGGGGTTAGGAGACCTGTTTCTATTCCCACCATCTCCGCTATGCAGCTGAAGTGGTGTGCGCGACGGGGTTGTCTGTTGTATACTATTACGGTTAGTGACATATCAGAGGATGAGTCTAGCGTACCATCCCTTGATGACCATCCCATCTTGAGAGAGTTTGTTGATGTTTTTCCAGTGGAGCTACTGGGGTTACCTCCCCCAGGTGAGATAGATTTCCATATAGATCTAGTTTCAGGCGCAGAGCCTATCTCACGAGCACCCTATCGGATGACTACTCCTGAGCTATGTGAGCTCAAATTGTAGCTCGAGGGCCTTCTAGAGAAGGGCCTAATCTGTCCTAGTGTATCCCCTTGGGGTGCACCAGTGATCTTCGTGAAGAATAAGGATGGATCTCTTTGGTTGTGTATTGACTACCGTCAGTTAAATAAAGTAATGATCAAGAATCGTTACCCCCTTCCATGAATTGATGATTTATTTGATCAGATGAAGGGGGCTACCATTTTCTCCAAGATAGATCTTAAGTCAGGGTACCATCAGCTTAAGATTACAGAGGTAGATATTCATAAGACCTCGTTACGTACGAGATATGGCCACTACGAGTTCACAGCGGTACCTTTTAGTTTAACGAATGCTCCCGAAGTGTTTATGAGTTTGATGAATGGGGTATTCAAGACTTTCCTTGACCGCTTCATGCTCATATTCCTTGATGACATTTTGGTTTACTCATGCACGTGTGAGGAGCATGAGGATCACCTTCGCCAAGTTCTTTAGTGTCTTTGAGAGCAACACCTTTACAGGAACTTGGAGAAGTGCGCATTCTTTCAAGCTAAGGTGTAGTATTTGGGCCACATCATTTCTGCAGAAGGTGTCGCAGTTGATCCTTCCAACATTCGAGCCATCATGGATTGGCCAACACCCACTAGTGTGACTGAGGTGTGTAGCTTCATGGGTCTAGTAGGGTATTACTGGAGGTTTGTTCAAGATTTTTCTCGAATTACGCACCCCATCACTTCCCTTCAGCGGAAAGGGAAAAAGTTTTTATGCTCAGATAGATGTGAGCACGCCTTAAGTACACTGAAGGAATGCCTCATGACATCACCTATTCCTACAGTGCCAGATCCTTAGGGCGAGTTCTACGTTTGCACAGATGCTTCTTTGGCAAGACTTGGAGGTGTGTTGATGTAGAAGGGCATAGTAGTTGCCTTTGAGTCTCTCAAACTCAAGGATAATGAGGTCAATTATCCAACTCATGATCTTGAGCTTGCAGTAGTTATACATGCCTTAGTGCGGTGGAGACATTTTCTTCTTGGCCAGAGATTTACACTCAAGAATGATCACTTGAGCCTTCACCACCTCTTCATGTAACCCAATCTCAACACTCGTTAGCGGCGTTGGATGGAGCTACTTTGTGAGTATGACATAGAGATAGAGCATGTGAAGGTTAAGGAGAATGTGGTTATAGATTCCTTCAGTAGACGGAGACATGTGGCTATGGCCACCTTAGTGGGCATAGATTTACAGAGTAGGATCTTGCAGCAGCTTCCTCAGGATAGTTTCTACCTTGAAGCCAGAGCAGAGATTGAGTCTCAGAGACCCCTTGAGGGGATATTTGATGGATTTTCATTAGAGGTAGATGGTCTTCTCAGACACATAGGTCAGATATATGTTCCTAGAGATGGAGGCTTGAGACAGGAAATATTTACAGAGGCCCATTGTGTACCTTATTCAGCCCCTTCTGAGGTGAAGAAGATGCATGCCACCTTGAGACAGTTGTATCATTGGAGAGGACTTCGGAGAGATGTGGTTTTGTTTGTGTCACACTGTTTAGAGTGTCAGAAAGTGAAGGCTGAGCATCAGCATCTAGCTGGCCTTCTCTATCCTCATGCCATACTGGAGTGGAAGTGGGACACCATTTCCATGGACTTCATCATTGGGTTACCTACATCGAGATACTACCATGATGCCATCATGGTCACGGTGGATAAATTGATGAAATTAGCTCATTTTTCTCTGGTGAAGACCACCTATACAGCTAGTGTTGTGGCACTAGTATATCTTGACGAAATTGTTAGATTGCATGGTATTTCACAGAAGATTATTTGCGACCGTGATCCTCTTTACACTTCCCGTTTCTGGACTACCATGCAATATGCCCTCGGGTTGAGGATTAATTTCAGCATAGCTTATCACCTTGAGACAGATGGATAGATAGAGAGGGTGAATTAGATTTTAGAGGATATGCTTAGGATGTACGTGATGGATCATCAGGTGAGATGGGAGGAGTACTTGTACCTGGTGGAGTTTTCCTACAATAATAGTTTCCAGAGTTCTATAGGCATACCTCCTTTTCAGGCATTGTATGGCAGAGAGTGTACGGACACCTCTTAGTTGGGACAGGATTGAGGACAGGGTTTCCCTTGGGCCAACATTATTACAGGATATGGAGCAGCAGGTTACATTGATCAGATAGAGATTGCAAGAGGTACAAGATAGACAGAAGAAGTATGCAGACCAGCATAGGACAGATCGTAGTTTTGAGGTGGGCATGAAGGTGTTTCTTTGTATTAGACCGCATAAGAGCCCTATCCGTTATGGAAAAGGTTCTAAGATTTCTCCTAGGTTTGTGGGTCCCTTTGAGATCTTGGAGTGCCTCGGTCCCTTGGCCTACCGTCTAGCATTGCCACCTAGCTTGTCTCGCATCCATGATGTGTTTCACGTTTCTATGCTTAGGAGATATATTTCTGATCCTTCTCACGTGCTAGATTGGACTGCATTGCAGGTGTAGGATCAGGGGCAGGTGATGGTGGAGCCTGTATGCATTATAGAGCGTAGGACCCTGGGCCTTCATGGCAGAGAGATTGATCAGGTTCGGGTCCAGTGGGATAGATATGATGAGACTGTGGCTACTTGGGACGATGCTACCTTGCTTCAAGTATAGTTCCAACACTTGTTCCAATGACTTTGAGGAGGAAGTCGAGTCTAAAGGGAGGGGATGTAGTGCCCACTTCCCTTCGACACCTTTTTTATTATTGTTTAGATACTATCGACTACACTTATGGATATATTATAGTTTTGATATAGCATGTTAGTAGATATTACATATATTGAATTGTTATTGATTTGATTCTTATATGATGCATATGGACTACTAGAGAAATTTGATGTTGGTATTGATATACTTTTGACATGGTTATTTATCTGTAATTTTGACATGTGATATATTTAGTCATATTGAGTAGACCTTGATAATTGGATTAATGTGACTATCGTTTTGACATGAATGAAATGTCGAATAGAAATGTGCTAGAAATTGTAAGTTATATCATATTTTCATAGATGATATTAATTAATATATAGTTGATTTTAGATTTATATCGCATATTTTGGCATGAATGTTTTAATGTGGCCATGAGGCCGAAGGAGGTATCATCTATTTTATAGGTATATTATATTCACAATAACATCAGGGGAGTCGAGACAAACCACATCGGAATTCAAGAAGAATCCAACTAAGGTAAGCATGGCAACATGTAATTGTGTGTGTGTTAGAATTATTTGGTTAAGGGAAAATTGTGACCTAGGGGTCATGTGTTGTTTTGTTTTAATTTTCTCTTTCTATTATGTTAGTATGTGTTTTCTCTTACTAAATGAAATTTTACTTATTTTCTTATTTATATTTTGGATTGGTGCTTACCCCTTTATTAGTCATGGGTTGTAGTGTCTTAATTAACCTAATTTGAATTTGTCCTAAACTAACTAAAGATGTGACTAAAAGGATATCATTTATTAAAATTGATTTAGTCTTGGATCTTGTGTTGAGTGAAGTGTGTTTGAATTTTGAGTGTAGCACACTCTACCCTTCATCGGAAACTCGAATTTGGCCGTAGAGGCCATATTTGGAAGCTTGTGCGACAATTCAAACTTGTCCCACACCTCTTAAATACCCATGCCAACCCTACCTATGGGTTGGAGGGTCAAATTTAGGCTCTTTTAGGTGTTTTGGGAAGTTAAAATTGTAAAATGTTAATTGCACTTCCTTTCAAATATTTAATTTTGTCCTTTGGGGGAGTGGGCTTTAGATGGAGTGCGTAAGGTTCTTGTAATTCCTCAAACCACTTATTAATTGTGCATTGGAATATGAGGTTGACCAAGTGATGTGGAGTGGAGAGGAAATGAGGTGGCATCCTACTTGGAGCCACATCATCCCTCCCTCTCTTTCCTCTATTTATTGAAATCTTGTTGCTTGTTTTGGGGTGAGAGGATCATTTTTTTTAGACTCTTGAAATATTGGAAAGGGAGAGGGTTTTGAGAGAGTTGTGAATTTTTGGAGCTTGTGGATGCTTGCTTTATCTTTGGAGGGGTTTGGAACTTCATACTTGGAACAAGCTATACCATGGAAAGGTAGGAGCTTCACCTTTCTTTATATTATATTATTATTATATGTATGTATGTATATGTTGTGTTGAATGTTGATGTTTCTTTGAAATCCTTGTTGGGTATGGGTAGAATGCCTAAGTTGGGAGTGGGAGGAGACTATGGGGAGTTTATTTGAGGGAGGAATAAGAGATCATTTTCTTGAGGAGGGATTTTGGGTTGGGTGCCCACCTAGTATAAGAAATGTTTTTATTTTCTTCATGTTCTTACTTTGAGGGAGCCATAAGATTTGAGGGAGGCATAAGAGTGGATAGAGGGATAAGGGGTACTTGAGGGAGGCATAAGAGTTATTAGGGGTTTTGTGTTTTGCATTGGAGGCTTTTAGGTGCCACCCATTCCCATTGGGAGGCATAAGTGGCCTCCCCATAGGTCTTACTCTTTTGGCTTCCTTGATAAGCCTTGTTATATTTTTGTTTTGATTGATTTCTTCTTGTTGAGTTGTTATAGTGTTTGTATGTAAATAGAGTGAATGTGAAATTATTGTTAAGTATTGTGGAAGCTAGTAGTTTCCATGAGTTGAAATCTTCTCTCATTGTAATGTGGTTGGGGCTCGGGGGCCAATGGAGAGGATGGTATCTTTTCTCCATTGGGTATCTTGGTTGGGTGGAGAGCATTGCCTCTCCCCCTATTTTGTTGTGAATGAAGCAAACTTTTGGAGGAGCTACCTTGTTTGTTTTTGGAGCATTGGAGTCTTGTTGATGACCATGTGAAACTTCTTGTATTTTACCCACATAGAGTGGAAGAAATTGTAATAATGCATTTCATCCGTGTATTTACTTATGCATGACTTCCCACATCAAGTGGAGAACATTGTTGTAATCTTGTGGAAAGGAGTTTACATTTAATATTTTTTTATTGAAAAGAGAAAGAAAGATTTGTATGGTTTTGTTAGAGACACAAAAAAAGGGGGTCTTCTTCATTGTGAATATTTTAGAGTTAGTTCGAAATAGAAAAGAATGTTCATTTCCTTTGTTTGAAAGTTATATTATATGTGAAAAGGGGAAAGAAATATTTGTCCTTGTAGAATTATTTTTGTTGCAATGTATGTGGAAATGGAAAGAGCTTAAGTGTTAGTAATCTCTTACTTGTTAACTAAAATAGATCATCTCTTAGGACTCAAATTTCATTTGTCTTTATTTTACTTGGTTAAGAAAAAATATTAATTTTAAGGTTAGTTTGTAATTCTCATTTCGAAATTATTGATAATCTAAAAAATGGATAAGGGAAATGGAATGTACTTTCTCCTACTTCTCACTACAATATCAAATTATAAGTTTACAAAAAAAAATCCAAAAAACTTTACACAATATT
Source organism: Taxus chinensis (assembly GCA_019776745.2). Lineage (NCBI taxonomy): Eukaryota > Viridiplantae > Streptophyta > Pinopsida > Cupressales > Taxaceae > Taxus > Taxus chinensis. The sequence continues at coordinate 180,210,681 of CM034152.1, read as the reverse complement.
TTTACTTGCTATCATCAACTCACATAAAAAAAACAAAAAAATTATTACTTATTGATTGTAATCTTGATACCTTGAAGTTTTATCAATATTAAAATATTATTAATAATAATTAACTTATTAATATTAATAATAAATTAATATTAACATACTTAAAATTTTAATACACTTATATATTAATGTATACACATATATAAAGTCGGATGTAACTATATACAAAAGTAGAATATTAGAGTACATTGCTAATATAACCAAAGAAAGTGCTAATAAGACAAAAATTATAAATGTAAGGTTTTAAATCAAAAGTGCAGAATTTTATAAGGGTAACATTTTTTTTATTAAAGAATTTCATTAAGGTAATGGTGTATTGTCCTAGGCTACGGCCCTCCTTTTGAGAATTGTTAAGGTGGGGAGGGGGTGGGGTAGATGACCCCATCCCCATTAAAAAAAAAAAAGAAAAACACTTTAAATTTTAATAGTTTAAAACCCCAAAGGGTGGGGAATACCCTACACCATAGTATGCGGCCAACAAACTGTATTAAAAATCCTATGCATTTTCCTTCCTGCCGCGACCTGCGTGAGTGAGTGTATATATATATATATATATAATCTTTGTCTATTCTTTTGGGTTTTTTGCATGGGTTCTAATTCTTTGTAGTTTAAAAGTAAAATAAAAACAAAAATAATAATAGAAAAAGAAAAAGAAAAAGAAAATAACAAATAAGAGAATGAATACAAATATATCTTTTTCCACATTAAGAAAATACAAATGGATTTAAATGTATATATACGCATAAGTTGTATATATATTTTAAACAAAATGAAAATGCATGCTAAATATAGTTTTCCAAATGAAATTGCTAAAACCCAAAAGCCTAATTGAGAAAATCAAAGAAAATTATGCTAAATAAAATATATTAATGTATTGAAACCCTAGGAGAGGGTGTAAGCAAAATGATGAGAATAATGGAGTTGTAGCTCACTTCTAAAAGCTTAAGAGTGTCTCCAATGGCCTCTCTCCCTCCTCCTCAATCTGCAAAACAAATGGAATGAAAAAAAATCAAATGAGATGAGAAAGAAGGTTTCATAAGGATGCTTTAGGGTTATATTGTCTTTTTTCCAAATCAATAGTCAAAATTTAATCCAAGGGATGAGATTCATCCCTACAAAAAGTAGGTGGAGAGTGGGTGAGTAGAAATTACCCTTTTAATTTAAATGTCTTAATTATAAAACATGAGTTGAATTTTAAGGGGTCACTTTATGGGGTAAGGGGATGTTTATTTTAATCCCATGTAAAATGGACCTTGTTATTTATTTATTTGTGGGTATTTAATTATTAATATTTAAGTATAGTACGAATTTAATTGTTTATTAAATTAACACTTAGAGTGAACTAAACCTCTGTTGGACTAAATCTACTTATTAGTTTCAATGCGAACTTAATAATTGTTTAAAATAGGAAATTATTAATTATTAAATATTATTGACCTTGAAACATTATAATGACAATTGTAGTTTTTGACCCTGTATGTGGGCAGACTTTTCAAAAAAAAATTTCATAATTTTTCTAACTAAATCTAGGTTGTTCTTGAGTCTCTTGCGAGCATTTTAGCGGGCGTTACAGATATCAACATCAAGACTCTTAGTTTATATTTTACACATATAACATTAAAATAAATTCATTATATTCTATTCATATTTTTCATTCACTAAAGGGATTTTTTTTAAAAATAAAATGGCCACAAATTTTATCGTATAATCAAAATATTACTAATTTTTTACTAACTTCTCAAAGTCAAATAACCTTGAAATATTTTGTGTAAAGTATGACCATTTACGTACCTATTATTTTCCACACTATATTTGAATGTTGCACCCAATTTTTAATTAATACTTCTTTAATCAAAATGTAAGAGCACTAAACTTCAAATATATTGTTAGTTATTTTAATCTTAATATTTTTTTTAAAATATAAGTAATTATTTTAGAACATCAATTAATTTTAAAAAACATGTTACCAACAAAAATGTTAGATAAATAATTAATAGGCAAATGATTTTCACTTTGGCATTGCATTTTACATGTTCAAAACTTATTCATCTTTATCTCAAATTATTTATCCCCTGTATGCTTTGAGTAAGATTTGAAATATTAATTCCATTTCCTAATTGAATTATTGAAGCTATTTCATTTTTTTGAAAGATACCTAGTTTTATAATTAGGTTTTGATTTATCGATTTATTAATTTGTTTGTTCTTTATATTTAAGGATATTTTCAATATTTTAAGTTTATTTTAATTATGTTCATTATCAATATTAAAACATCATAAACTTCAACTAAATCAAACATTACTCAGTAATCAAATTTTTTAAATATTTTTAATATCAAACATCTTTCAATTATTATTGTGAGAGTGAAATGAATGTAAAATTTAATGTCAAGAATAAAAGTGAATTACACATGCATTAACAACCTTGGTTTTCATTATAGGAATGCCTCCCCGTCTAGTAAGAATTTAATAGAAAATGATATCTAATTTATTATGTTGAGAAGAATTCTACAATGATTGCATGAAATTTATTATTCTTAGAGGCATTATACAATGAATTTTAAAAATTGAGAATTCTAATGTGACATGCCCATGAAGTAAATATTAAGAGTAATGCTATTTAATGTATATTTTAATTTTTCAAAGTTATATAATTATACTATCGCAATCAAAACACACACACACACACACACACACACACACACACACACACACACACACACACACAAAATAAAAAAGTAGGTTTAACAAACAACAACACAAATTTATTTATGTTAATGTTAATTCTTGGAACGCCCACATATTTCAACATATGTTAATGTTAATACTATTTGAATATAGAACTTGGTGTACAATCCGAATTACACAAATAAAAAGGGGACATACACACCAATTGCCCTTACGATTGGCATGGATGCTGATAATACATAAATTGTAAGGTTAGACTATTTCCAAATCTACAGTTCATTTTGAACAAATGGAATCAATGAGGTTAACATTTATGGCTATCTCTCAAGTAATGTGTTTGGAAGTTATACTAATATTTCTACCATTTACAGATGACCACTATGAAAATAGGAAGAAGGGAAAACTACTTTTGAAACCAAAGAATGAGGCAAAAATTGAAGTTTTAAGAATATAAATTATGTCCCCTATGTAATACACTTTTCATTCTATGATTTTTTCATTTAACGTGATGTACATTTCCTATGTTGATTCATATGAAATAATGCTTTGTTTTTGGTATTATCGTATCTACAATACAAGGCCTGCAGATGCTACTAACATACCTATCTTATATAAATATATGTAAAATATGCTGAGAGGTTTCATTCTAGAGCCTCCTATTCCACTTATGTCAGAAATCTGAAATAGGCACCTAAAAAATGATACCTCTCAACATATTTTATACAAATTTATATAAGATAAATATGCTAGTTAAAATGAATTATATGATTTAATATATATTTTTTCTAAATATATACATTCAAATAATAATGTTATATAAAAAATAATAATCTAATTGATAAGATGAAAATTAAGTTTAATTATATATTTAAAAGCCAAAAAATTGGAATTATAACAAAAACTATACCATAAATGTCTACTAGCATTTTATAAGTATTAACACAAATATTGGGATGGTAATTTTATTTTTATGTTAGCAAGCTATCTATTTTTTCATAAAAAATCACTCTTAACGTGAGAAAGATTAATAAAATAAGAAGCATTCTAATTTGCTTTTTAAATAATTGAAAATATTTATAGAAGCAATAAATAAACTTAGATCAAACTAACTACATAGAAGTTGAGAAAACTTTGACCATTGTTCTAATATATAATCTTTTTAAACAAAAATAATGTAGAGTAAGTATAGATATTTGAGATTTATTTATCTAAAAGATATTGAGATAACTAATATAGGTTGTATAGGTTGTTCTATAGATTGATATCTCTTGTTTTGAAATAAATGTATTTAAAATATCTAAGCTAGTTTGTAAATAATACTTCAAACATACCCAAGCAAAAATAAAAAAATTATTTATATGTTTTATGAAAAGTAAAAGTTAATTAAAAGTTAACCTAAATATTATTAAAGATAAAAGCTAAGTAAAAATTTTTAGTTAAAACTAGCCTAGATATTTATATTGTATAAATATTTGTCAAATATATAGTTGCTTTAAGGTTTGAGATCCGATTTTATATGTTTTATTAAATACATGGAAAAGTAAAAATTAAGTAAAAAAGTAAAGGGCCCTTAGTCTATTGTTGATGTTTTTAGGCTTTATACGAGCCTACCATAAATCAAGTCTTGTTGAGTGCGCAAGGTGAAGAGATACTCGTGGAGAGTCAAAACGGATGAGGCCAGGATCCATGGGTGAATTTAACGGTGTGGATGCCCCTTACTCGTACCTACTTAGGTTGAAGATGATCATTAGTTTAGTTGTAAACTTAGTTGTAATTGTAAATCCACTCTATACTTCCTCCAAAGTATGAGAAGAGATGCCGACAATCTATCTATATAATTTAGTACCCAATGAATGCACACTACTCATAAACAAAAAGTAAAACCTAACTTAGAACTAAAATAAATATTCACTGTATAGACATTGTGTTGAACATAATTTAGAGTTAAGATACGAATAAAAGTAAATAGTAAATACTAGTATTTATAGATTCTATATAAGTAATAACTAAATATAATATACATCAATCAAAATTAACATAATTACTTAATGATTTTGACACTTACTCATTTATTATTTATACCATATTAATGATCTTCCACATTTTTAATATAAATTACATTTGTAGTCACTTATTATTTATATCATATTAATGATCTTTCACACTTTTAAGATAAATTATATTTACATACACACAAATATAAACATTGAGTCCCATCACAACATATATTAATTTAATCATCCAATATCAATAGACAAATATTACATTCTTTCCCAAAAATGATTTTGACACTTACTTATTTATCGTTTATACCATAGTAATGATCTTCCACACTTTTAATAAAATTTGTATTTGTAGTCACTTATTATTTATATCATATTAATAATTTTTCACACTTTTAAAATAAATTATATTTACATACACACATTAAAAATAAACATCGAATCCCATCACAACATATATTAATTTAATCATGGATATCAATAAACAAATATTACATTGTTTCAAACCCGCCTTACCTGTGACACTAGGAACACCTATCGGTGTAATAATTTTTAAAGATACTATTTTAAAAAATCGATCCATAAACTTTTTACTCCAATATTTCCGCTCTGATTGGAGAGACGGACGAAACATTTCCACCAACCGCATTATTTGTAGGAACCTGCTTTTAGGCAGGTAAAAATTTATCCACTATAAAAGCTGCTATGAACAATATTAATAGTGTTATGTGCAGCTCTTCAGTTGCGTCTCCTGCAATTTTTGCGTATCTCTCCGCTGCTTCCAGTGAGAGGTTTGATGTTTCCCATACTCACCATGGCAGCAGAAAAGTCATTGAAGAAGCCATTTTGATTGGTAGTGTAGCTGGTAACCTGAGCATTTGAAGATCCCCCGTTAAATAATACCTGATCAGAGTGAAGAAGCCCTTTCTGACTTATCAGGTTTTTGTAATAATTATTGTCAAAGAAATTGGGAGTGGCAACATCCAAAGGCGAGAGATTGTTGTCACCAGCGCCAGTCCTGCTCGGACACTTTGCTCTCAGAGAAGCGGCAAATGCAGTGTCTATGTTGGATTCATTATAAGCTCGACCTCTGAAGGTGATGCACCGTGCTTGACCAATAGTATGAGCACCTATTACAAACAATCACCAGAATTTCATAACAATTATATAATATCGGTAATTTATATATTCAAATATGGCCCTGCTCGTCAACAACAAAGTATTTTGGCTTACCTGAAAGCGCAACCATATCCCTAGGAGAGAGTCCTTGAGCTCCGAACGCTGAGATGAGAGCGGTGAGATTCGAACTGGGAGCTGGAAGGTTGCTATTTGCGCCGCTTAAACTTGCAGTCCTGGAATCTCGCCTTCCGAGGGTTACTGGCCATGCTGGACCTCCCAACTAGAAATTGTAAATACCAAAAACAAACACAATGAAATCTAATGATTTAATGGAAGGGTAATGAATCATGATCAATTGTAGATTTTCATTTTACATAATGGTAGTGTGTAATGATATCTATATAAGAAAAACATTTCTATTTTACGTAATGGAAGTGTAATCACTTGGACAACTGAATCGATTACCCTAAAGATCACGCACGTTTGCAGTCAATAATAAAACTAAGTTTTTGACTTTGATATTCTAAATTTAGCTGTGGCGCGTTGGTGGGTGGCAGGAGTTGTATCACGCGCAGCTAATGTCAAAATGTCAGCACAAGACACCACTCCTCTGCACGCTCTCCCCACTTGAGCTTTTATGTTATCTATCACGTCGAAGCCTCTCAGTGAATTGGCATTTGGTGCCGCAGTCTTTTCTCCCGTGAAATTTGGGGTGTCATCTAACAATACTGACCCGTCGCAACCCTGCAAATGTTACAAACAGATATCGTGAATAATATAACTGTTGAAGAACATAGAAAGAAGCTGACAAGTGAGAGAAAGATGTATTACGTTTACAAAACAGTCGTGAAAATGAAGGCGAAGAAGCGATGCGCCCATCCGCGGTTGATTGGTCACAACTTGCTTTATCATAGCATTAACTATTGTAGAAACAGAGGGACATGTATTTCTGTAAAATGAGATGCTTAGCTGAGCATTAACGGCGCTCCAGCACAGACCCACCATAACTATGCATGCAATACTGCTCTTTGAAGAAGCCATTGCTGCTTTCAATACAAGGCAAACTGATACAGGAATTGATGAATACAATATCAACATCACCTGCTTTTATATAGAGGAATTGAAATTGTATGGAACTGCGGACTTACATTCTTCGTTAGCCGGCTTTGACCAGAAGAGTAGTGATCGCTAAAAAGTATATATTCATGTTCTATCCTGTTCAATTATTTATTTCAAATTTATTGATAAAGTATGAGCTGTGATGTGGCCTTCTCAGCGCTTTGATGATTTCATATTTATTTAATCATGTTCGTCCAAGAAACAAGTGAACGACGATTAGATTACCAAATTTCGGAGCAATTTATTTCAGACTCGCTTATTTTCCTATTCAGAGTAGACTATTTTAGTAGTATTAAATATACTTTTTGTTTACCCAGGGTAGACTAATAACACTTATATTCCCGAATTAAATGTGGATTACCTAGACCTTCTCGAAAATAAACTAAATGTTTGACCTTTTGACGATAACCTTTTATAATTGTGCTAAATGTCAATTATTGTTTATTATGTGCAGGGAATGAATATCAATCACAAATTCCATAAAGGTATTGTGGTTGAATATTATTCTATGTGAATGTTGTTTGCAAATAATAAAGAGGGATGCTTGATATGAGGGATATTAAACAAATTTTAATAATGTTTGCGACAAATTTTTTATTGTCCTTTATATTTAGGCAGGGTGTATTTACGATTGCAACCACTTTATTGTCATTTAGATTTTGATTATATATTATATATTGTGTGTATATAAGGTTTTTTTTCCTATTTTTTTATGTAATTCATTTTATATTTATAAGTATTCACGTGTTTCAATTAGTTAAATTTTTTAAATATATGTTATCCATTAATTTTTTTTTTCATTTGGATTGTTATTGTCGATTTAAATGTTTTTTCTAGAGTGGAGTAAACATGTACAAAACAATATAAATCCAGAGAGCTAGCACATTAGAAACTAATCTCAAGTTTCACAAAAACTTCCAAGAAAAAGCAAACATATTCACAAGGCTGAATTGGCCTAAAACATGGCACTAATTGCACGATATGATTTATTACAATAATTATACCCAACTTCACTCCTTATAGATTTTTTTTTCTCAAGCCCCTTTTAGCATCAAAACCTAGAGAAGGTGCCAAGGAAAAAATATTGCGTGTAGGACTCACAATCATTTCATAATGATTTTTAAAGGCATCCCATTTGTGAACATCATTTGGAAATGACATAGAGTAATGTTGGATATATGAGATACTTAAAACAAATTTTAATAAATTTTGGGACATGCTCTTTCGATAATTTATGTCCTTTATATTTAGGTAGGTTCTTTATTTACCAATGCAGTCAATTTATTGTTATTTCAGTTTCTTTTTTATATTATATATTGTTCTTATATAATTATTATTTTGTTAGTTTTATATAATTGATTATTTGTTTGTAAATATGCATATTGTTCAATTCTTTAAAAGAAAAAATTGATTATTATTTATATATGTTACACATGAACATATTTTGACATGATTGATATGGAATACATAGCTCACTTAAAAAAAGAGGAGGCATTCATTTAAATTATTATTGTACATGTTGGTTCTCAAAATAGTCTCGCCCCATTTTGACTTTGAAATATATCGATTTATGGCCTCTTCTATATTTTCTTCCCCCTCATGTTGTGCGTGAGAAGTCTTTGCTTTCTTTTTTTGCCATAATTAATATGTTCCTGGGTCAAGGATCACGTATGGGTCCATTTGTGTTTCCTTGTTTCTCTGTCTCTCTGATAGGTTTGTAATTTGGGTCTCCCATTCTCTGTTCACTCAAAAACTCGGGATTTCTCATTCTTTCCATTTTCCAAAGTCAGGATTTGTTGCCCTTGTCATTTTTGCCCCAAATACTTGATAAAAAATGAATGGATGTAGCTTTGAAGAGTGTATTTGAGCCTTGTAACATTTCTAAATCCTCTATCCTTGGAAAAACTTTCATCTCGGGGCTCAAATTGTTGTTTTTCTGCATTTTACGGTTTTACGGGTGTTTCTCTCGATCAAATTTGCATCCTTGCATCTACAAGGAACATGGCCTCTTTTGGTTGGACGCAGCTCGGTGGGGTACTTCATAATTTTGTAAGTTACCTCCACTTGAAAATCGGCCTATGTGGAGGAACGACGCTCATTTGAAATTTTACTTTTGAGTTTGGCCTTGAAGTTGCACCGAGAGGACACGTGGAGGTTTCCACTGCTTTGCCCAGACTTAGACATATTTTTATGTAACTGATACAGTTTGGCAGAACAGAGACACGTGGCAAGCCCGTGCTCATTCAGGGTCTCCGATTTGGGAACAATTCTAAAAGTATGCCATGAAGACACGTGGAGGCTTCCACCGAGTCTTCTGATACTTAGTCATTTTTCAAACAATTTTGGGAGGTCTGGGACATGTGGAGGAACCACGCATGTTTGGGGACCGACCCTTGAGTTTCATTTTAAAGAAGCACCAGAAGGACACTTGGAGGCCTCTGCTCACTTTGCATTTTGCTTGGAATTTTCAACGGCCAAGGGAGATTGTATCAAACTCTGACACATGGCGCCTTCCAGTTGGCTTCAAGCCTTCAAACAAATTTAATTAGGCTAGGACACGTGGCGAGCCCGCGCTCTTTTAAAGTCAAAAATTTCGGGAACCATCTAAAGATGTATCATTGTGACGTGTGGCAGTTTGAAAAGTCAGAAGGGGTGAGGAAGCAAACCATTGGGTGCAACTTATAATTTTTACCTTTTATACTCAAAAGGATTAAAATACCAAAAATGGCCTGTAAGCCCGATAGAGGAAAGGTCAAAGCTTGCTCCAATCAATGGTGGAGGTGCAGATTCTTGGGTGAAATTTGGAAAAAAATTCTTTTGGGAGAAAAGAATTAAAAGTGAAAAAGGACGCGCAGTTCCATTGGGACCCACGTTGGGACACGTGTCAAGCCCATTTTTCAAGGGCAGAGCTACGGGGATAACTTGGAAAATTTTCCCTTTTCCAAAAATGAGGTGAAATAGAGGAATTTGGCCGTAGATCTGTTGGAACCCACCTTAGGACATGTGTCAGGCTCATTTCTCAAGGGTGGAGGTGCGGAACAAAATGTGGAATTTTTCTATTTCTTGAAAATTTTAGAAAAGGTCAAAGGAAATGCCCGGCCCCATTTTAAATTGAATCTTCCACGTGGATGGCCCAAATTCAAAGTAAAGATCAACAGAAGCTGAGAGTTTGAATATGATTTTCCCCCCATTTTACTGAAACTCACCTAGAAGTGTGAGTCTTCATGATTTCTTAGTATTTCCTACACGCCAAACAGAGAGGAGAGTTAATTTGGATATCTATGTTTGGTGGAGAAGATCTGTGAAATCTTATACCGTTAAGATGAGATCTTACCTGATAGGCTCGATCATGATACTGCTGATTTTTTTTTCCCAGAACATGCATTATGAACTAGACTTGAAAGATTAGGGGTGGAAGTTAGATGGTAGAGTAGAGGGATTATTATTGACTCTGATTTAGTTAGGATGCATGATGATTATGTAAAGAGATGTTTAGATATTGATGTTAATCTACCCCCTGAGCACCTGATTATACTTTTTATAGATGTTGATTCTGGGACATCGCGATATTTGAATCATTGTGCGTAGACACTAGTATACTCAATGTTTGGAATTATTTGGGGATGAAAAATTTATTGAGTAAAATTGTTTCAACTGACACAAATTTATCGTACAAATACTTGGACGTTGTTAGAGGTCGGGGCTGATTTTTCTAAACGATTTTGAAATCTTATTTATATTATTTTACCCGTCCTTCTGAGATGGCCATCTCAAGCCAAACCTGAGGTATTCGTCCTTTACAGTGTTAATTTGATCACAACAAACATCAAGGGATACGAGTGTATAGCACATTGACAAGATCTGAGATTGAATTCGACAAACTTTCACCTTAACGATAAATTGTAATCAAACTTGAGTTAATGTGTTCATTATGTGTGTTAGGGAAAAATTCCCATGTTTGCTTCACCTTCCTGAATGTCTGCCCAATGGGTTTTCTTGTATCCCGTTGGAATCTTACATTGAAATCCTTTGTGAATGTTTGCATGTGATCTTATCCTTGTGATAGTTTGGTGGCATTTACAATTTCATTGTATCATTAAATGATATGTAATCATTATGAGTAGTGAAATTGTTAAGTTAATTAATTTAAAATCACTGTGAATCCAATAATGTACTATAAGATTATTTGTTAGCCTTTGAGGGTATCTTAGGTGTCATGAAACGAAGCTGTGACAATGTTTAGTTTTGAGTTTTCTACACTCCGAGCCTTCATTTTGGAAATCCTTGAAGTTTGTCCTGAAAAGTGCTGATTTTGGAGCCTCTATGTGACAAGTTACATACTTGTCTCATACCTCTTAAAGGAATATACCTAACCATACCCCCGGTTGAAGAGTTGAAATTAGACTTTCATAGATACTCCATTTTGAGTAGAAAAAATGTAAGTTTTAATTGCACTTTTCTTACGTGATTCAAGTTCAGTCCTGCCTGGGGTGTCCCACCAAAATTTGAGTATGTAAGTAAACCACCATATCATTCACCCATACTACCCCTATTATGTCATTGTGTGTATACAATTTGACATTTGGGTTGGGGTTGAGGATGTGTGATGTGGCATACCAAAACATGCAAAAACAATCATCCTCTTCTCATTCCCTCTTCTAGTGGCCTTGAATTGCTTTCCTAGATTTGGTATGTTCCACTTATCTAAAGTGACAACTCCGTTTAGAGAGTTAGGTTCTTTGTTGCGTTAGATCATATTTTCTTCAAGAAGTCTTCTTTGAACAGATTGTCACAAGGAAGTGATATGGCTTGATCTGGGATCCACAAACAACAGGCTACATAAAGGGTCCTCTCACCCTGGTTTGAAACTTTGTACAACTCCATAAAGCAGTGAGGATAGGTCAAATTGGATCTTGTAAGGTGTTACCCATTTTTCCACATATGAAAGTGATAAAGTTGCAATATGCATTTCATCCCCGGCTACAAAATGACACGCTACATGCTCTGCTTGTTTCTAGATCTTCCTGGCAAGCCTGTAATGCTACTCAGCTTCTAAGGGAGAATACAATTGGGGTACCAACAAAGGAAAGGCAACAAGTGTTTAGATGAGGTGAAAATGGGAGAAACTGAAGGCGGAGTTTGGCATACTTGAGTGCCAAAGTCCGTCAAAACATTAAATATCTTGCAATTTCATGGAGGACAATATGAAATAAACCCCTCAAAAGGTTGAGAAAACATAAGCACAATGTGACCAATAAGGGGTCAATAGAGAAGAAAGAAAATGCAATAAAAATAAGTCTAGCAGATTTGAATAACCACAAAACACATATTTTGGTGGTCTTCAAATCAGGATGCACTGTTACCCATTACCCCTGGAGGAGGGAAACAAAAATATACCTTGTAAAGGTCCATGCTCCTTTGTCCTACAACTCAATAAAGTAATGCACTGACTTCTAAATAATGTTGTTACATTCTAATGTGGCATTGCAACCTTTATACATGAGCCTAAGTTTTGGACAATATAGAGAAATATGAGAGAGATTTTCATAGCGATGGAAAAAGAGAGAGAAAATCAAATTGTTAAGCCCATGACCACCAAACAAATGCATCAAATATATGAAAAAAATGATTGGGAATCCTTGGCCAATGACCAAGGATGGTTTCTCCACATCACTTGGATGTCTTGGTAGGAGAATGAATGGGCAGTTACCTAATTCATCAAATCTAGTAGTTGAGCTAGAATTGGAACTACACCTGATAGATCTACATGTGACTAATTTCTGGACCCTATTCCACCAGCTGAAATAAATTCAGTTGACAGACCCTTGTTGAGAGTACATCTTATTGTAGACCTTTCTAACAATGACCACTTTCGATGGAACTCGTATGGATGTTCTTGGGATGGAAGATATGTTGTATTGAATATGAATATTGTAAATTGAAATGTGAAGGAGATATACTCCATTTCTAATTTTTAAAGAAAGAATTGTATTCTATATGACTGAATTTGAGGAATGAAAGGTAAGATAGTTGTCAGTTGTCTTTTGGAACTCAATAAATGAATGGGGCATTAGGTTTCTCAAATTGCATTGTTGTATTGAATCTGATGCCATGTTCAATGTGTTTGAAATCTCTGTTTGAAAGGAAGACTAATGAGTGTGAGAACTATATGGAAAATTTTGTCTAACTTTGAAATGTTAAAATTTGAAATCCCTCAATTACATTTTGGTTTTGAATAGTTTGATTTTAATCAAATATATGTAACATTAGATTGGAATTCCCATGTATTCTAATACTTGGCCAGAACTAAAATGGTACAATATAGATCCTTTAAAATTTGATCTTTGTTTTGTATTTTCAAACTTGGAATTATTTAATCCAAAATGCATATACCAAACTTGTATTTAAATTTAATAACAAATGAAACATTAAATTATGACATAGGATAAGGATCTAAAAGAACTCATCTAGACCTTAACACTTAAGGATTTTTGTTAGAAAACTTAGCAAACTTGGGCTCAAATCATTTCACTGTCTTTCCTGCTCGTCAATAGTTGTAAAAATTTCAAATTGGAGTGTCAATCAAACAAAAATTACCTTCCAGATTCATCCTAAATCCATCTAAGAACAATTCTCCATGTCTAATGGACAAGTTGAGGGAGGAAGAAGATCAATTGATTAAAATTTCATAAGTTAAAATTTACCATATTTTCCTTTTAAAATCCTAGCATATCATTTTCATGAAATTGACCCCTTAAAATACCTTATCAACAACAATAAAGTAAAATATTATGATGTGTCTTTGGAAGAGGGCATTGAGAGTAATTCCAAAAAGTCCTCATTTTGGCTCAAAACTGAGTTTCAAGTAATGTGTACAAAAGTTAAAATGGGTGTTCATGAAATTTTCCTTCATTTGGCGTTAAAATGGAATAATTCCAACTGTTTAAAAATATTATATGGAATATAATTATCATATAACTTTGGATGGACTCGCGGGCCTAGAATTTGTTCCTTTAGCACATTTTTGTACAAAAATGCCAAAGGCATTAATTTCCGCGCCGCTCCGCTAACCCGCAAGCCTTTATTTTGATCAAAAATGTGCCTAAGTTAACAAGAATTTTTTGGGAAAATTTTTCTAATTTTTCCCACTGCCCTGCCTACCTGCAACCAATTAGATGCTACTACATGGCCTCACAAGGCAATGACAGAGGTACAGAACCCATTTAAACCTATAATGTTTTCAAAACCTTTTGTAAGGATTTGAAAAATTTAAAAATTTTTCCCCATGGCCCCGCCAGTTGCAACCACATTAGGTCTTACCACGTGGCGTCACGAGGCGTTATCAAAATAGTGAATCACTAGTAAGAAACTTAGCGCTTTGAAAAATTTCTTTGGAAATTTTTTCTAAGTTCTCCCGCTGACCTGCAACCAATGGATGGCTAACATGTGGCGCCTTGGGCGTCAGCGGAGGCATGGATAGTTTTGATCCCTTAGCACATTTTGACTCTAAAAAGAGAAAATTCTAAAAACTCTAATTAGCAGGCCCGAATTTCTACCAACTAGTTGGGAAATGTGTGACACGTGTCTACATTTGGGCTAACGGGCTACGTGTGAGGCAAATAATTCTTTTGTCCCAAAAGGGAACTTAAAGTGCATACTTGAAAGTTCTCCCCGCTACCTTCGGCCTTACGCATGGGAAAAATTGTGCTCTTCCCCACCCTGCTGGTCTGCGTTCCACCTCTGGGTGAAATTTAATCTCCGAATTCCACAGACCTGAGTTGGGGAAAATTTTCTCCCCTAGGCCCGAGTGATACCCGCTCTTGGGATCCTTTTCCTCTCAAGGTCCACCGGCCCATAACTTAAGAAATATGAGGATTTAGGAGGATATTCTTTATATATACTGGAAAGGTTGAGGAAATTTCCTAATCTAATGGGAATATTTTTGTAGGAAAGTTTTGAGAGTGATAAATTTGAGAAAACTTATAAACAATTAAATATTCTTATCCTTTTAGAGAGTTGGTATAGTGAGAAATTACCCTCTTAACCTAATTGATTAATCTAATCCTAAGTTTGTGAACCTTGTGATCTTTTATAATTGCCATATTAATAAAATTATAAGCTATTCATAATTTTTGTCTTGAAGCTTGCTTGTGATAACTGTTGTTTGGTAACCTGGATGTAGACTTTTTTAAACAAACAAAAATTATCTCATAATTTTTCCTAACTAAACCTAGGTTGTTCTTGGGTCTCAAGTGGGTTGTTTTAGTGGGCATTACAATTTGGAGATGCCTTTCACCATTAAAATGCATTGGCTGTTGGGCTCGATGTGATCTTCCATTATTCTTCTCCCGTGCAGGAATGGGCTAGAATCGACTATGATTAGCGCTTCGGACTTGGTGTGGCACCCTTGTAGGAAGATTCATCTACCAGATGGAGGAGTTGAATGCAGGATTCTTTTTGGAAGTTACTATTTTTCCTTTATTAATATTCTAGCTAATTGAAATAGATCTGATTCAGGACCTCGTGAACCATGTTATATTTTATGAGCACATGTTGTTAAGAAAAAAAATGTTAGGATTTTCCTTTAAGTGACCATAATGTTGGACATAAACTACGTGTGACCATGTTATAGATATTTTAAAAACATGATGTTGATAAGAATTTTGTTGCAGTGATATAGACTCCCTTGAATAAAATTACTCAAGAGTAAGATTTGACACAACTTAGTACTTTTGATAAGCCATCTAAAAACTGGTGTGATATGCCTTGTTGTGAATAATAACCGCATGATATCAACATGATACCTAGAGGGGTACATACTCGTATTGAGAAACTTCAAGATGGATTCCAAGATGAAGTCTTATTTTAGCTGAGAACCGGATGCAATACCCACATGCATACATAACGTACAGTATATTTGCTGTATTTATATGATATATATATGATGATATATATATATATATATATATATATATATATATATATATATACATATATATATATATATATATATATATATATATATATCTGTGTGTGTGTGTGTGTACAGACACACATACATACATACATACATACATATATACATATATACCATATTTATCTTAGATAAATCTATGTCAAAGATGCTCAGAGGTATCATTTTCAAGACATGTATTTACACTTATGTGTAATTCTCCTTTTTTCTATGAGCTCAGAGAAAAAGAGAAATTGTACCCAAGAACATATATTTTGTAAATTAAAATTAAAAACAAGCTACATCGGTCTGTAATCTTATGACATCAAGAGGAAAATTTTAATTATCCACCACCAATACCACTTTTATACCATACAAGCATGTAGGGAAAATTAATTATTATTTTAGAGAATGTAAAAACAAATAAAAGAGTTTTAGAACCAAAGCTCACTTATTCTTGGCATATTACATAGCGACAACCATGTTTTGACTTTTCACTTTATTTGCATGGTATCCATTGTTAATTGTTTGTTTCCTTACTGTAAGGACCAATATTTCAAACACAAATACAACACTGAAAAACTCAGATAACATTTTTCTGACTTGGAGTTTACATGACACAACAAGGGATCACAATGGCTACCACCAACTCACAATAGGCTTGACCCAACATTGACCACCCAGGTACAATGAAATCTACGATGTCAACATGAAACTATTCGCTTCCCATTTTGACAGAACAACACATACAAGTCCAACCATAGAACACACTTACATTTATGGGCATCCCACGAGGAAAGTTTTGTTAAAGTTTCTTGTTTACTAAAACGTCTCTTAATTCTTAACTTACGTTCTTATAAAAATTCATTTAATGATTCGCACAATTCTTTACACAAGGAAGAACTTTTTTCTTTTCTACTATTCACTAAATAGCTTAAGGCCAAGCTTTCTAACATAAATTCATCAATTATATGTCAATAACTTGTTTAATTTATTTGATTTAAGAACATTTCCCATTTCTCACAAGGTTAATTAATCTTACTCAAGTCATTGACACTTGTTCCACACCTCTATTACACATGTGATAAGCACAAGCTTCGATTGAGGGAAAGTACCATTTAGGGTTTAGAACAATAATCTTCCTTGTTTAAGGATTAAAATTTGACATTACTTAAGAAATATCACCATAAATAAAGGCAAGCGTTAATGTAATAGGTCAAAAAGAATTCAGCTTCAGGGTCTCATTGCTTGATTAAGTTTGACAAAGGAAGACAATTTGACATTTCAAACGTTTGAGAAAGAATGAATGGTTTCTTAATAAATTTCCTCCCACTTATAATACCTTATTATCTTCCAAGAACTAGTCAATGACTACAGTATAAGATCACCTAAGACTTCACCATAAAAGGATAATACTGATTAGTTTTTCTTGGGAGAAAAAAAAGTAATTATATTTTGTTACAAAAGATAGTTTCCTCTTTGATTGTTCAAGGGCTCAAATGTTATCAAGTAGATCACATCTATATTAATTTATTCGTATATATAAATTTTAGTTTAACTTTTATAAGGATTATCTAGTACATTTTAAAATGGCTCTAAACACATTGTTACTATGTCTTAGAAAGATTTACAACTCAATATTTTATCTCAAGAGGAAAGTTTACCATTACTCATTTGTGAAAAATATACATGGATAATTCAATTCTTTCCCACATGACGCATGACCCAAAGGGACAACCATCTCTATGGAACCATGAGTAGGGATCAAGAGAGAATAACATTGGTCATGCCATGCTATAAAATTATTAGAATTTTCTATAATACATTAGAATCACCAGAAAACCAAACGGTAATCCACCTTTGTATTTTCCAAGGTAACAAAACAAGGAAAGGTCTCATTGTCACGACAACAAAACTCCGCAACACATAATAATATGACACTATTTTTATTCTAACTTCCCCACATAACCCAAACCAGAATCTTACAACATAAAACTATTCGTAAAAAATAAATTCACAAACAAGTTGATGTAATATTCTACAATTCATTCCCTCATCTACTCACAGAAGCCATCTGCAACACATCATTAACCTGATTCAGTTCACAAGAACTGAGCAAGATAAGGCTACAAAAAGTAACAATAAGCTAATATCTAACGAAATCAAGAAATGATAAAATATTCTATTCCAAGAAGTGGCTCGAAGCTCTTAATTCTAACAACCCCTTAAGACAATTAAGAAAGAAATTTTCCCCCATGCCAATCTAAGTAGAAATCCTTATACTTAAGTTATAAACATTATCTCAAAGCAGCAAAAATTAACCAATCATTTGAGAAGGGTCCAATGGTCTGATAAGTTAGAAACAACAGTCTAGTGTAACAGGATTTCCATTGAATAAAAAATTAGGTTAAAATATTGAGAACTGATATTAAACCAAACAATCTACATTTATAAACAGGTACCAAAAGCACAAGTTGTGATACTCATTTTTAGAAACGACAAAAAAACACAATAAATCCAGGACAAAGCATGGATTTCATGGTTAACATGAAAGGTCAAGTGTATTAAAATTTTAATCATGTAATCATACAAGTTATAAGATGGAAAACTAATACACGATCACCACTCAACATTGTTTAACAAGGGGAAGAAGATAATACTAGTTTTGACCATTGACTCCAAGGAATTTCATAAATATATAAGAAGAGACTAGTTCCCTTATAGGAAAGTAATGACAAGCGAGAGTAACAGGGATTTTTGAAATACAAGTTCAAATTTTAAACATTGAACCAAGTTTTACCACACTAGGGATTTCCAAACTTTCTCTATAATTCTATAGTTTTGTTTTTAAATAGTGTGGATAACTACTTTCCATCACAAGTCCTTGTAGAGTGCCCCTCGTTAACAAATTCAAACCATTCAAAAGTAAAATTTGATTTGTAAGTATCACCTAAAGCCATTAAATTAACATCAACTTCAACTATCAATCAACAATGCATCTATATATAAATACCCCCAACTATCCCTAGTGCTCTTAACCATTTTATCATAGGAAAAGAAGATATCAACACACATACACCATCCAAACATCAATTAAATCAGTGAGTTGCGAAATTATGAAAATTCCCTCGAGACTCATCACAAGTAGAATTATGCAAAGGTAGTTCTAAAAAATAAGGAATACTATCCATAACAAACACATGAAATTACAAATCCCTGTGACGAAAACCTTTATTACAATTTAAGATTCATAAGGGATGGTTAGAGTGCCCATTAAGGAAGAACTTAAATATCGAGACCTACACCAATGATCATCAAGTAGTTGGGTAAGTGTCTAGGATTCTAGTCAATTCTAAAGGAAAACCAAGGTGCACAAAGATTATGTAATCAGGTACCTTAGCGTTGATACCCCCCTTCATACATAATAACAACCAAAAAATTCAACTAAACGTAAAGTTTTGTAGACCTGCGGGAATGATTGGATAACGAAGGGGACACCTACCTATCCCAAGAAAGGAGAACAGGGAGGTCCAACAGACCTCGACAACTACACCTCACCATGGTTGGGTAACACCAAAGGAAAACAACTAACATTACGTCATGACTCGAAAGGATGACTAAGTGTCCATAAAACTATAGTCAACCAGGATCGGGTTCAACCTAGTGGTATTTGGCCAAAGTAAGGTTGTCATGACCCAAGTAATCTGTGCTTAATATACCCGTAGCCGGGAAGGTAAATCTATACCGGATTTGGTTCCACTAATCCAATTGATTTAAGGAGTAGTAAAGAATGGGGAAAAGGGGTATAAACCTTAAATATCAAAACATCTCACATACCCATAAGTGAAATCCTTTAATAGATTAACTACTTGAGTTCCTAGATCTAGAGTCACCAAAACAGGGACAACTCGATTATCTAGAACGAAGAAAAAAAACTAATCTATAGATAATAAGATCATATGAAGAGCAGGGGGATTTAAAGTGCAATAGGCTTGTTTTCATAACCAAAAAATCTAATAATAAAAAACATGAAAAAATTGTTACTTAAACCCATAAATGCAAATAATAATGTTAGGAGGTCGATCATTTAAGCATGAATACACAACAACTAGAGAAGAGGAACACAACTTTGTTTTCCATTTTAACACTGATCACTAGTATAGTTAAAACAAGAAAATATTTCAAGAGGAAAGGAGATCACTCCCAGTAAGTCATACAAAACCACATCAAAATTAGCAGAGACAAGCCAATTTCAGGGAAGGGAAGGTTCCATTTCATGATATTTTTAAATTTTAGCAATTGTAGCAATGGTAGAGTTATCTTTCCTGTTTCTCTAGCTTCTACAAGTCGCATGGACACCACACGGACCAGAAGCAACAATATTCAGGTTGAATCTCTGTCCATAACCATGATGGGTGCTAATAACCCACTCACTCCCACATTGGCATATGCAGGGAGCTCTAAGATCCACCAACTACATTAGACTGAAAGAACCGTGGCTCAAGGACTATCATGACCGCAATATATACACCAAAAAGGGTTTATTAAAAAGTCTCAGGAGACACGCGATAGCCAGAGGAGAATCTAGACTCCACAACCTTACAAACATCCTCCCAGCCTACGTCAAAAGGGGACGGTTAGAGAAAGGTATGGCCATCTAATGAATCATAATGGAAAACCTATTTTTCCAAATACAGCAGCAGGTGCCTACATAGCCATGTATAAAATGTGTGGAATCATCCATGAGGTAGCTTCAATTGACCAAAATGACTCAAAGTTTTGGGGAGGGGGATCTCAAGGTAGTATCCATGAATGTAGGATAAGCACAAATAGAGGTCTAGTAAATGTCCTGCTCAAAATACCCTTTCCAGAATATACTCTTAGCAAAAAACAATAGAGAAAGGAACAGGAAAGGACATCCATCAAAGAACAATGAAAATTGTAAACTAATCAGTTGTAGGTGCAGGAGCCAAGAGGCTATGTATGCAAAAAATACAAGGAGGAACATTGACAAAAATCCTCAAAGAGATGAGGTTGCAAGAAAACCATGGCTATAGGATATGCACTGGAGACTCTTAGACACAATCTTCCAACACCAACAACAACCAATCATGTGTCTAATCTGTTTAACTCGCTTGTACTAGTATGCACACAACTAGTGCTAAAAATGGAGCTTAGACACAGTATGGGGGAAAGCTTATTCCAATAGAATTTTCCTACAAAAAAGGTGCACAAACTATATACCCCAACCAGGAATATTTCCACCACACTCACGCATATTAAAGGTGCATTTAACCACCAAAATTCCTCACGTATTCAACCAAAAAGGTGTGATAAAATTACACACAGTCAAGAAGAAATATTAATAAAAATAAAACTTGCAAAAGCCAGGCACCCAACATAAAGAAGAAGTTACCAGTTCAAATCAATGACTGCATATGCAAATCCTTCCCAAGGGGATCTCACACGAAAAGAGAAATCTGGTTAAAGGCAGATAGTAAGTTCCTTGCAGATTTGCAAATAAAAAAAATAAAATACATAAGGTACATCCACCCACAAAGCGTGCCCAACACGTATAACATTAATTAGAATTCTTTAAATGGAAGGTTGCAATCATATCCACCCATGCATCCAATTGACAGCAAAACAATAAAAAAATAATTGGAATCCAAAGATCATTTCCACTATTCCACCTGGCACACACACTCACAGATATATATATATATATATATAATTTCAGTCTTGTCTCTATTTGGACTACATTTCCTTCCCCTTAAAGAGCATCTTCCTCGATGTGACATAACACCGAAGAAAGGAATGGCGGTAAGAAACAAGAACAAATAAGATGAAAGTATGCCCTATGGTTAAAATTTTAGACGTTAAAGCACGACCATGGGGTCGCCTTAGAAACAATTTGGCGGGATGTTTAACTTTAAAAGTTCTATGAAGATTAGAAGTTCCCTCTTATTCATTATTTAATTAGTCTCTTTCCATTTACATTATTCCTAATTCAAGTTCTTTAGCATTTCCTTGTAGAATTTTAGTTTATTTCTTCGTGAGGGTGCCCAACATGAACTGTTATCACAACACCCAACCAAGGTCATACACAACACTAAGGATTCACAATCATAACTTTACATACTATCATGACTATACAACACCACAAGAGCTTGACCAAATTATGGAAGATAACATGCTCTATCCACATGAAATCATACTTGACACACACTTAGGACTGACATACAATATTCGAACAAAAGTATACTTTAAGAACTAGAATTTTCCACAATTCCACAGATGAAGGTTTCACATAACTCAAAACAATAACTACATGTATGTAGTGTCAAAAGGGCATCAATGCCATATCCACAACATTACAAAACATATCCAACTAACATGGGTAACACATACAACATAGGACCACTCCCAAGACATCATAATAACTCAACATATATCCCAAAACCTCAATCATACACACAAATCTCTTATGCCTCCCTTAAGTCTCTTATGTATCCCTCAATCTCTTATGCCTCCCTCAAGCCTCTTATGTATCCCTCCATCTTTTATACCTCCTTCAAGTGTCTTATGTCTCCCTCAATCTATTATGCCTCCCTAAAGTCTCTTATGTCTCCCTCAATCTCTTATGTCTCCCTCAAGTCTCTTATGCCTCCCTAAATCTCTTATGCCTCCCTCAAGTCTCTTATGTCTCCCTCAATCTCTTATACCTCCCTCAAGAAGGCTGGTTTTCCTATGGCCCTAGGCACATAGAGTCCAGAAACCCCTAACCCAAGTGACATAATAACTCACGGTTCAACAACCCACTGGTTATCTATAACTCCTTGGGGCATACCCCCATACAATGAAGTGGGTCCATAAATCCAACAATTCCATGGTGCATCCCATGAAGCTATTCTACACATCACAACAATAGAACCAGCATAGCAATCTGATTCAAATGCCAAGTGGCAAAGTACAAGCCTTGGGTAAGGAGGTAAAATTTAAAACAAGATCCGAGTCCAAGAAAAAAAAATGGCTAAATAGCCATAGAAACTACCAATAATTCACATGTTAGTACCAAAAACCAAGGAAATACCCAAAATATAAAACATGGCAATCAAGAAAACTGTTGGTCCTTGCAAAAATAAATAAATAAATAAATAAATAAAAATTTCAATTTACTAATAAAATACACATATAATAATATCACATTACGATAATTGTGTGGCCTTATCTGGCCACCAAGGGGGTACTCAATGAGTTGCTGGCACTCAGAACATCAAGCCTCAACTCGTAAAACAACATATCAATAGTACCACTCTCATCATCTCTATCTGAATCATCCCACCACCAGTTCAACAAGGATAAACACAGTCATAGCTACACTTAGGTTTCATACATACAACCACATAAGGAGATAGGAAAGAAGCACATGTTGTTATGTACTAAACCGAAATTCGGCTTGAGTTACTAGCCCATGGTACACCATTTCTAACTCTAAACATACACTTTTACCAAATTCCCTTAGGATCTTTTAGTGTAAGGTTCACAACATAACACGTATGCACATTACTAAAACAATGGAGGCTCCCGCACATTAACCATAGCACCTTTGCATGGTACCGATATAGGGTATATCACATACATTACATCCATGATTTACAACACACCACATCACTACATGCTATACCCAAAGTGCAATTACTATATGATAGGGATCATATACCCACCATCTGTTAAAAAATCATGACATGAATCCTTATATATCACATGCATTACAATTATGATGAGAAAAATCACAACACACAGTCAACTCCCATATAACATGGGGACACACACATTTCTATACAAATGATAATGACATCATTATGAAATCTAGTTCACTACAAACCAACCTTTCCATACAACACACCCACATGTCACAAATGTTGAAAGGCTCCAACACTCCATAATCAACAATAACATTCCTTTCACAAACACAACAAGATGGTACATCAAACTTGAATTCTTATTAAATTCATGAAAAAGAGAGAGAGAATAGTCTCATCTGCAACACATCCACATGCCAACAATTACGCACTAAGTGACATACACAACATGTGTGTTCATAACATCATAATTACAACATAGTTCACGTCACACTTATACCAAATTACTCTTCAAATATCAGCCATCCTCAAGCAACACCATCATCATCATGCAGCACCATCATGTAACACCATCACAACTCCAAAATGGCGTAGAGGTTCAAGAGCATGAACCTCTACTTTGATACCAAGTGTAACCCCACTATTTCACGCACAAATACAACACTGAAAAACATGGACAAATTTTTTTTGACTTACTTGGAGTTTACACGACACAATAAGGGATCACAATGGCTACCACCAACTCACAATAGGCTTGACCCAACATTGACCACCCAGCTACAATGAAATCTATAATATCAACATGAAACTGTTCACTTCCTATTTCGACAGAACAACACATACAGGTTCAACCATAGAACACACTTACATTTAGGGGCATCCCACGAGGAAAGTCTTGTTAAAGTATCTTGTTTACTAAAATGTCTCTTAATTCTTAACTTACGTTCTTATAAAAATTAATTTAATGATTCACACAATTCTTTTTACAAGGGAGAACTTCTTTGTTTTCTACTATTGACTAAATAGATTAAGGCCAAGATTTCTAAAATAGGATCATCAATTATATGTCAATAAATTGTTTAATTCATTTGATTTAAGAAATTTTTCCATTTCTCACAAGGTTAATTAATCTTACTCAAGTCATTTACACTTGTTCCACACCTCTATTGCACAAGTGATAATCACAAGCTCTGATTGAGGGAAAGTACCATTTAGGGTTTAGAACAATAATCTTCCTTGTTTAAGGATCAAAATTTGATGTTACTTAAGAAAGGTCACCATAAATTAAGGCAAGGACTAACGTAACTGGTCAAAAATAATTCAGCTTCAAGGTCTCATTGCTTGATTACGTTTGACAAAGGAAGAAAAATTTACATTTCAAATGATTGAGAGAGATTGAATGGTTTCTTAATAAATTTCCTCCCACTTATACAACCTTATTATCTTCTAAGAACTAGTCAATGATTACACTATAATATCACCTAATACTTCACCATAAAATGATAATGTTGATTATTTTAGCATGCGAATAAAAAAAGTAATTTTATTTCGTTACAAAAGATAGTTTCCTCTTTGATCATTCAAGGCATAAAATGTTATCAAGTAGATCACATCTACATTAATTTATTTGTATATATAAATTTTAGTTTAAGTTTTATAAGGATTATCTAACCCATTTTGAAATGCTTATCAACACATTGTTACTATGTCTTAGAAAGATTTACAACTCAACATTTTATCTCAAGAGAAAAGTTTACCATTACTCGTTTGTGAAAACTATACAAGGTTACATCAATTATTTTCCACATGACGCACAACCCAAAGGGACAACAAACTCTATGGAAGCATGACTAGGGATCAAGAGAGAATAACATTGGTCATGCCATGTTATACAATTATTAGAATTTTCTATAATACATTAGAATCACCCACAAACCAAGCGGTAATCCACCTTTGTATTTTCCAAGGTAAAAAAAAGAAAAGGTTTCATAGTCACATGATAAAAAACCTCCACAACACATAATAATACAACACTAGTTTTATTCTAAATTCCCCACATAACCCAAACCAAAATCTTAGAACATAAAAGTATTCATACAAAAGAACTTCACAACCAAGTTGATGCAATATTCTACAAGTCATTCTCTCATCTACTCACATAAGCCATCTACAAAACATTATTAACCTGAGTCAGTTCATAAGAACTGAGCAAGATAAGGCTACACAAAGCAACAATAAGCTAATATCTAACAAAACCAAGAAAGGATAAAATATTATATTCCAAGAAGTGGCTTGAAGCTCTTAATTATAACAACTCCTTAAGATAATTAAAAAAGAAAATTACCGTCATGCCAATCGAAGAAGAAAGCCTTATACTTGAGTTATGAACATTGTCTCAAAGCAACAAAAATCAACCAATCATTCGAGAAGGGACCAATGTCCTCATAAGTTAGAAATAACAGTCTAGGGTAATAGGATTTCAATCGAATAAATAATTATATTAAAATATTGAGAACTCGTATTCAAACCAAACAATATACATTCATAAAAAGGTACCAAAAGCACAATCTACGACACTCATTTTCAGAAATGACACAAAAAAATAATAAATCTAGGAGAAAGCACAGATTTTAAGGTTAACATGAAAGGTCAAGTGTATTAAAATTTTAATCATGTAATCATATAAGTTATAAGATGGAAAAATAATACACGGTCACTGCTCAACATTGTTTAACAAGGGGAAGAAAATAATACTAGTTTCGGCCATTGAATTTGTAACACCTGCTAAAATAACCCACTTGAGACCTAAGAAACAACTTAGGATTAGTTAGGAAAAATTATGGAATAATTTTTTTTTGTTTAAAAGAGTCTACAGCCAGGTTACAAGGAAAAAACTATCACTAACAAGATCTAGAACAATTCTAATCCACTAGAACATAATTTTCGTTTATTAACAATTATTAGAGGTCATAAGTTCCAAAA
The DNA here is from genome assembly GCA_019776745.2 of Taxus chinensis. Lineage (NCBI taxonomy): Eukaryota > Viridiplantae > Streptophyta > Pinopsida > Cupressales > Taxaceae > Taxus > Taxus chinensis. The sequence continues at coordinate 180,184,124 of CM034152.1, read as the reverse complement.
TTTAGGGTTAGAAGGTTCAATTAGGTTTAGAGGGTAACACTTCACCATACGCACTCTCTAATAGGATTAAAATTTCAACTTGGTTTTTCTCCCACTTAACACATTCAAAAATTCCATAAATCATTCCAATGTGGGGAAAGTGGGGCAATGGGGAGAAAAAATTCGCTTAACGCCACAAAGGGCTAAGAGGATAACAAGGACCCATGCCTCCACCGACACCTCACGATGCAAGGTGGCAGCGTTTGATTAGTTGTGGGTCATTGGGTTGGTGGGGAAAAAATGGAAAATTTTCCAAAAATTTTCCTAAACAAAAAAATGAAAAAGGGACCCACTCCACCGTCGATGCCTCATGACACCATGTGGCATCACCTGATTGGTTGCTGCCAGGCAGGGAAAATTTGGAAAATTTTCTTAAAATTTTCTGCGAGTACTAAGTTAAAAGAAGATCTGTCCCGCCGTTAACACCTCATGGTGCCATGTGGAAGCTTCTGATTAGCTGTGGGCCGGTGGGGTTGCGGGGAAAATTTGAAAAAACTTCCCAATTTTTTTTTCCTAAGCTCTAAGGAAAAAATTCGGGCCTGTGGGCCCGCCATGGAAAATTTTCCCAATTTTTTACGCCAAGGAATAAAAACTTCAGACACCCATAAATTTTGATAGAGATCTTATTTTTGGGAAAACGAGGACTTTCTAGAAATATCTCAATGTCGTATTTTCACAAAGATCATTACTTTTTTATTTTTATAAATTTTAAGGGGTCAATTTTAAGAAAACATTTTGCAGGCTTTCACAGTTTGAATTGGTAAATTTTAACTTATGATATTTATTCAATTTGATCTTCTTCCTCTCTTAACATGTCAAATAGACATGGGTACATGTTCTTAGATGGATTTAAGGAAGGATTCAAGGTTCAATTTGTCTAATAGATTTACAATTCGAACATTTTCATTTCTTGACAGCAAAACGACTGCAAAACAGTTTGAGCCCAATTTTTCCAAGTTTTAAAATATTTCCTCTAAGTGTTTGTCTAATTGGATTCATTGAGGGCCTAATACTTCAATTTAATCATTTATTTTTTTATTTTATTGTTGCTAGCTTGATCTGTGCATTTTTTGTTTAGATAATTGCCAATTTGAAAGAATAAAATAGAGGGTAAATTTTTAAAGGATCTATTTAATTACTTTCCATCTCCCAAGTGTGGAAATTCATTATAGTCCTAGCCTAATACATTTAGTTGATTCAATCAAACCATTTACAGGCTAAAATGCAAATTCTAATTTCCAATCTTAACATTTTTAAAGGAAAGAGTTTTGCATTATCCTTCATATGCATTTACTTCTTTTCAACAGAGATTTCAAAACACAATAGATGATCAATTTCAAAACAACAACACAAATTGAGAAAGGTAATGCAATCCTATATTGATTCCAAAATGCAACATTACAATCCTTTCTTCTTTTATTCCTTCCCAAACATATATTATATACAGAACATAATAATACATTTTCTTCTCATGTGTTTCACTTTACCACTTTCCAAATAGGGATTTCATAGTGTATGCTAAAATTTTTTTTCCAATGGAATAACAACATATGGACAAGACAAAACCACTTCCATTAATTTAAAGGAACTCTTACAACTTCCTTTCCCTTTGGTTTCACAATGTAGCATACAAAAAACATGTATCTTTCTTTAAAATTCTTTCCAAAACACAAAATAGAGTATAAATCTTTTATATTTCAAATTCCCACTTGCAATCACTACAACATATTTCCATTCAAAACATTTACAAGTTCATCCACCTCAAGTGTGAAATATTACACTGAGATTTGATTTCAAAAGGAACTGTCAAACTGTCTTTTCTCAGCTCCAGAACAACAACATGTATACTCCTCATTCTTCCAATTTGATCACAATAGGAGTAGGGGAAAGGAAACGCTATCCACCCAACCAAGACATCCAATGAAGAGGATAATCCATCCTTCTTCATTGGCCACTGAGCCCCAACCACAATGCAATAAAAGATGTGATCCAACTCATGGCAACAACATGCTTCCACAAACATACAAGCAACATTTTCATGAAGAAACACAATCCCAAATAGAATGTATTTTACAACAACATTACCACTTGACAAACAATACAAAGGCTTCATCAAGAAAGCCAAAGGAGAAAGAAGCTATGGGGCATGCTGCTTATGCCTCCCAAAGGGAAAAATGGGTATCACAACCTGAGAACAACCCACCAAATATATATATATATATATATATATATATATCATTTCAAAACCCTGTGATGCCCTTATGCCTCCCCCAAGTACCCCTTATTCCTCACATTTTCTTATGTCTCCCCAACCTCTTATGGCACCCCATAATGAGTAAATAAATGTAAGTTATTTATTTGTAAGGTTGAACCCAAATCCCAAATCCCTCCACCCTTATACCTTCGTAAAACAACTTGTGCCTCCCACAAAAAAACCCCATAGTCTTCTCCTACACCATTCTTGGGCCATCTACCTAACATCCCACAATATACCAAAACATTCACACAAGAACATATACATATATAAAAGAAGAGCATTTCAAGAGCCAAGCTCCAAAACAACAAGCTTTATCCCAGTACAAGAAATCCAAAATAGCCAAGCACAAGCATGCAACAATCTTCCAAAAACTCCTCCAAGCAAGAGTTCCCAAAACAGTAAGAAGACTTCACCCAAAATGAAGTCTCCAAAGTGAAGCAACCCAAAACAAAAAAAGAAATTCAAATTTTATAGAAGAGGGAAGATAAGCGGATGAGGTTGATCCCTGTAGGATGCCACATCACACATCCTCAAACCCAAACCCCAAAAGTCAACTTCATTCTCCAATTCTTAATAAATAAGTGGGTGAATAATATGACAGATTTACTTACATACTCAAATAAGCCCATACCCCATAAGGAATTAAATTAAATTATGTAAGAAAAGTGTTATTACAACATTCAACTTGACTTGTAAAACATGCATTAAAAAGGTCTAAATCTAACCCTTCAACCATAGGAAAGGTTGGTATGTAAATTTAAGAGGTATGTGACAAGTTTAACTTGCCCCACAAGCCTCCAAAATCAGTCTCCAACAAAAAATTTGAATTTTTGTAATGACCCAAATATCACACACATGAACAACACAGTGAAATACAGGATATCTTTTTTTTTTGACTTGCTTGACACATAACATGACGCAACATGTCGTCACCAAGGATACAACTAACACTGTGAACAACTTGATACAAGGATGGCCATAAAGGCAGCACGGAAACGTTCACACCTATCAAGGACAATTTACTTTTCTTTTTGACAAGACAACATAGAAGTCCAATGACAAAACACACTTACAGTTAGGGCCAACCACAATGAGATATTATTGAGGGTTATTTATTTTAAAAGGACATCTTGCAATTCTTAGCTTACGTTTTCAAGGAGGCTCAGATATGATTCATATAATTCAACTTGTCAAGCTCAAGTTTATTCCTTTGACACTGAGTAATTATCTTTAAATCTTCTCTATTATGACATTTATTTGCTTAATTCATTTATCAAGAAAAAGGAGTATTTAAATTCCACAAGGCCATCTGCTCACCACTAACGCTACTAAGATTCGTTCTTGCCCACAAGACAACATGGTTTTAAGTTCAACACACTTAAGAGAAGAGATACAAGGTGCCTTGAAAAAGGGTTAGAGGGAGAAGGTCGAGATGAAACATCTTTAGGACCTCATTAGTTATTGCCAGTATTTAATTTAAGCTAGGGCTCTTAACCAGAATTATCAACAACTTTACTTAGGCTTCGCTAAAAGTATTAACAAGGAGTAAAAATTTACTTTCCAAATGGCGGTGAGAAAGATGGTGAGGTCTCCAATTTGTTTTCTCTGGCTTATTAAATCTTATCATCTTCAAACAACTAACAGTTCATTTCACCTTAGGGTCATTTTACAAATTTCACCGTAAAAGGAATAATGTTCACTAGAGGAGCTAGGGTTATCATGATATAAAGTTTACTTGCAATGATAGTCCTACCCTTGTTTACTTAAAGAATTTCTTGCTCTCAAGTTGGTGACCCCTACGTTACTTTATTTGAATACAACTTTTAATTTAACTTCAAGAAGTATTAAACAATCCCATGTTAGTTTACTTATGACACTTTATTACTAAGTCATGTCAAGGTTTAACTCAAAATTTATTCTCAAGGCAAGGTTGTAGCAACACTCATTTACAAGAACAAAACAAGATTACATCAATTCTTAAAATACTGATACTCCAACAAAGTCACTCAACAACAATAACCAAATTTTCTTATAATTTCAATGATGGTCAAACAATACAAGGTTTCCAAATTTCAGATGACAAAGTCCACAATACTTTATACTAAGACATTAATCCTCTTTTAAACTTTCCACTGGACGTTAACAATAGTTGAACAAAATAAAAAGGTTTCGAGCAAAGGATCTTCTCAACTGAGGTTGATGACAAAAGTCTACAAATCTATCCCTCATCTACACGCAAAATCCATCTGCAGCAAATTTTCTACAAGAGTCAGTTCACGAGAACTGAGCAAGATACGGCTACACAAAACCACCATAACTATTATCTAACAATATCATGAAAAGGAAGCACTTTATTAAAAGAATTGGTTCAAACCTCTAAACACTATCAACACATCAAGTTATAATAAAGTCTTCATCATGCCAATCAAAGAAGGAGAAGACCTTGTACTTCAGTTAGGAGTAAAAGCAACGAAAGTATAGCAATCGTAAGAGAAAGGCCCTTGGCCCTATAAGGAGAAAACAAATAATCTAGCAAAAAAACATAATTCCCATCAAGTAAGTAATTAAACCATAATTACAAGATTAATATTCGATATATACACCAACCATGTAGAAATTTATCAAAGGTACCAAACGCATAGACTAAATTAATATATTTCTAAAAGAATAAGAGTTGATCGGCCCAAGAAATGGGAAACACGGGTTTCAAAAATTATCACAAAAAGTCATGTATAATCGAGTTTCAAACCGGAAATCAAATAAAGTATACACACAACATAAGTTTCGAGGCAAAAGCAAAGTATATTAGTTTTGACCATTACTACAAAGATTTTCCAATCATCCAAGAAGGGTCAAAGTCTTACAAGCTAGTAGCAAACACGCGAGAGAAGAAGGGGGTTCTGTCCAACAAGAGTATACAATAATGTCATCAACAAATTTTTATAACACTAAAGATTTGCAAACCTCCACTACAATACTAATGTTTGGTTAATTTAAAATAAATTACCCATATCCCAAAACAACCATATTTTACGGCAACCCTTGGTAACACAGTCAACCGTCGCACAAATAGATACAAACATAATTTCTAAGTGACATTATCAAAACAAAACCTTCCGCTATGAATCCATAAGATTATCAAATGAAAGCTGAGTTTTTTCCCGAAGATTAATCACATTTAAGGAAATTTCCATCACAAACTATTACGGTAATTACGTGCATAAAAACCGACCAATATTAATTAATAGCGTTAACATTACAAGGGAGAAAATAATACAAGTTAGGAAAAATAGAAGAACGCCATCAGCAATAATTCTGAGAGGGGGATTAGACCAAACTATTCTAGTGTCAACGAGGTACTGGATTCGCACAATGAAACCTCCAGCTTAGTTGATCCGAAAAGCTAGTTATGGTTCAAGTTGATAGGGATGGTCAAGGTACTTCTTGAGGATGGCCTTAAAAGCCTAGAAACAAGATGAAAGATAGTAAGAGTCTAAACACGCGAGACGGAAAAACACATTGCACACAAACCTTTTCATTCTACTAGTTTTAATACCAAAACTCTAAGCTGGCTAGCCCACGCATTGCTCACACAATCCTACAACCTTTCTTTCTCGATGCCAAAAGGTTATCAAAGGGACTTGCGAAGGGGCTAACAAAAAACATCAAAAGACAACTTGGGTGCTAGGGAGGAGCTTCATAGTTATCATAACTTACTTCCATAATATTGAAAATACTAGTTGATCAACATAATAACTTGCAACTCAATCGCAGAGAAGAATTAATACATAAACAAATAGATGAAGGTCTATCACTCAAGTAAGAGAAACATAACATTAGAGGAGAAGGCACACGCATCCTTTTGACCAACAAACTGTCAACGATAAAAGCTAAAACAAGAAGAAACAAGCAGAAAGAGGAAATCTCCCATCATGACATCCAACTGACATATCAATGCAAGGAAAAAGTGGTTCAATTTCATAATAATTGTAAATATAATAGCAGTAGAAAAGTGTAGAAATATCTTGCCTTTTTCTCCAGATTTAGAAGGTTTCATGGACACCGCCCGGACCAGCAGCAACAATCCAAGCCTAATTCCATTTTCTTCAAGCTCGTTGGGTGCCCAAACATCGACCATCTTTGCACTGGCCCATGGTAGGAGTTCACGACCAGGGTGGGTGGTCTAAAATACTTTCCAACATTGTTCCCAACGCATGTCAAAAGGGAAAACTGCAGTGGGACATGGGAAGCCATCCAGCACAATGGAAAATCTCACATACCCTTAACTTTTGGAGCCCATTTAAGAAGCTGGAAATAAAATCTGGTCTATTATTTATCACTGCAGACCTGGCATAGTGCGCCTTGTTATAGTGCCAGACTATGTCTGTTACAGATTGCTTCACCTGGCATTACCAAAAAATATTTACAAGAAAATTTTCCTCTTTTTTTTTAGAAAGTGATGGAACCGCTTTGCATCTCTCACAACAATCTTGAACAAAACTTGGTGCAGTGTGGCAGTCAACACATACATTAAGGTTCTGAATCTAAAAAGTATCCTGCTACCTTCATCTCCCAAGACATTTTCTCTGACATTGCATAGATCTCCCTAAAACATTTTTCTCTGACATTGCACTAGATCTTCTATGCCCGTGGGTGTGATCTGTCACCTTGAAGGAGAATCCCGAATTTGAGGATGCAGTCGATGCTGAACAGATAACAACAAATTTGGACAACCTGCTTGTTGGAGTGCTCAAAAAGGCCTCATCCACAAAAGGTGAAAACAGTGCGTTACAACATTAGATTCAGAAGTACAGATTTCAGAAGAGTAAGCAATCTTCACTTTTTCTTAAGCTTTCATGTCTAAAGGCTGCAGAGGCATGAAATTGCCTTTTACCACTTTGGAGCAAAAGCATGGCATCTTCCATCATACCCAAATGGCAACATGCCTGTCCAAGAAACAGGTTCTTCCATTCCTCTCATTCAAATTTGTTGGACATTCCAGCACACAGAAGTGTTTTCAATTTGGGTTCCAAAAAAAAACACTTGAAGAAAGCTTTTGCCACCGATTGTTTAGATACATTGTAGCAGGGAAGAACAAACAGCTATGCTCTCTCTACAATTGTTTAGCTAGTTTCTATGGCTTTCTTGAATGGATCAATCTCTCTGGTAGGGATGTGTTCGTCCAACATGTTTGCAACATCTTTGTATCTATGGACATATAAGAGTGCCCTCGCTTTAAGTTCCAATGCCTTCTCACATTTGGGCCTGAGTTTGAGAACGGCATCAAGGAGATTTATTGCTGAGAAGACGTCAGCTGATTCTTTACTTTGAAGTAAATGCCGAGCTTTTCTTACATGCTTCTCTGCAAGAATCCTGCTACTCAGCCACCAATGCCTCTTCACAGAACAAAGAAGATGAATTATACATTACATAAAAGTAATCCAAAATAAGAGTGCCCAGCTTCTGAAAAAACCAGTGACTGACGAGACTTGGTCCTAGAAACAAAAAAAAAGCTTGTGTTCTTGCAATAGGGAGGCTCTCTGCAATGAAACAAAAATGTGTTCTCAACTTTAATAATGCCTTCACAACACTCAAAGAACGTGGAGGAAACATACGTACTAGCCTGTAGCTTCATCTATAACCACCAAATAAAACCCAGCATTCACGATGCAGCAACCAAGGGGCACAGAAAACCGTGCCAGGAGGAAGAAAAAGCGTGCCTAACACCCACCTATACGGATTGAAAGAGAATCAAAAAGAGATCTTGGTGAAGGAAGTCAAGACTCCACCAAATTCCACTGTCTCACGCCAAACAAAGAGATTACAGTTCAATTTAAGAAGTGACAAGAAATTTCACCCATCCGTCAGCTAACCAGGAAGGGCCTCTCAAAGAAAGTGCGCTTGCAACCACTACCATGAAGAATAAAAAAAATACAGTCTACATCTCCTCATGTCTAGCCTGTCACATCTATAAACCAATGTGGGAGGAAAGAAATGGAAGCAACAATAAGTTCACCTCAGAATTTAGCATTGCAACGAGGCACTACATTCTCCTCCCCATAAGAAAAGCATCATCCTCGATGCGACATAACACAGTGGAAAAGAAATGGTTCGCAACCAAGAACAGGTAAAGGAGAAAGTACACTTTATGGTTTAAAATTTTAGTTGATTAAAGCAAGGCCAAAAGGTAGCCTTAGGGACATTTGGTAGAAATTTTAACTTTCAATGTTCTGTGAAGATTGGCAGTTCCCTCTTATTTATTTCATTAGTTCCTTTCCATTAGCATTATTCTTAGTTTTAATTTCTTTTAAAATTATCATCATTGAAGAGTTTTGGTTTATTCCTTATTGTGGGTGCCCAACAAGAACTGCTAACACAACACCCTATCAGGTTCACAAGACACTACAGATTCACAAGCACGCAAGTATATACTTCAAGATTTTATTACACCACAAAAGTTACTCAAATACGGAATGGAATAGGCACATTCCACATAACATAGTACTCGACACACATCAATGACTGACATACAAAAATACTTAACCAAAACAGTACTACAATCCACCAGACATTTCCTCAATTTGCATCAATGAAAAATTCACATAACACCAAACCATGCTACAGGTACATAGTGTCCACAAGGGAATCAATGACATATCCACAACATCACAACACATATCCATCTGACATGAGTAACACATACATCAAAATACCACTACCAAAACATCACAATAACTCAACGTATATCCTGAAACATCAACCATACAGACAAATATCATAAGCCTCCCTCCAACTCTTATGCCTCCCTCAAGTCTCTTATGCCTCCCTCAAACTCTTATGCCTCCCTCAAGTCTCTTATGCCTCCCTCAAGTCTCTTATGCCTCCCTCAAACTCTTATGCCTCCCTCAAGTCTCTTATGCCTCCCTCAAACTCTTATGCCTCCCTCAAGGAGGCCGGTTGACCCTATGGTCCAAGACACATAGAGTTCGAACACTCCTAACCCAAGTGACATAATAACGCGTGGTTCAACAACCTGCTAGTTATCTGTAACTCCTTGGGGCGTACCCCCATACAACGAAGCAGGTCCATAGGTCCAACCAATCCATGGTGCATCCTATGACCCTATTCCACATATCACGACAATAGAACCAGCACAACAATCCAATCCAAAGTGCCAAGTGGCAAAGTACAAGCCTTGGGCAAGGCGGTAAAAATTCCAAATTTAAAAGAAGACCCAAAATCAAGCAAAATAAATGGCCAAATAGCCATAGTTAGTATCAAAATCCCCATGTTAGTGCCACAAACCAAGGAAATGCCCAAAATTTTAATGCATGGCAATCAAGAAAAGCTGCTGGTCCTTACAAAATAAAGCAAAAAGCTCAATTTACGAATAAAATCAACTTATAATAATGTCACATTACGATAACTGTGTGGAATTATCTAGCCACCAAAGGGGTACTCAATGAGTTTCTAGCACTCTGAACATCGAGCCTCAGCTCATAAAATACATATCAATAATACAAATTTCATCACCTCTATCTGAATCATCCCGCCACCACTTCTACAAGGCTAAACATAGTCATAGTTGCACTTAGGTTGCGTACATGCAACCACATAGGGAGAGAGGAAAGAATCACATGTTATCTACTAAACCAAGTTTTGGCTCGAGTTATTGACCCATGGTACACCATTCCTCACTCTCAACATACACTTCTACCGATTCCCCTCAGAGTTGGTTAGTGTAAGGTTCACAACATAACATACAACAACATCACTAACATAACGGTGGCACACACATAACTACCATAACGTCTTACATATGGTACATATATAGGGTAGATCATGATCATACATTCACTGAGTGTAACACACCACTTTACCACATTCTACACCCAAAGTGCAATCACCAAACGATAGGGTTCATACACTCACCGTATGACCCCAAATCAAAACGTGAAGCATTACATATTTGCACAAATCATACATACGATGAACATAGTACATCACAATATAACATCCATTGCTACATAACAAGGTGGTACACACATTTCTCTCAGAACATGGTAAAAAACATCATGATACAACTCATCTCTTTTAACATCGATCTAGTCATACAACACATTGATACACCTACATGTCACAATATGTCACAAATGCTCCAACACTATGTCATCCACATTACAATTCTTTTCACACGCCACAAACAGTAATCACACGTGAAATCTTCATAGAATCCACAAGAAGGAGAGAGAATACTCTCATCCCCAACGTATCAACATGATTAAAAACACGCACAAAGTGACATACACATCATGTGGATTCATAGAATCACAATTACGACATGGATCACATTCACACTCCGAAAGCACATTACTCTTTCAATGCATCAAATTCGTCAGTCGGGCAATTCCATTTTCTCCATGAAACAACATCATGTCCACCTCACCATTTTCACATAACATCACCATGTTGGGCAACACCAAAAGAGCCGATAGTTCTTTGAGCATGTAACCTACGCTCTAATAGTCAAGTGTGAATCATTCCCAGAAAATCCACATTGTACGAACAACATGGTGAAATCCAGGAAACTTTTCGGCCGTACTTGAAGTTGACACATAAAATTCGACGCAACATGTCATCAGCCAAAATTGAGTACAACTAAATCACTTTGTGAAGTGCTGCACTTGAATTACAAGGAAACCGGCCATTCTTCGTACTCGCAGCAATGATTGAATTTGCTTTCACACCGTATGGGACAATTTACTTTTCTTTTTGACAAGGCAATTCATAGAATTTGTCCCAATCATGTCCCAGAACAAACTTCTTTCAGTTGGGCTGTACCACAATGAGATATTCTTGAGGGTTATTTAACTATTTCAAGGACATCTTGCAATTCTTAGCCTACGTATTTCAACCATTTGGAGGCTCAAGATATGATTCGTATGGTTGAAGAGAAAGAACGTTTGGGGTGATTTTCCATACTTATGCCTCCCTCTCTCCCTTAAATGCGTTCACCTCCTGGACTTTCCTGGTGGGCTTTGCAAAAAAGAGTATTTAATATCAAAACCTTGAAACATGCCCTTTGTCTCCCCCTATGTCACCTAGCTTATTTCTCACATTTCCTTATGTCTCCCCAGACCTCTTATGGCACTTAGAAGTGCCATAACAAATAAAGAAATGTAATCAAATTTCTTTGTAGGGTGGACCCCAAATCCCACCTCCCTCCACACTGAGGGGACCTCCCCAAACATACAATTATGCCTGACCAAATCGAAATACCTCATAGAATTTGTGTCTATGATCAACATTCCTTGCAGGGGAACATTTTTTATTTGGTAGCAATGGGAATAAATTACAACGCATTCAATATTTTTCCTAGGTGCAAAGATGGCTAGTATGAACCAGGAGATCCTTTCAAGATCCAAGCAATAATACCCTTCCATGATCTAGTTTTGTTCCAAGGTTCCAAAACAAATTTCATTTCCAATGCTCTCTCATAGTCCAAGATTTAGATTCCAACAATTACAAGCGTGCAACAGTCTCCAGGGCAGAGAGTTTATTGGGTAGCACCTGAACAATTGCAAACAGAAGTTTCCTCAAATGAAGTATGTATAAATTCCCAGCAACTTGCATAGAGTGATAGACCCTAATCGGTTAGCGTAAAAAATTGAATTCAAATATCATAGAAGGGGGAATTTACCGAGGTGGATTCGGTGGATCTATGTAGTAGATGCACACATCATACATTCACTGACTCCAAATTACACTTTACCACATTCTGCACTCAAAGTGAAATCACAATAAATAGGGTTCATACACTCACCGTGACCCCAATCATGATAGTTTTAGCATTACATATTTGCACAAATCATAGCCCATAACATAGTACATCACAGGACTTAACATTTTCCATTGCTACATAAGCAAGGTGACAACTACACATTCAGCTTCGAAACTGGTACAAAACATGCATGATACAACTGAATTTCTTTTAACATTCAACTCTCCAACCATTGATACATTTAGGTTGGTAAACAATATGTTAGCTTATGGTCATTAGGACATCCAGATTGTGGCATTCTTTTCACAAGCCTGGAGCAAAATCAGCTTCTCAAGGAACTATCTCAAGAATCCAAGAAAGATGGAGAATAGTTTCCATGTTACTCCAACATATCACACATGTGGGTTACAAGTTACTGCACAGGGGTGACTGTACATTCACTTTTAATTCATTCAGAATATCACAATTACGACATGGATCACATCATGCTTAAAGCACATTACTCTCCCAATATCTACCACCACCATGCAACATCGTCATCATCGTCATGTAGTAACATCATGTAACACAACCACCATCATGTAACATCACCATACAACACCAATCCGGCCCATAGGTTCGAGAGCATGAACCTACGCTCTGATACCAAGTGTAACGACCCAAAAATCCACACACGAACAACACAGTGAAATACAGGATAACTTTTTTTTTGACTTGCTTGACACATAACATGACGCAACATGTCATCACCAAGGATACAACTAACACTGTGAACAACTTGATACAAGGATGGCCATAAAGGCAGCACGGAAACGTTCACACCTATCAAGGACAATTTACTTTTCTTTTTGACAAGACAACATAGAAGTCCAATCACAGAACACACTTACAGTTAGGGCCAACCACAATGAGATATTCTTGAGGGTTATTTATTTTTAAAAGGACATCTTGCAATTCTTAGCTTACGTTTTCAAGGAGACTCAGGATACGGTTCATACAATTCATCTTACCAAGCTAAGTTTATTCTTAAAACAGAGTAATTATCTTTAAATCTTCTCTATTATGACCTTTATTTGCTTAATTCGTTTATCAAGAAAAAGGAGTATTTAAATTTCACAAAGCCATCTGCTCACCACTAACGCTACTAAGATTCGTTCTTGCCCACAAGACAACATGGTTTTAAGTTCAACACACTTAAGAGAAGAGATACAAGGTGCCTTGAAAAAGGGTTAGAGGGAGAAGGTCGAGATGAAACATTTTTAGGACCTCATTAGTTATTGTCAGTATTTAATTGAAGCTAGGGCTCTTAACCAGAATTATCAACAACTTTACTTAGGCTTCACTAAAAGTATTAACAAGGAGTAAAAATTTCTTTCCAAATGGCAGTGAGAAAGATGGTGAGGTCTCCAATTTGTTTTCTCTGGCTTATTAAATCTTATCATCTTCAAACAACTAACAGTTCATTTCACCTTAGGGTCATTTTACAAATTTCACCGTAAAAGGAATAATGTTCACTAGAGGAGCTAGGGTTATCATGTTATAAAGTTTACTTGCAATGATAGTCCTGCCCTTGTTTACTTAAAGAATTTCTTGCTCTCAAGTTGGTGACCCCTACGTTACTTTATTTGAATGCAACCTTTAATTTCACTTCCAGAAGTATTAAACAATCCCATGTTAGTTTACTTATGACACTTTATTACTAAGTCATGTCAAGGTTTAACTCAAAATTTATTCTCAAGGTAAGGTTGTAGCAACACTCATTTACAAAAACAAAACAAGATTACATCAATTCTTAAAATACTGATACTCCAACAAATGTCACTCAACAACAATAACCAAATTTTCTTATAATTTCAATGATGGTCAAACAATACAAGGTTTCCAAAGTTCAGATGACAAAGTCCACAATACTTTATACTAAGACATTAATCCTCTTTTAAACTTTCCACTGGACGTTAACAATAGTTGAACAACATAAAAAGGTTTCGAGCAAAGGATCTTCTCAACTGAGGTTGATGACAAAAGTCTACAAATCTATCCCTCATCTACACGCAAAATCCATCTGCAGCAAATTTTCTACAAGAGTCAGTTCACGAGAACTGAGCAAGATAAGGCTACACAAAACCACCATAACTATTATCTAACAATATCACGAAAAGGAAGCACTTTATTACAAGAATTGGTTCAAACCTCTAAACACTATTAACACATCAAGTTAAAAATAAAGTCTTCATCATGCCAATCAAAGAAGGAGAAGACCTTGTACTTCAGTTAGGAGTAATAACAACGAAAGTATAGCAATCGTAAGAGAATGGCCCTTGGCCCTATAAGGAGAAAACAAATAATCTAGCAAAAAAAGAATTCCCATCAAGTAAGTAATTAAACCATAATTACAAGATTAAGATTTGATATATACACCAACCATCTAGAAATTTATCAAAGGTACCAAACGCATAGACTAAATTAATATATTTCTAAAAGAACAAGAGTTGATCGGCCCAAGAAAGGGGAAACACGGGTTCAAAAATTAACACAAAATCCATGTATAATTGAGTTTCAAACCGGAAATCAATTAAGGTATACACATAACATAAGTTTCGTGGCGAAAGAAAAATATATTAGTTTTGACCATTAACTACAAAGATTTTCGAATCATCCAAGAAGGGTCAAAGTCTTACAGGCTAGTAGCAAACACGCGAGAGAAGAAGGGAGTTCTGTCACACCAGAGTATATAATAATGTCATCAACAAATTTTTATAACACTAAAGAGTTGCAAACCTCCACTACAATACTAATGTTTGGTTAGTTTAAAATAAATTACCCATTTCCCAAAACAACCATATTTTAAGGCAAACCCTTGGTAACACAGTCAACCGTCACACATGGATACAAACATAATTTCTAAGTGACATTATCAAAACAAAACCTTCCGCTATGAATCCATAAGACTATCAAATGAAAGATGAGTTTTTTTTTTAAGATTAATCACATTTAAGGAAATTTCCATCACAAACTATTAAGGTAATTACGTGCATAAAAACCGACCAATATTAATTAATAGCATTAACACTATAAAGGAGAAATAATGCAATTTAGGAAAACTAGAAGAGTGCCATCAACAACAATTCTGAGAGGGGATTAGACCAACTATTCTACTGTCAACGAGGTACAGGATTTGCACAATGAAACCTCCAGCTTAGTTGATCCGAAAGGCTAGTTATGGTTCAAGTTGCCAGGGATGGTCAAGGTACTTCCTGAGGATGGCCTTAAAAGCCAAGAAACTAGATGAAAGATAGTATAAGAGTCTAAACCCGTGAGATGGAAAACACATTGCACACAAACCTTTTTATTCTACAAGTTTTAATACCAAAAATCTAAGCTGGCTAGCCCAAGCATTGATCACACTAATCCTACGACCTTCCTTTCTCGATGCCAAAAGGTTTATCAAAGGGACTTGTGAAGGGGCTAACAAAAAGTGTCAAAAGAGAACTTGGGTGCTAGGGAGGAGCTTCAAAGTTATCGTAAACTTACTTCCATGATATCGAAAATACTAGCTTGATCAACATAATAACTTGCAACTCAATCGCAGAGAAGAATTAATACATAAACAAACAGACGAAGTTCTATCATTCGAGTAATATAACATTCAGAGGAGAGGGCACACACATCCTTTGGACCCACATACTGTCAACGATAAAAGATAAAACAAGAAGAACAAGCAGAAAGGGAAATCTCCCATCATGACATCCAACTGACAAATCAATGCAAGGAAAAGTGGTTCGATTTTGCAATAATTGTAAATATAATAGCAGTAGAAAGGTGTAGAAATATCTTGCCTTTTTCTCCAGATTCAGAAGGTTTCAAGGACACCGCCCGGACCATTTTTTCATCGAGTGTTCAAGTGATTTTCTTGTAGTCAAGACTGTTGCTTGCATTTCAGAATCATTTCCCAGTGCTTTGACAAATTCATGCATATATTCAAGAAAAGTGGAAGCAAGTTCAGTTCCAAGGCACATTGTTGATGCACACAGGTATAAAAGCTGCCATGTTTTACATAAAGAAGCCCTTTCCGGATTGTTGTGTGTTTGCTTCAGTATTTGCAAAAATAGCTCTTCCCTTAACTTTGAGCATTTCATGGAAGTTTTATAAAGCTTAATAACAATATCCATTTGCTCTTTTGAACTAGCTTGGCCAGCACCATCAGCATTAGTGTATCTCAAAACTAACTGAATTATTTTTTAATAGCTCGGCTCATCAAGTCACTGCTCATTTTCAAGAGAGACATTTGAATTGAATCCTAAATGACATAAAGACCAAGTAATTACTTGCTGAAAAGAGAGCATATCTGCTCCTGTGTAGTTTTCCACGCCATGGGAAGCCGTTCTTTTGCTAAAAATACCAAGCTTTGCAGATGTAGACAAAATGTCTTTGATTCTCCATCATTATCCATGTCTGTTGTCATATTAGCTATCTTTCCTGAAATATTTTTCTCTATGCGCTCTTTCCTCTCTTTTTTTTTCTCTTCTACCACTAAGGAAGAGCAATGCCTCAGGAAACCACCAGTACCAGCACCGGCAAGCGGGATATTTAAACACAAAGACTAGAATGTGAGGAGATATAAAGAATAAATAACTGCCATCATTCACCGCCTTCTCCTCCATTTTCAATTTTCGTAACTGGTTTCAAGGTTAACTAATATCTACGTTTTCATTCAGTACAGCAAGGTGCAGAGCCGTATGACCTTCCCTGTTCATTTCCCACACTAAATCTGGTGACTTTGCTACAAACTTTAGTAAACATTTTATTGTATCTGGGTTTCCTCCCATTACTGCGACAAGTAAGCATGTTCTTCTGGTAGCACCCTCACTATCACTTAATCGATTTTGATACAAATATCTTAAAGGAGGATCCCGAATTTGAGGATGCATTCGATACAGAAAAGATAACAACATAGCTGGACACCCTGCTACACTAGCTTGTAGCTTCATCTAACCACCATGTCAACCAGACTGCACCCAATACCCACCCATATGCATTGAAAGAACAATAAAAGGGATACCAGGTCCTTCCACCCACCGCCAGCTAACAACCTAGTCGACTCCATAGCTAGGCAGGAAAAGGAATGGCGTGAAAAAGTAGATAGAAAGGCAATTAATACCGAGCAAGTGGTTAAATCGAAGTTGTCATTTGCAGAACCACATAATGGTCTAAGCACAATTTGGTGAGACAAGAAAGAAAGGAAAGGCGGTGGTCAGATTCAAGTAAAATGCATTTCCAAGAAGGCCAAAAATGTCATTAAATAAACAATAAAAGTGGTGCATGCGGCCAGCAGATGGGTTACGTGGTTAGGCACAAACAAACGTGTCCAAAATGGGTGAATGCATCCAAAATTTTATCATAAAAAAAAAAAAAAGTTAGAGAACAAGGCACGAGAGAAGGCTTGGTCGGCCGATATGGTAGGAATAGAAATTCACCTTTAAATGGACAAATGAACAAGTACGCAAGCAAGCCTGGTCGACCAACGAGGAAACTAGTGGTAGAAGCTTCAAAAAAAAACACAGGACAATGACCGACCACAGCGTCACAACAGGAGACCCTCTACTTTGCGCAAACCGATGCTTGGTCCACAAAGCGACCAACCAAACAATAGAATCGTTTATCGATAATTAACCATAATGTTGATAACAATCGACAATAAGATAATGAAGTTATCATCGATCGATAATTAAAATAGTAATATTATTATTATTTCTATTATTATTATTATTATTACTTAACAATAATTATTAATCAAATTAAGAAGGACCAACATACAATTTCAACAATTGGAGAATACGGTTTTCTTTTAATATGGGAAAACGTAACAGACGAAGCAGTGCCAGCAACAGAACACCGATACTGACATATTCAGGAATGATGAAGAGGGAGAACAACTGATTATTGTATGTGATAAGGGCGAAGCCACTATTGTTCAACAGAAACGCAACGGTGTTCAATGCTTAGCAACTCGGTCGCCGCAGGACGAACAGGTGCAACGCAGAATAGGGCATTACAATTTCCAAGAATGTAGAGTGTTTCACGCTCAAAATTTAACTTACACATCACTTACAAGGTCACTTACACATTACTTACACATTCTTACAACACTTTAAAACATGGCCAATGACTCTATTAATTACATTCTTATGACATCCTTTAATTAGTTAACTAAAAAATATGATTACTCACAATATTAACACCACATTAAATAAATACTTAAAGGGTAAGTGCACCACATAAAACACATGCAAAAATTAAACAAAAGGGACCAAATAAAATAAAAAAATTAAATCCCTTGGTCACATATAAAGGTGATCCCCCCATGGGAACTCCTAACACAAACAACAAACACAGACAACAAATACTAGTTGCCTTGGTGACCTTGTTGAATTCATCTACAATTCCAATGTGGTTAGTCTCCAATGCCTCGATGTTTGTTGTGATATTTTAACCTGCAAAACACAAATACCTCCTTCAGCCTCATGGCCATATCAGAATGTCCAAAATAATATAAATATAATTAAAATTCCAAAATCATCTAGATATATGAATCACAACAACATCAAAGCAATATAACAATATCCTTTATAGTTTTATCATCAACTATATCATTATCCAATAATTTTCCATTTCTAGGTCTACTCACAATATCCAAATATCACAAGTCTGAACAACATCCATTATATAACCATTTCCAACAGTATATCATCATCAACATATATAATGTCTCTAATAATCATCATGCATCATAACTGAATCAAGTCAACAATAATCCATGATCTAACATTTAACATCATATTATAATAAAGTCCATAATCATGTCCATAATATAATCAACAGTATCATGATTAGTATAAAAAAGGTGTCAAAGGAAAGTGGGCACTACAGACTCCAAGGAATTTCACAATCATATAAGAAGAGGCCACTTCCCTGATAGGAAAGTAATGACAAGCGAAAGCAACAGGGAGTTCTGACATACAAGATAACATTTTAAACATAAAATCAAGTTTTACCACACTAGGGATTTCCAAACTTTCTCTATAAGTCTATAGTTTCATTTTAAAACAATATGGATCACTACATTCCATCACAAGTCCTTTTAGAGTGCCCCTTATTGAAAAATTCAAACCATTCAAAAGTAAAATTTTGTTTGTAAGTATCACCAAAAGCCATTAAATTAACATCAACTTCGACTATCAATAAAAAATGCATCTATATATAAATACCCCCAACTATCCCTAGTGCTCTTAACCATTCTATCATAAGTCAACAAGATATCAACGCACATATGCTATCCAAATGTCAATTAAATCAGTGAGTTGCAAAATTATGAAAATTCCCCCAAGAGTAATCATGAGTAGAAATATGCTAAGGTAGTTCTGACAAATAAGGAATACTATCCATAACAAACACATGAAACTACAAATATTTGTGATGAAAATCTTTGTTACAATTTAAGCTTCATAAGGGATGGTCACAGTTTCCTTAGAGGAAGAACATAAATATCTTGACCTACATCGATGATCGTAAAGTAGCTGGATAAGTGTCAAGGATTCTAATCAATTCTAAAGGAAAACCAAGGTGCACAAAGACTAAGGAATCGGATACCTTAGCCACGATACTCCCCTTCATACATAATAGCAACCATAGCAGTCAACTACATGTAAAGGTTTCTAGACCTGTGGGAATGATTGGATAATGAAGTGGACACCTACTTAGCCCAAGAAAGGAGAAAAAGGAGGTCCAATAGACTTCGACAGCCACACCTCATTGTGTTTGGGAAACACCAAAGGAAAACAACTAACGTCACGCCATAACTCAAAAGGATTACTAAGTGTCCATAAAACTATAGTTAACCCGGATTAGGTTCAACCTAGTGGTTTTTCGCTAAAGTAAGGTTGTCATGACCCAAGTAATCTGTGCTCAACATACCTGTAAGCGGGAAGGTAAAGCTATACCGAATTTGGTTACACTAATCCAATTGATTTAAGGAGTAGTAGAGAAGGGGGTAAAAGGGTATAAACCTTAAAGATCAACACCTCTCGCATACCTAGAAGTGACATTCTTTAATAGAGTAACTACTTGAGCACCCAGATCTAGAGTCACCGAAACAGGGTCAACTCGATTATCTAGAACAAAGAAAAAAAACTAATCTACAGATAATAAGCTTGTATGAAGGGTAGGGGGGTTTAAAGTACAGAAGGCTTTTTTTCACAACTAAAAAAATCTAGTAATAAACAACATGAAAACCTTGCTATTTAGACCCATAAATCTAGTTAATAATGTTAGGAGGTCGATCATTCAAGCATGAATACACAATTGCCAGAGAAGAGGAATAAATCTTTGTTGTCCATTTTAACACTGATAACTAGTATAGTTAAAACAAGAAAATATTTCATGAAGAAAGGAGATTGTTCCCAGCAAGGCATACAAACCAACATCAAAAGTAGTAGAGATAAGCCAATTTCAGGGAAGGGAAGCTTCCACTTCATGCTATTTTTAAATTTTAGCAATTGTAGCAATGGTATAGTTATCTTGCCTATTTCTCTAGCTTCCACAAGTCGTATGGACATCACATAGACCAGAAGAAAGAATCTTCAGGTTGAATCTTTGTCCACAACTATGATGGGTGCTAAGACCCCACTCACTCCCACGTTCGTATAGGAAGGGAGCTCCAAGATCCACAGACTATATTAGACCGAAAGAACTGTGGCTCAAGGACTATCATGACTATAATATATACACCAAAAAGGGTTTATCGAAAAGTCTTAGGAGACACATGATAGCCAGGGGAAAATCCATACTCCAAAACATTGAAAACATCCTCCCAGCCTACGTCAAAAGGGTATGGTTAGAGCAGGGTATGGACATCCAATGAAGCATAATGGAAAATAGGATTTTTGCCAAATGTAGAAGTAAGTGCCTCCATAGCCACGTAGGAAATGTGTAGAATCATCCATGAGGCAGCATCAATTGACCAAAATGACTCAAAGCATTGGGGCGATCTCAAGGTAGTAAGCACAAATGCAGGATAAGCACAAATAGAGGTCTACTAAATGACCTGCTCAAAATACACTTTCCGGAATATACACAGCCAAAAACAATAGAGCAAGGAACATCCAAGTTGGCCTAATGGTGAAGAACATGTTCTCTTGAAATAGAGGTCACAAGTTCAAATCCTGGAGGGGGTAGGGTATGTACGCCTCGGTTGTAGAAAAGTTAGTTTCCTCCCGCATGTGAGTATGAGGAAATCCCATATTCTATAAGGCGCTTGTAGATCCAAAAACAGGCCGCCCAACATTGTGGACTGTAAAAACCTATTATTATTATTATTATTATTATTTACAATACCCTTGCCAGAATATATGCATAGCCAAAAACAATAGATCAAGCATAGGAAAGGACATCCATCAAAGCACAATGAAAATTGTTTTCTAATGAGTTGTAGGTGTAGGAGCCAAGAAGCTACGTATGCAAAGAGTGTAAGGAAATACAAGGAGGGCCATTGAAAAAAATCCTCAAAGAGATGAGGTCACAGAAAACCATAGCTATAGGATCTACACAGGAGAATCTTAGACACAATCTTGTAACACCAAAAACAACTAACCAAGTGTCTAATCTATTCAACTCGTTTGTACTAGTATGCACACAACCAATGCTAAAAATGGAGCTCAGACATAGTAGGGGGCAAAGCTTATTCCAACAACATTTTCCTACAAAAAAACGCACACAAACTATACACCCCAACCATGAATCCTTCCACCACATTCATGCATAAGAAAGGTGCATTTAACCACCAAACTTCCTCATGTATTTATCCAAAAAGGCATGAGCAGATTACACACAACCAAGAAGAAATTTTAATAAAATAAAAATTGTAAAATCTAGGCACCCAACACAAAGCAAAAGTTACCAGGTCAAATAAACAACCCCCTATGTAAATCCTTCCCAAGGGGATCTCACGTGGCAAGAGAAATCTAGGTGAAGGCAAACAATAAGTTCTTGATAGATTTGCAAATCAAAACTATAAAAGACATAATGTGCAACCACCCACAAACCGTGCCCAACACGTATAACATTAATTAGAATTTTGGAAATGACAGGTGGCCATCATATCCATCCTTGCACCCAATTGATAGGAAAACAATAAAAAAAAGAAGTGGAATCCAAATATCATTTCCACTATCCCACCTGCCACACGCACTCTCTCTCTCTCTCTCTCTCTCTCTCTCTCTCTCTCTCTCTCTCTCTCTCTCTCTCTCTCTCTCACACACACACACACACACACACACACACACACACACACATTATTTTAGTCTTATCTCTGTTGGCACTACATTTACACACATGTATATATTTATTTGTTTGGTCTATATTCAAATTAATCCAAAATGCACTATTCTCTTCTTTTCTCACACAACATTGGTATCAAAGCGATTATTCAGTGTAATTCTGTCTTTTTTGTTTAGGTTTCCAAACTTGTAGACTGTGGTGAAATTTGATAGGAAAAGTAGCCTATCATGCAAAAAATTGGTGGTGCTATCAGAATTATTAATAATTCATTATTAGTAGCAGCAATTTGTCAGCTCTTGGTGCCCAAAAACTGCATTGAGACCATCTTTTCTAACAATCATCACAAGGACCTTTGAGGACATCTATAAAATTATGCAACGAGTCTCCCAACATGACTTATCAAACCTACATTTGGTAGAAAAAATACTTAGAGATACATTGGAAAAGTGGTATAGGCTTTTATTAAAGACAAGAAAAACATAGAGGCCAATGCAGTTATCCACAAACTTACCTGTGCATTCTAGGCATAGACTAGGACTAGCCATTGAATCATTATATAGTCGAGTCTTGCATAAAGTATTTCGTTGGAAGACCAAAGAGTAGAACTATCAGTTAAAGAGGATTCAATTGGAGTAAATAAAAGCTCAGTAAAAATCTCAACTTCATCAATTCCATTATAAAGTTACAAGAGAAAAAACATTCATTTAAAACACAAGTAACCAGTCACCAAGGTTGTAACAAACCAAAAATACCAACACAAGGACAACACAGTGAAATACAAGATAATTTTTTTTTTTTGACTTACTTGAAGATAATACGACACTACAGAAGTTCTCTAGGGAATACAATCAACTAAAGACATGCTTTCCACAACACGGACCCACATTGGTTACAGATAAACATGAGGCACACACTTAGGACACAATGGTTCATCTAAAGTATGCAATTTTACAACAAGGTTTTCCCACAGAAGGTTTCTTTAGAATCATGTTTTAGCTGTAAGTGCTTTTACATTCTTTACTTTGCCCAGAGCGATCATGATAGGAGAATCTAAAGTTCATGTCTCCTTTGAAGAATTTTCTCCTACCCTGTTAATGTTAATATACAGTGTAAACAAATTATTGGATAGCAAGAGGTTACTTCATTTACTTGATTAACTTATTCATTTGTGAGGAGGCAGTTAATTTCTCAAGGCTCTTAACTTTATCAATCTGTTTTCGACGTTGTGCTTTTGAACATATATGTTTTACCTTTTCAAGCGGTCAATTTTATTTTATTTTATTTTATTCCAGTACATGACTGTCTAACTCTTGGATTCATCATTAAGATCTTATTAGTTGTTAATAAGATTTCATTGGGGTCAAGAGTCTAATCAGAAAAATTAAAGGTTTCACTTGGGCTTCACTTGAAGAGATAGAAATAAGTATACTGTTTACATTTTCAACGGGTAAGACAGATCAAAGAGTTTCTTAGGTAAGTTCCTTCTATTTATTATAATCTTGTTATCTTCCAAGAATTTAATCATTGATTTCACCTTAAGACCATTCTAAGGACTCACCACAATAAAATATTGTTGATTTGTTTACGTGGGATCACAAGGTATATTTGTTTCTCTTGTTTTCTTTTTGCTAGGTTCAAAAACATAGTCCTCTACCAAATGACACAAGACCAAGGTAACTAGAGCGATGCAAGATGATTCAAGTTTGGATAATTAGAATTAGGTTTGACAATTCAAGGATAAATCATATTCTGAAAAGTGAAAATTGAACAAAGGATACGCATGTCAAAACAAGTTCATTTAATCTTATTGACAATAATATTTCTCAAATTGACTTTCTAACGATAACAACAACCTACACGAGAACAATACAAAATTATAACACAATGCCTTCTAGATAGTCTCCACAATTTCCATACCAATGCTATAAAGCAAAAGAAAAAAATTTGTACAACAGCAGTTCCTAAGAAGGCTGGAATCCACTTTCTACACGTGTTTCTTTTTCTCTCTCTTTTTTTTTTCTTTTCTGCTCAGGAAATCCTCCTACACATTTGCTATCACATGTCAATTCACAAGAACTGAACATGATAAAAGCTATAACATTAAGACAATTTGTTGTTATCTAAATGTTTCAAGGAAGAAGAGCACCGTTGAAGAAGAAGACAATAATTCAAGAGTCTAAACAAGAGCAATTAAAGAGCTGTCCAAAAGCATAAAATGTCTAAATAAAAGGGACGGCACTAACTCTATTTAATTATCATTTTCTCATAGAAGCAGTTAATAAACATCATAGTGAATTTCACCCATATCATAATAATGACCGTCATTAACAAGATAACATTTCGAAACAAAAACAATTACAGGAAGAGAATTAATTTCAAACGTTATTTGTCCCTATTTGTTTAAGTTAGTTCACCAAACCAAGGATTCACTATGCCACTGGAAGATCCCAAACAATCAATCGACATGAGAATATCTAAACTAACATGACTTATTAATATTAAGATGATGTGCCTATAACAGTTAATTTTATGTCAGTACAGAATAAATAAATTGGACAGAAAAGGGATGAAACGCACAAATGACCTCGTATGGGTTACATCCTATCCTAACAATCCTTCTATTAAACTTTCTTCTAATCAAGAGAATTTCTTAAGAAAAAGGACAAACTTGGCAAGACCAAACATAACCATTATAAATCTTACAAGAGGGTTACTCAATCATTCACAAGACACAACACATGATACATAGCTTCCAAAGGATCTGTCGTCAACAACAAGTTGACTTAAACCTTTCTGGTCAACACATAACCATTCTACTACAATGATAGCAAGGAGGTCGTATCACAACGATCATCACAAAAAACCAGTCAACCAATGAGTTTCCAAACACACCAACCCCTAAGTTGTAGAAGACTGAAATTTAAGCATCTTTACGGAGCAAGACGTAGAGTAGTTTCTCACGCATAAAACAAGCATCCCAATTTTAAGATTTGTAACTTCCTCACTAATGATCAAGTAGATCTCGTATCCTCCAACATGTGTGAAACAAAATCAAGGTATGAAAAAGAGTATTTCCTCTGACATTTTAAGATATCTAAAAGAAATGAGAGTAACGTCTAAAGAAGGCATTCCATAGGATCAACTACATTATTCAAACATACAACAGTCACCAAGGGAGAGAAGGTGGTTCCAAAGAAAACAATCTCCAAATGGTGAACATGTATTGATATAAAATTATGAAGATCAACCATGACGCTTGAAGAATAAAAGTATTTCTTCAAGTGATTTAAAAAAAAAATAACAAAAGCAACTAACCTAGTTGAGAGTAATATCAACTTGGCTCAATTCGATAATTAGTCAAGCTAAGCACACACCAAGCCAACCGGGAAGGGTTACTAGAAACTAAAACAACTAAAAGAAAAGAATAGAGACAGGAAAAGCATCATTCACCTATACACAATGCACTCGCAGTACTCAATCCCTAATTCGCAAATACCCGACATAACCCAAGACTACAGATCTCGAACCGAAACAAGAATAAGAAAAGAACAGGAACTATAAGGTTAAGTCCAACAACAATGTTTGATAAAACATTCAAATCGTGAGACCAACATAAAGAACTAGGGGGTGTTCATTACAGGACCCCCACCTCTTTTGTTTTATTAGACTTAAGAACAAAGTTCACCTAACTAATATTTATTAAAACCCAGAAAACAATATAAAAGGCTTCAACCAGTGCAATCATTTCTAACGCCAAAAAGGAATTAAAACGAGCAAGGGAAGTGGAAACCAAACAGCATACCACCACACGAGACATTTATATGAAGAGTAGAGTTATTTAATGAATCAATTAAATAACAGCATAAGAATCAATGGTATAGAGAATATCGTCCCTGATTAAGCTCCCGCAGTTGATAACAAGATGGACAGGGCCTGCAACAGCAACCCAACCAGCACAACTTCTCTTCCTTGGCCTGCTGAAGGTCCAAACTCTGTTAACGGCCATGCTCTTGTCCTTGTCGGTGAACAAACTGGGTGCCACATCTATTACATACAACAGGGGATGAACCATACTGGTAACCATTACCATGAGCTATACTCTCTGAAAGAGGCCCTTGCCAAGTGCAGCCACTCTTGTGGTGCAGGCAATGAACTGTCACACGGCCTATAGCATCAGCCAATACAGGATTTGCCTCTTGCACTGCCTTCGAATCTGTATCAGTAACCAAATACCCGTCATAAGGGCAGGCCCTAGTAGTACTCAACACATAAGTTAGGCAAGGATTGCAGTAAGGATGTGTACATTGGGTTTGTCTAGCCTCGTTAGGGTAAACACGCTGCCTACTAACTAGACAGAAATATTCTCCAGGGAGTGATTGTATATTTATGATACTCTCGTTGTCAAAACCCATGACCTACCCGAGAAAGCAAACCAAATGTATTTTCACCTGTGAAGAAGCTACTACAAAATATCAAGTGTGTTGCTTGTGCAAAAAACATTTCAACTGTAGCTTGCAACGTGTGATAATTCCAACAGCACCCTTTATGCCTGCCAATATAGTGATTCGTTAAAGATGCTCATATCATTTCAAAGCAAAAAGTGCTTCATAAATATTCTGATCTGAAACAGATCCGCCTCCATGGGATACTCTTCCATGAGTTACATCGAAAGACAACAAGAAAACAATAGAGAAACTTATCAATAAATTTCATCAGGTCTTCTGGTAATACTCCCACTGTCACGAATCAGTTTTTTTTTGGATATACAACTCAATGTAAGCTCTGGATTTGAGAAATATCCTGCTACCTTCATCTCCCAAGACATTTTCTCCAACATTGCATAGATCTCCTGTGCCCGTGGGTGTGGTCTATCACCTTATTGTTTGGTGTTGAAGTTGGCTTTGAGCATTGTGAAGAGCATTCTTCCAGGCAGTCACATCATTCCACTTGCTTAGAGGCGGTGGTTCTAAACCATAGCGTGACATGTCCATAGCATGAGGAGCCTTGCCAGCACGTATTCGCTCCTACTCCTTTGCCACCATATACAACATTATATGAGCTTGTATATATATAAGTCTCCTCACACCACACCTTACGCAGACATCCAATACAGGGCAAGTCCCATTTATTTTACTTCATCAATCCATCCCGCTTGAAGCATTTCTTCGGTGGCCTGCAGTAATAAAACAATTTCATCTCATCTTCTTCTTCACTATGAGCAGGTTGTTTGCCATAGAAAACGGTATTCGTAGAAGAAGCAGGAGCAGAAGAAGAAGGAGAAGCGGAATTGTTGGGCTGTTGAGCTGTTGCGAGCAAGACGGCGAGGGCCTCCTGTAACTGTAGCTGAGAGGCATCATCGAGGTCGCTGCCTGCAGACTGCATTCAATACTGAACAGATAACAACATAGTTTGACAGCCTGCCTCTTGGAAGCGCTAAAAAAGGCTTCAACTAAAACTTTTTCTCATCCTTCTACTATGGCTGCAAGACCCTGCAACAACTGGTCTCGACTGTGGTTGCGTGCAACCAGAACATCAGGATAGACACCATGGTTCCTTGGGCTCGCCCTGCAACAGCTGAATGGTGCCTTTTGTTTGCTTCCAAGGCATCTCCTGTTCATGGCATGGCATCAACAGCACACTCTCATCAAAGGAACACTTCAAAGATAATGTGATTGACATGATGCCCATTGGTCCTAAACTGAAAGGATCATATATGTGCAGCGAGTGATCTACCAAATGAATTTCATATGAACTGCCCAGCTCTGTGCAATAGGTCAAAACGATAAACCATTCTGACTGGATCAACATATGTGGAAGCGTAATCATATGTCCATGACGAATGTGAAGGATCTAGTACGCTTCCTGGATTGATCGCTTGCCTAGATCGAACTCGCCCAAACCGACCTTGAAAGCTTAAATGATGTCGGCAACAAATTTGTAGAAGACATGATACCTGGTTGCTCAAGCTTTGGCACATGTCGTCTACAAATCCGAACATAATCTCATTTACCTCACAAATCCCAACAAAACCAACCTCCTTGTTCACGTGGCCAAAACATTTCAAACAGAGTAGGTAGCACGGGGCCCAAGGAAAATGCAAGTCAATGGAATTAAAGGAGGTGGGGCGGCTGGCAGAGGAGGCAGGTGGGAAGAAAGGATCCGATGCCCAGCTGGGCATCACAAAGGTAAATCTTATGATCCAGTGTAGTAGTATGAGTGATTGACAGTTGTTCCCGGAGATGCTATCAATACTAGAAGAAACCATATAGATATGTATCCTTTAAGAGACCAAGGTCAAACCCAAGAGAGCACTAGTTTCTACTTTTCATTGTTTTAAAGTCTCAAAAACTTGCAAGTCAACCTGACATAGTGTATAAAAGACTGTATGACACTAAACATTAGTTACTAATGTGTTAGCAATATAGGCATATATTATTTTGAACATATTGTTCCAATATAGAAAAAACATATAAAATTACGATAATAATATAAATTAATGCCTCCTCTTTTTTTAAGTGAGGTATGTATTCCATATCAATCATGTCAAAAAATGTACTTCATGAGTAATATATATCATAAAAATTGATTATTTTAGTTAAATAATTGAACAATATACATATTTACAAAAATAAAGAACCTACCTAAATATAAAAGACCTAAATTATCGAAAGAGCATGTCCCAAAATTTATTAAAATTTGTTAAGTATCCCATATATCCAACATTACTCTATGTCATATGCAAACGATGTTCACACATACGATGCTTTTCAAAATCATTATGAAATGATTGTGAGTCCTATATATAATATTCTTTCCTTACACCTTCTATAGGTTTTGATGCTTAAAAGGGCCTACAAAAAAAAAATCTAATAAATTTTGGTGAAATGTGCACAATGAAAAAACATATATCGTGACTTGGGGATACTTCAAAGAAGATATTTACTTTTTATAAGGAGAGAATCAAATATGAAAGTGTAATAATTTTGATCCTTTGATCTTTGTTTATTGTGTGAAATTACGTATTTTTGGTGAACTTCATGCAAGTAAACTTTATAACACGATAACCCTAGCTCCCCTAGTGAACATTATGCCTTTCATGGTAAAATTTGTAAAATGACCCTAAGGTGAAATGAACTGTTAATTGTTTGAAGGTAATAAGATTTAATAAACAGGAGAAAACAATTTTGAAACCACACAATCTATCTCTTAGCCATTTGGAAAGTAAATTCTTTTACTCCTTGATAATACTTTTAGCGAAGCCTAAGTAAAGTTGTTGTTAATTTTGGTTAAGAGCCCTAGCTTCAATTTAATACTGGCAATAGCTAATGAGGTCCTAAAAATGTTTCATCTCGACCTTCTCCCTCTATCACTTTTTCAAGGCACCTTATATCTCTTCTCTTAAGTGTGTTGAACTTAAAACCATGTTGTCTTGTGAGCAACAACGAATCTTAGTAGCGTTAATGGTAAGCAGATGGCCTTGTGGAATTTAATTACTCTTTTTTTTCTTGATAAACGAATTAAGCAAATAAATGTCATAATAGAGAAGATTTAAAGATAATTACTCTGTGTCAAAAGAATAAACTTAGCTTGGTAAGATGAATTGTACGAATCTTATCTTGAGCCTCCTTGAAAACGTAAGCTAAGAATTGTAAGATGTCCTTTAAAAATAAATAACTCTCAAGAATATCTCATTGTGGATATTGGCCCTAACTGTAAGTGTGTTCTGTGATTGGACTTCTATGTTGTCTTGTCAAAAAGAAAAGTAAATTGTCCCTGATAGGTGTGAACGTTTCCGTGCTGCATTTATAGCCATCCTTGTATCAAGTTGTTCACAGTGTTAGTTGTATCCTTGGTGACGACATGTTGCGTCATGTTATGTGTCAAGCAAGTAAAAAAAAAAAAGTTATCTGTATTTCACTGTGTTGTTCATGTGTGGATTTTTGGATCGTTACACAAACATTTAGTTTATTTTCGAAAAGGTCTAATTAACAATTAATTGGGGAATATAAGTGTTATTAGTCTACACTGGGTAAACAATAATTATATTTAATACTACTAAAATAGTCTACTCCGAATAGGAAAATAAGCGAGTCTGAAATAAATTGCTCTAATCGTCGTTCACATGTTTCTTGCACGAACATGATTAAATAAATATGAAATCATCAAAGCGCTGAGAAGGCCACATCACAGCTCATACTTTATCAATAAATTTGAAATAAATAATTGAACAGGATAGAACATGAATATATATTTTTTAGCGATCACTACTCTTCTGGTCAAAGCCGGCTAACGAAGAATGTAAGGCCGCAGTTCCATACAATTTCAATTCCTCTATATAAAAGCAGGTGATGTTGATATTGTATTCATCAATTCCTGTATCAGTTTGCCTTGTATTGAAAGCAGCAATGGC
Source organism: Taxus chinensis (assembly GCA_019776745.2). Classification (NCBI taxonomy): domain Eukaryota; kingdom Viridiplantae; phylum Streptophyta; class Pinopsida; order Cupressales; family Taxaceae; genus Taxus; species Taxus chinensis. The sequence goes on along the minus strand of CM034152.1, from coordinate 180,153,305 downwards.
TTCTTCAAAGAGCAGTATTGCATGCATAGTTATGGTGGGTCTGTGCTGGAGCGCCGTTAATGCTCAGCTAAGCATCTCATTTTACAGAAATACATGTCCCTCTGTTTCTACAATAGTTAATGCTATGATAAAGCAAGTTGTGACCAATCAACCGCGGATGGGCGCATCGCTTCTTCGCCTTCATTTTCACGACTGTTTTGTAAACGTAATACATCTTTCTCTCACTCGTCAGCTTCTTTCTATGGTTCTTCAACAGTTATATTATTCACGATATCTGTTTGTAACATTTGCAGGGTTGCGACGGGTCAGTATTGTTAGATGACACCCCAAATTTCACGGGAGAAAAGACTGCGGCACCAAATGCCAATTCACTGAGAGGCTTCGACGTGATGATAACATAAAAAGCTCAAGTGGAGCAGCGTGCAGAGGAGTGATCTCGACCTTCTTCTCTTCTTCTCTTCTTCTATTCTTCTCTTTCTCTTCTCCTCGCTTCTCTCTCTTCTCTTCCTTCTCTTTCTCCCCTCTCTCCTGCCTTCTTTCTATTCTTCTCCTTCTAATCTTCCTCCCTTCTCCAATGAAAAGAAACCTTCCTTCTCTCGGCCGAGTGGAAATCTGCTGCGTCTGTGCTTTCCTCACTCCCTCTCTGCTTCTTTCCTTCAGCGATCACGGGATGGGGTTACTGCTCAATCTATCCTGTCACGAGAACGCTTCTCTATGTCTCTATCTGTGTTCTAACTTAAATCATCTGCAAATTCTCGTAAGGAGTTCTCTTCTTCTATTCTCGTGGTCTCTCTTGTTTGTTAACGCTGTCTTCATCGTTTCGCGCGGAAGAGGACTCGTGTCAGCCGCCTCTATCACTTTTCAAGGCCCTTATATCTCTTCTCTTAATTGTGTTGAACTTAAAACCATGTTTCTTGTGAGCAACAACGAATCCTTAGTAGCGTTAATGGTAAGGCAGATGGCCTTGTGGAATTTAATTACTCTTTTTTTTCTTGATAAACGAATTAAGCAATAAAATTCATAATAGAGAGATTTAAAGATAATTACCTGTGTCAAAAGAATACACTAGCTTTGTAAGATGAATTGTACGAATTTATCTTTGAGCCTCCTTGAAAACGTAAGCTAAAGACTTGAAGATGTCCTTTAAAAATAAATAACTCTCAAGAATCTCTCATTGTGGGTATATTGGCCCTAACTTGTATTGTGTTCTGTGATTGCTTCTATGTTTGTCCTTGTCAAAAAGAAAAGTAAATTTGTCCCTGATAGGTGTGAACGTTTCCGTGCTGCATTTATAACATCCTTGGATAGTTGTTCACAGTGGTTAGTTTTGTATCCTTGGTGACGCCATGTTTGCGTCATTTTATGTTCCAGCAAGGAAAAAAAAAAAAGTTTCTGTATTTTCATCACTGTGTTGTTCATGTGTGGAGTTTTGGATCGTTCACAACCATTTAGTTTATTTTCGAAAAGGTCTCATACACTTAATGGGGAATATAAGTGTTATTAGTCTACACTGGGTAACAAGAATTATATTTAATTTAATACTACTCAACTAGTCCTACTCCAATAGGAAAATAACATTCTGCAATAAAATTGCTCTAAATCGTCGTTCACATGTTTCTTGCACGAACATGATAAATAAATATGAAATCATCAAAGCGCTGAGAAGGCCACATCACAGCTCATACTTTATCAATAAATTTGAAATAAATAATTGAACAGGATAGAACATGAATATATATTTTTTAGCGATCACTACTCTCTGGTCAAAGCCGGCTTAACGAAGAATGTAAGGCCCAGTTCCATACAATTTCAATTCCTCTATATAAAAGCAGGTGATGTTGATATTGTATTCATCAATTCCTGTATCAGTTTGCCTTGTATTGAAAGCAGCAATGGCTTCTTCAAAGAGCAGTATTGCATGCATAGTTATGGTGGGTCCTGTGCTGGAGCGCCGTTAATGCTCAGCTAAGCATCTCATTTTACAGAAATACATGTCCCTCTGTTTCTACAATAGTTAATGCTATGATAAGCAAGTTGTGACCAATCAACCGCGGATGGGCGCATCGCTTCTTCGCCTTCATTTTCACGACTGTTTTGTAAACGAATACATCTTTCTCTCACTCGTCAGCTTCTTTCTATGTTCTTCAACAGTTATATTATTCACGATATCTGTTTGTAACATTTGCAGGGTTGCGACGGGTCAGTATTGTTAGATGACACCCCAAATTTCACGGGAGAAAAGACTGCGGCACCAAATGCCAATTCACTGAGAGGCTTCGACGTGATAGATAACATAAAAGCTCAAGTGGAGACAGCGTGCAGAGGAGTGGTGTCTTGTGCTGACATTTTGACATTAGCTGCGCGTGATTCAGTTGTCCAAGTGATTACACTTCCATTACGTAAAATAGAAATGTTTTTCTTATATAGATATCATTACACACTACCATTATGTAAAATTAAAATCTACAATTGATCATGATTCATTACCCTTCCATTAAATCATTAGATTTCATTGTGTTGTTTTGGTATTTACAATTTCTAGTTGGGAGGTCCAGCATGGCCAGTAACCCTCGGAAGGCGAGATTCCAGGACTGCAAGTTTAAGCGGCGCAAATAGCAACCTTCCAGCTCCCAGTTCGAATCTCACCGCTCTCATCTCAGCGTTCGGAGCTCAAGGACTCTCTCCTAGGGATATGGTTGCGCTTTCAGGTAAGCCAAAATACTTTGTTGTTGACGAGCAGGGCCATATTTGAATATATAAATTACCGATATTATATAATTGTTATGAAATTCTGGTGATTGTTTGTAATAGGTGCTCATACTATTGGTCAAGCACGGTGCATCACCTTCAGAGGTCGAGCTTATAATGAATCCAACATAGACACTGCATTTGCCGCTTCTCTGAGAGAAAAGTGTCCGAGCAGGACTGGCGCTGGTGACAACAATCTCTCGCCTTTGGATGTTGCCACTCCCAATTTCTTTGACAATAATTATTACAAAAACCTGATAAGTCAGAAAGGGCTTCTTCACTCTGATCAGGTATTATTTAACGGGGGTTCTTCAAATGCTCAGGTTACCAGCTACACTACCAATCAAAATGGCTTCTTCAATGACTTTTCTGCTGCTATGGTGAATATGGGAAACATCAAACCTCTCACTGGAAGCAGCGGAGAGATACGCAAAAATTGCAGGAGACGCAACTGAAGAGCTGCACATACCACTATTAATATTGTTCATAGCCGCTTTAATAGTGGATAAATTTTTACCTGCCTAAACGCAGGTTCCTACAAATAATGCGGTTGGTGGAAATGTTTCGTCCGTCTCTCCAATCAGAGCGGAAATATTGGAGTAATAAGTTTATGGATCGATTTTTTAAAATAGTATCTTTAAAAATTATTACACCGATAGGTGTTCCTAGTGTCACAGGTAAGGGTTGTTTGAAACAATGTAATATTTGTTTATTGATATCCCATGATTAAATTAATATATGTTGTGATGGGACTCAATGTTTATGTTTAATGTGTGTATGTAAATATAATTTATTTTAAAAGTGTGAAAAATTATTAATATGATATAAATAATAAGTGACTACAAATACAATTTTTATTAAAAGTGTGGAAGATCATTACTATGGTATAAATAATAAATAAGTGTGTGTCAAAATCATTCTTGGGAAAGAATGTAATATTTGTCTATTGATATTGGATGATTAAATTAATATATGTTGTGATGGGACTCAATGTTTATATTTGTGTGTATGTAAATATAATTTATCTTAAAAGTGTGAAAGATCATTAATATGATATAAATAATAAGTGACTACAAATGTAATTTATATTAAAAATGTGGAAGATCATTAATATGGTATAAATAATAAATGAGTAAGTGTCAAAATCATTAAGTAATTATGTTAATTCTGATTGATGTATATTATATTTAGTTATTACTTATATATAATCTATAAATACTAGTATTTACTATTTCCTTTTATTCGTATCTTAACTCTAAATTATGTTCAACACAATGTCTATACAGTAAATATTTATTTTAGTTCTAAGTTAGGTTTTACTTTTTGTTTATGAGTAGTGTGCATTCATTGGGTACTAAATTATATAGATAGATTGTCGGCATCTCTTCTCATACTTTGGAGGAAGTATAGAGCGGATTTACAATTACAACTAAGTTTACAACTAAACTAATGATCATCTTCAACCTAAGCAGGTACGAGTAAGGGGCATCCACACCGTTAAATTCACCCATGGTACGATCCTGGCCTCATCCATTTTGACTCTCCACGAGTATCTCTTGGCCTTGCACACTCAACAAGACTTGATTTATGGTAGGCTCATATAAAGCCTAAAAACATCAACAATAGACTAAGGGCCCTTTACTTTTTTACTTAATTTTTACTTTTCCATGTATTTAATAAAACATATAAAATCGGATCTCAAACCTTAAAGCAACTATACATTTGACAAATATTTATACAATATAAATATCTAGGCTAGTTTTATCTAAAAAATTTTACTTAGATTTTATCTTTAATAATATTTAGGTTAACTTTTAATTAACTTTTACTTTCCATAAAACATATAACTAATTTTTTTATTTTTGCTTGGGTATGTTTGAAGTATTATTTACAAACTAGCTTAGATATTTTAAATACATTTATTTGAAAACAAGAGATATCAATCTATAGAACAACCTATACAACCTATACAACCTATATTAGTTATCTCAATATCTTTTAGATAAATAAATCTCAAATATCTATACTTACTCTACATTAGTTTTGTTTAAAAAGATTATATATTAGAACAATGGTCAAAGTTTTCTCAACTTCTATGTAGTTAGTTTGATCTAAGTTTATTTATTGCTTCTATATATATTTTCAATTATTTAAAAAGCAAATTAGAATGCTTCTTATTTTATTAATCTTTCTCATGTTAAGAGAGATTTTTTACGAAAAAATAGATAGCTTGCTAACATAAAAATAAAATTACCATCCCCATATTTGTGTTAATACTTATAAAATGCTAGTAGACATTTATGGTATAGTTTTTGTTATAATTTCAATTTTTTGACTTTTAAATATACAATTAAACTTAATTTTCATCTTATCAATTAGATTATTATTTTTTTATATAACATTATTATTTGAATGTATATATTTAGAAAAAAAAATATTAAATCATATAATTCATTTTAACTAGCATATTTATCTTATCTAAATTTGTGTAAAATATGTTGAGAGGTATCATTTTTTAGGTGCCTATTTCAGATTTCTGACATAAGTGGAATAGGTCGCTCTAGAATGAAACCTCTCAGCATATTTTACATAGATTTATATAAGATAGGTATGTTAGTAGCATCTGCAGGCTTTGTATTGTAGATACGATAATACCAAAAACAAAGCGTTATTTCATATGAATCACCATAGGAAATGTCCATCACATTAAATAAAAAAATCATAGAATGAAAAGTTTATTACATAGGGGACATAATTTATATTCTAAAAACTTCAATTTTTCTGCCTCATTCTTTGGTTTCAAAAGTAGTTTTTGTAATGCCCCCCCCTAACCTACCTGGGCTCGGTCAGCGTCATCTTCCTTGCCGGCTGCATATCTTTCAAATCAGATTTTTAATTTGACTTTTCCTTGTGGTTGCCTCCTTCCCGCCATGGCATTAAAGAGCCCTGCACCCTTTTTTTGGCGTGTTCAGTTCTTTCCCTAGTTGGTGGCCGCACATGCCCCAGTCATTAATTCTGTTGACTTACACATGCTGTTCACATGGTCAGGGCTCTCTCCTCCAAACCGCGCCAGTCCTCGATGTGATCAGCAGAGGTGAATGTATCAATCCACTTCTTTAATTCTGTAGCAACATCTGGTTGAAGGTCTTTATCCCCTTGGCATCAAATCGGAGCAAATCAGGAAGGAGTCTTCAACTGTGACAGCTAAGATTGATCGTTCAAGGTAAAACAATGGTGTTTATATGATCTCAAATGGGTAAGAGCATCCATGGAAGGTGTTGAAGCCGTTCTAAGCAGTCCACAAGCTTCAAAAGGTGAAAAGCAAGTCTCAATACTTCCTCAACCTTGACCAGCGATCGTTTTCCAGTCTGTACGCTGTAGATTGTATCACGAGGAGCAAATAGATGTTTTTTCTTGGCGTCTTTCTGTCCTGGTTCTGTCCTGCACGCTCGTTTTTGTTTGGACGGAGCTTCAAGCTAATAAAGCAGACGTGTTGCCTCCCTTTTCTTGAGTGCGGTAAGGTGTGTTCTTGTCTGGAATCCACAATGAACGACCTGCACAGTAAATTACCAGGCAGCAAGAGCGTTTCAGTGAGGCAGAAGCCGTTTTGAGCGCTTCCAACGAGCAGGCTGTCTAACTACCTTGTTATCCATTCAGTTTCAACTGCATCCTCAAAGTCGGGATTCTCCTTCAAGATATTTTTGTATCAAAATCGATTAAGTGACAGTGTGGGTGTACCACGAGACCCGATGAAATTTATTACAAAGATTCTCTGTTGAGACCTTCTTGCTGTTCGATGTAACTCATGGGAGAGAATCCCATAGGCGTGGATCTGTTTCATATCAAAATATTCATGAAGCACATTTTGCTTTGCAATTATATGAGCATCTTCAACGAGTCACTATATTGACAGGCAATAAAATGATGCATGCTTTTGTGTAGGTGACAGATCACACCCACAGGAACGGGAGATCTCTACAATGTTGGAGAAAATGTCTTGGGAGATGAAGGTAGCAAGATTTTTTTTTTCAGATCCAGAACTCTTCCAGTGCTTCCACCAAAAACTCAGTCTTCTTTTGGTGCATCTGCAGTTTGGTTTGAATGTGCAGTATTCAAAGTTTTAGGATGAGCACAATTTAAGCATGCCATCTTATGTGCGGGTCCTTATCAAAAATGATGACTGTGGATTATATCTCTTCAGCCGAGGTTGGATTTTTGAGAGCCATAGAGCCAAGTTTTCAAAGAAGCAAGACAAAGTTTTTATTCAGATTCCCAAACTAATGGTGAACTAAATGGCTTAAACAAAAGTCAAAGCTGTACAGAGAAAAAGAGATCCTTGGAGAATCGAGAGGTTAAAGCTCATAGGCCCTTAGCAGTTTTCAGGGTAATAAGTGGAGTATTGTGTTTGGTAGTTCTTGTTTCTACGGCGTATATGGCCTTGAATTTTCTGGCCCCTGTTTCATTCCTGATGCTTCGTCTGTTTAGCATACATTATTAGGGAGGCAACATCCTTCTTATTTGGTCAGTGGTTAGCTTTGTGGCCGTTCTTATTTGAAAAGATAAACAGGACAAAGGTTATATTTTCTGGACATAGTGTTCCTCCAGGTGAACACATTTTGCTAATTTGCAACCACCGAACAGAGGTAGATTGGATGTACTTATGGGATCTTGCATTACGCAAGAATAGCCTGGGTTACATCAAATATATATACTCAAGAGCAGTGTGCGTAATGTGCCCATCTTTGGTTTGGGTTTCCACATCCTTGAGTTTAAAACTGTTCTTTAGAAATGGCTGCAAAAACATGGTCCGTGGTCAACAATCTCATCCATTATTTCACGCCCTTCAAATCTGCTTCAAACCGCAGCAAATCTCCGTTACAGGAAGAAGGGCAGCTTGAGACAATCAAGGCATGGGAGCTCATGGAAGGGTTAGTAGAAAATACTGGAAGCAGTCCTTTGGTTGTGGTTATCGAGATTGCCATGAAGAAAATCTGTGGATTGAACGCTAGACCGTTCATTTTCTTTTCACAGCATCAAGGACGTCGAACAGCTTGCCAGAGACGAACCCAAACGCCTCCGTCTGGCATAGAGTTACTCCTGGCATGAAGCTCGCTGATGAAAAGCTTAAGTTTTCATCCAAAGCAATGGAAGAGGCAGGAGGGCGAAGTTGAATCTGGAGAAAAAGGAAAGATATTTCTACACTTTTCTACTGTTATTTTATTTAAAAATATTGTGAAATCGAACCACTTTTCCTTGCATTGTTTGTCAGTTGGATGTCATGATGGGAGATTTCCCTTTTCTGCTTGTGTCTTCTTGTTTTAGCTTTTATCGTTGACCGTATGTGGGTTGAAAGGATGCGTGTGCCCTCTCCTTTGAATGTTATATTACTCGAATGATAGAACTTCGTCTGTTTGTTTAGGTGTTTATTCTTCTCTGTGATTGAGTTGCAAGTTGTTAGGTTGATTAACTAGTATTTTCGATATCATGGAAGTAAGTTACGATAACTGTGAAGCTCCTCCCTAGCACCCAAGTTGCCTTTTGACATTTTGTTAGCTCCTTCGCAAGTCCCTTTGATAACCTTTGGCATCGAGAAAGAAAGGTTGTAGGATTGCGTGATCAAGGCTTGGGGCTAACCAGCTTGAGTTTCGGTATTAAACTTTTTGAATGAAAAGGTTATGTGCAGTGTGTTTTCCGCCTCGCGGGTGTAGACTCTTATACTATCTTTAATCTTGTTTCTAGACTTTTAAGGCCATCCTTAGGAAGTACCTTGACCATCCCTGGCAACTAGAACCATAACTAGCCTTACAGATCAACTAAGCTTGAGGTTCTTTGTGCGCACCTGGTACCCTCGTTGACACTGGAATAGTTCTAGTCTAATCCCCCTCCCCGAATTATTGTTGATGGCGCTCTTCTGTTTTTCCTAACTGGCATTTTTTTCTCCCTTGTAATGTTAATGCTATTAATTAATATTGGTCAATCTTTATGCACGTAATTACTGTAATAGTTTGTGATAGAATTTCCCTTAGAGGTGATTGACCTTCGGGAAAAACTCAGCTTTCGTGTGATAATCTTATGAATTCATAGCGGAAGGTTTTGTTTTGATAAAAGTCACTTAGAAATTATGTTTGTATCTTTTTGTGCAACGGTTGACTGCGTTACCAAGGGTTGCTGTAAAATTTGGTTGTTTTGGGATTTGGGTAATGTATTTTAAATTAACCAATCAATAGTACTGTAGTGGAGGTTGCAACCTTTAGTGTTATAAATTTTTTTAAAAAATAAAAAATAAAAATAAAAATTGTTGACGACATTATTGTATACTCTTGTTGGACGAAACCCCCCCCCTTCTTCTCTCGCGTGTTTGCTACTAGCCTGTGAGACTTTGACCCTTCTTGGATGATTGGTAGCTCTCTTTGTAGTTAATGCTCAAAACTAGTATACTATTCCTTCGCTTCGAAACTTATGTTGTGTGTATACTCTAATTGATTTCCAGTTTGAAACTCTATTATCCATGGCTTTTTGTGTTAATTTCTGAAACCCGTGTTTCTCCCTTCTTGGGCCGATAAACTCTTGTTCTCTTGGAAAAATATTATTTCAGCCTATGCGTTTGGTTCCTTTGATAAAATTCTAGACGACTGTTATATAGATCAATTCTCAATCTTGTAATTATTGTTTAATTACTTACTTGATGAGGATATTGTCTTTGCTAGATTGTTTGTTTTCTCCTTATAGGGCCAAGGGCCGTTCTCACATGATTGTTACTTTCGTTGCATTTGCTCCTAACTGAAGTACAAGGTCTTCTCCTTCTTTGATCGACATGTTATAGACTTTATTATAACTTGATGTGCTCATAGTGTTTAGAGGTTTGACCCAATTTCTTGTAATAAGGTGCTTCTTTTCATGATATTATTAGATAATAGTTATGGTGGTTTTGTGTAGCCTTATCTTGCTCAGTTCTCGTGAACTGACTCTTGTAGAAAATTTGCTGCAGATGGATTTTCCGTATAGATGAGAAATATATTTGTAGACTTTTGTCATCAACCTCAGTTGAGAAGATCCTTTGCTCGAAACCTTTTTATGTTGTTCAACTTTTGTTAACACCCAGTGGAAAGTTTGAAAGAGGATCAATGTCTTAGTATAATGTATTGTGGACTTGACATCTGAACTTTGGAAACCTTGTATTGTTTGACCATAATTGAAATTATAAGAAAATTTGCTTATTGTTGTTAAGTGACTTGTAGAGTATCTGTATTTTGAGAAATGATGAAATCTTTTTTTGTTCTCATAAATGAGTGTTGCTTCAACTTTGCCTTGAGAATAAATTCTGAGTTAAACCTTGCCATGACTTAGTATTAAAGTGTCATAAGTAAACTAACATAGGATTGTTTAATAATTCAGGAAGTTAAATTAAAAGTTGTATTCAAATAAAGTAACGTAGGGGTCACCAACTTGAGAGCAAGAAATTCTTTAAGTAAACAAGGGCAAGACTATCAATGTAGGTAAACTTTATAACTTGATATCCCTAGTTAAACTAGTGAACACTACTCTTTTTGGTGAACGCTTAAAACAAACTTAAAGGAAAACAATGGTTAGCTCCTAATAAGATTTAACAAGTAAGAGAAATAAATTTAGAAACCGCTCAATTTGTCTCTCAGCCTTTTTGGAAGTAACTAGTTCCCTTTTGGATAAGCTCTTTCGGTGAAGCCTAAGTAAAAGCGTTAATACTTACGTATAAAACCCCAAACTCCAATTAAACCTTGGTAATAGCTAATGACATCTTAAAGAGGAATTTAACTCGACCTTATCTCCTTAACTCTTTCCCAGAATACTTTGTAAGTCATCTTGATTTTGTTGAACACGAATTCTTGATGTAGTAAGGTAATGAACAATTTTTAGTAATGTAAATATGGACAGATAGCCTTGTGGAATTAAATTAGTCCCTTATTAAATAATGGAACTAAACAACTAATTGTCGTAAAGTGAATACTTTTAGTGAACTTCTCTACAGTGTATAAGAAATTAACTCTGTTGGTAAGATGATTTTGTGCGAATCATGTATTGAATCTTCATGAAAACATAAGTCATGAGTTAAAGGGTGTTATATCAAAATAAGTAACCTTCAATCATTCTTACTGTGGCTTGCCTTATTTGTTAGAGTGATCTGTCGTTGGACTTCTATGTTGTCTGGTCAAAAACAAAGAAATGTGTATTATCCTTGGGGTGTGAATGTTTCCGTGCTGACCTTGTTGTCCTCCCCGTAACAAGTGGTTCCTAGTGATTGGTTGTAACCTTGTGACGACATGTTGTGTCGTGTTGTGTCAAAGCAAGTCAAAAAAAAAAAAAATTATCCTGTATTTCACTGTGTTGTTCGTGTGTGATTATTTGGGTCGTTACACTTTTCCCTTCTTCCTATTTTCTTACTAGACAGGGAGGCATTCCTATAATGAAAACCAAGGTTGTTAATGGATGTATAATTCACTTTTATTCTTGACATTAAATTTTAGATTCATTTCACTCTCACAATAATAATTGAAAGATGTTTGATATTAAAAATATTTTAAAATTTTGATTACTAAGTAATGTTTGATTGAGTTGTAGTTTATGATGTTTTAATATTGATAATGAACATAATTAAAATAAACTTAAAATATTGAAAATATCCTTAAATATAAAGAACAAACAAATTAATAAATCGATAAATCAAACCCTAATTATATAACTAGGTACTTTCAAAAAAATGAAATAGCTTCAATAATTCAATTAGGAAATGGAATTAATATTTCAATTCTTACTCAAAGCACAGAGGGGATAAATAATTTAGGATAAAGATGAATAAGTTTTGACCATGTAAAATGCATTGCCAAAATGAAAATCATTTGCCTATTAATTATTTATCTAACATTTTTGTTGGTAACATGTTTTTTTTTTAAATAATTGATGTTCTAAAATAATTACTATATAATTTTAAAAAACATTAAGATTAAAATCACTAACAATATATTTGAAGTTTAGTGTTTTTACATTTTGATTAAAGAAGTATTAATTAATAATTGAGTGTAACATTCAAATATTGTTTAGAAAATAATAGGTATGTAAATGGTCATACTTTACACAAAATATTTCAAGGCTATTTAAATTTGAGAAGTTAGTAAAAAGTTAGTAATATTTTGATTATACGATAAAATTTGTGGCCATTTTATTTTAAAAAAAATTCCCTTTAGTGAATGGGAAATATGAATAGAATATAATGAATTTATTTTAATGTTATATGTGTAAAATATAAACTAAGAGTCTTGATGTTGATATCTTTTCTCAATCCTCAAATATGTGTGTGTACATAATCAAACTTGAGTTGTTCTATGTTGATCTTGAGTAAAATGTGTTTGTTTCATTTTTGAATGTCTAGAAATAGTTTTTCTTGTTCCTATGGCAATCTTGTATCAAAATCTATCTTAATCTCACAAGTCTCAATCCTTGTGACAATTTAGTGGCATCTGTAATCTCATTTCTTAGATTGATCTTATATTTTTATGTTTTATTGGGTCTTCTAACTCGACCCTTCATGTTAGAATCTCATAGATTGTGTGAAAAATTTCTAATCTAGGCCTCCATTAAAGTACATATTCTGGTTAAAGGAACATTTTAGCTATTCTGAAGCATTCTGTTATCTAGACTTTCCATTTTGTAAGAGTTCTCAGAGATTTGAAAAATCAAGTTTATTCTGCCTCACCTCCAACCAATATTTATTTAAAAACAACTCATCCTACCTATACTACCCCTGTTTTTCATGTGTGTATACAAATGCACAAATTTTAGTACCAAAACATGTAGAAACAATCAAGACTCCAAATGTCTTTAGTAGCCTGAACCTTGCATAGAAAATATCTCCAATATCTAGATTGACAACTCATGAGAGTTATATTTTGTTGCATTGATCATATTTTCTTCAAGGTCTCCTTAACTACTTCATTAGGAAGGATATTTTCATCTCCTCCATAAACAACAAGCTACAAAGGGGTTCTCTTACCTTGGTTGAAAGGCACAACTCAAAATAGTGAGGATAGATCAAATCCTCTTGAGGGTGTTATCCATTTCTCCACATTTGAGTGATTAAGGGACAGTTAGATCTCATCCTTGGCTACAAAATGACTCATCATGATCTATCTGTCTCTAAGCTTCTTGCTAAACCTGTGATGTTGCTCAGACTTTGAAGGAGAATCAATTTGGGTACCAACAATACATTTATATGTTTATTCTATATTGGAAGAATAAGTATAAAATAATGTATGCCTAAGATTAAAAAGGCACATGAGTAGACTAATGTATAGAGCACCCTAAAGTAACCTTTATGAATTATCTCAGGTCAAATTTCATAAAATGTGTAGAGATCATGGTATCCTCAATGTCATTAATGGAAGTAGAGACATCATTTGACATATCTCATGGGTTTGCACAAATACCATAGATTCTTACAACCACGGAGACACATCCAAGATAGGATCTCCTGTTGTATGTCCATCAAGGAAGGTGGAAGTGCAGGGATTAACTGTCAGGAGGTCATCTCAGACTTGTTGAAGGAAATCATAGGAGGGTGTGAACCCTTAAATGGTTGAGTAAGATACATGTGAAACGATGAATGGTTTCTCTAGGAAGAAAACCTGAAGTGGAATAGAATAGGAAGAGGAGATTAGGGTATCCAAACTTTTGATTTACAAGAGGGAGGAGAGGGTAACCACTCTTTAAGTGATCCTATTGTTACTCTTATGGAGTACCTAAAAATCAAAAGAAGAATGCAAGAATCAACACATTTTGAGAACGATTGGATGGCTGGTCCAAGTCTATGCCTAGAATGCATAGGTAAGTTTTTGGATAACTGCATTGGCCTTGGCCTCCATGTTTTTCTTGTCTTTAATAAAAGCCTATACCACTTTTCCAACGTCTCTCCAAGTATTTTTGCTACCAAATGTAGGTTTGATAGATCATGTTGGGACACTCGTTGCATAATTTTATACATGTTCTCCATGTTCCTTGCATTGATTCTTAGAAAAGATTGTCTCCACGCAGGAGTTAGGCACCAACAGCTGACAGGTTGCTGCTACAAAGAATGAATTATTAATAACTCTACTACCACCACCAATGTTGCGCATGATAGGTATTTTTTTCCAATCAAATTTCACCACAGTGTACAGGTTTGGAAACCTAAACAAAGAAGACAAAATTACACTGAATCATCACTCTGATACCAATGCCTTTTTAGTAAAGACGAGAATAGTGCTTTTTTTTATTAATTTGAATATAGACCAAACAAATAAATATATACATGCGTGTAAGGAGAACGACAATCAACAATGGACTCCATGCAAGGAAGGTAGAAAGTAAAAACACATTCGTTGTTATGTAATATGCCAGGAATACCTCAGCTATGGTTCTAAAACTCGTTTTTCTTACATTCTATAAAATAATAATAAATTTTTCCTACATGCTCGTATGGTATCAAAGTGGTATTGGTGGTGGATAATTACAATTTCCCTCTTGATGTTATAAGATTTCATACGGATGTAGCTGCTTGTTATAAATTTTAATTTACAAAAGATATGCTCTTGGGTATCATTATTCTTTTTCTTTGAGCTCATAGAAAAAATGGGCATTATGCATAAGAGTAAATACATGTCTCGAAAATGATACCTCTGAATATCTTTAACATAGCTTTATCTAAGATAGGTATGTTTCATATATTAGTTACCTTATTTTTCTCACTTTTTAATTAATGAAAGTGTAATTTAACATGTGTGTGTGTACACATACATATTTGAGGATTGAAAAAAGATATCAACATTAATACTCTTAATTTATATTTTACACATATAACATTAAAATAAATTCATTATATTCTATTCATATTTCTCAAAACTAAAGGGGAAAAAATGAAATAAAATGAACACAAATTTTACCCTATAACAAAAATCTTACTAATTTTTTTAGTTAACTTCTCAAAGTCAAATAGCCTTGAAATAGTTATTTGAAATATTTTATGTAAAGTATGACCATTTAAATACCTATTATTTTCCACACAATATTTGAATCTTACACTCAATTATTAATTATTCATCTTATCTGTAATTATTTATCCCCTTTGTGCATTGAGTAAGATTTGAAATATTATATCCATTTTCTAATTGACTTATTAAAGCTATTTCATTTTTTTGAAAGATACCTAGTTTTGTAATTACGGTTTGATTTATCCATTTATTAACTTGTTTATTCTTCATATTTAATGATATTTTCAATATTTTAAGTTTATTTTAATTATGTTCATTATTAATATTAAAATGTCAAAAAATTCCACTGAATAAAACATTAGTCAGTAATCAAAGTTTTTAAATATTTGTAATATCAAACATCTTTCAATTAATATTGTGAGAGTGAAATGAATGTAAAATTTAATGTCAAGAATAAAAGTGAATTACACATGCATTAACAGCCTTGGTTTTCATTGTAGGAATGCCTCTATATGTGGTAATAATTTATTATCTTGAGAACCATTCTGAAATTATTGCATGAAATTAATTGTTCTTAGAGGTGTTATACGATGATAGTATGGAGTTAAGGAGTCTAATCTCACATGCCCATGAAATAAATATTAAGGCTAACATTATTTTACATATTTTTTTATTTTTCAAAGTTATATAATTGTACTATCATAATCAACACACACATACACACACACACAATAAAAAAAAGGTGTAACAAACAACAAATTTTTTTTATTTCTGTTATTGTTAATTCTTGTAACTCCCACAAATTTTGACGTTAAAACCACACCAAGGTCTAATAATTTAATGTAAAAAAATTTTGCAAAATATATTTTTCTTTTAAAGAGTTGCAAGGGTAAACATTATTCAATATTTAATTAATTTTTTTGTTTAAATATTTCTAGAAAATCGTGTGATTGTTGACAACTTCTTCTAGGTAGGATGTTGTTTAAGAAAATGAGTAATTTATTTGTAGTAGTTTGGTGTAGAAAAGAATTTGTGCACTACAATTCAATTTTTCAACCATCCTCTGGGCATGACTTTAAACATATAGGTTGCCCACAATTTTTAAATGAGCTACAAATACAACACTCAAAAATGATATGGAAACATTTTAGACCCAAATCCACAAGGAAATTCGATGAGAGAAATGATGAATAGGCAAGAGTATGTCTTTCACTAATGCAATAGAAAAATAAAAAGAATGGTTGATTTTAGTCCAAAATATGAGTTTCAATGAAACCAATAGAAGAGAGAGAAGGTTCTAAAAGAGAAAATTTAATGTGAGCTCTTTGGAAAGGAAATAGACACACAATATTTCACCTAGGAATGAACAATGCAAAGGAACACCTGATGTGTCCCATTGGGTGTGCCAAAAATTTAACCGAATATGTTGTGTGATAAAACAGATAAGGTAAAAGGTCAATGAGGAATATCTGTGATATGTAGGTTGAAGGTTGAATGCGCACGTTACTGAGTTTATCTAATTTTATTTTAGAGAACTTATTTTTGTTTGGAAGGACTACCTGTAGATGTAAAGCAAGACCACCAACTTACAAAGGCTAGATCCAGGAAGTGTGATGCTTCCTTGAATAGATGTTAGTCCTCTATTTTTATCAAATCAATGAAATTAAATACAAAAATTAAAGGTCATATTTCTAACACTTTGATTTAAGTATCTCAAATCATTATCAACAAACTAGATTAAGAAAAGTATTAAAATATAATCTAATCTAGCATCAAGAAAGTAATTTTTCTGGTTAGGACAGTTCACAAAGGTGTTAGGTAAGGTCACATGTAGTGCTCGCTTTCCTTCGACACCTTGTGATATTGATCCTGATACTGCTAACTATATTATTGACATTGTTATAGTTTAATTTAGCATGAAGTTAGATGTTAGATCATGGTTTGTTGTGAAATTTGATTCATATATTTTGCATGATGATTATTAGAGACATTTTAGATATTGATGTTGATATATTGTTTGACATGGTTACATTATAGATGTTGTTTTGACTTGTGATATTTGGATATTTTGAGTAGACTTAGAAAATGAGAATTGAATTAAAATTGGTGATGATATAGTTGTGGATGAAATTGTAAGTGATATTGTCGATTGTCTTGATGTTTGTTATGATTCACATATATGTTGATGATCTATAAATTATATTTATATTCATTTGGATGTTCTAATATGGCCACGAGGCCGAAAGAGGTATTTTGTAGCGACCCATTAATTCACACACGAACAACACAGGATAATTTTTTTTTGACTTGCTTGACACATAACATGACGCAACATGTCGTCACCAAGGATACAACTCACACTATGAACAACTTGATACAAGGATTGTAATGCCCCGCTGGGCAACGACTTCTTTTCCTTTTGCTACCTACCTCCACTGCCACCTTGGCCTCCTCCCAACCACCCGACCTGCCAACGATTATGGCTGTCTTGTCTGTCCTTGCGTGAGGAATGGGTGGAGTCCCGTTTTTCTTTGCCATGATCTCTTTTTGATCCTCTTTCAATGCGTATAGGTGGAGTGTTGGGCGCATTCTTCTTGGGCTGCGTGTGGAGTGGGTGAGAGGCCAGCAAAACTTGCTCTGTCTAGGTGTTTTCCATTCTGGTTCCTCCTTGGGTGCCTTCCCTGCTGGCCGCGTGAGTTTGTATGGCCGTTTTAGATGAAGCTTCAAGCTAGCGAAGCAGACGTGTTGCCTTCATTTCCTTCCTTGACTGTTGCGAGGGTGGGAATGGGTTCTCAAAATCGTGTTGTACAGGCAGCTTCTGTGAAGCGTAGAATTGATTTTCTCCTGGGAGGGCCGTGAGGAAGATTTGGCTATATGCAGCAGCTACAGGGTCGAGAGGTAAACTTATCTCAGAAAACCAGTGGCCTCCAGAGAGAGTTAAGTGCGACAGCTGCTGCAGGGCAATCCCAAGGAACCGTTGGTGCTGAACCTGATGTTATGGTTGCGCACGACCACAGTCATGATCTGCTGTTGCAAAATCTTGCAGCTGTAGTAGAAGAACGAGATAAAGTTTTGGTTGAGCTGTCTTGCCTTTCAGTTTGGAAAATCACTTCTGTCCAGGTGGTGAATTTAACATGGAAGAAGCTCGATCAAATCTTGAGGAAAGTTTTGCAAGTGAGGCTGAGATTGCGTTCACTACTATTTCTAATACTGACCGGAAGTTTTCCAGCGCCTAGCCATGGGTTAGATATGGTGGTTATAGATGAAGCCGCAAGCTGGTGAAGTAGCGTATTACCTCCTCCTTCCTGGGGTGCTGTGAGATGTGTTCTTGTCGAGGATCCTCAACAGAGACCTACCACTGTTTCCAGCTAGGCTGCAGGCACGTTTCGGCAAGGAAGAAGCCCTTTTTAGCACCTTCAACAAACAGGTCATCCAACTATGATGTTATCTGCTCTGTATCGACTGTATCCTTAATTTGGGATTCTCCTTCAAGTGACAGATCACACCCACGGGCACAGGAGATCTATGCAATGTTGGAGAAAATGTCTTGGGAGATGAAGGTAGCAGGATAATTTTCAGATCCAGATCTTGTACTGAGTTGTTTCTTCAAAATCGACCTTGGACAATGAGGGTGTTACCAGCAGACCTGATGAAATTTATTTACAAATAGTCTCTATTGAGATCTTACTTGTTGTAGGATGTAACTCATGGAAGAAAATCTCATAGGGGCGGATCTATTTCATATCAGAATATTTATGAAGCACTTTTTGCTTTGCAATAATATGAGCTTCTTCAACGAGTCCTGACTTGGCAGGAAAAAAAAGGTTTCTGTCGGACTAATCACACCTTACAGGCTATAGCTAAAACGTTTGCACCGAGTGTTTGATGTTGTCCTCAATCTAATGAAGGAAAAGATTTATCGATCATCGCGGTAGATGCCTACCAGAGCCAGGAGCGTGATGTAATCAGTATATCTTGTGTCTGAGCTTCAAATCATGGGGTTGGCTTTGTAGATGATATTCGCCGCATGAATGTGGCATTGGCACGAGCTCGCAAAGCAGTTGCATTGAAGCAATCTAGTGACTGGTCAGCCTTAATTGAGGATGCTAAGTCTAGGGACTGTTTTATGGATATGGAGTCTTTACCAAGAGATTGTTTTTAGTTATAAATCCATCTTCTTTTGCTTTGTCTCAGACTAGGGCTACTCCTAATATGAGAGCACCAAGGTTAGGAGGTCAAATTTAGAAACAATCAGATGCATATGGAGATGGTGGAGGTGTTTGGATGAATGACGAAGGATCAAGTTCAATTGTCAAAAATGGGGCCTACAAAAGTTCTAGGGCTAATCTTGGAGCGGTGTTGGGAGGATGATGGCAAGTATTTTAGACCACCCACTCTGGCCGTGAACTCCTTCCTATGCCAACGTGAAGATGTTCGATGTTTGGGTGCCCAACGAGCTTGAAGAAAATGGAATTAGGCTTGGGTTGCTGTTGTAAGAACTGTCCACCTTGTTATCGACCGCGGGAGCTTAATCAGGCACGATATTCTCTATACCATTGATTCTTATGCTGTTATTTAACTGATTCATTAAATAACTCTACTCTTCATATAAATGTCTCATGTGATGGTATGCTGTTTGGTTTCCACTTCCCTTGCTCGTTTGTATTCTTTTTTTGGCATTAGAAATGATTGCGCTAGTTGAAGCCTTTATATTGTTTTCTGGGTTTTAATAAATATTAGTTGGGTGAACTTTTTGCTTAAGACTAATTAAACAAAAGAGGTGGGGTTCCTGTAATGAAAATTCCTGAGTTCTTTGTGTTGGTCTCATGATTTGAATGTTTTTTATCAAACATTGTCGTTGGAATCAACTTTATAGTTCCTGTTTTGTTCTTATTCTTGTTTCGGTTCGAGATCTGTAGTTCTGGGTTATGTTGGGTATTTGTGAAATGGTGATTGCAGTACTGCGAGTGCATTGTATATAGGTGAATGGTGCTATTCCTATCTCTATCCTTTTCTTTCATTTGTTTAGGTTCTAGTAACCCTTCCCAGTTGGCTTGGTGTGTGTTTAGCTTGACCGATTTTTGAATTGAGCCAAGTTGATATTACTTTCAACTAGGTTAGTTGCTTTTGTTATTTGTTTTGAATCGCTCGAAGAAATACTTTTATTTTTCGAGTTTCATGGTTGATCGTCATAAATTGATATCAATTCATGTTCACCGTTTGGAGATTGTTGTCTTTGGAATCACCTTCTCTCCCTTGGTGACTGTTGTATGTTTTGAGGAATGTAGCTGATCCTATGGAATGTCTTCTTTTGACGATACTCACATTTCTTTTGGATAGCTTAAAATGTCAGAGGAAATACTCTTTTCTTACCTTGATTATGTTTCACACATGTTGGAGGATACGAGATCTACTTGATCATTAGAGAGGAAGTTTTCAAATCTTAAAGTTGGGATGTTGGTTTTATGCGTAAGAAATTACTCTACGTTTTGCTCCGTAAGGATGCTTAAATTTCATTCTTCTTGTGACTTAGAGGTTGGTGTGTTTGGAAACTCAATGGTTGACTGGTTTTTGTGATGATCGTTGTGATACGACCTCCTTGCTGTCATTGTAGTAGAATGGTTATGTGTTGACCAGAAAGGTATAAGTCAACTTGTTGTTGATGACAGATCCTTTGAAAGCTATGTATCCTATGTTGTGTCCTTGTGAATGATTGAGTAACCCTCCTGTAAGATTTATGATGGTTATGTTTGGTCTTGCCAAGTTTGTCCTTTTTCTTAAGACATTCTCTTGATTAGAAGAAAGTTTAATAGAAGGATTGTTAGGATAGGATGTGACCCATATGAGGTCATTTGTGCATTTCATCCCTTTTCTTCCAGTTTATTTATTCGGTACTGGCATAAAATTAACTGTTATAGGCACATCATCTTAATATTAAAAGTCATGTTGGTTTAGACATTCTCATGTCGATTGATTGTTTGGGATCTTCCTGTGGCATAGTGAATCCTTGGCTTGGTGAACTAACTTAAACAAATAGGGACAACTCACGTTTGAAATTAATTCTCTTCTTGTAATTGTTTTTGTTTCGAAATGTTATTTTGTTAAAATGACGGTCATTATTGTGATATGAGTGAAATTCACTATGATGTTTATTAACTGCTCCTATGAGAAAATGATAACTAAATAGAGTTAGTGTCGTCCCCTTTTATTCATACATTTTATGCTATTGGACAACTCTTTAATTGCTCTTGTTTAGACTCTTAGATTATTTTTCATAATCAATGGTGTTTTCTTCTCCCTTGAACAGTTAGATAACAAAATATCATCCTAATGTTATAGATTTTATCGTGCTCAGTTCTTGTGAACTGACATGTGCTAACAAATGTGCAGGAGGATTTCCTGAGTAGAAAAGAAAAAAAAAGAGAGAGAAAAAGAAACACGTGTAGAGAGTGGTTTCCAGCCTTCTTAGGAACTGTTGTTGTACGAATGTTTTCCTTTGCTTTAAAACATTGGTATGGAAATTGTGAAGACTATATAGAAGGCATTGTGTTATAAATTTGTATTTTTCTCATGTAGGTTGTTATCGTTTGAAAGTCAATTTGAGAAATATTATTGTCAATAAGATTAAATGAACTTGTTTTTGACATGCGTATCCTTCGTTGAATATTCACTTTTCAGATTATGATTTATCCTTGAATTGACACACCTAATTATAATGATCTAAACTTGAATCAACTTACATCACTTTGGTTACCTTTGGTCATGTGTCGTTTGGTAGAGGACTATGTTTTGAACCTAGCAAAAAGAAAACAAGAGAAACAAATACACCTTGTGATCCCGCGTAAACTAATCAAACAATATCTTATTGTGGTGAGCCCTTAGAATGGTCTTAAGGTGAAATCAATGATTAAATCTTGGAAGATGATAAAATTATAATAAATAGAAGGAACTTGATTAAGAAACTCTTCGATCTATCTTACCCGTTGAAAATGTAAACAGTATATTTATGTCTATCTCTTCAAGTGAAGCCCAAGTGAAATCTTTAATATTTCTAGTTAGACTCTTGACCCCAATGAAACCTCATTAAAAACTAATAAAATCTTAATGATGAATCCAAGAGTTAGGCAGTCATGTATTGGAATAAAATAAAATAAAATAAAATTGACCGCTTGAAAAGATAAAACATATATGTTCAAAAGCACAACGTCGAAAACAAATTTGATGAAGTTAAGAGCCTTCAGAAATTAACTGCCTCCTCACAAATGAATAAGTTAATCAAGTAAATGAAGTAACCTCTTACCATACAATAATTCGTTCACACTGTATATTAACTTTAACAAGGTAGGAGAAAACTCTTCAAAGGAGACATGAACTTCAGATTCTCCTATCATGGTTTCTCCGGGAAAAGTAAAGAATGTAAAAGCACTTACAGCTAAAACATGATTCTAAAGAAACCTTCTGTGGGAAAACCTTGTTGTAAAATTGCATACTCTAGATGTACCATTGTGTCCTAAGTGTGTGCCTCATGTTAGTTGTAACCAGTGTGAGTCCGTGTTGTGGAAAAAATGTCTTTAGTTGATTGTATTCCCTAGAGAACTTGTGTAGTGTCGTATTATCTTCAAGCAAGTCAAAAAAATAAAATATCCTGTCTTTTACTGTGTTGTTCGTGTGTGTGATTTTTGGGTCGTTACACTTGGTATCAAAGCGAAGGTTCATGCTCTCGAACCTATGGGCCGGATTGGTGTTATATGATGATGTTACATGGTGGTGGTGGTGTTACATGATGATACTGCATGATGATGATGATGTTACATGATGGTGGTAGATATTGGAAGAGTAATGTGCTTTAAACGTGATGTGATTAATGTCGTAATTGTGATATTGTGAACGCACGTGATGTGTATGTCACTTTGTGCGTGTTTGTGATCATGTTGATATGTTAGGGATGGGAGTATTCTCTCTCCTTCTTGTGGATTCTAGGAAGAGTTCACGTGTGAATTATTGTTTGTGATGTGTGAAAAGAATTATAATGTGGATGATGTAGTGTTGGAGCATTGTGGCATATTGTGGTATGTAAGTGTATCAATGTGTTGTATGACTTGATTGATGTTAAAAGAAATGAGTTGTATCATGATGTTTTTACCATGTTCTGAAGAAATGTGTGTACCACCTTGTTATGCAGCGGTAGATGTCATGTTGAGATGTACTATGTTCATCGTATGTATGACTGTGCAAATATGTAATGCTTCATGTTGTGATTTTGGGTCATACGGTGAGTGTATGAACCCTATCGTATGGTGATTGTGCTTTGGGTGCAGAATGTAGTAAAGTGATGTATTACGCCCTGTGGATGTACGATTGTGATCTACCCTGTATACATACCATACGTGAGACGTTATGGTAGTTATGTGTGTGCCACCGTTATGTTAGTGATGTTGTTGTATGTTATGTTATGAACCCTACGCTAACCGATCCTGAGGGAAATCGGTAGAAGTGTATGTTGAGAGTGAGGAATGGTGTACCATGGGTCAATAACTTGAGCCGAAACTTGGTTTAGTAGACAACCAGTGATCCTTCCTCTCTCCCTATGTGGTTGTATGTATGCAACATAAGTGTAATTATGACTATGTTTAGCCTTGTCGAAGTGGTGGCGGGATAATTCAGATGGAGGTGATGATAGTGGTATTATTGATATGTATTTTACGAGCTGAGGCTTGATGTTCCGAGTGCTAGCAACTCGTTGAGTACCCCTTTGGTGGCTAGATAAGGCCACACATCTATCGTAATGTGACATCATTATAAGTTGATTTTATTCGTAATTGATTTTTTTTTCTTTATTTTGTAAGGACCAGCAACTTTTCTTGATTTCCATGCTTTACAATTTTGGGCATTTCCTTGGTTGTGGCACTAACATGGGGATTTTGATACTAACTATGGCTATTTGGCCATTTATTTTAGCTTGATTTGGGGTCTTCTTTTAAATTTGGAATTTTTACCACCTTGCCCAAGGTTTGTACTTTACCACTTGGCACTTTGGATTGGATTGTTGTGTTGGTTCTATTGTCGTGATGTGTGGAATAGGGTCATAGGATGCACCATGGATTGGTTGGACCTATGGACCCACTTCGTTGTATGGGGGTACGCCCCAAGGAGTTACATATAACTAGCGGGTTGTTGAACCATGCGTTATTATGTCACTTGGGTTAGGAGTGTTCGAACTCTATGTGTCTTGGACCATAGGGTCAACCGGCCTCCTTGAGGGAGGCATAAGAGTTTGAGGGAGGCATAAGAGACTTGAGGGAGGCATAAGAGTTTGAGGGAGGCTTATAAGAGACTTGAGGGAGGCATAAGAGTTTGAGGGAGGTTTATGATATTTGTCTGTATGGTTGATGTTTTAGGATATATGTTGAGTTATTGTGATGTTTGGTAGTGGTCTTTTGATGTATGTGTTACTCATGTCAGATGGATATGTGTTGTGATGTTGTGGTTATGTCATTGATTCCCTTGTGGGCACTATGTACCTGTAGCATGGTTTGGTGTTATGTGAGTCTTTCATTGATGCAAATTGAGGAAACGTCTAGTGGATTGTAGTACTGTTTTGGTTAAGTATTTTGGTATATCAGTCATTAATGTGTGTCGAGTACTATGTTATGTGGACTGTGCCTACTCCATTCCATATTTGAGTAACCTTTTTGTGGTGTAATACAATCTTGAAGTATATACTTGCGTGCTTGTGAATTTTGTAGTGTCTTGTGAACCTGATGAGGGTGTTGTGTTAGCAGTTCATGTTGGGCACCCACAATAAAGAGTGAACCAAAACTCTTCAATGATGAAATTTTAAAAGTAATTAAACTAAGAATAATGCTAATGGAAAGAGACTAATGAAATGATGAACAAGAAAGAACTGCCAGTCTTCATAGAACTTTAAAAGTTAAAAAAATTCTACCGAATGTTCCTAAGACTACCTTGCGACCGTGCTTTAATCAACTAAAATTTTAAACCATAAAGTGTACTTTCTCCTGTACCTGTTCTTGGTTGCGAACCTTTTCTTTTCCGTTGTGTTATGTCACATTGAGGACGATGCTTTCTTAAGGGGAGGAGGATGTAATGCCCCACTGGGCAACGACTTTTTTTTTTTTTTCCTACCTACCTCCACTGCCACCTTGGCATCCTCCCAACCACCTGACCTGCCAAAGATTATGGCTGTCTTGTCTGTCCTTGCGTGAGGAATGGGTGGAGTCCCGGTTTTTATTTTCCATGATCTTTTTTTGATCCTCTTTCAATGCGCATAGGTGGAGTGTTGGGCGGATTCTTCTTGGGCTACGTGTGAAGTGGGTGAGAGGCCAGCAAAACTTGCTCTGTCCAGGAGTTTTCCATTCTGGTTCCTCCTTGGGCGCCTTCCCTGCTGGCCGCGTGAGTTTGTATGGCCGTTTTAGATGAAGCTTCAAGCTAGCGAAGCAGACGTGTTGCCTTCATTTCCTTCCTTGACTGTTGCGAGGGTGGGCGTGGGTTCTCAAAATCATGCTGTATAGGCAGCTTCCGTGGAGCGTAGAACTGATTTTCTCCTGGGAGGGCCATGAGGAAGATTTGGCTATATGCAGTAGTTATAGGGTCGAGAGGTAAACTTATCTCAGAAAACCAGTGGCCTCCAGAGAGAGTTAAGTGCGACAGCTACTGCAAGGCATTCCCAAGGAACCGTTGGTGCTGAACCTGATGTTCTGGTTGCCCACGACCACAGTCATGATCTGCTGTTGCAAAATCTTGCAGCTGTAGTAGAAGAACGAGATAAAGTTTTTGGTTGAGCTGTCTTGCCTTTCATTTTGGAAAATCACTTCTGTCCAGGTGGTGAATTTAACATGGAAGAAGCTCGATCAAATCTTGAGGAAAGTTTTGCAAGTGAGGCTGAGATTGTGTTCACTACTGTTTCTAATACTGACCGGAAGTTTTCCAGCGCCTAGCCATGGGTTAGATATGGTGGTTATAGATGAAGCCGCACGCTGGTGAAGTAGCATATTACCTCCTCCTTCATGGGGTGCTGTGAGATGTGTTCTTGTCGGGGATCCTCAACAGAGACCTGCCACTGTTTCCAGCCAGGCTGCAGGCACGTTTCAGCAAGGAAGAAGCCCTTTTGAGCACCTTCAACAAGCAGGTCATCCAACTATGATGTTATCTGATCTGTATCGACTGTATCCTCAATTCGGGATTCTCCTTCAAGCGACAGATTACACCCATGGGCATAGGAGATCTATGCAATTTTGGAGAAAATGTCTTGGGAGATGAAGGTAGTAGGATAATTTTCAGATCCAGATCTTGTACTGAGTTGTTTCTTCAAAATCGACCTTGGACAGTGAGGGTGTTACCAGCGGACCTGATGAAATTTATTTACAAAGAGTCTCTATTGAGATCTTACTTGTTGTAGGATGTAACTCATGGAAGAAAATCTCATAGGGGCGGATCTATTTCATATCAGAATATTTATGAAGCACTTTTTCTGCTTTGCAATAATATGAGCTTCTTCAACGAGTCTTGACTTGGCAGGCAAAAAAAGGTTTCTGTCAGAATAATCACACCTTACAGGCTACAGCTGAAACGTTTGCACCTAGTGTTTCGATGCTGTCCTCAATCTAATGAAGGAAAAGATTTATCGATCATCGCGGTAGATGCCTACCAGAGGCAGGAGTATGATGTAATCAGTATATCTTGTGTCCGAGCTTCAAATCATGGGGTTGGCTTTGTAGATGATATTTACCGCATGAATGTGGCATTGGCATGAGCTCGCAAAACAGCTACATTGAAGCAATCTAGTGACTGGTCAGCCTTAATTGAGGATGCTAAGTCTAGGGATTGTTTTATGGATATGGAGTCTGTACCAAGAGATTTTTTTTGGTTATAAATCCATCTTCTTTTGCTTTGTCTCAGACTAGGGCTGCTCCTAATATGAGAGAACCAAGGTTAGGATGTCCAAATTAGAAACAATTAGATGCATATGGAGATGGTGGAGGTGTTTGGATGAATGATGAAGGATGAAGTTCAATTGTCAAAAATGGGGCCTACAGAAGTTCTAGGGATAATCTTGGAGCAGTGTTGGGAGGATGATGGCAAGTATTTTAGACCACTCACCCTGGCCGTGAAATCCTTCCTGTGCTAACGTGAAGATGTTTGATTTTTGGGGGCGCCCAACGAGCTTGAAAAAAATGGAATTACGCTTGGGTTGCTGTTGCAGGCCCCCGTCCACCTTGTTATCGACTGCGGGAGCTTAATCAGGCACGATATTCTCTATACCATTGATTCTTATGCTGTTATTTAACTGATTCATTAAATAACTCTACTCTTCATATAAATGTCTCGTGTGATGGTATGCTGTTTTGGTTTCCACTTCCCTTGCTCATTTGTATTTTTTTTTTGGCATTAGAAATGATTGCGCTGGTTGAAGCCTTTATATTGTTTTTCTGGGTTTTAATAAATATTAGTTGGGTGAAAATTTGTGCTTAAGACTAATAAAACAAAAAGAGGTGGGGTTCCTGTAATGAAAATTCCTGAGTTCTTTGTGTTGGTCTCATGATTTGAATGTTTTTATCAAACATTTTCATTGGACTCAACTTTATAGTTCCTGTTTTGTTCTTATTCTTGTTTCGGTTCGAGATCTGTAGTTCTGGGTTATGTTGTGTATTTGCAAATTGGTGATTGAGTACTGCGAGTGCATTGTGTAAAGGTGAATGGTGCTATTCCTGTGGTCTATCCTTTTCTTTCATTTGTTTAGGTTCTAGTAACCCTTCTCGGTTGGCTTGGTGTGTGCTTAGCTTGACCGATTTTTGAATTGATCGAAGTTGATATTACTTTCAACTAGGTTATTTGCTTTTGTTATTTGTTTTGAATCGCTCGAAGAAATACTTTTATTTTTCGAGTGTCATGGTTGATCGTCATAAATTGATATCAATTCATGTTCACCTTTTGGAGATTGTTGTCTTTGGAATCACCTTCTCTCCCTTGGTGACTGTTGTATGTTTTGAGGAATGTAGCTGATCCTATGGAATGTCTTATTTTGAGCGATACTCACATTTCTTTTGGGAAGCTTAAAATTGTCAGAGGAAATACTATTTTCTTACCTTGATTTTGTTTCACACATGTTGGAGGATACGAGATCTACTTGATCATTAGTGAGGAAGTTTTCAAATCTTAAAAGTTGGGATGTTGGTTTTATGCGTAAGAAATTACTCTACGTTTTTTCTCCGTAAGGATGCTTAAATTTCATTCTCCTGTGACTTAGAGGTTGGGTGTGTTTTGGAAACTCAATGGGTTGACTAGTTTTTTTTGATGATCGTTGTGATACAACCTCCTTGCTGTCATTGTAGTAGAATGACTATGTGTTGACTAGAAAGGGTTTAAGTCAACTTGTTGTTGACGACAGATCCTTTGGAAGCTATGTATCCTGTGTTGTGTCCTTGTGAATGATTGAGTAACCCTCCTATAAGATTTATGATGGTTATGTTTGGTCTTGCCAAGTTTGTCTTTTTTCTTAAGATATTCTCTTTATTAGAAGAAAGTTTAATAGAAGGATTGTTAGGATAGGATGTGACCCATATGAGGTCATTTGTGTGTTTCATCCCTTTCCTTCCAGTTTATTTATTCAGTACTGACATTAAATTAACTGTTATAGGCACATCATCTTAATATTAATAAGTCATGTTGGTTTAGAAATTCTCATGTCGATTGATTGTTTGGGATCTTCTTGTGGCATAGTGAATCCTTGGCTTGGTGAACTAACTTAAAAAAATAGGGACAGATCACTTTTGAAATTAATTCTCTTCTTGTAATTGTTTTTGTTTCGAAATGTTATTTTGTTAAAATGACGGTCATTATTGTGATATGAGTGAAATTCACTATGATGTTTATTAACTGCTCCTATGAGAAAATGATAATTAAATAGAGTTAGTGTCGTCCCCTTTTATTCATACATTTTATGCTATTGGACAACTCTTTAATTGCTCTTGTTTAGACTCTTAGATTATTTTTCATAATCAACGGTGTTTTCTTCTTCCTTGAAACAGTTAGATAACAACATATCATCTTAATGTTATAGCTTTTATCGTGCTCAGTTCTTGCGAACTGACATGTGCTAACAAATGTGCAGGAGGATTTCCTGAGTAGAAAAGAAAAAAAAAGAGAGAGAAAAAGAAACACGTGTAGAGAGTGGTTTCCAGCCTTCTTAGGAACTGCTGTTGCACGAATGTTTTCCTTTGCTTTAAAACATTGGTATGGAAATTGTGAAGACTATATAGAAGGCATTGTGTTATAAATTTGTATTGTTCTCATGTAGGTTGTTATCGTTTGAAAGTAAATTTGAGAAATATTATTGTCAATAAGATTAAATGAACTTGTTTTTGACATGCGTATCCTTCGTTGAATATTCACTTTTCAGAATATGATTTATCCTTGAATTGACACACCTAATTATAATTATCTAAACTTGAATCAACTTACATCACTTTGGTTACCTTTGGTCATGTGTTGTTTGGTAGAGGACTATGTTTTGAACCTAACAAAAAGAAAACAAGAGAAAACAAATATACCTTGTGTTCCGACGTAAACTAATCAACAATCTCTTATTATGGTAAGCCCTTAGAATGGTCTTAAGGTGAAATCAATGATTAAATCTTGTAAGATAATAAAATTATAATAAATAGAAGGAACTTGATTAAGAAACTCTTCGATCTATGCTTACCCGTTGAAAATGTAAACAATGATACTTATGTCTATCTCTTCAAGTGAAGCCCAAGTGAAATCTTTAATATTTCTGGTTAGACTCTTGATCGCAATGAAACCCTCATTAACAACGCAATAAAATCTTAATGATGAAGGCAAGATTTAGGCAGTCATGTATTGGAATAAAATAAAATAAAATAAAATTGAGCCGCTTGAAAAGATAAAACATATATGTTCAAAATCACAACGTCGAAAACAGAATTGATGAAGTTAAGAGCCTTGAGAAATTAACTGCCTCCTCACAAATGAATAAGTTAATCAAGTAAATGAAGTAACCTCTTACCATACAATAATTCGTTCACACTGTATATTAACTTTTAACAAGGTAGGAGAAAACTCTTCAAAGGAGACATGAACTTCAGATTCTCCTATCATCGGTTTCTCCGGGAAAAGTAAAGAATGTAAAAGCAGCTTACAGCTAAAACATGATTCTAAAGAAACCTTCTGTGGGAAAACCTTGTTGTAAAATTGGCATACTCTAGATGTACCATTGTGTCCTAAGTGTGTGCCTCATGTTAGTTGTAACCAGTGTGAGTCCGTGTTGTGGAAAGCATTTCTTTAGTTGATTGTATTCGCTAGAGAACTTGTGTAGCATCATATTATCTTCAAGCAAGTCAAAAAAAAATATCTTGTCTTTTACTGTGTTGTTCGTGTTTGTGATTTTTGGGTCGTTACAAGGATGGCCATAAAGGCAGCACGGAAACGTTCACACCTTGCAAGGACAATTTACTTTTCTTTTAGACATGACAACATAGAATTCCAACCACAAAACACACTTACAGTTAGGGCCAACCACAATGAGATATTCTTGAGGGTTATTTATTTTAATAAGACATCTTGCAATTCTTAGCTTACGTTTTCAAGGAGACTCAAGATATGATTCATACAATTCATCTTACCAAGCTAAGTTTATTCCCTTTTCACTAAGTAATTAACTTTAAATCTTCTCTATTATGACATTTATTTGTTTAATTCAATTATTTAATAAAGGAGGTAATTTAATTCCACAAGGCCATCTATCCTCACTTATGCTACTAAATCTCGCTCATAACCTTATTACAATATGGATTCACTTTCAACATACTCAAGAGAAAGATTACCAAGCACCTAAAAAAATACTGGTTAGAGGAAGAAGGTCGAGTTGAATTCATCTTTATGACCTCATTAGTTACTAACCCAGTTTTTATTGAAGCTTGAGGATTTATCGAAAATTATTAAATATTTTACTTAGGCTTCACTGGATGATTTATACAAAAGAAAACAATTTACCTTTCAAATGGTTGAGAGACAGATTGCGTGGTTTCGAAACCAATTCCTCCTACTTTTTAAATCTTATTATCTTATATCAACTAACAATTGGTTTCACCTTAGGATCATTCTAAGAATTCACCATAAAAAGGATAATGTTCGCTAGTGTAGCTAGGGATATCAAGTTATAAAAAAAAATTCTTCACAAAGGATGGTTTCATTTTGATCACTCATGGAATTATTTGATTTCAAATAGATCACCTCTACATTTATTTGTTGAATATAAAATTATTTTTTTGTTTAGCTTCTTTAAGGGTTAACCGACCCATTTTACTTTACTTATAATATATTGTCACTCAGTCTTAGAAAGATTTAACTTGAACAATTTATTCTCAAGATCAAAGTTTTACAATACTCATATCAATGTAAAGATTGAATACCATTTCTCACAAAGGTAAGTTACTAGTTTACCTACAGAAGGACAAGACAACATCATCACGCAATTTCAGAACAACCCAAGGAAAGAGGTCTTCTAAACTCCTTTGCAAGCACTATTACAAAATTTACCTCACATTGGACATTTTTACAAGGAACTTCATAAATTGCACTGATGAAACCTTTACAACTCTTTCCTTTAATCTACTCGCATAATCCATCTGCACAAATACTAGCTAGAATCAGTTTGCGAGAACTGAGCATGTTAAGGCTACACATTGCAATAGTAAGCTAACATTTAACAATATCAAGAAAGGAATGTTCTAATTCAAAAATGGATTAAAACACAACCCACAACTCCAAAATTATTCGCATGAGAAAGAAATCTAAACCATCCAACAAGGAGAAAGTCAAAATACCAGTAAGAACAAAATCACATAAATCAAGGCAAGACCTTATGGGTTAGGAACAAGAATGTCAAGAGTGTTGATATTTCCTTCATGTAATCCTATGGATTACGTGATTGGAATCCAATACTCAATCCATCCATCTAAAGAGGTCCAAGAGAAGACAAAACATACTAATTATGATCGTAGGCGCGAAACAAAACGACGTTATCCAAATCTCCCAGGGGGAGGCTTCATAGTAATAAGGGTTCGACGCCCTTAAAAGAAAAACAACTATAGTTTCAGTTTTAACCAAGGAGTTTTACCACTACCTTCTTATAGGATTTCTTAAACATAGGACTAGTTAACAAAACAAATCCACTCTTCCAAAAGCATACAAATGAGACACAAAAAGGGCCATTATTCTACCAACAAACCTCATCCTAATCGTCAACTTCTCTACATAATATAAGGGAAGGCTAAACCCATAACTTGTTAATAATTTTTATATATTTTTGACAATTTCAATAAGTATTTTAAAATAAAAAATAAAAATTGATTTCCTTAACAAGGCCACAAAATGGGACTTTTAGTAACCAAGTTCGAAGAATAAGACATTCGAGTTCGAAAACAAAGGGATTCGATACACAGGTGGGTAATACACCAGCGATGCCCCAGACTCAAAAGACCTTACCACGAGTGCAAGCACAAAAATAAGAACCAACACACATATCCATCAGGAAGGTTACGCAGTGCAGTCAGGCCTAGAAGTTCTATGAGCTCCTTGCCAATGGTATAGAAGATGGAAATTTTACCCGATCCATGTGGGCTTATCAAGGAAATGTCTAGCAAATATCAAACAGATGAATATAATAGCCACCTATTATATTATCACTGTAATCAGCTGTCATCTAATAGGAAACGAGTTCACGAGTCCAATACCATGGATTCACCTACAACTTTTGTTTCAGTCCAACTATTAATAGCTTGCTCGCGACCCTTAATAAAAATTGTAGAGATTTCATTCAATTAAACTTACAATGTTTCCCCCTTACTTTAATCAAACAAGAGTTTGAACCAGGAAGTAGGTATAGTAATTCTCTCAACACGTAGAGGCCAAAATAGATGTCAGGTTATTCATCCTCTAGAACTGGGTACAAAAGTCAACCATGTACAGTTCTAAAGCAAAACCCTAATGCCATTTTCTAATTAAACAAAAAGTAAGGAATGCCCACAGGCTTAAACAAGTTTTAGAACACAATGTCACTATTAATGTACCTTTTAGCAAAACAGGAGAGCCCTAAATAGGAAATACATATTTATTCAACCCAAATAGAGATATGAAGGCTTAACCTTCCATATAGTAAGCCTTCAATTATAAATACCATCACAGAATTCTTTTAAAAGAGAGTCATATAAGCAAACGAAACTCTATAATGTTTCCTTCCCTATGAACTAGACTGCATCACTCAATATTGCAGTAGCCCATTTAGACAAATATGAAATAGAGTAAGCTATAAGAGAGGAAAAGAACATTCCAAGCAAAACCAGCAAAATTGGAACGAGATTTAAAGGAACAACCAACACAATCAGGCAGCGATATAAACAACCACGAAAACATTTTGTCTAGGCGCCATTCAAGAGGAAAGAATATTTATTTCAAGATATTGAAAGAAGGTAGAAAACTATTACAAGGATTAGATTTAACATGCCTGATTAGAATTCTTCCAATCTAACAAGCACATCGACCAGGGCTCGGAAAAAAGCAACACAACCTGCGCAACTTCTCTTCCTCAACCTGCTGAAGGTCCAAACTCTGTTCACGGCCATGCTCTTGACTTCATAAAATCAATTGTATAGTCCGAAATGCGCATCTCTGCCCATAGTTCAGTCGGGTCAGCATTGACACCCGATTATCCATTCCCTCGCTGATCTTCTGGTGACACCCTATCTCCTCTTCCCAAAGATTGTTGCCATGCATCCCTAAGTTTTTCAGAAGTAGATCCAAAATCCTCCGAACACCACTCCAAACTAGCCCTAGAACTTCTGTAGGCCCCATTTTTGGCAATTGAACTTGATCCTTCGTCATTCATCGCAAACACCTCCACCATCTCCATATGCATCTGATTGTTTCTGATTTGGACCTCCTAACCTTGGTAAGCTCTCATATTGGGAGCAGCCCTAGTCTGAGACGAAGCAAAAGAAGATGGCTTTATAACCAAAAAAAATCTCTTGGTACTTTCCTGAGACTCCATATCCATAAAACAGTCCCTAGGCTTAGCATCCTTAATTAAGGCTAACCAGTCACTAGATTGCTTCAATGCAACTGCTTTGCCCTTAACCCAAAGTGCTTTGCGAGCTCGTGCTAGTGCCACATTTATGCGGCAAATATCAGCTACAAAGACAACCCCATGATTTGAAGCTCAAACATAAGACATAATGATTACATCACGCTCCTGGCTCTAAAAGGCATCTACCATAATGATATATAAACCTTTTCCTTCATCAGATTTGAGGACAACATCAAACTACAATCGGTGCAAACATTTCAGGTGTAGCTTGTAAGGTGTGATGATTCCAACAGAAACCTTTATGCCTGCCAACTTAGTGACTCAACTGAAGAAGCTCATATAATTGCAAAGCAAATTGTGCTTCATGAATATTCTGATATGAAACAGATCCACCCCTATGAGATTCTCTTCCATGAGTTACATCGTAAAACAAGTAAGGTCTCAATAGAGAATCTTTGCAATAATTTTCATCAAGTCTCCTGGTAACACTCTCACTATCACATAGTCGATTTTGATAAAAATATCTTGAAGGAGAAACCTGAATCTGAGGATGCATCTGATGCAGAACAGATAACAACATAGTTGGACAACCTGCTTGTTGGAAGCGCTCCAAAAAGGCTTCTACCAAACTGCAACACTCCTGCCGCTTGGCTAAATCCTGTTGCAGGTTGTTGCTGAGGCTCTCCGACCAGAACACACCTCGCAGCACCCAAAGAAAGTGGAGGTAACACACCTGCTACACTAGCTTGTAGCTGGAGCACACCCAGACTCCACAACCTAGCCAAAATCCTCCCAGTGCATGTCAAAAGGGTAGACTTGAAAGGAAAACTCCATTAAAGTGTAGCGGCCAGTCTCTAGATTCTAGCCCATGCGTGCCAGGGAAGAATGCTCGAGTAAAACCAGTCTAAATCCAATCAAAAGACTCCCCAAATCAGGGGGTTTCCTTCCCCCAAGACATCGGCAGACAAAGGCATGAGGAAGTAAAAAAAAACGTAGAGTAGGTCATAAAAGATAACAAGTCTGAAGTGGTTAAAAGGTCGCTAGAAAAGACAGGTGGCCAACTGCCCCCCACTTGGCATTCAAACCAAAGGAAAGACCAACACGCCTTGCCTAAAAAAAACAATGAGTGGTAAGTGTTCTTCCTCCACGCATCATTAAAGGCCAGGTCTTTTCAACAAAAGGAAACAAGTGTACGTGCAGCCAGCAAGGGTAAAAAAATTAGTTGGGGTGGGTGGATGCCCCCATAACAACCAAAACACTAACCGAAAAAGAAAGTATGTATACACCGCACACAAAGAGATCTGGACGGCCACAAATAAAATGTTAAACGCTAAGAACGAACACCACTTCCTAAGCAATGGCATCACCCATGAACAAGGTCCTCCTCATGTGTGAATCGGGGCTCAGTCTTCGAGAGTGGCCGATAAAATAAATAAATAAGGTAACTTATAGGTAATTAATAATGTTCCTGAAATCTGACACAATAAATAAATAAATACTAATAATAGTAATTGTTATTCGACAACTAAAATAATAATACTATTATTATTATTTTATAACCTAATAATAATAATAATTATTAATCCTATTAATAAGGGCCAACAGACAAGCACGGTAAAAGAGAACATGATCTTCCTTTAACAAGGAAATTGTAACAGGCATTACAAGGGCCAGTAACGACAACAACAACATGACACCAGCAAACACGATGAAGAGGGAGATGATTGAGTATTCCCTGTGACCAAGGTGAAGCCCACCAATGATCGATGAAGGCACAATGATGTTCCATGCTTAGCACTCGATCGCCGAAGGATGAACAGGTGTAACGTAGAACAGGGCATTACATATTTTTCTTTTGTCGGTTGATAATATCACTACTAGCATTGGATGTCATTGTAGACTATTCTTATCATCCTATAATATCTAGACATTATAGAACAATGTAACAACGGAAACTTCCAGCAAATGTTTGTGCAAGTATAATTGTGTTAGTCATGTCTAATGGAACCCTGACCCATCACATGTGACCAAGGGTTATGTGTATTAATTTATTTGGCTCCTTTTAATTAAAAAATTTACCCCTCGTTTAAGCACTCAGGAATTCATGCTCCACAAGAATAGGGAGTAATCATATTGTTATAATCCAAAGCTCATAACCAGACTTGGGTCAGGAGAAGAGTAGAGATATTCCAGTGCTTAGCACTCTTGTATCGCCACAGGTATGAAGATAGGTGTAATGTAGAATAGGGCATTACAGTGATGTGCACCCAGATATGCACAGTAACAATTTGTAGTATGATAAAAACCACAGAAAAAATGAAATTCATAAATTGTCTTTGGAGACTAAAAATATTATGAAGTATTTTTACATAAGTTAAAATTGTCCCATACCTCTTAAATTGTAGTTAATGCAACCTTACCTATAGTAAATGGACATGTGGATCTAGATAGCAATCCTAAATTACACAAATTATGTTGAAAGTGTGGTCATAAGAGTTGTTTTTAATTACACTTCTTGCATAACAATTAATTGGAAGTCTCTTTGTGGTATGGGCTAAGATTATGAGTGCTGTATTTTAATTTTTCATATTAGGCAATGTTAGTTATTTTTTCTAATCTTCTAGATAGATGTCTTTTTTTCTATGTGCAATTACGTAATTTGAGGATGTACATTGTGGCATCCTACTATAGATTGGTTTAGATTGCTCCTAATTCTTCCTTCTCAATGTCTCATAGCTATTCGAATACATAGTTTATGGTTTTGGGGTTAAGAAAATAGTGGTTGCTATCACTGTTTGTCATACTTCATTTGTGGGTGAATTATTTGTGTTTTTTTGATGTAATCTTGTCAACTTGGATAAAGTTTGCAAAATTGGATACTAGGAATGCTGTTATTGTTAAATCTATGGGCTATTTATGTATTCCAAATCTTACATGATTTTAACTTGGAAAAAAATCCATATATGGATGAAGTAAGAGCATTTTTTCATTAGGATCACTGATCATCATTTAATCGTAAAAAACAAATGTAGTGACTATTATCAATGATTTAGTCATGATATATTTGTTTTTTATTTTATGATGGCCTAGGGATGGTGCAGGAGACAGTGTTATGGGGTATTATCAATACGTTGTTGTTTTGCATAATGTTTTTTGTTTGCATTCCTTGATGTAGTACATGTAAAGGGGGTATGCATGGATCTAAGGCATTTTCTCACCTAATAATCCTATAGCTTGCATAACTATATTCATTTAGTGGGTACACATATATGTAGGGTAGTGAGGCATAAGAAAATGTTTGGATTCACATGGGTACTTAGGGGAGGCATAACGAGTATGCCCTACAGGGATATGCAAGTCATATCGTATGACATATCTGTCATATAGGACCCCTATATAGTATATAGGCACCTTGACTGTGATACGTGTTGATACCCATTTCACCTTTGTGTTCCATAAACAACGATCTATAATATTTTCTATCTCATTTGTGTAATTAAATCCTATGTTTGAATAAGATTTTCTAATTGTTTTTTATATGTAGAATTGTTTACATAATAACTAAAGAGAAGTGATACGAGTGCATTTGAATGAAAGGAAAACCTTGTAAATAGTGGTAGTGCTAAAAGAAGAATATGAGTCAACATATAAATACCAGTTGTATTATTGTCCACAAATGGAGTTAATAACAATGTACAATAATCATATGTTGGACAAGATATGTATAAGGAAATAAAGTTTGAAAGATAATTGATATTTATATGAAGAAGATATACTAGTCAATTGTTGTTGAAATGCATGAGTCGAAATATAGAAGCTCCATTCATATTCTTACATTTGGATTGAATTCACTTTGATTAATAGTTAAAACTAGACATGAAAACCATGTAATCAATGTTAATATTTATGGCATGCCATATTTAAATAGGATTCTAATATTTTCTTTTTAAATGTATAAAATTATTATGTTAATTCACGGTAAACATTTGCAAATATTAATATTACAAGGTAGAATATTAACCCTATACAACTATAGAATTTATTACATTTGATAACATTGATACTATCTAATAAATATCAGTTAATGAGTCCCAGACAAACTGTAATATTTATGAAAATTTAAGTAGAACCTATTAAAATCAGAAATATTAGACAAATTTACTCAGCCATTATTATTTTATTAAAATTAAGAATTATTGGAATTGTTAATCAATGAAACCTTTTGTAAATTTATAATCCATTTTAAAATCTAATCCGTGTAAAATCCCCCATGCCTGTTGGGCATGTTGATAAAGAGTTAATGTAAATATTAAAAATCGAAATTTACAAATTTAGCACAGGACTAGTTAGGTTTTTAAGTGATATATATATATATATATATATATAGCATTTCCACTCAAACTTTATCAAAATTAAAATTTTACCATAAGACTATTTTTAAAAGAGGAATGCTCTTAGTAACAATTTTATCACTCAAATAATTTTGGCTGCTAGGCATATCCACGAAGTACGGAGCTCCGATTCAAATAGTTTATGGCTTATTAATAGATTTTGATTTCTTAAAAAAATTGGCTAGAATTGAGATTCATACATCCCGATTCCCGAGATACATAAAATACACCAAAGTATATAGCTCTTGAGCACATAGACACATCAATATCAGAATAGATTTTATTATTGAAAGTATTTTAACTAAAATCAATTCAGGCACAAAGTTTCCAACCACTCTGCTGACCCGCTAAACCTAGTCTAGTATGAGTCATTATAAGCAAAGTTACTGATGAATTGGCATATTACCTAATAGAATTTCTGAGAAATGTTGTCCCCACTTGATATTCACGGACCCGCAGCTAATCAGATGTAAATACGTGAGCTTCACAAGGTGTCGTAGGAGGAGTGGATACACTTCCCAAATTACCTCATGAGTCAAAAAAACAATTGGGGTAAAGATATCTGACACATAACCCACTAAAGACCTCTACGGTCACATGCAAAACTGCAATCACACGGAATAATTCCAAAAAATAGTATCCGTGGGCATCCGGATGAATGAGATGCATGTGATCCGTATGAATCCTTACGCTGGCAATCTATGTGAACCACATTCAAACATTTCATCGAGTTTACTCTTATTAATGCAATATATGATTCAGTTCTATGTCAACCAGATCTCTGCAAAATTGGAGATTGATCACGTGGCATCTCTATGGACTGGTGCAGCAGTAGGAAATTTTGAACGATTTCGTACTATCTATAACAATATATAAGGCATTATTTTTATTTTTTATATTACAATTTCCCGCCTTTCTGCCTAGGCTGGGGATTCAATGCTCATAGCGTATCCCTTACAGAGCTCATGAACTTAGAGATTGGGAGTTGTGGTGTCCTTTACCGCACCATGAGGAGTCATGGGAAGTCACAAGGTTCAGGGCTATGATATATCCAAAAGTCTACAAAGCCAAACTCACATGCCCAGGCCCGTCAATACCCGAATAAAGAGTGTTTGGGAAATTTTGGACTGTGCAGGAAAGGTCAAGGGGAGGTTGTTTTACAACAATGAGATATATTAGGGAGTGAGAAGGACATTATTTATATGGACTGAAAAGGCTTTGAGATAGGTATGCCAAATAGAATAGGAATTGTGATGGTTAAGAAATATTTCAAGTGTGTTGAAAATAGGGATGTGTTTGATTGATTTTTCATTTAATATATGTCATGAGGTGGGATAGTGAGATATTTTGTTTTTATTTTTAATAAGTAATTCTGGAACCCTTAGTAATGACCCTGTGAATGTTATGTAGTTTGTATGTAATTGGAAGAATTTTAAAAAAGTGCTAAGATGTAACGTCTACAATTTTGGACACACAAATAACAATAAAAATACCGAAATAATTGTTTTTTTTGACCTAGTAGCATTACTCACTTTTAATCACAATACCACATGAGCTCCAATAACTTTCCTAACTAATCCTAGGTTGTTCTTGGGTCTCAAGTGAGGGTTGTTTTAGCGGGTGTTACACTTGGTACCAGAGCCATGGGTTCAAGAGCTTGGACCCTTGGACACACAAGAAAAATTGAGACATGAAGTTATAAACCTAATACACTATTAACCTAGCACACTCTTTAGATATAGAGACCAACTTTGCGTGGAAATTACATATTTTAGTAAACATGGAAAAATGAATAAAACCTAGAATATTCGGATAAGAACTAACTCTCGCCTTGGTATTGTGTCAGGAGGCACATATATATGACAAGGGGTCTTTTCACATAGACCTAGGCTTACCACCACTAGATCATGCTAGTAGAAGCTATCCTACCAATTTCATTTTACAGACACTTTAGGATGTTAATGCCAATCTATGCAGAGGGACCGTAGGATAACATTCATTCAGACATGATAGGGTGACATCTATTGAGGCTCATGCATCTCTTCAGCATAGAGAGGATCATAAAGGAGAGAAATCCCATGAGGATTTAGTCATAGGAGAGTCATTTTGTAGAGGGGATAGGGAAACCAGGTTTCAGATACATAGAGATATAGTCTTCGAGCCCAAGGCTTAGGGATGAGTGTAACAGAGAGGCCTAGGGGTCATCAGACCACCACTGTAGACCATATCAGGGAGATTCTAAAGGTTACGGCCAACTCATTATTTTGGTGACATAGGTGAATTTTAGGCAAATGCTTGGTTGGTGACCTTAAGAGGGTGCTTCAAGCTCTGTCCTCATGTGTCTAGCAACACCAAAAGTTCGTATTTGTGATCCATCATCTAAGGCATGGAGCAGGCATAATGGTGGAGAATAGAGGAGTAGAAGCATCCATTTTGATTAATGAGAAAGTTATCTGAGGAGCTCTTTGAGGAGAGATTACATTAAGAGAAGATATTTGACGGAGGTTCGCTACAACAGCACATTGATGAGTTTCATGACCTCCATACATTGCATCTCTTATAGTGGCTTGAGTATGAGAGTAGATTTTTGGATCTACTCCAGTATGTTGATTACATGTTTCAGTTTCTATGAGTTAGGTTTTAACGGAACCATAGGTTCATTCTGGGCCTAAATCCAGACATTGGAGGTTCAGTATGGATCAATTTTCGAGATCAGTTCATTGGCTATAGGCCATACAAGAAGGCCTATATAGCATAGGAGACTCGAGGAAAGACCCAGCAGGATAGAGATCAAGTCCAGAGCCGTATACAGTAGATGCAGAACCACATATCGAAAGGGTCAATACCTCCCCCTCATGGTGGATAGGTTTCAACATAGTCATCGTTTAGACCACATCAGTAGAAACAACAGTCTCTCCCACAATATAGACCTCCACAAAGATTTGATGCACATAAGGGTCGGAGTATGAGGCCTCCTCCTAGGGGTCCTATTAGGACACATGGAGCACCTAGAGCTCAGTCAGCATGAGCTCACTAGAAGAGATCTTAGTAGTCCACAACAGATTCATTAGGGTCCACAACACACCCCTCTAGGGCACTAACTAGAGCTGCTAGTTAGGGGAGAGGACTAGGTGGTTGTTTTGGGTGTGGTGTTACTAGACATTTTTGGAGAGACCGCCCATAGAACCCTAATAACAAGGGTAAGACACAGATCTAAGAGCCTATTGTTGGTTACATGGGGTGCAGTCATACGATGTATGCAATGGTCAAGAACCACTAGGTATAGCATCAAAGTACAATTATTGAGACTACAGGTAACATTGGTGGTATTCCTACTTACATTATGATTGATTCTAGTTCTTATGATTCTTTTATTGCACCATCTTTAGTAGATCGATGCAGGCTGGTGGGAATTAGGCAGGGTCATAGCTAGGATGTTGAGATGGCTTCTAGAGTCAAGATCTCTATAGACTCCTTAGTTAAGGAGTGTGTAGTGGATTCGAGACCTTTCACCACTACCTCACATCTTCATATCCTTCCATTGGGCTCTTATGGAGTCATCTTGGGGATGGATTGGTTATCTACGCATAGAGCTAGAGTGGATTGTTACCACAAGATCATATCTTGTACAAATGATCTAGGAGTTGAGGCAGTGATAGCGGGGGTTAGGAGACCCATTTCTATTCATATCATCTCCTCTATGTAGCTTAAGCGATGTGTGTGACAAGGTTGTCAGATGTTTACTACCATATTTAGTGACTAATAAAAAGATGGGTCTAGTAGACCATCGCTAGATGACCATCCCATTTTGAGAGAGTTTTCTGATGTCTTTCTAGGGAGCTATCGGGGTTACCGCCCCCATAGGAGATAGAGTTTCATATAGATCTGGTTCTGGGAGAAGATCCTATCTCTCAAGCACCTTATCGGATGACTACCCCTAAGCTCTGCAAGCTCAAGTTAGAGCTTGAGGACCTTTTAGAGAAAGGCCTAATTCATTCTAGTGTATTCCCTTGGGGTGTACCATTGATCTTTGTAAATAAGAAGGATGGATCCTTGTGGTTGTGTATTAATTACCGCCAGCTGAACAAAGTAACGATCAAGAATCGTTATCTCCTTCTGGGTATTGATGATTTGTTTGATCAGATGAAGGGAACCACAACTTTCTCTAAAATATACCTTAGGTAAGGCTACCATCAGGTAAGCATTTTGAAGGTGAACATTCATAAGACTGCCTTCCATATGAGATATGGCCACTATGAGTTCAGAATGGTACCTTTTAGTTTGACGAATTCCCTTGCAGTGTTTATGAGTTTGGAGAATGGGGTATTTAGGAAATTCTTAGATCACTTCATGCTCATCTTCCTTGATGACATTTTGATTACTCACATACATGTGAGGATCACAAGGGGAACCTTCACCAGGTTTTTAAGTGTCTTCGTGAGCATCAGCTTTACAGGAACTTGGAGAAGTGTGCAGTATTTGGGTCATATCATTTTTGGGGGAGGTATCACAGTTGATCCTTCCAAGATTAGAGCTATTATGGATTGGCCAACACCCACTATTGTGACTAAGGTTCACATCTTCATGGGACTAACAGGGTACTACAGGAGATTCATTTAGGACTTCTCTTGGATTGCACACCCCATCACTTCCCTTCAGTGGAAAGGGAAGAATTTTGTTTGGTCAGACAAGTGTGATCAGGACTTTAGGAAACTGAAGGAATGTCTCACTAGAACACGTATTCTTGTAGTGCCGGATCCACAAGGTGAGTTTTTCATATCCATAGATTCTTCATTGGTAGGATTTAGAGGTGTATTGATGCAGGAGGGTAGAGTGGTGGCTTTCGAGTCTCGCAAACTCAAGGATTATGAGCTTAATTATCCAGATCATGATCTTGAGCTTACGGTAGTTGTTCACACGATGGTTTGATGGAGACACTTTCTTCTTGGTAGGATATTCACACTCACGATTGATCATATCAGTCTTCGCCACCTCTTCGTACAACCCAATCTTAATTCTCATCAGCGGCGTTGGATAGAG
Organism: Taxus chinensis; assembly: GCA_019776745.2. Classification (NCBI taxonomy): domain Eukaryota; kingdom Viridiplantae; phylum Streptophyta; class Pinopsida; order Cupressales; family Taxaceae; genus Taxus; species Taxus chinensis. Next base: position 180,110,007 of record CM034152.1, on the reverse strand, counting down.
TTTCTTTGTGAGTATTATATGGAGATAGATCATGTGAAAGGGAAGGATAATGTGGTTACAGACACTCTTAGTAGACAGAGGCATGGGGCTATGACCACCTCAGTGAGCATAGATTTGCGGAGGAGGATTCTACAATAGCTTCCTCACGAAAACTTTGATATTGCAGCCAGAATGGAGATCGAGTCTTAGAGACCCCTTAAGGGGAATTTTTATGGTTTTTCTTTAGAGGAAGATGGTCTTCTCAGGCACAGAGGCTTGATTTATGTTCCCAGAGATGGAGGCTTGAAGTAGGATATCTTGGTAGAGGCACATCGCGCACCTTATTTAGCCCATCCTGAGGTGAAGAAGATACATGCCACCTTGAGACAGTTGTTTCATTAGAGAGTACTTTGTAGAGACATGGCTCATTTCGTGTCACGCTATTTAAAGTGATAGAAAGTAAAGGCCAAGCATCAGCAGCTAGCTGGCCTTGTCTATCCTCATGCTATACCAGAATGGAAGTGGGATACCATTTCCATGGGCCTCATTATTGAGCTACCGATGTCGAGATACCACCACGATGCCATCATGATCACGGTGGATAAATTGACAAAAGTGGCTCATTTTTCTCCAGTAAAGAAAACTTATACAGACAGTGTAGTGGCATGTGTATATCTTGATGAGATTATCAGGTTACACGGGATTCCATGGAAGATCATTTGTGACCGCGATCCTTTGTATACTTCCAATTTTTGCACAACCATGCAGTATGCCCTCGGGATGAGGATCAACTTCAGCACAACATATCACCCTGAGACATATGGACAAACTAAGGGGGTGAATCAGATTTTGGAGGAAATTCTTAGGATGTATGTGATGGATCATCAGGTGAGATGGGAGGATACTTGTACTTTATGGAGTTTATCCTAATAATAGGAGTTCTATAGGGGATCCTTTCCAGGCCTTATATGGCAGAGAGTGCAAGACACCTCTTATATGGGACATGTTAGAGGATAGGGTTTCTCTCGGACCAGCTTTGTTGCAGGACATGGAGCAGTAGGTGGTTATGATCAAGAAAAGACTATAGGAGGCATAAGACAGGAAGAGGAAGTACATCAACCAACATTGGACCGATCATAGTTTTGATGTGGGCATGAAGGTGTTCCTTCGTTTCAGGCCACACAAGATCCCTATCCATTATGGAAAAGGTTCTAAGTTAGCTCCTAGATCTGTGGGTCCTTTTGATATCCTATAGCGTATCGGACCTTTTGCCTACCGACTAGCATTGCCACCTATCTTATCTCACATACATGATGTGTTTCATGTTTTAATTCTTAGGAGATATGTTGCAGATCCTTCTCATGTATTAGATTGGAAATCATTGTAGGTGCAGGATTAAGGGCAAGTGATGGTGGAGCTCGTTTGCATTATAGATCGCAGGACCCTAGGCCTTCGAGGAAAAGAGATTGATTAGGTCCGAATTCAGTGGGATAGATATGATGAGACTTCAGCTACATGGGAGGATGCTACTTTGTTATGAGTTTAGTTCCCACATCTATCCTAGTGACTTCTAGAAGGAATTCGAGCCTTTGACACCTTGTGATATTGATCCTGATACTGCTGACTATATTATGGACATTGTTATAGTTTAATTTAGCATGATGTTAGATGTTAGATCATGGTTTATTATGGACTTTGATTCATATATGATGCATGATGATTATTAGAGACATTTTAGATATTGATGTTGATATATTGTTTGACATGGGTTCATTATAGATGTTGTTCAGACTTGTGATATTTGGATATTTTGAGTAGACCTTGAAAATGAGAATTGAATTGAAATTGGTGATGATATATTCGTGGATTAAATTGTACGTGATACTGTCGATTACCTTGATGTTTGTTGTGATTCACATATATGTTGATGATCTTGAAATTATAATTAAATTCATTTGGATGTTCTAATATGGCCATGTGTCCAAAGGAGGTATTTGTATTTTGCAGTATTAAAATATCACAACAAACACCACGGGATTGGAGACCAACCACATTGGAATTCTAGATGAATTCAACAAGGTCACCAAAGAAAATTGTATTTTTTTGTGTATTTTATCATGTTAGGGATTCCCATGGGGGGGATCACCTTTAAATGTGACCAAGGGTTATGCGTATTTATTTATTTGGTTCATTTTTATTGATGTTTGTATGTGTTTATTAAGTGATGTATTTACCCCTTTTTATTTAAATAAATTGTGACATATAATGTGAGCAATCAAATTGTTAAAATAAATTAACCAACTTAGGTCATAAGATAGTAATTATTAGAGTGGTTGACTCTTGTATTAAATGTTGTAAGATATGTGTAAGCAACATGTAAGTGATGTGTAAGAGATATGTAAGTAAAATTTGGAGTATGAAACACTTCATATTCTATGGAATTCAAAATTTTCCTTGGAGAATTTTTTGGAGGTTTGTGGGAAAAGTTAAAATCGTCCCATACCTTTTAAATTTTCATACCAACCTTACCTATGGTTGAAGAGTTTTAATCTAGCCTTCATTATGCATTTGTGTAAGTCTAGCTAAATGTTTTAATTGCACTTCTTTCTTGAAAATAATTTTAGTTCTTTGTGGTATGGGCTTGATTTGAGTGTGTAAGTAAAACTGTTATATTATTCACCTACTTATTTATTGTGTCTTGGAGATTGAAGTTGACTTGTGAGTTGGAGTTGAGGTTGTGTGTTGTGGCATCCTACAAAGATCCACCTCATCCTCCTGTCTTCCGCCTTCTATATATTCGAATTCATTTTATGGTTTTGGGGTTACACCCTTTTGGTTGCTTCACTTTTTCATACTTCATTTGGGGTGAATTATTTTGTTGTTTGGAGCACTTGCTTTTGGAGAAAGTTTGTAGACTTTTTACAGGACTATGTTTTGTTGATCTTGGGTTGTTTTGTATTGGAAACCTTACTGGTTGGAATTTGGAAAAAACTCCATTATGGAGAGGTAAGATCTTGGCTCTTGTAATGCTCTTATTTTTAATTATGCAAATGTTATTGTTGTGAATGTTTTGGCATGTGTCTGGATTGTTTGGGTAGATAGCCTAGGGATGGTGTATGATAAGACTATGGGGTATTTTAGTGGGAGGCGTAAGTGTTGTGGGGACGTATACGTGTGAAGGGATTTGGGATCTTCGTTCCAACTAAAAAATAAATAGCTTGCATTTCTTTACTTGTTTCAGGGTACCATAAGGGGCTAAGGAGGCATAAGGAAGTGTGAAGAATAAGGGGTACTTGGGGGGAGGCATAAGGGCATGTCGGGGATTTGAAATGATACATATATATATATATATATATATATATATATATATATATATATATATATATATATATATTGGTGGTTTGTTCTCAGGTGGTGATACCCATTTCCCTTTGGGAGGCATAAGTAGCATCCCCCATAGTTTCTTGCTCCTTTAGATTTCATGATGGAGCCTAAGTTTTGTTGCTATGATTTAATGTGGTTGCAAACTAAATTCTATTTTGGATTGTGTTTTAAGGTGAAATTTGCATGTGTGTTGTGGAAGCCTATTGTTTCCATGATTTGAAATACATCTTCTATTGCATTGTGGTTAGGGGTCGGGGGCCAATGAAGAAGGATGGATTCTCATTTTCATTGGATGTCTTTGTTGGGTGGAGAGTGTTTCCTTTCCCTCTATTTTGTTGTGATCATATCGAAATAAAGAACATGGAGGATCTCTATGTTGCTGTTATGGAATTGAGAAAGAAGACATAGTTTGGCATTTCTTTGCGAGACTTCTTTCTATAGGCCTTTTTCCCACTTCAAGTGGATGACTTGTAATATTATTTTTATTGGATATTTATTGTATTTTGGAAATGAAATCCTATGTTTCAATAAGAAAGAGATATGCACTGAAATATGTACTGTGTAAAGAGATGTAAAAGTGCATTTAAATGAAAGGAAAAGAGAAAGAGTGGTAATTTTCAAAGTTGTATGTGATAAATATAAATAGAATTTGTATTATTTTCCAAAAATGGAGTTACTACTGTGTAAACATATGTGTTCAAATATGTTGAGGAAATATTGTTTGAGAGAGATAAACACTTATTAAGAAGATATATTACTCTGTTTTTGTTGAAATGCATGATTTGAAAAATAGAAGTTGCATTCATGTTTTTTACATTTTGATTGAAGGAAAGATAACTAGTTAAAACTAGCATGAAATGTAATCAACGTTTGTATGGCATGGAAAAGGAAATAGATTAATCTCTGGTTGTGAAATGTATAAACTTCATTTTTATTTCATGGTAAACATTGAATTTTTTTTTCAAAAGATACATAACAACCTTGTAAAACTATGGAAAATAATTGAAACACTAATACAGTCTAAGAAATATCAAAACGAGCCCAAAAAAACTAAACTACTTATGAAAATTTTATAGAACCTTTCAAATCAGGTTCAGACAAAAACCTCAGACTTTTGATGGATAAAAATTGGTAATTTTGGAATTGTTATTCAATAAAACCTTTTGAACCTTGTATTCCATCCTAAAATATTCCAATTAAAATCCTCCATGCCTGTTGGGCATGTTGAGAAAGAGTTAATGGAAAATTTGAACAAAATTTCTAAGTTTAAAAAGACTAGTTCACTTTTTAAGTGACAGAAAAATAGTTTCTTAAAAAAATTACCACTCAAAATTTATCAATATTAAAATAATAAGCTTCCTGTGTAAAGGGAACTTTGGGAGCTTTCCAAAAATTCCTTGTTTTCCAAAAATGGAGCTCCTAGTCAAAAGTTATGGCCTTTTGAAGTTTTACTTCACCTTGGCTTCAAAATCTAACTGTCAAATTTAAATAAAATATTCTTGGGCAAACCCGAGGGCTCAAAAATTTTGATTGCACTTTTTCCCCAAAAGTGCTTAAGGAATGTAGTTCCCCACCACTCCAATAACCCGAAAACCTTCTGATTGGTCAAAATAACCTAAGTTAAAATTAAAAAAATTGGGAAAAAATTCTAGGTTTTCCATGCTTTTCCGACGGCCCGCAGCCAATCAGATGTTGCCACATGGCTTCATGAGGCATTGGAGGAGGAGTGGTTCCCTTTTTGACTTAACACTTCAAAAAAAAATTGGGGTAAAATTCTTATGTTTCCCCACCAACCCGCTGGCCCGCAACAAATGATTGTTTGACATGTGGCATCCTTGGGCGTCGGCGGAGGTGTAGGTGCTTCTTAACCTTAACGCTTTTTGGGAAAAAGTCAGAATTTTTAATTTTTCTCCATTAGTCAGCTTCTCTTCTTGGAAAATTTGGATTGACACATGGTGTCTCTACGCACCGATGAAGGACCAGGTAATTTTGAACCCTTTCGCCCTTTCAAAAAAATATAAGGCAAAAAAGTCAATTTTGCCTCCAGCATCCCGCCTTTCTGCCTAGGCTAGAAATTTGGACAGGTGTATCTTGTGGACCACAAACTTAAATTCCCTCTTGGGGAGCAAAGTCCTACCATGGGCTCACAAGGGTGTGGGTGAAATTTTCTATTTTTTCCAAAAGTGCAAAAAACTAAAATTTACTTCCCAAGGCCAGCCGTCCCATAACTTGAGTTTTATATGGATTTAGAAGGACTTCTTTATATCGATGGAAATGTGAGAAAATTTCCTATCTAATGGGAATATTTTCAAAATATTTAAAGTGAATTAATTTTGATAAAAACTAGGTTAAATCTCTTAATCCTGTAAGGGGGTAGGAGAGTGAAAAATTGCCCTCTTAATCTTAATGACTATTTTAACCCTTAGTTTTGACCCTATAAATTTAATAATTTTTGTAATGGGAAAAAGTTTGAGCTAATATTTTTTTTGCGTCGAAATCTTGCTTGTAGTAACTATTATTTTGTAACCTGGTAACGGACACTTTTAATAAAAAAAATTGTCCCATAATTTTTCTGACTCGTCCTAGGTTGTTCTTAGGTCTTAAGTGGGGTTTTTTAGTAGCAATTACATCACAGAGGTATCTAGTAACATATGGGTGGAGTTTAGGTGATGTTAGAGCCAGTTTGGTGAAGATTAATAGAAAACACAATGACCGATGCTGGTAGAAAGGGGAGACCAATGACGGTTAAGGTGACCAGTGTCGGTAGGGGAAATTTTATATTAAATTATTAAATAGAGGTTTTTAAGCTCTCTGTTATTTAACAGAGAGTGAGGGTAGTGTGGTTTTGGTCATAATATGGGTTAGAAGAATCAAGGATACTAATAATGAGGTTTAGAATGATGACGAGGCTTGGGATGGTTGAATAGTGGGTTGGTGGGAAGAAAGTAATGTATAGGAAAAAAAGGAAAAAAACTATTGAAAGGAGAAAAAGATCTACAAAAAAGAATAAGCTAATGATTAGAGTCACAATAATTACTTGATGTCTTGTAGATCTTGAGAGTTTGAATGGCTTATGGTTGATCAGAGAATAAGTTCTTGAGTCCAGTACCACGACAATACGACCTATGTGCTCCCATGAGTATTAATGCTCTAGAAGGGAAAACAATTGCTTCTCTTGCACTATGGTTGTGTGTGTTCGTCATCTAGATGAACAAGGGCTTGAAGATTTGGACTTGAATGTAATCAGGCTCCAACAACTAAATGACCAATCTATGTAAAAAAAATTCAAAGTGTATATAAGGTAACTGATGGCGGTTAGGTGACTGACGTTAGTTGAGGGATAACCACAGTTGGTTAAAGCGGGAAAGTCTAGGTTTACCAAAAATAGGAATATATTGTCTATTTTTGGCATTACTTTGATTGATTCCACTTAGGGAAGTGGTGTTTAGGTGAGAGAAGGTAGGAAGGTCATAGAAAAAGTCTAATTAGGTTTAATAAGAAGTGTTAGTTAGTTAAGATAAGTGGTGACTCAGCACTGGGACTGATGACACAGTGCGGAGAGTAATGACTCAGTCATTGTGAATTAAATGTCCCTGGAATAGGTCTAGGGTGAGGTGTAATGATGAGGTGGAGGTGTGAGGGTGAAATTAACTTAATCAAAATAATTAAATTAATTAATAATGTGAGGATGAACATTAGTATAGGATGAACGGGTCATGACTAATCAAATATATTATGTTAATTTATTGAAGGGGACCAAGGGGAGTGCAACTCAAATTTGGCGTCTATACCTCTATCACCTGATTTTTTGATGGCACCCATCTTGTTTCTATACCTTGTTCTAGGGCATGATCTCTCATCTTCCCATCCTTACATCTCTCCATCTATCTCTTTCAAACTCATGATTGGTTCCCTTTTAGGTCATCAATCCCTAGTTTTTGGCAGGACACCTCGACATATAATTTTACATCTTTCACATCCCTATTTATCACATCTCTTTTTTGGCTCATGGCTTGTTTAAACATAAACCACTCAACAAAAAGGGGAAAATGTATACACATAAAATTAGCACCACTAATCCCTGTGTCCACTTCTACTAGCACCCCTTAAATATCACACCACTATCATATCATATATTAAACCCTTATCCTAATTCTTATTCCTCCCCATAATATTTACTCACTGTAAATATTATCCTACACCCGTAAATCCTATTTTACTCCTTCCTAAACAACCCTAACCATAAAAACCAAAATTAAATTAAGATAAAACAAAATAAACAATTTCCCAACCAAATTAAATGAAGACAAAAAAACAACTTCCCAACCATTTTATAACCTCTCACCTACATATCTCCCCTCCCATATGAAACAAAAAAGCAAAATGACTCATATGGAAATAATTTAACCAAATTCTGTGATCGTTGACGATCATCCCTGATCATTAGCAATTTTCCCAGATTGTTGGAAATATTATATAAACAAGTTTCAGACCCCTTTTCTGAGGTTGGTTCATGTTTTTTTTCTTTTCCTGGAAATCAAAAATTGAATTGTCAACTAGAGTCTATTGCAATCAAAACTTGTGGTGCAGCAAAGTAGCACTCAAAACTTCTACACATGAAATCAATTAATTTACTCATCAAGTGGTGATTTAGTGATGCAATGTGTTAGAGTAGAAAAGAATCAATTAGTTTTCATGTCTCTGGTAATACCACTCTCCAGGGAGGCTTTAGCTAGACATCAATTGCTACAAGGTCAAGGTGGCATTCCCTTTCTTTACGGTGCTTATTTCTGGATCAGGTACAAGTTTGAATCTTCGTTGTTGGAAAATCCTTTACGAAGCACAGATCTGCAGTTCATTGTTACCAAGTACATTTTAGAAGAAGAATGCACTGACTTGAAGCACAGATATGATGTTAATGATGAATCATGAGGATCAAGGACGATTCAACACACGATCACTTGTCAATTAACTAGCATCGATGCATGATTTCACCCAAGATTGCTGAAGATTCACAGAATTGATCGAGATTCACCAGATATGTTGACTTGCATTCCCCATATTTTTAAAGGTACATTTTTTGGGTCATACGGTTGATCCTCAAAGGAATATCGTCTTCATGGATCCAGAGACAAAAAAGATTTATGACCAGCCGTGATGTGACTATTTGATGAGTCAGTCATAACGACTCAATAAGGAAAAAGGAATCTCCTTCGAGCTATTTCTTTGTCATAAGTTACTTCCTACATACCAACATATCTCTTAGCTTACCTTTGTAATCATATGTCCATCACCATCCTCGCTACAAGGAGCCACTTTTCATTGATCTAGGTACATTTGCCTTGGATCAAGTATCTACACAACATAAGAACATCCCATCCAGCCGTGGGTAGAAATTAGTCCCTCAAGAACTCTACATTGTTGGTTATATCACTTTTTTTTTATCAGGTTATCTTATCATTATCAGGTTGATGTAGGTTGAACAAGAATTGACAAGCTTGCAAGAGAGATTCAATCTCACCTGTCGATGAGCTATCACTAATTGCTAGAAACATTGAACCCGATTTATTTAAATAAGCATTGAGCTAGCCACAATGGAAGAAGGTTATCGAATATGAATACAATTCATCCCAGTTGGAAAGAATGAAGTATGTGGACCCACTTGTCAATCTACCTACAAGAAAGATCATCATCAATTGGCTGCAAATGGATCATTCGTAGACAAAGTATAAGGTAAAAGGATCCATTCAATAAATTCTAAAGTCATGATTAGTTTTCAAAATGATCACTGCATCAAGTTAAAGGAAGGTAAATACTATAAAGAATCTTTTGCACCCACTACAACAAATAAATACCATTAGGGTTTTTGTACAAGATAGTAGCACAAAAGGGATGGAATCTTCAGCAGATGGACTGTAGACATACATTGACTCTTCTTTGGGAGTGGTGATCTGAACTCAAAGTGAGGTAGCTACATGAATGCGGGATGCCTTTTAGGATTTGAGGCATATGAGTAACATCCTCAATAAGCAATGGATGTCGATTGATCAGAAAACTCTTGATACGAACTGTGATCAGACACCACGAGCATGGTACATCAAGATTGATGGCTCAAAATCTCCTTCATACTATAGATTCAAGTGTAACCAAAATTCATGATTCTAACTTTGGTGGAGGAAAGTCATTGAAAGCATAGGTAATGACCCGATTTGACATTCTTGTTCTGCTATGTTAGATGATCGTTGTAAGTGGCACAAATTATTAGAATCATGGACTAATCTCATTGGATGAAATAAAAAACGATCTCCATGAAATCCTTCGAAAATGACGGAATAGTTGGGGCTACTGCACTCTTATCTTGGACTTAAAGATATGGAAGAAGGATTTATCACATTTGTGTCAAGGCTCAGGATCTGGAAAGCAATTTCAAGGCACTACTTGAAAATATGGATGCGATATGACATCATTGCAAGACATATGACGACTGACAAGTTTGCAAGACTCCAAGTTGGCATAAACTATATCTGCTCTATTAATCAAGGATTCACCTCAAGGGTAAATGGAACTCACTATAGGAATGGTTTCCATCTCCTCAGTTGGAGGAGTATCATATACTTTACCTATACGTAGGCTTAGCCATTTTCTTTGATGTTTAATTACATCTTTCAAGTGGTTCATGAAGGAGCTAGAATCAGTATCTATTTGTATAGCAGTCTTTTTTATAGAGAGTTCTATGATATATCCAAGGTACACTAAGTTATGGCTTTGGAATACAGGAATGATACTCACAATTGCTTACTGCAAGGATATACAAATTTAGACTCTGTTAGATCCATTGATGACAAGAAATTCAACATCAGGATATTTTTTTCAAAATCTGGATCAGGACATAGTTTCGTGGATCAGTAAGAAGTAAGACAGTCTACCGTGCATTATCATCCACTGAAGTTGAATATCTGTGCCACACGAGGGGGCTTTGTGTGAAGATAAAATTCATGGTATGTCAGTTGTTCTGGCGCATACTGGGCATACATTAAGACAAAAGGCCTAAAGCCAATAGATTTAGCAACGAAAGCATCAAGGTCTGTTGAAGGCTCATGTCAAAAAAATAGTGCATCACGAGAAATCAAAGCATATTAGAAGTCCAATGCCAATTTATTATAGAACAAGTCCATTACCTAAAAATATCCAGATTTCCAGTACTAACCCTCAGATTGGAAGAACAAGTTGCAGATTTTTTTACTAGGGATGTGACCTTTAGTTGCAAGGCGATAATTTGATGGGGCACGAAATTAGCAAAATAAAGTGAGGCAGCAACGGCAGAGTTTTCGGGTGTGATATGGTTGGGCGTGTCGACAGTCAGTGTTGCAAAAGTTCTTCCATGCGGGTGGAAGTGAACCCTCAGGGGTTCACACTCACCCTCGCGCCTCTAAACTGGGGGGTTAGTTGTAAAATGATATGGTAGACAATCCTTCCACCAGTTGCAGGATTTTCGTTGACACCACGGGAAAGCTCTTCACATTCATCTGACAGCTGAGGGATTTGGAAACATGTTCGTCATTTCCAAAGGTAAGCTCCTCATATTCTATCAACTGTACCATAATTTATGATAACAATGTAGGCCATTGGTGTATATATGCATTCAGGAGCGCTAATGCGGAGACTTCAATATCTGTTCCCGACAAACACTTTGCATAAGTGGTATAAGTTTGACGGGATGTTCTTAACATCAAGTCTTTCACAGACCGGCCACCACAGTGTATGACGCCCTCAAGAAAGCGTTGAAACCTGAGGCAAGATCCCGATTCGACACCTACTAATGGGACCCTCTCCCAATTATGGATCTAGTTTTTCTTGGCACATCAGGTATTATTTGTACATTTTTTAGATGGTCAAAATAAAGATACCATGGGATTCTTTTGTTCACGGAGTTGGATGTGCTACCCATGAAGCCATGTCATATTCTATTCTATTCTTTTGTATAACTAGTTTCTACATGGTTTTGTAATTCAACGTTTGAAATTCGATTAATAGCACAAGTTTGTAGAGTAATCAAATATTTTACTTGTAATATTTTCGATAAATCTAGAGTGATAAATCCAATACCTGGAGTTGAGAAATCCATAGGTGCAAGACTGAGTGTTACCGATCAACTGAGACCAAGTTGTGCTAGGTGTTCATATACTAAGCCTTCAGTACACATGCTACCAGTAAATCCTGTAGAATCTTGAAGCACTGTTAGATCGTATGTGCTAGTGTTAAAGGTTTTTCACTAATTTTCATTCTAACCATGAGTCCTTACATATGGAGGCAAAATCTAAAGTAAGATTTTCCCCTTCCCACTCTTAAACCTAGAGGTCCCTACTTCAAATATGTTCAAGGGTGACCAGATCTGGAGTTTTGTCCAGTCAGGGGATTAGGGTTCGGGTTCCACTAATTGGTATACCCTAAGCTAAAGGCATCATCCATATCTATAGCTGATTTTGCAAGTAGTAGGGAGGTGAGTTACTTGAGATACCATGCATCCCATCCAAGGTTCTTATTCTCCTTACTCAAAATATTATCCTAGTGTCATGAGTTTTTTATAGGTTCCGTATAATCACTAGAATAACCCAACCCGTTCCATGAATTTATAAAGTCTACAAAAGCAACACAAGTTCCTAAAACTTCATTATTGAAGTATAAGTGTAACTTGGTACATCTATCGACTTGTTGACATGAATCAATAGACTGTGGATCGTGAGACGAATAGCTTTATTTTATTTGGTATCATTCTAATCAAGATTTGATCAGTATTTAGTTCGATTTAGATATTGAGTTATTTACATTGTTTTATAATTACTTTGTGATAACATATATGTCTCAAGGAAAGAAATCATAATAGACATTTGGAATGCATATTTCTTGCACATTATTAAATAATACGAATAGTATAAATTATTGATTCATCCAAGAGTTAATGTCCCATTAAGACTTGGATAAATGCTTTATATATAATTTAGTTTTTAAACTTAAATATTATTGTTACAACCAGCCTACGAAGTATTGTCACAACTAGAATTAATTGGTGCCAAGTGGCGATAGTATAAGATCTCCAGGATATATTTTAGAGCTCGAGGATGGATGGTTAAGACCATATGAATTTATTTTTAGCTAATCTATAATGCCTATTAGGTATATGTATTACATGGGTTGGTAATGATTGATTCCGCTTGTATGAAAGTAGGAAGAGTGGAGATTATTATTGTTTAATTCAGAAGTTTGGACTTTCAGATGATTATATCCATTGTGAGCAATTGAATAAACTATGAGCCAATTTTATCCTTTGGGTACCATAGCTAGGAGAACCTACAAAGAATATTTTTCTTCATACCTAAAAAATGACAGTTTATTAAAACCCTTCATACCACTAGGGACCCACTCTTCATTAGCTCAGCCTTTGGGTTGTGTTAGTTTGTTAGTATTGGACAGTTGTTTGTCCATCCATTTTGTAAGATTAGATAATAGTTATTTTATTGTTGACAATGTATTAATTATTTTCTAATTATTGATTTCCTTAAGTGACACCTTGTAACCAAATTTGTTATGTTTTTTAAGTTGTTATATATCTCAGCCGTCGATTAAGAATCGATCTCGGCCATTGGTGTTCCAATTAGAGAAGTGTTGGTGATTAGATTTGTTTCACCCCATTTTTCATTATTTTCCTCTAATCTGCGTGTTCTGAAAATTTTTGTCTCTCGATGTGGGTGTTCTGAAATATCTGACCTCCATTTGAAATGCTTCAAATTGTTTCCAGAATCCATTTTCATGTCCCTCCTTGAAAGTTTCTTCAAGTTTTCCATGTTCTTGCCCTAATTTCTTCAAAATCCGTGGGATTTGTTGTTTTCCCTATCTTTCCCTGACCATGGAAGCTCGAGAATGATAAATTTACATTTGTATGCCTTTGAAAATCCAAACACTTGGTTGAAAAATGCTTGGTACCATGATTCACTTGGTTTTGTTTCAAAAAAATTCATCCTTAGAGAGAAAATCAGGTTCTGGGCATGGATGATGAATTTCTGTATTTTTTACGGTCTGGCGGGTGTCCTCTTCCTTTAAAACTTAATCCTCAACATTTGGTGGTCACGTGGTTTCTTTTGTATTGGTCAGGGGATGGTAGGAAAATTCTTTAACTTATCACTTTTTTCTTTTTTGGAAAAAGGGAAAATTTGGTCCCATGGCTCTGCTCATTTTTTATTGGTTCTTTTGGTGCTTACGTGGCTTCTTTTAATTGGATGGGGCATGGTGGGTTATTTTTTAATCTTTTCCTTTTGGCTACTTCAGCAAAAGGTTTGAACTCACCCTGTAGCCCTGCCAAGCTCTGATAAAAGAAAATTTTAAGTGGAAGCGAAAAAGTCTTACTTTGACCCCACAAGAGGACACGTGGAAAAGTTAATGGTGGAGATACGGGCCTTCAGAGGTAAGTTGGATGTTTTTCCCTTTTGGAAAAATGGAATAAAATTATAAAATGGAAGTGCGCCCCCTCCAAATCATTTTGAAACCTTAAGGTTTTTGAAGTTGCGGCATAATGACATGTGGCGAGCCCACGCTCATTCAAAGTCTCAACTTTTGGGGATCATCTAAAGATGCACAATTGTGACATGTGGTAGTTTGAAAAGTCAAAGGGGTGGGGAAGTGGACCATCAAAGGTAAATTGGATTTTTTACCTCTTGCCATCAAAAGGATTAAAATCTCAAAATGGCCCGCAAGCCTGAAAAAGGATCAGTCAAGGATTATTTTAAAGTCAATGGTGGTGGTGCAGACCCTCGGGGGAAATTTGGAAAATTTTCCTTTTCAAAGAAAAGAGTTAAAATTGAAAAAGGAAGCAAGGTTCCGATGGGACTCACATTGGGACACATGTCAATCCCATTTTTCAAGGGCAAACCTGCGCGGAAAACTTGGAAAATTTTCCCTTTTCCAAAAAAGAGGTGAAATGGCAGAATTTGGCCACATTTCTTTTGGGACCAACCTTAGGACACATGTCAGACTCATTTCTCAAGGGTGGAGGCATGGAGAAAAATGTGAAAATTTTACATTTTTCCAAAAGTTGTAAAAGTTAAAAAGGAACCCGCAAGCCTGCTCTAAAATTGAATCTTCCACATGGACGGCCCAAATCAAAGTAAAGATCAACAGTAGTTGTGTGTTTGAATCTTATTTCCCCCCCATTTTTAATAGAAAGCTCCTAGAAGTGCAATTCTTCATGATTTGTTGGTATTTCCTATACGTTAAATAGAGAGGGGAGTTAATTTTGATATCTAAGTTTGGGGGGGAGATCTGGAGACGTATATTGCCATTAAAATGTTCTGGCTATTAGGCTCAATCTGATCTTCCATTTTTCTTCTCCTGAGCATGCAAGGAACCAGAATTGATAGATTAGGGGGGGAATTGGTTGGTAAATACAAGGAAGAAGGATTTTCTAGAAGGAGTTAAATGCAGGAGATATTGGATGAGATCTGTCCCCTTGAACACCTGACAAATTTTTACAGAATTGATTCCAAGAATCATGATCGAGATCATAGCGAAACGTGATGCACTCAACATTTAGGTTTTTAGGGGGGAAACTCTGTGGAAAATGTTATAAATTGCATGGTTTTATCGTGCAAATGGTTGGAGTGTTAGAGGTCAAAGAAAATTCCTAAGAGGAAAATTTGACAAAGTCTATGTTTTGAGAAGTCATCTGAGAAGCATGTATATTTATTTTATTTTAAATTTGATCATGTGAAGGTGGTTGCGAGTGTATAGCCATTGACAAGATTTGATATTGTTCTAAAAACTTTTCCCTGCTAATAAATTTAATCAAACTTGAGTTATTTTGTGTTGATCTTCGGAAAAATGTGTTAGTTTTTATTTCTGAATGTCTGCAAATAGTTTTTCTTGCTCTTGTTGCAATCTTGTATCAAAATCTATCTTAATCACATAGGTCTCAATCCTTGTGATAGTATAGTGGCATATGCAATTTCATTTCTCAGAAGAGCTTTCATCTGGGAGTGAAATAAACAATTTAAAATCACTTTTCTTTCATCTGTTGAATGAGATTATTTGTAAGCCTCTGGGTGTATCTCAGGTGTTACTGGGGTCAGATCTTGATGCTTTATTGGGTCTTCTAACTTGATCCTTCATGTTATAATCTCATAGATTGTGTGAATAAGTGCTAATTTGGGCCTCCATTGAAGCACATATTCTTGTTAAAGGAACATTTTATCCATTTTGAAGCATTATGTTGTCTAAGTTTTCCATTTTGTAAAAAAATTCAATGGTCTGGCAAACCAAGCTCATTTTACCTCACTCCCTCCAAAAATTTATTTAAAATAACAAATCCTACTCATACTGCCCTTTTTTGTTATGTATGTATACAAATGCATGGTCTCTATTACCAAAGCATGCATAAACAATGAGGATTCCAAATTTCTTTAGTAGCCTGAACCTTGCCTAGAGAATATCTCTACTATCTAGAGTGACAACTCATGAGAGTTAGATTTTGTTGCATTGATCATATTTTCTTCAAGGTATCCTTAACAACTTCATTAGGAAGGACATCTTGAGATCCTCCATAAACAATGGGATACAAGAGGGTTCTCTTACCTTGGTTGAAAGGCACAGCCTAAAATAGTGAGGATATATCAAATCCTCTTAAGGTGTTACCCACTCCTTTTCAAATCCTCAGTGCTAAAAAGTCACATAGACTGCTTCCCCAGCTACAAAATGACATACATAATCATCTATCTACCTTTAAGTGTCTTGTTAAATCCATGATGCTGCTCGGCCTTTGAAGGAGATTAAATTTGGGTACCAACAAGTAGTATAAAAGGAGGTCATTGGGCATTTGGAAAGTACAAGTTTGGAGAAGCATTTGCAGTGCTAGCAAATGAGTTTGTAAGTTTATAGTGATAGCGAATAGTCTTGTAATTTTAGAAAGGGAATAGTGATAGCATTGGGGATAGTAGTGGGGGAATATTAGTAGGAGAAGTTGAGAGATTGTCAAAGTTCTACCAGTAAGAGGCAAGGAATCTTTGTATCTCTTAATTTTCTGAAGTCAATACAATTTCTCATTTGTAGAACTGGCTTTCCCTTAGGGTTTTTCTAGGGACATTTTTTTTTAAATATTGTGTTCATTGTGTTATGCATTTCTTTTCGTATTCTTATTAGTGAAGTTGCAGTTGCGTTAATTTTTTATATTAGCTATGAATTAGTTTTTGATAGTTAAATAATATTTTAAGATAGGAGATTAATAATCAGTGACTGCAATATAATTTTCACATGGTATCAGAGCAGTGATAAGGGTAGAAAAAAGTTTACTCTAGGAAAGAATTTTAAGGTTTCTATAACCTAGTTTGTTCTCTTTAATTTTTTTTTACTTTTATCCTTTGAGATGGCTTCAGCTGGTTTGAGAGATCAAGACAGATTAGATGGTGCCTTAAATTTTGGTGTTTGGAAGGCCAGAATTTCTTTATTGTTGGAAGAGAATGGTATAAAGGATTATGTTACCACTGTTGTAGTTATATGTACAAATGCAACACAACTTGCAGCATACAAGAAATAGGATGCCAAGGTGAGGAGGATTGTCTTTGATGGTGTCAAGGATCATATTGTTCCACACATCTCTTAGTTAGATACAGCGAATAAGATGTGGGATGTCATTTCGAATCTGTACCAAAATGCTACCACCAATAGGAAGATGATTCTCAGAGAAAATTTGAAGAATACCCAGATGAACAAGGTAGAAGATGTTACAAGTTACCTCACCAGACTTAGACTTGTCAAGGATGAGTTAATAGCTATTGGAGATAGCCCTAGTGACGATGAGCTGGTATAGATAGCCCTAAATGGGTTTACTAAATAGTGGGATGTTTTTGTTCAAGTTGTTAGTAGACAAGACACCTTACCAAGATGGGATTGACTATGGAATGATTTCACTCAGGAGGAGTTTAAACTAATTATTGTTAATGGGGCCAACAAGAGTTAGAAAAGTGAGGGAGAAACTTGCCCTAGTGGAAAAAGTGGAAAGCAAAGAAGGGATTTAACAAAGGATCAAATTATCAAAGTGAGAAGAAGAAGAAGGAATTGTCTAAGGTAAATTGCTTTTTTTGTCAAAAGTTTGGCCACTATGTCAGTGATTTCCCAGATAGGAAGAAGGGTAAGAATCAGGTGGCACCTTCAGCAAGTGCAGAAGAACTCTCCAGTAGAATGGAAGACCAGTTTACACTCATAGCTTGTATAGTCAGCTCAACCTCATAGTGTGTTTGGTATCTAGATAGTGGGGCGTCATTTCATATGACAGGAGTTAGAGAGTACTTCTCTAGTTACAAGGAGGAGGACACCAATATCCATATTTCTATGGGGAACTTGTCCGAGCTCAACCCAGTTGGGAAAGGAACTATTTAGTTTCAGCAGGAGAATGGAAAGATAGTTCCAATTCATGATGTCTTCCATGTGCATAGCTTAGGTATGAATCTGATTTATGTATCTGCTCTTTAGGATAAAGGGTATAATGTAATTTTTAGAGGGACACATGTGTTGATTAAGCACAAGGATTGGAAATCACCCATAACTATTAGAGTTAGGTGTGGTCACATTTAAAGGTTACAGTTTGATACTCCTAAGGAACTTATGAGCAACAATAATCCTAGAGATCTTGGAGAGCTATAACATAGGAGGATGGTCCATCATCTTCATGGAGCACTTAAATTGCTTCGTGAGATAGTGACAATTGTTCCAAAGGTGAGCACTATGCATGATGATGTATGTTGGGGAAGTTTGCGAAAGCATATTTTCCAAGGAGTGACAATAGATCTAAGGGTGTTCTTAATCTAGTACATTCAGATGTATGTGGACCAATGTCAACAAAGTCTCTCTGAGGATATGAGTACTATGTTACCTTTATTGATGATTTCTCCAGGAAGACCTAGATATAATTCCTCAAGACCAAGGATGAGGTTTTCAGTCGCTTCCAAGAGTGCAAGGCTCTTATGGAGAACTTGATAGGAAGGAAGATAGAGGATCTTCAGTCAGATAATGGATGTAAGTAAAAAGGAAATGACTTCTAGGATTTCTATACCAGAGAAGGAATCAAGAGAGAGTGGATGGTTCCTTACAATCCACAGTAGAATGGAGTTGCCGAGAGGAAGAACCATTCTATATCATAGTAGCAAGGGCTATGCTACATTACCAGGACATGCCCCACTACCTATGGGTAGAGGTGTGTAGTACAATAGTTTACATTCAGAACAAGGTTCCACACAAGGTACTAGGAAAGATGACACCAGACGAAGCTTTCATGGGAAGAAGCCAGATGTAGGTCACTCCAGGATATTTGGGTGTTTGGCATATTTTCATATTCCAGAAGATACACATACCAAGTTAGATCAGACTGGAGAGAAGGGGTACCTTGTTGGGTATAGTGGAACTTCAAAGGCATATATGATTTTTATTCCAGGGACCAGAAGAATTATTGTTAGATGTGATGTCAAGTTCATGGAGGACAAAGCATTTAGAAGGTCTAGAGATTTTTCAGTAGATGATAAAAGTAAGTAGCCAAAAAAATTTCCAAGTCCAAGTCAAGGGCAGGAAAGCTCATGTATAGTTATTAGTACAAGCATAGACTCAGGTAGTGAAGATTCACAGTGTATGGAGGAACTGGTGCAGCAGGATATACATCTATAAGATATAGAGGTTGATATTTCATCCTCTACTATCGGTAGTAGGAACTGTGAGGATCAAGACACACAAAGGGATACTCAGGAGTTTATTGGAGCTCCTAGGAAAAGTACAAGACAGAGGAGAGAGCTAGCCAAGTTTAATGACTATGTGGCATTAGTCAGCCAGTTGGTAGATAGTGAACCCTCCATCTGTCAAGAGGCTACACAACATCAACTATGGCGAGATGTTATGGTTGAGGAATATACTTCAATAATGGAGAATGATGTGTGGGAGGTAGTGCCTAGACCAATAGATAGGGCAATATTTGGATCACATTGGATCTTCAAGATAAAACACGGTGCAGATGGTAGCATTGCGAAATACAAGGCAAGGTTTGTGAAAAAGAGGTTATCTCAGAAGGAGGGAATAGAGTATGAGGAGACATTTGCTCCAGTGGCTAGGTATACTTCTATACGAGCTGTAATCTCATTTGCAACATAGATAGGATGGCAGATCCACCAAATGGATGTCAAGACAACATTTTTTAATGGTGAATTGAAGGAGGAGGTATACATAGAACAACTAGAAGGCTTTTTAGCACACAAAAAAGATACCCATGTGTGCAGATTGAAGAAAGCCTTGTACAAACTCAAGCAGGCTCCTAGAGTGTGGTATGAGCGTATTGATTCATATTTGCAGAAAATGGGCTTTTTGAAGAGTGAGCAAGATGCTAACCTCTACTACTTGGTGGTTGGGGGTGAGGCTCTCATTCTTGTTCTATATGTACATGACTTGTTTCTTACAGGTGCACTAGGGCTCATAGAGGATTGGAAGAGGGACATTGCAGAAGAGTTTGAAATGAAGGACTTGGGACTCATGCACTATTTTCTAGGCATGGAGGTGTGGCAGAAAAATGGAGAGATTTTCCTTAGTCAAGGGAAATATTGCATTGAAATCTTGAAGAGATTTGAGATGGAGGATTGTAAAGCCATGTCTACACCTATGATCACTAATTGGAGGAAGGTAGATACATCTAAAGAAAAATATGTAGATCCCAACTTATACAAGTAGTTAATTGGTTCACTCATGCATTTGGTCAACACCAGACTGGATATAACATTTGTAGCAAACTCTCTTAGTCAATTCATAGTTGAGCCAAAGAGAGTGCATTAGACAATGACTAAGCATGTGTTGTGTTACTTGCAAGGTTCAGTTGAGTATGGGATCAAATATCTTTGAGGTGAAAGAATCAAGTTGATAGGCTATACTGATGCAGATTAGGCAGGCAATACAACTTAAACAAGGAGCACTTTAGGGTGTTGTTTAAGTTTAGGATCAGGGGTTGTTTCTTGGTTCAACAGGAAGCAAAAGTCTGTGGCTTTGAGTTCATCAGAAGAAAAATACATTGCACCTAACATGGCAGCATGTGAGGCTATATGGCTTCAGAAGTTGCTAGTGGCCTTGTTTGGTCATAAGGTTGAGAATACTGTGATACACTGCGACAATTAGAGTTGCATCAAGTTGTCTTAGAATCCAGTGTTTCATGATAGGTTTAAACATATAGATATCAGGTATCACTTCATTAAGGATTGTGTACAGCGAGGTATTGTTCAGCTACAATACATACCTATAGAGGAGCAGGTAACAGACATTCTGACTAAGGCATTGGGGAAGGAAAAATTTATCTTCTTCAGAGATAAGATGGGTGTCGTGCAAAACAACTTCCTCACTAAGAGGGAGTGTTAGTTTGTTAGCTTGGAAAGTTTCTCATCCATTTGCTAAGATTAGATAATAGTTATCTTATTGTTGACAATGTATTAATTATTTTCTAATTATTGATTTCCTTTAGTGACACCTTGCAACCAAAGTTGTTATGGTTGTTAAGTTGTTATGTATCTCAGCCATCGATTGAGAATCGATCGCGGCCATTGGTGTTCTAATGAGAGTATTATAAAAGGAGGTCATTGGGCATTTGGAAAGTACAAGTTTGGAGAAGCATTTGCAGTGCTACCAAATGAGTTTGTAAGTTTATAGTGATAGCAAACCATCTTGCAGTGTTAGCAAGGGCGCAGTGATAGTATTTAGGATAGCAGTGGGGGAATATCAGTGGGAGAAGTTCGGAAATTGTCGAAGTTCTTCTAGTAAGAGGAAAGGAATCTTTGTATCTCTTAATTTGTTGAAGTTAATATAATTTCTCATCTGTAGAAATGGTTTTACCTTAGGGGTTTTTCCAAGGACAATTTGTCTGAAAATATTGTGTTCATTGTGTTACGCATTTCTTTCCATATTCTTATTAGTGAAGTTGCAGTTGTGTTATTTTTCAATATTAGTTGTGAATTAGTTTTCGGCAGTTAAATAATCTTTTAAGATAGGAGATTAATAATCAATGACTGTAATAGAATTTTCACAAATTTTGCATTGCATCAAGTTTGAATTGAAGGTCTTTGACTACTTTTGGTTTTCCACCCATATATTACTCGGTGTGCTTGGCCCACTGGTTCACCTTCATTCTCAAATTCACCCTATCAGACTTGCATCTAGGTCACATCCTCTGCATCATGGATTGCCCTAGCCATGGGTTTTTCTCAGCTCCTTGTCTTGTGTTGGGTCCCCATTCCACCCTCCATGTTAATCCTTATTTGAGCTCTCCATTGGTCTGGCTCTGAATGGTTTATTTTTCTCTTACAATATGTATTTGGTTTTTCTCCAACACTAGTTCATAGTCCCCTTCATGCTCAACTCGAGCTTAGCCTCCATCGGCCTGAGCTCCCTTTTCTGCGTCTGCTTGGTGCTTGTCATTCATCTGCATTGGTATCATGTGTTCTGCTTCACATGCACCACATTGGAGCTTGTCTATGATTCCCTTGCATGTTAATGATCATACCTCTTTGTGTTATCTTTTTTATTTTATTTTTCACGGAACGCGTAGATTTAACTCCATACATACCCAAGCTTGGAATTTTTTTTAATTTTTTTTTTTTCCGGTGATTTGGAGTCCGCAGACCCTTCAAATGCATTGGTGCCACAAAATACTACCACCGGGCCCCTTTCAATGTTTCCCGAAATCTATTGTGTATCCTCTTCTTAACCTTTGCAACTGTACCCTGTGAAATGCGAACCCAAAATTGAAATTTTTGTCTGATTTATTTTGGACATTTGGAATCTGCTGTCCCTTCTTTTGCATTTCTTCAGCAGAACGTGGACACGTGTCCACTCCACGAAGCTCGACAATTTTTTGCTAAGTTGTCTCCCCATCCAACTTTGTCAACATTCCCTCACCAGATTTGACTCCCTGGATACAACAAAACTTTAAATTTTCCGTAAGACATTTTTTAAATTAAAATATATATTACACTCATTTTGTTCAAATCATAATAAATGTTGTTATGACTTCATAAATGCTAATGACATGATGATTTCCTTTAAAATCCAGTGAAGGCTATAATAACATGTTGATTTTTAGGCCAATCAAATTGAAGATGAATGCATATCTACAATTATTTTGGTAAAAAACGTGAAAGTTTACTAATGTTTATTAATGTGAAAAGTATATTATTTGTTAATAAAAATAATAACAATATTTGATTGGTCGAAAAATACATACAATAATAACTAGTTAAACAAAGCTGATACCTAGAAGTATACTGCCTCCCGCAGTACTAATAACTTATATTTCTCTTAAATAAGACGATAAACAAATCATTTCCGGTATCAGTTAAACAATATCTTTTATTTATCGTAATAAATAACGTTGGATAGAAATACAAATGCCAAACAGAGTTGAGCGTTTGGAAGTTTAAAATATTTGTACTGGTGGAATTTAATATATATGAGAGGCACTCGCATTTGAACATATTTGAAGGACAATTAAAATAATACAAACACAATGTGAAACATTTTTCTTCCGTTGGATCTCACAAATAAATTTATTTACTGTGAGGCACTTTTAGGCAGCGAGAGGTGTTTATTAGAAACTTGAATTGAATCTGGTTGAAGACATCAATTCCATCTTCTGCAATTTTTCCGTATCTCTCCATTGCTCCCAGTGAGAGGTTTGATGTTTCCCATTTTCACCATGGCAGCAGAAAAATCATTAAAGAAAGCACTTTGGTTGACACTGTAGAAAGTAACCTGAGCATCAGCAGAGCCTCCATTAAACAACAGCTGATCAGAGTGCAGAAGCCCTTTCTGACTTCTCAGATTTCTGTAGTAACTATTATCAAACAAATTGGGGCTGCCATCGTCGAAAGGCGCGAGGTTGTTGTCGCCATTGCCAATGTTTCTTGGGCACGTTCCCTTGAGAGAAGAGGCGAATACTTGGTTTATGTTGTTCTCACCGTAAAGTCTTCCTCTGAAGGCTGTGCATCTGGCTTGTCCAATCGTATGAGCACCTAATTCAATCGGTAAATACAATAATTTATAATGTTATCTCTGTTAGATTGGCAATCGCTAGGAGTAGGTGGCAAGATAAAGATTTAATTACAACAACAGTAACGCGGCTTACCTGAAAGCGCAATCATATCCTTAAGAGACAATCCCTGCGCCTGAAATGATGAGATGAGATTGTTGAGGCTAAAATTGATACCTGGAAGATTACTATTTGCACCGCTTTGGCTTGCAGTTCTTGAGTCACGTCTTCCAAGGTTTACTGTCCACGCCGGACCTCCCACCTAGCCATTACAAAAATAATTAAAATTGATCTGGGCTTATGTTAAATTTTTGTTTATGAAAGTTGTAATGTAACTAAGTGTATATACTTGTATTGGAGCAAGCTAGTTTATATTGGATACATTTGTATTAAACCAACACAGAGTCAATTTTCACTGGCGACTCTGTAATAGTTGTAATGGGCTAGGCTTATCTCTCACTCAAGTTCTCACGAAGTCAAAAAGTATTTTCCGTCACGTTGCCGTTAGTTTTGATGGCAACGTAATACGTTGTTACCTATTCCGTCAAATTTTCGTTTGTAGTTTTATAAAAAGAATCGGTGTCATAGTCTTTCATACTTGAATGTGTGGCAGGATGATGGGACATAGGAAATAGGGCGCGAAGGTCATGGGTTCAAGGCTGGCTGGGTGCAAGAATAGATCGCACCAGTCAACTTTGGCGCAGGTTCGCTTTGACTGCGAACCTGCGTGATTGATAGGCTGATCGGTTGTAATGACAGTACTAATATTCATAATATAATTTTATTTTTTTTGTCTTACATAGGTGTGGATCTATCACATATGTCTGAAAGTTGAATTGTTTACTAGCCAATGGGCTATTTCACAATTTTAGGTGGTACTCTTTCATTATGAGTGAACAATTCAATTTTTAGTAAACACAACTAATTAATCCAAAAGAATTCAATTAATAAAAGAGAAGAGTGATTACTTCAAGAACAGAATCACGAGCAACTATTGCCAAAATGTCAGCACAGGAAACCACTCCACTGCAGTCTCTTTCTAATATGCCTTTGATTTTGTCTATCACCTCGAAACCTCTCAGTGAATTGGCATTTGGTCCTGCATTTTTCTCTCCTATGAAATTTTGTGTATCATCTAGAAGTACGGACCCATCGCAACCCTGTGCAATCATATAAACTATTATTAGTAGCATTGTCTGATCTATAGCCACCAATTAAATGTAATTATGAGAATGTGTGAACCTAATGCAATGCTCACCAAGATTTTAAAATAATAACGGAACCGATATACTGATTTGGAATCAATTTCTTTTCGAATTTATTGAATCGCTATATTTGAAACTATTGCTAGACGATCTTGCGATATTATATTGACGCTTTTCCGATAGATTACCTACCTTTTTCTATTTATCTAGTTTATTTTTCTAACTGATTGGAGTGCAGAAAATTCATAATTATCTCACGTTTGCGTCTAACTCATTGAGTTGCTGGTGACAATGATATATTTGGATAACTTCTACTCTCACTGGCATTAAAAAGATAAGAAGTTCATTTTGTTTTGGCATAGAATATACTTTCCACACATTAACATTAATGATTGATAGAATTCGTAAGATAGTTCTTTCATATGTAGGTTAAATACATGTTCAAAGATAGAAAACACAACATTCTTAGACCACTCATATTATTATAATTTTATGTTTTCTAAGCTAAAAAAACATGTTGATCTGAAGATGCTACACCAATTTCAAAAATATTAGTGCCGCACAAATACCTTGGTTTGGTGTTTTGCGTTGTACCTTTAAAAAAATATTAGATAAGTTAGACCATTGACAATAAAATTAAATTTAAAAAAATCTGTTTATAGTTGACAGTGCCATAAAAGAATGATGTGATAAAATTAAAGAATAGAGACCAAGGATTTAAGAAAATTACGTTGACGAAACAGTCGTGAAAGTGAAGTCGAAGCAAGGATGCTCCCATTCGGCGATCGTTAGATACGGCTTGCTTTACAACGTCTTTCGCTATACTCAACGCCGTAGGACATGTCCTCCCGTAAAAGTTTGGGCTGAGCTGCGCATAAACAGCGGTCCAGCATAGGACCATAACTATACATGCAACATTCCTCTTAAGCGTACAATTCGAAGAAGCCATGGATGTTTCCGTTACAGAGATGGTTCTAATATACCACGATTTGCATTATATATAGCAACGTAACGCTTACTGCCATATTATATTTATTATTCGAAAAGTTGGTACGCCAAGAGCATCTGAGCAGAGCAGATCTGGAACTTGGAAGACTCCAAAAAACTGATCACAGACATTCTGACGTTCCGCACGATATTAGCTGTCATGTTTTGTTTACGCTGCTTTTATCATTAGATGCCTTTGCTGTTTGATATTTGAGAAAATAATTGAGTCCGCAATGATCGTTTTATTCAGCTGCACTTCTCACATTGCAAAGAATCTCCAAATTTTATATGTGATTATTCCCTGACATTTGTATTCATAAATGTCTCATGAACATGGAGACCTGTTGTATAAAGGAGAAGAGTCTCCTTGCCAACCGAACAGCATATTGTTATTGATATTAACTTTTGAATAATCAAAAAGGACAAAACGTTTGAATACTAATACTAGAGTCTCGTCATTCTTTAGAGTTCAAAATTATTTGGTTACTATACAAATCTCCGCTTTAAGATTCTGATGTCCAGTTCATGTCCACTTCAAATACACGGAAAAATAATGACTGTAGTGTCTTTAATGTTGATTCGAACTTCGTGGAGGACGGCAAAATAGGACACCAATTCAGAAATTTCGATGTATTGCTCATGAATGCAATGATTGTTGTCAGCAATATAAAAACCAAATACAATGAGTAGCGGTTCCCCTAAAAAAGGCGCATTCGAACGGTAAAAAGATCAAACAGATTGAACGGTAGAGATTAAGTATGATTCTCCGTTCTTGTTGGTTGTGGTTATTTCTTTTAAAAATGTTAAGTTTTAGTTTTCTAGGTTTTGGCGCATATGTTCTTGGTGTGATTCATCTACTCAATTTTTCTAATATGATTATTTTGTATTTTAAATTTATATTACTATACGGAGAAAATATTTCAATTTTAAATATATAAAAAATAAAAAAGTATAGGAGGAGAGAAGCCATTGTATACATGTGCAAGTAACATTGTAAATTAGATATGAATATTAACATTAATGTACAGAACTAGCAATTGCATGCCAAATGTACGATGTGAATGCCAAAAAGGATATTGCGAAGAAGCGAAACTGGATGGAGAGGAACAATGAGAAAGGAAGATGTGTATGGCAAAAGGTATTTGAGGGTGGAGAAGTTCATGGGAAAGGAAAGAGAAATTCAAGAGCCAATATGAAAATAAACTCTCTATGAAGAGAACGACATGTATGTCTATCAAAAGAAGGAGAAAACTTGTGTTTGGAAGACGTCGAT
Organism: Taxus chinensis; assembly: GCA_019776745.2. Lineage (NCBI taxonomy): Eukaryota > Viridiplantae > Streptophyta > Pinopsida > Cupressales > Taxaceae > Taxus > Taxus chinensis. The sequence goes on along the minus strand of CM034152.1, from coordinate 180,083,096 downwards.
GAAATTGTAGAGGGAAATATCCCAAAATTCAAGTAGCAAAATGAAAATGTTGCTGAGGCGAATACTTGTTTGAATTTGCAACTCTTGACTTTATTGAATTGTTAGAAAAAAATAAAATCTAAGGGGAATTTGAATGCATGTTTCATAGGATGCGTTAGGGATAGGTAGATGTAGAGTGTACTAAGAATGCTTAGGTAGCAATAATATGCAAAATTTAGTTTGGTGCTTTTTTGTCAACTTTCAGGTTAACGATTAGGGTAGTGTAGTATTCACGCGAGTGCAATTTACGTCTAAAGGGGAAAAATAAAAAAGGGAAAAGAAAACATGTTCCAACATCGGAACCTCACCGTAAAGACCACCTGTTCAAGAATTATGTAGCCTATGTATCCAAATGTAAGGTGAAGTAATTACAGGGAGTAGATGCATGGTCATGTATTGATAAATAACACTTTCCAATAATTGGTCATATGAGTCAAAGGTAGATTGAGGCTTTGGATTGTGTTGGTGCTCAAATTTGTCTCGCCCATTTGTCATTAAAATTCTTCATATTGCAGCCTCTATTATGTTTTTTGTCTCCCCGAGGTCAAATGGTGGTTGTCCTACATTTTACGGTTTGACGGGTGTAATTTTCCTGTCAAAATTACTTCTTTGCATCAGTTGAAAAGCGTCCCTTTCTGGTTGGATGCGCCATTGTGACACGTGGTAGTTTGAAAAGTCAAAGAGGCACGGAAGTGGACCATCGAAGGAAAATTAGATTTTTTGTCTCTTGACATCAAAAGGATTAAAAACTCAAAATGGCCCACAAGCCCGATAAGGGAAAAGTCAAAGCTTGCTCCAGTCAACGACGGAGGTGCAGACTCTCGGGGAAAATTTGGAAAAATTTCCTCTTGGGAGAAAAAGGTTAAAATTGAAAAAGGAAGTGCAGTTCCACTGGGACCCACATTAGGACATGTGTCAGGCTTATTTCCTAAGGGCCGAGGTCTAGAGAAAAATGGAAATGTTTTCCTTTTTTTCAAAAGGTTGTAAAAAGTCAAAGGAACCCCTCAAGCCCGTTTTAAAGTCGAATCTTCCATGTGGATAGCCCAAATTCAAAATAAAATAAAGATCAATAGCAGTTGTGAGTCGGAATCTGATTCTCCCCCCATTTTTACTGAAACGCTCCTAGAAGTGCGAGTCTTCATGATTTCTTTGTGTTTCCTACACGCCAAACAGAGAGGAGAGTTAATTTTGATATCTAAGTTTGGTGGGGGAGATCTGGAGATGTCTTTCACCATTAAAGTGGTCTAAATCTTGGGCTCGATATGATTAGGGGCGGAAGGGGTTGGCGAGTTAAAGGAGGAGTGTTCTACCAGATGAAGGAGTTGAATGCTTAGATTTTCAAAGTAATATTCCCCATGAGCAGCTGACAAATTTTTACAGATTTGATCCCAGAAATCGCGATTGTGATCATGGCAACCATTGGTGCACTCAATGTTTGGATTTTTTTTGAGGAAAAGGGGCTCTTTTGTAAAGGTTATAAATGGAATGAATTTTTTCATGTAAAAGGTTTGAGGTTGGATTGTTAGAGGTCGAAGAAAATTCCCAAAAGGAAAATTTGACAAAGCCTATCTTTTGAGAATTCGTCTGAGAAACTTGGTTATCTCTTTTTGTATAAAGTTTTATTTTGTCAAGGTGGTTTCAAGTGTATAACCATTGACAAGCTCTGAGACTATTCATAAATCTTTCCTCTGCTAATAGACTTAATCAAATTTGAGTTTCCTCTGTGTTGTCTTGAGCAAAATGTGTTAGTTTTATTTCTAAATGTATGCAAGCAGTTTTTCTTTTTTCTATTGCAATCTTTTATCAAATATGATTCAATCACATAGGCCTCAATCCTTGTGATAGTTTAGTGGCATCTACAATTTCATTTCTCAGAAGAGATTTCATTTGGGATTGGAATAAACTATTTAAAATCACTGTTCTTTCATCTGTTGACAAAGATTGTGTGTAAGCCTTTGGGTGTACCTTAGGCGTGATTTGTCTTAGATCTTGATGCTTTGTTGGATTTTCTAGCTCGAGCCTTCATGATAGAATCTCAAAGATTTTGTGAAAGAGTGCTAATATGGGCCTCCATTGAAGCACATATTCTAGTTAAAGAAACATTTTAACTATTTTGTAGCATTTTGTTGGTTTAAACTTCCATTTTGTAAAGATTCCTCAAAGATTTTGTGAATCAAGTTCACCTTGCCCCACCTCCCACCAAAAAATTCATTCAACAACAACCAATCCTACTTGTGCTACCCCTATTTGTCCTGTATGCATACAAATGCATGATCTTTGTTACCAAAACTTTCAACAACAATCAGGGTCTCAAATGTCTTTAGTAACCTTTCCTTTGTTGTGAAAATATCTCCGTGATCTGCAAGTGACAACTCGTGAGAGTCATATATGGTGTGTTGATCATATTTTCCCAAGGTCTTCTCTATAAAATTTATGCAAAAGAAGGATTTATCATTATTCTTCAATAAACAGAAGGTTACAAAATAGCTTCTCTTACCTTGGTTGAAAGGAACAACCTAACATACTAAGGATAGATCAAATCCTTTGGAGGGTGTTATCTATTTTGCCACATTTGAGTGATAAAGGGCTAGTTAAATCTCATTCCTGGCTACAAAATGACTCACCATGATCTAATTTTTCTGTAAGTTTCCTGTTAAACTAGTGATGCTGCTCATACTTTGAGGGAGAATTAATTTAGATACCAACACCTAAGTGGCACCGTTTCCGGGGAAATTGTGAGTGTAGTTCATATTCAAACCCTGGTAAAACACTTATTGTATGCTCTAAGTGTTGTGTGTAATTTTTTCAGTTTCTACACCTAGTGTACTAGCTTTAATTGGTAGATCTGGGTAAAGAAAAGTCAGAGTCTCTCCATTTCTAGTTTCTAGTGATAAAAAGAATTTGACAGATCATATTTAGTGAATCTACATAACTAAGGTGGAAATCCTTAGTGGCGACTCCCTGTTGATCAAATTATTGAAGAGTACCAGTTTCTTAACCTATGTCAAGTGAGTTTTATTTCTAATCTTTGCAAAGCTGGAAGGAAGAAGGTCTTTCTTTGCTAGGGATCCTACTAGGACATTATTTCTAGAGCTAGGAAAAGAAAAATTAGAAGGAAGAAAAGCCTGGAGATTTCTAGGAGATCAACAGACAAGGAGAGGGATCTCCATTGATGAGAGTGATCATCCTATCATTGAAGACTATCATTCAAGTGACTCTGAATTAGGTAGCCTCTTTGTGGAAATGAATTATCCAGCTAGAAATGGGCCTTCATTTCATTTTGGAATGTTTTCTTTAGATTCCGCACCTGTATTTTCTGAAATAGATACATATTTCCATGAAACAAGCCCTTTAGAGGGTATCCATTTTGAAAATTGTACTCCTGTGTTCTAAGTACCCTTAGCCCCTCATCAATTTGTCACCCCTCCATGCTCATCCCCTCAAATCAACATGGCCCAGCCCCCACCCAAACCCCATTTTTTTGTAAACACTTTTGGACCTATAAATTTTGTGGGAATGGCTAGATATCCAAATGTAATGCCTCAAGATGTAAGGAATATAATGCCAAAGTTCCAAAGAAACAATGCTATTACTGGTGATCAGAATCTAAATCTTTTTATCAATATGATGGAATATTTTGATATTGAACATGAAGATGTATATATTAAGTTGTTTATCTATACCTTGGAAGAAGATGCTATGGACTAGTATAAAGCATTGCCAGATAACTCTATTGATTCTTGGACTGAGATGGGCAATCCATTTAGATTGTAGTATGGTGATAGGACTGACCCTAGGTTTCTTTGGACAAAATTTGAAAACATCAAAAAGAATCCTAATGAGTCAGTACATGATTTCAACAAAAGGTTTAATAATACCTTGAGGAGATTACCTATTAGGATAAGGACATTTGACAAGTCATGTTTGATCAAATATACTGATGCATTTGATAAAAAGGATGCATCTTATTTAAGAGACAAAAAACCCACAAATTTGCAGAAGGCCTTCACCATGGCATTGCAAATAGAGAACAACATCAAGGAAATTGGAAAGCCTCCAAAAAGGGAGGGTGTAAAGCTGATTAACCCAGAAAAACTGAAAACAAACAAGGTTGCAGATTTGGAAAAAGTTGTGAAGAATTTGGCAGGGGCTTACAAAGAAATTTCCTACAAACTAGCCTCGGCTGAGAAAGGAATTAGGCAGAGCTCACAAGGTCAACACAAGTAGCAAGGCAAAGAAAGGTTCAAAAATCACCAAAAATTTGATGATAGAGGCAAGTGACCTATTGGATTTTGAAACAGGCAGTTCCAGGCCAGGGAAAATAGAATAGTACCTGATCCTTGGCTGCAAGAGTTGTTGTTGTGAAGGAGACATATGTCATTGATTGGTGTGATAGATGTTTCATGCACCATGCTTCATGTGAGAAAGATCAGCAGAAAGAGGAAGAAGTTGGTGATGATAATGGTGATGATGCATACATGATGTCTTGAGCTTGGTTTAGATGTTCATGAAAATAACAAACTAAATTGCCACACAATAGAATATTTCTTCTCAGTATATTTCAATGTATGCTGGGTCTCAGTGTTCAATACGACACATTACAATTATAAAGAAGAAGCTGCTCCTATACTCAAGGATGTTGCTCTAACAACCCTCCCTATAATAGTTCTGTCCACAAACAACTCAACTAATACAATACGTGAGTTGTTTCAACAACTCACCCAATATAATAATCACCGAAACTTATAAACATAAATGTGGAGCACTAACTATATGAATTCCTAACATTCCCCGCTTAGTGCAAACAGGGGGAAAAATTGCCTTTGTACTTGCACCTGCTCATGATCTGGTGATTTCATAGGATGATCACAAACCTCAAGGATGGTTTTGTAAATTGTTTACCAAAAACTGAGAATGGTGGTTTTGCTATTGGTTTACCACAAACCACAAAGTGATGGTTTTGCGAATGGATTACCAACAACCAAGAATGGTGGTTTTGCTATTGGTTTACCACAAACCACAAATGAAGGTTTTCAAGTGGTTTACCTACAACCACATCATGATATGCCAAGCACTATTCTCAACCCTCATCACATCTCACTGCAGGGAATAACATAGGAAATTTTGTTGAATTCTACTGCTCATACATACATAGAGAAAACTAACATAATGGAAATGGAACATTGGATCATGTTCCCCCCATCAATGTGAAATTTCCACTTATTGAATCATGAACACTACAAATAGGAACACTGATACTGGAACTCTGAAAAAACATGACAAGAAGCACACAACACAAGCTAAAAGAAAATACACCACAAAAATGTCACAAAACCATCTATACGGCCCCATCGTTGGCTACTTACAAGAGGTCACTGAATGACCTACAACCTCCGATGCATTCTGCCTCCGATAGATGGCTGCTAATTCAGCCGGATGTGATAATGAGACTTAATAACATGCCTTGAATGTCGGATTCGACTGAAAATGTGTTCGTAAGGAATTTTTTATTTTATTTTGACAATTTTCCTAATAATCACCTAAATGACAATAACGAGATGACACAAAAATATTTTTTACACTTTTACTCTTGACTATTTTGACAAGACTAATGAATCAATTTTTGACTAGAATTTGTAACTTAACACACATAACACTTAACGACAATAATAACATTAATTGTTATTACAATGATGACATAAGACTAACAAATAATATAAACACTATTTAGATGACTTGAATATTGACACACACATTAATGGTAGACAAAAACATAAAAGAACCGACTATGGGGACACAACAAAATAATATTAAACTTGCTTATGACTCTAAAATTGACTAAAATTAGATAGCAATGTAAAACTTTGGACGACTCGACAAGGCATGAATTTTATTAAAACGACTTGCAAAACTAATGACACTACTGACCTACTCAAAATAATATAAAATGAATGGAGGGAGAATATTTTAACAAACTTGCATATATTAGAGCGATCATATTACTGTCCTTCGTTCATGAACCCTTCACTTCTATGTGTATATCCACGTGTATGATATTTGAAGCTTTCCATATATCCAAATATACTCTTGCATTCTACATTAAGACTACCAATTGGTATATTGGACGCAATAATGTCAATGGGCACTAGAAGAAAGACAAGATCTTTTATGTATGCGTTAAAGATAAAATTTGTAAAGCAGAAAACACGTTGTAGATAGTACACAAATGGAGTTCTTAGAGTTCAAAGGAGGATGTAGTTCCTTCAGGAGCTCAATTAATAACACATAATGTCTTCAAACATTGCCATTAAAATTTGACATACATCTGCCACTAAAATTGTCTTCCTTGGCAGAGATACTCTTGATAGATCGACCATGAACCAGTAAAACACGTTTCTCATATATCTCGTGCTTTTCTCAAAGATAATGAAACTCAATAAACACTGAACCTAAAAAAATATTCCCCACTTCACAAACATGCACAAATTTCATGGGAGACTGCAGGACATAAAGATAATATGGAGAATGCGAAATCACCGATCACAAGTTTAGATGATTATCACATTGGGATCAATGTTGAGTATTTTGCGATGAAATTTGAATAGAACCGAGCAGGGGGTGCTATAAACAAGATCAAATTAAGACTGCCAAATTTTTGCCAAGGTGATGCGTTGAACCATGTCACTCTGAGTAGTCAGAAAGATCATCACATAATCAAACTTTAGATCCAAATACCACCAAGTGCTTGCTAATAAACCAAATGAATGTTTAGGACAAGGCATGTACAAAAGAAAATAAGTAGTCAACTTCATATATGTTTAATTTGCTTTCTATACCAATCCGATGCTTGCATAGATGCCCAACACATGAAACGATCAGGTGGTAATTAAAACTCATTTAGATCATAACCATGTTGTGATGAACAAATCATATATTAGTGCAGGTACATATTATAAGATAGCTACTGTGTCAGGTACTGATTGCAAAGATTCATCAATTCTTAAACTGCATGGATAGACACCTACAACCTACAAATTTAGACTCTCATTTCAAATCACCATGCTCTGATACCAAATCTTGAGCTTGGTTAAGATGTTCATAAAAATAACAAACGAAATTGCCACACAATAGAATATTTCTTCTCAATATAATTAAATGTATTCCAGGTCTTAGTTTTCAATACGACACATTACAATTAGAAAGAAGAAGCTACTCCTATACTCAAGGAGGTTTCTCTAACAAACCTCCCTATAATATCTCTCTCCACAAACAACTCAACTAATACAATACGTGAGTTATTTCAACAACTCACCCAATATAATAATCACCCAAACTTATAAAAATAAATGTGGAGCACTAACTATATGAATTCCTAACATGATGGAGATCCCTACAAGTTTTCCAAGGGAAGAAAATTCAAATAAGGTAATAAGTGTTAGAGTTGTTGCTGTTTTTGGGATTGCTTCCACTAGGTACCTCTTCTTCCTCCCTCTCATACTTTAGAAGTAAAAACTGTACAAGATTTTGAATTGCCCACAAATTATTTTGAATACTTGAGGGCATTAATGATTGAAAAGTATCATGGATGAGTTCCTTCAAAAAATGATAGGCAGCTATTAATGAATGTTGTATTTGCCAAAGAAAAGGAGCACAATACCATAAGTAAAGCTGCCAAGGGGCCACAAGCCAAGTGAAAATTTCCGGTACTTACCAAAGAAACCCCGAAGAAAAATGCATCTGGCACAGAGCTTGTTTCCCCAAGAAAAACCTGTGTTCCTCCCTATGCCCAAATTGAAAAGAATCCCATTCCATCTGATGAATTTCCCAATATTTCTCCTAGTGTTGATTTACCCAAATTTGTTCAATATGACATTGCCAAAGTTTTGAGTCAAATCAAAATTCGTGTCCCAGTTATTAAGTTGCTTAGGATCCTTGAGCACAAGAAGAGGGCTTTTGATTACTTAGGATTCAAAGAGGAAGAGATCACACATGACAGAGATGTAGAAAAGGTTGGGATTCCCCTTACTGTTGCAGTGTTGGAAAAGCCACAAGTGTTAGAAGAGCTGGGGGAACCACCAGAGGTTTATTTAGTAACTTCTTTGGTTAAATCCTAGCTGAATGTGAACCCATTTTTCACAACCCTGGTTATCAAAGACCAGTTGTTACATAACTATATGTTTGATTCTGGAGCTTCATGTAATGCCATGCCTCTTGAGCTCATGAATGATCTAGGTATCAAAGTAACAGTAGCATATGGGAAGTGCACTGCCATGGAATCTAGAGAGGAGCCAGTGGTGGGATGTTTCAAAGATCTGGTTGTGAAACTTGCATCTTATCATGGAAGGAACTTAAAACTTGATGTGGTGATTGTTGACTTCCCTACCATGTGGGGGATGTTGTTGTCAAGAAAGTGGGCAGAAAGTGTTGGTGGTAGTGTGTAAATGGACATGTCTTATGCTACTATCCCCATTGAAGGTAACTTGGTGAAATTATATGGAGAGAAGAAGATGTTGTACATGATTGAAGACCCAAGCAATGCATCTTATGAAGTTTTGCAAGCAGATGCTAATCTTAACAACTTTGTGAGTTTTTTGGATTTTGGGGAGTATGAAAGTGTTGAAAATAGAGCTCCTAAGCATGTTGTTTTTTTTGGGAATTTGGTCTACGATTCAGCCTTGAAAAATGTTAAAGAATTTGATTTAAACACAACGGAGGAGCTTCAAAGAAAATGGATGGTTTACAAACTAAACAGAGAAGAAAACGAGGTATATTTCAAGTTGATGAAAACATATCAGAACCTCTTGGCATGGTCATATCTAGGATGGCAGACGCTTAAAATTTTTCCTTGATTTTTTTCTCTAAATCATAGTAAACATCTTGTGTACAATGTATAGCCTGTTGTTTGTTTCTTGTCTTTTGTGATTTTCCATACTGGTCCTCGGTGACCTATTTTTGCTGGTTTCACTATTTGTTTTTGGGGGATGGTCCTAGTTTTGTGCTTTACAAGCTGACTGCTTTGTCTAATGGATATTTTTGGCACTTGGTCTACTTTTGTTCTTGTGGCACTCACAGGGAGTGCCTATCTCCGAGTCAGAGCCTGTGTTGGTGCTCAAATTTTTCTCACCCCATTTGTAATTAAAATTCTTCAGATTGCGGCCTCTGTTATGTTTTATATCTCTATGGGCTCAAATGGTGGTTGTCTTGCATTTTACGGTTTGACAGATGTAATTTCTTGGTCAAAATTACTTCTTGGCATCATTTGAAAAGTGGCCCTTTCTGGTTGGATGCACCATTGTTACATGTGAAAGTTTGAAAATTCAAAGAGGCGGAGAAGTGGACCATCAGAGGAAAATTGGATTTTTTTCCTCTTGACATCAAAAGGATTAAAATCTCAAAATGGTCCACAAGCCCGATAAAGGAAAAGTAAATGCTTACTCCAGTCAACGGCAGAGGTTCGGACTCTCGGGGAAAATTTGGAAAAATTTCCTCTTGGGAGAAAAATATTAAAAATGAAAAAGGAAGCATGGTTTTGGTGGGACCCACATTAGGACATGTGTCAAGCTCATTTCCCAAGGGCAGAGGTGCGGAGAAAAATGGATTTTTTTTTCATTTTTTCAAAAGGTTGTAAAAAGTCAAAGGAACCCCCCAAGCTTGTTTTAAAGTTGAATCTTCCACATCGACGACCCAAATTCAAAGTAAAGATCAATGAAAAATGTGAGTCTAAATCTGATTTTCCCCCTTTTTAACTAAAACGCTGCTAGAAGTGTGAGTCTTTAGGATTTATTTGTGTTTCCTACATGCCAAACAGAGAGGAGAGATAATTTTGATATCTTAGTTTGGTGTAGGAGATCTGGAGACATCTTTCACCATTAAATTAGTTTGACTCTTGGGCCTAATATGATTTTCCTTATTTCTTTTCCGTAGCACGCAAGGAACCATATTTGAGAGATTAGGGGCAGAAGTGGTTGTTGAGTTAAAGGAAGAGTTTTCTACTAGATGAAGGAGTTGGATGATGAGATTTTCTAAGAGATATGCCGCATGAGCACTTGACAAGTTTTTACAGATTTGATCCTGGAAATTGTGATTGTGATCATGGCGAGCATTGTTGCACTCAATGTTTGGATTTTTTGGAGCAAAAGGGGCTGTATTGTAAAAGTTATAAATGGCATGAATTTTTTCATGCAAAAGGTTCGAGGTTCGAGTGTTAGAGATCGAAGAAAATTCCCAAGAGGAAATTTTGACAAAGTCTGTCTTTTGAGAATTCATCTGAGAAACTTGGCTATCTCTTTTTGTATTAATTTTTATTATGTCAAGGTGGTTGCAAGTGTACAACCATTGAAAAACTCTGAGATTGATCAAAAAAATTTCCCCCGCTAATAGACTTAATCAAATTTGAGTTTTTTCTGTGTTGTCTTGAGAAAAATGTGTTGGTTTTATTTTTGAATGTATGCATGCAGTTTTTCTTGTTTCTATGGCTATCCTGTATTAAATTTGATTCAATCACACAAGCCTCAATCCTTGTGATAGTTTAGTGGCATCTGCAATTTCATTTCTTAGAATAGCTTTCATTTGGGATTGGAATAAACAATTTAAAATCACTTTTTTTTGCATCTGTTGACAGAGATTATCTATAATCCTTTCAGTGTACCTTAGGTGTGATTTGGCTTAGATATTGATGCTTTGCTGGATTTTCTAGCTCGAGCGTTCATGATAGAATCTCAAATATTGTGTGAAAGAGTGCTAATCTGGGCCTCCTTTGAAGCACATATTCTAGTTAAAGAAATATTTTACCTATTCTGTGGCATTCTGTTGGTTTTACCTTCCATTTTGTAAAGATTCCTCAAGGATCTGGTGAATCAAGTTCACCCTACCCCACCTGCCACCAAAATATTCATTCAACAACAAACAATTCTACCTGTGCTACCCCTTTTGGTCCTATAAGAATACAAATGCATGATCTCTATTACCAAAACATGCAACAGTAATCAAGGTCTTGTAATGCCCTGTTCTACGTTACACCTGTTCATCCTGCGGCAATCGAGTGCTACGCATGGAGTGTCTTTGTGCCTTCGTAGACCTTGATTGCTGACCATTATGACTATAATTGATAATTATTTTACAAGCTGTAAAATGATAATAATGGTAATAATAATAATAATGACATTATGATTGTATTATCGATCAACGATTGTATTTTATTATTACTTTCTTTATATTGATTGTTATCGATATCATCCTCTGTTATCGTTAAAATATCCTTTTGATTTGTTTGTCGCTCCCGCTGATTGAGCCTTGTTGCGCAAATGAGGAAGAGTATGTTTTGTGGTGGCGCCATAGTTTGGGAGTGGCGTTCGCGTAAATATTTCATTTAAATACTCAACCCCGTTCTCCTCCCGGGTCGACCGATCCTGCAATCTTAGAATTTTTTTAAATTACTAATTTTAAATATGGATTTTTATGTCCCCAACCTACCTTGTCTCTCCCTTTTGATCTCCTTATGTACCACGTTTGGTGTGGGGAAGGAAAGGTTAATGTTTTTTTTATTTTGTTTCCTTGGTTGGATGGAGGTGGGTGGCTTTAATGGCCACCTGCCATTACATTAAAAACCCCCTGCACATTTCTTGGCATGTTCAACTTTCCTGGTTGGTGGCCACACATGCCCCATTTATTAATTTTTTTTGACTTGCAATCTGCTGTCTTCTGCCCTGGCCGCGTGAGTTGTGTGGTGTGAAGGGATTTTTTCTTGGTGTGGCTGCTTGGTCTCATTTTTTTAATCAGAGCTCTTACAGACTGGTTCCGTGTTGAGGAGGGGCATGGAAAATTGCTGGGGATACGTGGTGGGTTCTAAATCCCTTGCTTGGCTGCGTTTCCCCTTCCTTGCTGCTGCTCCTTCCCTATTCCAAACGTGCAGGAAAATGGAGTTTGGGTGCAGTAATGGGTTGATATGGTGGTTAGAAGAAGCTACAAGCCAGGAAGCAGGCACGTTACAGTAAGGTAGAAGCCTTTTTGAGCGCCTCCAACAAGCAGGTTGTCCAACTATGTTGTTATCTATTCAGTATCGACTGCATCCTCAAATTCGGGATTCTCCTTCAAGGTAATTTTTATCAAAATTGATTAAGTGACAGTAAGAGTGTTACCAGGAGACCTGATGAATTTTATGGCAAAGATTCTCTATTGAAACCTTTCTGCTTGTTTTATGATGTAACCCATGGAAGAGGATCTCATAGAGGCAGATCTGTTTCATTTCAGTGTATTCATGAAGCACGATTTGCTTTGCTATTATATGAGCTTCCTCAACGAGTCACTAAGTTGGCAGGCATAAAGGTTTCTGTTGGAATTATCACACCTTACAAGCTACAGCTGTAATGTTTGCACCCAGAGTTTGATGCTGTCCTCAAATCTGATGAAGGAAAAGGTTTACCTACCATTACGGTAGATGCCTTTCAGAGCCAGGAGCGTGATATAATCATTATGTCTTGTGTCTGAGCTTCAAATCCTCAGTAGGCCGAGATTCTTGAATCCTTCAAGGCCTCAGGTGCTAATATAGTCCATGGATCTCTGGAAGATCATGCAAGTCTTGTGGAGACAATAAAAAAGTGGATGTGGTCATCTCCACAGTGGGAGGGACACAGATAATGGATCAGATTAACATTATCAAGGCAATCAAAGAGGTTAGAACCATCAAGAGATTTATGCCATCTGAATTGGGAAATGATTTTGATAGAGTCCATGCAGTCGAGCCTACAAATACCGCATGGGGTTACAAGGTCAAAGTCCGTAGGGCCATTGAGGCAGAAGGAATTCCCTACACATATGTTTGCAGCAACTGTTTTGTCACGTATTTTGTGCCAAATTTGGGGCAATCAGGCCTTACTGCCCTACCAAGGGATGCAGTTTCGATTTTAGGGGATGGAAATGCCAAAGTTGTGTTTGTGAAAGAGGAAGATATTGGCACTTTTACCATCAAGGCAATGGGTGACCCAAGAACTCTGAGAAAGAAATTGTATTTAAGGCTTCCTGCCAATACATATTCTTTCAATGACCTGGTAGCTTTGCGGGAGAAGAAGATAGGCAAGACTCTGGAGAAAAATGCAAGATTTTTCTACACCTTTCTATTGCTATTATATTTACAATTATTGTGAAATCGAACATCTTTTTGCTTGCATTGATTTGTCAGTTGGATGTCATGATGGGAGATTTCCCGTTTCTGCTTGTCTCTTCTTGCTTTTGCTTTTATCGTTGTCAGTATGTTGGTCGAAAGGATGCATGTGCCTTCTCCTCTAGGTGTTATGTTTCTCTTCCTCGAGTGATAGACCTTTGTCTGTCGGTTTATGTATTTATTTTTCTCTGTGTTTGAGTTGCAAGTTATTATGTTGATCAAACTAGTATTTTTGATATCATGGAAGTAAGTTTACGATAACTATGAAGCTCCTCCCTAGTGCCCAGGTTTTTCTTTCGACGTTTTTTGTTAGCCCCTTCGCAAGTCCCTTTGATAACCTTTTGGCATCAAGAAAGAAAGGTTGTAGGATTGTGTGAGCAATGCGTGGGCTAGCCAGCTTAGAGTTTTGGTATTAAAACTGGTAGAATGAAAAGGTTTGTGTGCAATGTGTTTTTGCATCTCACGTGTTTAGACTCTTATACTATCTTTCATCTTGTTTCTAGGATTTTAAGGCCATCCTCAAGAAGTACCTTGACCATCCCTATCAACTTGAACCATAACTAGCTTTTCGGATCAACTAAGCTGGAGGTTTCATTGTGCGAATCCAGTACCTCGTTGACACTAGAATAGTTTGGTCTAATCCCCCTCTCAGAATTATTGCTGATGGTGCTCTTCTATTTTTCCTAACTTGCATTATTTTCTCCCTTGTAATGTTAACGCTATTAATTAATATTGGTCGGTTTTTATGCACGTAATTACCGTAATAGTTTGTGATGGAAATTTCCTTAAATGTGATTAATCTTCGGGAAAAACTCAGCTTTCATTTGATAATCTTATGGATTCATAGCGGAAGGTTTTGTTTTGATAATGTCACTTAGAAATTATGTTTGTATCTATTTGTGCGACGGTTGACTGTGTTACCAAGGGTTGCCGTAAAATATGGTTGTTTTGGGATATGGGTAATTTATTTTAAATTAACCAAACATTAGTATTGTAGTGGAGGTTTGCAAATCTTTAGTGTTATAAAAATTTGTTGATGACATTATTGTATACTCTTGTTGGACGGAACCCCCTTCTTCTCTCGCGTGTTTGCTACTAGCCTGTAAGACTTTGACCCTTCTTGGATGATTGGAAAATCTTTGTAGTTAATGGTCAAAACTAATATACTTTGCTTTCACCTCGAAACTTATGTTGTGTGTATACTTTATTTGATTTCCGGTTTGAAACTCGATTATACATGGCTTTTTGTGTTAATTTTTGAAACCCGTGGTTCCCCTTTCTTGGGCCGATCAACTCTTGTTCTTTTAGAAATATATTAATTTAGTCTATGCGTTTGGTACCTTTGATAAATTTCTAGATGGTTGGTGTATATATCAAATCTTAATCTTGTAATTATGGTTTAATTACTTACTTGATGGGAATTCTATTTTTTTCTAGATTATTTGTTTTCTCCTTATAGGGCCAAGGGCCATTCTCTTACGATTGCTATACTTTCGTTGCTTTTACTCCTAACTGAAGTACAAGGTCTTCTCCTTCTTTGATTGGCATGATGAAGACTTTATTATAACTTGATGTGTTGATAGTGTTTAGAGGTTTGAACCAATTCTTGTAATAAAGTGCTTCCTTTTCGTGGTATTGTTAGATAATAGTTATGGTGGTTTTGTGTAGCCTTATCTTGCTCAGTTCTCGTGAACTGACTCTTGTAGAAAATTTGCTGCAGATGGATTTTGCATGTAGATGAGGGATAGATTTGTAGACTTTTTTCATCAACCTCAGTTGAGAAGATCCTTTGCTCGAAACCTTTTTATGTTGTTCAACTATTGTTAACGTCCAGTGGAAAGTTTAAAAGAGGATTAATGTCTTAGTATAAAGTATTGTGGACTTTGTCATCTGAACTTTGGAAACCTTGTATTGTTTGACCATCATTGAAATTATAAGAAAATTTGGTTATTGTTGTTGAGTGACTTTGTTGGAGTATCAGTATTTTAAGAATTGATGTAATCTTGTTTTGTTCTTGTAAATGAGTGTTGCTACAACCTTGCCTTGAGAATAAATTTTGAGTTAAACCTTGACATGACTTAGTAATAAAGTGTCATAAGTAAACTAACATGGGATTGTTTAATACTTCTGGAAGTTAAATTAAAAGTTGTATTCAAATAAAGTAACCTAGGGGTCACCAACTTGAGAGCAAGAAATTCTTTAAGTAATCAAGGGCAAGACTATCATTGCAGGTAAACTTTATAACATGATAACCCTAGCTCCTCTAGTGAACATTTTTCCTTTTATGGTAAAATTTGTAAAATGACCCTAAGGTGTAATGAAGTGTTAGTTGTTTGAAGATGATAGATTTAATAAGCCAGAGAAAACAAATTGGAGACCTCACCATCTTTCTCACCGCCATTTGGAAAGTAAATTATTACCCCTTGTTAATACTTTAGCGAAGCCTAAGTAAAGTTGTTGATAATTCAGGTTAAGAGCCCTAGCTTCAATTAAATATTGGCAATAACTAATGAGGTCCTAAAGATGTTTCATCTCGACCTTCTCCCTCTAACCCTTTTCCAAAGCACCTTGTATCTCTTCTCTTAAGGGTGTTGAACTTAAAACCATGTTGTCTTGTGGGAAAGAATGAATCTTAGTAGCGTTAGTGGTGAGCAGATGGCCTTGTGGAATTTAAATACTCCTTTTTCTTGATAAACGAATTAAGCAAATAAATGTCATAATAGAGAAGATTTAAAGATAATTACTCAGTGTCAAAGGAATAAACTTGGCTTGGTAAGATGAATTATACGAATCATATCTTGAGCCTCCTTGAAAACGTAAGCTAAGAATTGCAAGATGTCCTTTTAAAATAAATAACCCTCAAGAATATCTCATTGTGGTTGGCCCTAACTGTAAGAGTGTTATGTGATTGGACTTCTATGTTGTCTTGTAGAAAATAAAAAAAAAATGTATTATCCTTGATAGGTGTGAACGTTTCCGTGCTGTCCTTGTGGTCCATCCTTGTATCAAGTGGTTCACAGTGTTAGTTGTATCCTTGGTGATGACATGTGTCGTCATGTTATGTGTCAAGCAAGTAAAAAAAAAAGTTATTCTGTATTTCACTGTGTTGTTTGTGTGTGGATATTTGGGTCTTTACACTTGGTATCAGAGCGTAGGTTCATGATCTCGAACCTATGGGCCGGATTGGTGTTGTATGGTGATGTTACATGATGGTGATGGTGTTACATAATATTGTTTCATTGAGATGATGGTATTGCATGATGATAATTTATATTGGAAGAGTAATGTGCTTTAAGTGTGATGTGATCCATGTCGTAATTGTGATTTTGTGAACGCACATGATGTGTATGTCACTTTGTGTGTGTTTATAATCATGTTGATATGTTGGGGATGGGAGTATTCTCTCTCCTTCTTGTGGATTCTATGAAGAGTGCACATGTGAAATACTGTTTTTGGTGGGTGAAAATAATTATAATGTGGATAACGTAGTGTTGGAGCATTGTGGCATATTGTGGTATGAAAGTGTATCAATGTGTTGTATGACTAGATTGATGTTAAAAGAAATGAGTTGTATCATGATGTTTTTACCATGTTTTGAAGAAATTTGTGTACCACCTTGTTATGTAGCAATGGATGTTATGTTGAGATGTACTATGTTCATCGTATGTATGATTGTGCAAATATGTAATGCTTCATGTTGTGATTTGGGGTCATACGGTGAGTGTATGAACCCTATCATATGGTGATTGCACTTTGGGTGCAGAATGTGGTAAAGTGATGTGTTACACTCAGTGAATGTATGATCGTGATCTACCCTGTATATGTACCATATGTAAGACGTTATGGTAGTTATGTGTGTGCCACCATTATGTTAGTGATGTTGTTGTATGTTATGTTGTGAACCTTACGCTAACCGACCCTGAGGGTAATCGGTAGAAGTGTATGTTGAGAGTGAGGAATGGTGTACCATGGGTCAATAACTTGAGCCGAAAATCGGTTTAGTAGATAACATGTGAATCTTTCCTCTCTCCCTATGTGGTTGTATGTATGCAACCTAAGTGCAACTATGACTATGTTTAGCCTTGTCGAAGTGGTGGCGGGATGATTCAGATGGAGGTGATGACAGTTGTATTATTGATATGTATTTTACGAGCTGAGGCTCGATGTTCCGAGTGCTAGCAACTCGTTGAGTACCCCTTTGGTGGCTAGATAAGGCCACACAGTTATCGTAATGTGACATTATTATAAGTTGATTTTATTCATAAATTGAGCTTTTTACTTTATTTTGTAAGGACCAGCAGCTTTTCTTGATTGCCATGCTTTACAATTTTGGGCATTTCCTTGGTTTGTGGCACTAACATGGGGATTTTGATACTATGGCTATTTAGCCATTTATTTTTGCTTGATTTTGGGTCTTCTTTTAAATTTGGAATTTTTACCGCCTTGCCCAAGGCTTGTACTTTGCCACTTGGCACTTTGATTGGATTGTTATGCTGGTTCTATTGTCATGATGTGTGAAATAGGGTCATGGGATGCACCATGAGATGGTTGGACCTATGGACCTGCTTCGTTGTATGGGGGTACGCCCGAAGGAGTTACAAATAACTAGCGGGTTGTTGAACCACGCGTTATTATGTCACTTGGGTTAGGAGTGTTCGAACTCTATGTGTCTTAAGCGATAGGGTCAATCCCCCTCCTTGAGGGAGGCATAAGAGTTTGAGGGAGGCATAAGAGACTTGAGGGAGGCATAAGAGTTTGAGGCATAAGAGACTTGGGAGGCATAAGAGACTTGAGGGAGGCATAAGAGTTTGAGGGAGGCTTATGATATTTGTCTGTATGGTCGATGTTTCGGGATATATGTTGAGTTATTGTGATGTTTGGTAGTGGTCTTTTGATGTATGTGTTACTCATGTTGGATGTGTTGTGATGTTGTGGAGTCATTGATTCCCTTGTGGACACTATGTACCTAGCATTTTGGTGTTATGTAATTTTTTCATTGTGCAAATTGAGGAAATGTCAGGATTGTAGTACTCTTTTGGTTATATTTAGATGTGTCATTGATGTGTGTCGAGTACTATGTTATGTGGACTGTGCCTATTCTATTCCGTGATTTGAGTAACCTTTTGTGGTGTAATACAATCATTGAAGTATATACTTGTGTGCTTATGAATCTGTAGGGTCTTGTGAACCTGATAGGGTGTTGTGTTAGCAGTTCATGTTGGGCACCCACAATAAGGAATAAATCAAAAATATTCAATGATGATATTTTTTTTTTAAGAAACTAAAACTAGAAATAATGATAATGGAAAGAGACTAATGAAATGATGAACAAGAAAAGAACTGCCAATCTTCACAGAACCTTGAAAGTTAAAATTTCTACCAAATGTTCCTAAGGCTACCCTGTGGCCGTGCTTTAAATTGACTAAAATTTTAAACCATAGGGTGTAATTTCTCCTTTACCTGTTCTTGGTTACGTGCCATTTCCTTCCCTCTGTGTAATGTCGCATCGAGGACAATGCTTTCTTAAGGGGAGGAGAATGTAATGCCCTGTTCTACGTTACACCTGTTCATCCTGCAGTGATCGAGTGCTAAGCATGGAGTGTCCTTGTGCCTTCGTCGACCTCGATTGCTGACCATTATGACTATAATTGATAATTATTTTACAAGCTGTAAAATGATAATAATGGTAATAATAATAATAATGACATTATGATTGTATTATCGATCAATGATTGTATTTTATTATTACTTTCTTTATATCGATTGTTATCGATATCATCCTCTGTTATCGTTAAACTATCCTCTTGATTTGTTTTTCGCTCCCGCTGATCGAGGATCGTTGCGCAAATGAGGAAGAGTATGTTTTGTGGTGGCGCCACGGTTTGGGAGTGGCATTCGCGTAAATATTTCATTTAAATACTCAACCCCATTCTCCTCCTGGGTCGACCGATCCCGCAATCTTAGAATTATTTTAAATTACTAATTTTAAATATGGATTTTTATGTTCCCAACCTACCTTGTCTCTCCCTTTTGATCTCCTTGTGTACCACGTTTGGCGTGGGGAAGGAAAGGTTAATGTCTTTTATGACTTTGTTTCCTTGGTTGGCTGGAGGTGGGTGGCTTTAATGTCCACCTACCATTGCATTAAAAAATCCCTGCACCTTTCTTGGCGTGTTCAACTTTCCTGGTTGATGGCCGCACATGCCCCATTTATTAATTTTTTTTTACTTGCAATCTGCTGTCTTCTACCCTGGTCGCGTGAGTTGTGTGGTGTGAAGGGATTTTTTCTTGGTGTGGCCGCTTGGTCTCGTTTTTTTTAATCAGAGCTCTTGCAGACTGGTTCCATGTTGAGGAGGGGCATGGAAAATTGCTGGGGATACGTGGTGGGTTCTAAATCCCTTTCTTGGCTGCGTTTCCCCTTCCTTGCTGCTGCTCCTTCCCTGTTCCAAACGTGCAGGAAAATGGAGGTTGGGTGCAGTAATGGGTTTATATGGTGGTTAGAAGAAGCTACAATCCAGGCAGCAGGAACGTTACAGTAAGGTAGAAGCCTTTTTGAGCGCCTCCAACAAGCAGGTTGTCCAACTATGTTGTTATCTGTTCAGTATCGACTGCATCCTCGAATTCGGGATTCTCCTTCTGATTAAGTGACAGTAAGAGTGTTACCAGGAGACCTGACGAATTTTATGGCAAAGATTCTCTATTGAAACCTTTCTACTTGTTTTACGATGTAACCCATGGAAGAGGATCTCATAGAGGTAGATCTGTTTCATTTCAGCGTATTCATGAAGCACGATTTGCTTTGCTATTGTATGAGCTTCCTCAACGAGTCACTAAGATGGCAGGCATAAAGGTTTCTGTTGGAATTATCACACCCTACAAGCTACAGTTGTAATGTTTGCACCGAGAGTTTGATGTTGTCCTCAAATCTGATGAAGGAAAAGGTTTATTTATTATTACGGTAGATGCCTTTCAGAGCCAGGAGCGTGATGTAATCATTATGTCTTTTGTCCGAGATTCAAATCCTCAGTAGGCCAAGATTCTTGAATCCTTCAAGGCCTCAGGTGCTAATATAGTCCATGGATCTCTGGAAGATCATACAAGTCTTGTGGAGACAATAAAAAAGTGGATGTGGTCATCTCCACAGTGGGAGGGACACAGATAATGGATCAGATTAACATTATCAAGGCAATCAAAGAGGTTAGAACCATCAAGAGATTTCTACCATTTGAATTGGGAAATGATTTTGATAGAGTCCATGCAGTTGAGCCTGTAAATAATGCATGGGGTTACAAGGTCAAAGTCTGTAGGGCCATTGAGGCAGAAGGAATTCCCTACACATATGTTTGCAACAACTGTTTTGTCACGTATTTTGTGCCAAATTTGGGGCAATCAGGCCTTACTGCCCTACCAAGGGATGGAGTTTCGATTTAAGGGGATGGAAATGCCAAAGTTGTGTTTGTGAAAGAGGAAGATATTGGCACTTTTACCATCAAGGAAGTGGGTGACCCAAAAACTCTGAGCAAGAAATTGTATTTGAGGATTCCTGCCAATACATATTCTTTCAATGACCTGGTAGCTTTACGGGAGAAGAAGATAGGCAAGACTCTGGAGAAAAAGGAAAGAATTTTCTACACCTTTCTAGTGCTATTATATTTACAATTATTGTGAAATCATACCTCTTTTTCCTTGCATTGATTTGTCAGTTGGATGTCATGATGGGAGATTTCCCCTTTCTGCTTGTCTCTTCTTACTTTTTCTTTTATCGTTGTCAGTATGTTGGTCGAAAGGATGCGTGTGCCTTCTCCTCTAGGTGTTATGTTTCTCTTGCTCGAGTGATAGACCTTCGTCTGTCGGTTTATGTATTTATTTTTCTCTGCATTTGAGTTGCAAGTTATTATGTTGATCAAACTAGTATTTTCGATATCATAGAAGTAATTTTATGATAACTATGAAGCTCCTCCCTAGCACCCAGGTTTGTCTTTTGACATTTTTTGTTAGCCCCTTCGCAAGTCCCTTTGATAACCTTTTGGCATCGAGAAAGAAAGGTTGTAGGATTGTGTGAGCAATGCGTGGGCTAGCCAGCTTATAATTTTGGTATTAAAACTGGTAGAATGAAAAGGTTTGCGTGCAATGTGTTTTGTCGTCTCACGTGTTTAGACTCTTATACTATCTTTCATCTTGTTTTTAGGCTTTTAAGGCCATCCTCAAGAAGTACCTTGACCATCCCTATCAAGTTGAACCATAACTAGATTTTCGGATCAACTAAGCTGGAGGTTTCATTGTGTGAATCCAGTACCTCGTTGACACTAGAATAGTTTTCTCTAATCCCCCTGTCAGAATTATTGCTAATGGCACTCTTCTATTTTTCATAACTGGCATTATTTTCTCCCTTGTAATGTTAACGCTATTAATTAATATTGGTCGGTTTTTTTGCACGTAATTACCGTAATAGTTTGTGATGGAAATTTCCTTAAATGTGAATAATCTTCGGGAAAAACTCAGCTTTCATTTGATAATCTTATGGATTCATAGCGGAAGGTTTTGTTTTGATAATGTCACTTAGAAATTATGTTTTTATCTATTTGTACGATGGTTGACTGTGTTACCAAGGGTTGCTGTAAAATATGGTTGTTTTGGGATATGGGTAATTTATTTTAAGTTAACCAAACATTAGTATTGTAGTGGAGGTTTGCAAATCTTTAGTGTTATAAAAATTTGTTGATGACATTATTGTATACTCTTGTTGGACGGAACCCCCTTCTTCTCTCGCGTGTTTGGTACTAGGCTGTAAGACTTTGACCCTTCTTGGATGATTGGAAAATCTTTGTAGTTAATGGTCAAAACTAATATACTTTGCTTTCTCCTCGAAACTTATGTTGTGTGTATACTTTATTTGATTTCCGGTTTGAAACTTGCTTATACATGGCTTTTTGTGTTAATTTTTGAAACCCATGGTTCACCTTTCTTGGGCCGATCAACTATTTTTCTTTTAGAAATATATTAATTTAGTCTATGCGTTTGGTACCTTTGATAAATTTCCATATGGTTGGTGTATATATCAAATCTTAATCTTGTAATTATGGTTTAATTACTTACTTTATGGGAATTCTATTTTTTGCTAGATTATTTGTTTTCTCTTTATAGGGCCAAGGGCCATTCTCTTACGATTGCTATACTTTCGTTGCTTTTACTCCTAACTGAAGCACAAGGTCTTCTCCTTCTTTGATTGGCATGATGAAGACTTTATTATAACTTGATGTGTTGATAGTGTTTAGAGGTTTGAACCAATTCTTGTAGTAAAGTGCTTCCTTTTCGTGGTATTGTTAGATAATAGTTATGGTGGTTTTGTGTAGCCTTATCTTGCTCAGTTCTCGTGAACTGACTCTTGTAGAAAATTTGCTGCAGATGGATTTTGCATGTAGATGAGGGATAGATTTGTAGACTTTTTTCATCAACCTCAATTGAGAAGATCCTTTTCTCGAAACCTTTTTATGTTGTTGAACTTTTGTTAACGTCCAGTGGAAAGTTTAAAAGAGGATTAATGTCTTAATATAAAGTATTGTGGACTTTGTCATCTGAACTTTGGAAACCTTGTATTGTTTGACTATCATTGAAATTATAATAAAATTTGGTTATTGTTGTTGAGTGACTTTGTTGGAGTATCAGTATTTTAAGAATTGATGTAATCTTGTTTTGTTGTTGTAAATGAGTGTTGCTACAACCTTGCCTTGAGAATAAATTTTGAGTTAAACCTGGACATGACTTAGTAATAAAGTGTCATAAGTAAACGAAAAAGGGATGGTTTAATACTTTTGGAAGTTGAATTAAAAGTTGTATTCAAATAAAGTAACGTAGGGGTCACCAACTTGAGAGCAAGAAATTCTTTAAGTAATCAAGGGTAAGACTATCATTGCAGGTAAACTTTATAACATGATAACCCTAGCTCCTCTAGTGAACATTATTCCTTTTATGGTAAAATTCGTAAAATGACCCTAAGGTCTAATGAAGTGTTAGTTTTTTGAAGATGATAGATTTAATAAGCCAAAGTAAAAAAATTGGAGACCTCACCATCTTTCTCACCGCCATTTGGAAAGTAAATTATTACCCCTTGTTAATACTTTAGCGAAGCCTAAGTAAAGTTGTTGATAATTCAGGTTAAGAGCCCTAGCTTCAATTAAATATTGGCAATAACTAATGAGGTCCTAAAGATGTTTCATCTCGACCTTCTCCCTCTAACCCTTTTCCAAGGAACCTTGTATCTCTTCTCTTAAGGGTGTTGAACTTAAAACCATGTTGTCTTGTGGGAAAGAACGAATCTTAGTAGCGTTAGTGGTGAGCAGATGGCCTTGTGGAATTTAAATACTCCTTTTTCTTGATAAACGAATTAAGCAAATAAATGTCATAATAGAGAAGATTTAAAGATAATTACTCAGTGTCAAAGGAATAAACTTGGCTTGGCAAGTTGAATTATACGAATCATATGTTGAGCCTCCTTGAAAACGTAAGCTAAGAATTGCAAGATGTCCTTTTAAAATAAATAACCCTCAAGAATATCTCATTGTGGTTGGCCCTAACTGTAAGTGTGTTATGTGATTGGACTTCTATTTTGTCTTGTAAAAAAGAAAAGAAAAAATGTATTGTCCTTGATAGGTGTGAACGTTTTCATGCTGCCTTTATGGCCATCCTTGTATCAAGTTGTTCACAGTGTTAGTTGTATCCTTGGTGACGACATGTTGCGTCATGTTATGTGTCAAGCAAGTCAAAAAAAAAGTTATCCTGTATTTCACTGTGTTGTTTGTGTGTGGATATTTGGGTCGTTACAGGTATCAAATGTCTTTAGTAACCTTTTCCTTGTTGTGAAAATATCTCCGTGATCTGGAAGTGACAGATCTTGTATGTTGATCATAATTTCCCAAGGTATTCTCTATAAAATTTATGCAAAAGAAGGATTTATCATTGTTCTTCAATAAACAAAAGGTTACAAAATAGGTTCTCTTACCTTGGTTGAAAGGCACAACCTAAAATAGTGAGGATATATTAAATATTTTTGAGGGTACTATCCATTTCTCCACATTTGAGTGAAAATGGGCCAGTTAGATCTCATCCTCAGCTGCAAAATGACTCACCATGATCTATTCTGTCTCTAAGTTACCTGTCAAACCAGTGATTTTGCTCAGACTTTGAGGGAGAATCAATTTGGATACCAACAGATCACATGCCCCCAAACATTTTTCATGGATCATATTATTTGTACCCAAATAATATTGGGTATCGTGTTCCAGTTATGTATTTCAATCTCACAAAGAGGAAACAATTTTTTTTTAGAATCTCAGAAAGTTTAAGGGTTTCAAACTCAAGTAAGTATAGGAAAATAGATGGTGCATAAATAAACATAGCTAAATGAGTTCCAAGAGCAATCATACATATCATTGAAAGGTATTACTTATTTGTTAATCAAGCTTGTTGTTTTTTATTTAATGGCATCAAGATTTGTGATTGGAATAAATTTAATTAGATAGGTAAGATGTAATCATGAATGGATTTTTGTAAATTAAAATGTGGGAAATTATCTACCTGCGTGCCCCACACCTATTCCATGAAGTGTATTGTTCCTTCCAAAAAATAGTTAGTATATGTGGTCCACTTAACTGTCATAATGTAATGTGATTTATTCACGTGAGTGCAATGTGATCTTAAAGTGGCCGAATTAAAAAATGTATGAGACTTCAATATAGTCCAAATTCGAGACCTAATCACACTACTTGCTTCTTGGAGAACTTTACAAGCATGTTTTTAGCAGTTTTAAACTCAAGTGATTATAGTGAAGTAGGTAATGCAGGAACAATCATTGATAATTAAGGCAGTATTGGTAATGGATGTAAATGGTAGAAGAAGACATTATCTGACTAGAAATTTGTGTTATGTAACGCCCACAAATTTTACCCAAGAAACTGAAAATGAAACAAAGGTTACATTGGAAAAAATTACGAAATATTTTTTTTGTTGTTGTTAAAGAATGAATGTAACGTTTAGCTAATCCTTGGTTAACAAACGATAGTCTCAAAATTAATTAAATAATAATATTAATCCTTCAGTCAATTTTAAAAATTTATTCAAATAATCCTTAATTAATTTAATAATGTGGTTCCTAAAGTCATTCAGTAATTTATTTTAAAAAGGTCTAGGTCTAATTTACCCTTACATTTAACCAATACTATTAAATTTAATTTTCAATTATAAATGATGTCTACGTTTCTAAGAGAATGAATTTACTTAATTTTCACAAGGTCATGGCCTTTTTATTTTTAAAATTAATTAAATTAAATCATTTTGAAATACTAAAATAGAGTTAACTTCAACACCACTTAAGTGGCCCCATTCAAACTTGACCCATGTGATCAAATGATGATCTCACCTAACTCCCACCTAACAATTATAGGGAACAATCTTGGGAATTGGATGAAACCAAACTAAATTCGAAAACATCCCTAATTATCTCTACGGGTCTTTTATTCTTTTGATTGACTCATTTCCTAGTTTTTGTTTGGAGGTTTTAGGGAAGGAGAAGAAGAGAATGAAGCCATGGGAGAGGAGAGGGAGCTTGGGATGGATACACACATCTCCGATATTATTTGTTTTAATTTTTCTTGTTATTCTATTCTACCCTATTCTAGGGTTTGTTTGTAATTTTCATTATTTGTTCTAAGTTTGATTAAACGAAAATACCCATTTGGATATAGAGCATTTTCCCACAAGATCTAGTTTTATTTTGGAATATATGCACTCTTTTTTTTTTGAATATATACATTTGTGTGTGTGTGTCCAAAACAATTTAATTAGTCCGTGGTTTTAACCCTAATGCAAACTACATTTAAATGCTTCGGCCACATTGACAAATTTACAAAGTTGTAATAATAGGGTTTATTGTGTTTGGGGGGGGGGGGGGGGGGGGGGGGGAAGGTTGTTGAACCCACACCCATCCCATATTAAATGGGGTGGGGGATGGGGTCACCAACCCTCCCCCCATCCCCTTCTCTTATTAAAACAAGTAATAGTGGTCACATGGGTTTAAACCCCACACAACACTTCCCATTTCAAATCCTCATACTAAATAAAAGTTCTCTATTTAAAAAAAAAAAGATTATTTAATGAGCTACGGTTTTAATAAATAGTTTCTTTACATATATGTAATTAAATACATTAATATTAATATATTATTTAACCGAACTTAAATAATATATATATTTTTTAGTTTCATTTTTTATTATTAAATTTAATAAATAATATTGATATATTAACAATATGATTTAACCGAACTTAATTTATTTTTTTGTGTGTTTTAATAAATAAGTAATTCCTACAAAATTAATTCAATCACAGTTATATTTAAGTAGGAAAGTATATATATAATTTTATTCACTTATAAAATTATATGTTTTTTTTATTCCATCTAGGATTCAAACTAGGGAAAATAAATATAGTTTCTTACACAACTCTAACCATTTAGTAAAAAGGGATATTTTCACTTATTCTAAAAGAAGATCAACACAATTCTTTCTTTCTTTCAACATGATTACAAATTAAATAAAGTTTAAATCCTTTAATGTCCCTTTCATGCAATAAAACAAGGGTAATTAACTCTTTTTCAATAAGGAGAAATAATCTATTATCTCTTTCCTTTATACAATGACAATTTAAATGACAACCATTCCCCATAACAAGTGTATTTCAACCAAGATTCTCAATACTTTTATAATGAAACATATCATAATTGGGAAGTAGTGAAACAACTTAAATGAAGGAAAATGCATTACCATTTCAATCTATTTCAACTTTTGACTTCACCAAAGCAATGAAAATTTTGGTATTTTTCCCATTCAAGAATTCTTAGAAGAGTCTACAATTAATGGACTTTTCCAAGAACAATTACAACTTTCTTTCAAAATTACAATTTTACATTTGTCCACTCAAGTAGGGATAATTAAATGAACAATTATAACATAAGGGATATCAACAAGGCAAAGTTTCAAGTCTCCAATTTGGATGTCTTCTCCCAACATGAATTTCCAACTTCTATTTTTCAATCTATCACAACAAGGATCACAATACAAGGAAGGGGGAGTAGACAATGCTCTCCACCCAACCTTTACTCCATTAAGAGGTGAATCCATCCCCTTAATGGCCCCCGAGACCCAACCAAAACACCATGAGGGGTCTTGAGTAAAATTTGACAACATTCAACAAACATGGCTTCCACAAAACAACATACAATTCAAAATATTCAATACAACAAAGAAGACATATTGGACAAGTTTGTAACCATCTCAAAACAAAAAAAAAGGTTTGAAATCAAACCAAATGCAGTAAGGGCTATGGGTAACCACCTCCTTATGTCTCCCAAGTTAAGTGGGAGTTTCACCCTAAGCCTCTAAGTGCACAAAACAATCAACACAAAATCCTTGTCTCTCCCTCGCAAGTATGCAACAAATAGGAATGATTTCCTTTTCACTCCCCATTGGTGAAATCCCATTAACACTCCCACCCAATGCATGCCTCACAAAAAATCACTTTTCCCTCCCCAAATTTCCCAGAATCTCTTCTCCCACACCCAAATTAAGGTCTACTACCCAACCACACACAAGCACATTCACAAAACTTAAATTTTTTTAATAAGCACAACAGTTCATATCAACAAGAATGATAAAAAAATAACAAAGGTGGAGAGTCTACCTCTCCATCAAGCTCCAAGAAAACTTCACAAGCCTATTTCAAGTCCAAGCCAATAAATTTCCCATAAGCACTCCAATAAGCTCCAAATCAAAAAATTGCTAAAGAATAAAAGTGAAAAAGTAACCCCCACTCAATCCTAAATCCAAAAATAAATAGAAATGGAATGTGAGGATGATGAGGTGGCTCCATGTAGGATGCCACTTAACCATTCCTCCATTCCCACACTCAATTCAACACACCAAGTCCAAGATAATCAATGAACTTGTAAGGAGTATGTCAATCCCACATGGCTCACAAACTTGCACAAAATGCTTTCTAAGGAAACACTTAATTGAGGTAGAAGGAAAGTGCAATTGTTTTCTCTTTTACACTCAAAAAGGGATAAAAAAGTCAAAAATAAACTCCCTAACCCATAGGTAAAGTTTTTGGTTAAAGTTAAGAGGCATGGGACATGGATAACTTGTCCCATAAGCCTCCAAAAAGGCTTCCCAAGTTAAAATCAGAATTTTGAAGTTGGGGTGGAGTAAAACACACACAAATCAACATAAATCTTACTTACAACAAGGACCACCTAACCTAATAATTAACAATTAGTTCCATCCCAATTTTATTTAACCAAAGAAGAAGGATTTTAGATTAATTAAGACACATTATAACATGCTAATAAGGTGAAAACAATTACCAAAAGTTAAATACATGAAACACCATTAAAACACATAAAAAAATTAAAAGAAAAGGGAAATCATATCTTCACATGGCCACACATGTGAGGTCACCCCCAGTGGGAGACCTCCTAGATAGGCATGCAAAAAACCTCCTCACTATAACATTACATAAGTTGTCAAATTTTTCCATGTTGCTCAACACCTGACATCCTTCCATGGTTGGTCTCCTATCCCCTTCGGTGTGCGTGAAAAAATTCCTATTGAAAATTAGACTGTATGGAGGATCTAAACAATGCAAGAGCATTTGACAATATTACTGAAAAGTCATTCACAACAGTCAAGGAACAACAACTTGTAGAGAAAAATTAACCCTCAAAGTAGTTTCAAGATGAGTTATAGTAGTTAGAAGACACAAAACAACCTCCAAAACAACTTTAGAAAGAGCTCAAGTTTAAAAATTATGTTCACGATTCAGATCAGATCAAAAGAGTCAGCTTATTGACTACTAAGAGGCCTTTTCCTATTCAGTATTTTGTTGATTCTCACTCAATTACAACATTACTAGATTTCATGCTTGTCTCAGAACAAAAAAATGAGTTTCATGTTCTCAACAGAAGACCACAAACCATGCCAAAATAACTAACAAATCAGATAGAGGTGTTTCCAAGTTCTTGGACTGATCATATGAATGAAATAAAGGTACATATCTTGCTTCTAGCTTTGTCACTCTACTAGTTTCTAGAACTAAATTCATGGCCTCACTTTTGGAAAAAGGGGAGATACTTTTCACTACTTGTTTCGGGTTTTGTTTAGCTTTAGTTGTTTTTGGTTAGAGTAGGGTTGATTTTTCAACAAAGTGCATTCGTGCATGTCATCTAGTTTCCAAATCCTTTCCCAGCTCTAGTTTTTTTGAAAAGGCAGTTTTTGTTATGTAATTTAACTCTATAACAAATGGACAAGAGCTAGGCAATGGTCTACAAGCTAGCAGGAAGCTTTCCCCGCAGGATCGTAAAAAATGTTAACATTTTTTGCACCCTGTGTGAAAAAGGTCAACTTGAAACTTCTAAGTTTCTTAGATTGGTCAGGTTATAGGTTTTGGGTATGTTTTAATTAGAAATCTCACAAAGCGATACAATTTGATTGTTTGGTTTTAGACAAGATTAGAGTGTCATGCATTAAATTAGTACCTAAAAGTGTTGCCCCAGAAGGTAACACTTTGCATATAATGCCTCTCCAGATGTCTCATCTTTAGAACGAAAATATAGTACCATAGGAATATTGTTGTAAGGCCTTGGTTAAGGTGGGAAAGATGGCATATGCAGGATTTTACGTTATGAAGCAGCAGTTTCAGTTGCAGGATTGAAGCATGCAAAATGTATTTTTATAAGCAATTTGCATTTTCTATGAGCATAAAAAAGGCACACTTGATTTAAATTTATTTATATGATTAAGTGAATTATTTAATTATTTCAAGTTTTATAAGTTCATTTATTATTCATATAAATGAAGAAAGTATAGAAGATAAAGACATACATCTCATTACATGAAAACAATTTGTTTCTTCATGAGAAATAATAGTACAATAAGCCCACATAAGCCATGGGATTATCTCTGATAGCAAGTGCATGTAATGAAATTTCATATAAGTAAATATGTGACAAAATAAAGGATGGAATCCATCATTGATTTTCCATTATTATGGTGTGAGATGTTGTCCTCAATGCTCCCTCTTCACCTCTTTTCCAACTGTTATCATTGTACCTATAATGGAAAAAATGAATGATTTGTCAAGCTCTAGATTTCATGATTGTTGTATTCATAGCTTTAAACAAATGCATTTTCAAAAGAGGAACTTGAAATTAGTACAAAATTAATGAAGAATCATTTACAGGATATACAACTCAGAATCAGTGACATGTGAAAGGCCTAAAAACATTTCTCATTTTATCTTCTCATTCCAAGTAAGTAAAGCTACGGTTATGATGAGGAAAAGGAGGTTTTAAAGGTTCAAGTATAGAAAGTAAAAGCATGCTAAAAGGGATTAGGAGATTGTTATTCAAAGTAGAGATGGAAAGAATTATCATGTTTTGAAACTAGAGTGATCATATTCCATCAAAATGATGAATACAAACATTGACATATGATCACTGAAAGTACAAAAACAAACAGATACAAAATCTGAGTATTGATCATCTTCTATCATTCACAGCTATTCATTTACAAGTTATGAATAACAAGTTAAGCTATGTCCTATATATTCCAAGGAAAAACTATGAATGTTATTATGTTGCAATCATCAATTGAGTATAAACTTGCAGACATATATTATGGATAAACTCAAATCATACAAACAATGTAACTAAATAGAGAAAGAATTATAGCTACACTATGCGAAAGGATGGTCTTAGTTTAATTTGTCATTAACACCTTAGATCATTATACAATATCATTCAGGAGTATAAACGAAAAAGGTTACACTGATTTATGATCACATGACAAATAATTAGGTAGCCTCAGCAACATCAATGAATCCTCACAGTCGTGATGGCTCATAACACTGAAATATTCCAAGTATTGATCATAAACCATTCATTTTACTTTATGAAAGAGATGATTTTCAGAAGAAACAAAATGCCACATCAAAATTTTCAATCAAATGAAGCTCAAAAGAGTTTCAGTTACAGAAAAGGTAACAACTTCATTTTGGAAAAAGCCTAAATTTATGAAGAAAAAGTAAAGATTTCATTATTGCATAGAAGTATAATTCATGCCATTTTACAATGGTCAAATAACCAGAAAAGGCTGCTCAAGCTATCTACTCAGGATAAAGTAAGTTGATCAATTAAAAAAAGTTCAATGCGCCAAGATATTAAAATAATTAAATAATGGTTTTAAGATTGAAGAAGGTAAAATCAAACACATAGCATAAAATGTAAAATCATATGGGATTCATGTTTTTATATAGCCAACTGATGCAACAGTATTCAACAGAGTGTTTCAAGTTTTCTAATTGATCATACAAAACACATAGCTAGGTTTAAGGACTAATATACACTTACAGATAAACCTCCAAAAATGTCAAGACTAGAAAATGAAACAGAGAATAATAGATTCTAAAATGTATTTTTCGAAACAACACCCAGAATAAAAACAAAATATTCTCTAAAGATTAATCTGCCATATAGGAAATAGAGTCCAGCTTAGAAAATACAACCATATCTAGGTCTAAACACAACGAGAGAATGTTACAAATTAAACTACTTCAAAGTCTTAATTTTGAAGAGAAAATACAATTTTCCAGATGACAATAATATATATAGATTAACATTCAGAGCTAGGTTAACATTGGCATTGCATATTGAGTTAACACTCCTAACAACAAGATTCGATGGAACTTATTAATAATGAATAATCAATAAGAACAATAGGAATCATATTTTTCATAAGGCATTGTAAAATAAGAAAGATCTTGATCTCAAAGCTTCACAATGGAATAGAAATAAAAGAACTTAAGGTAGAGTTTTCAGCACAAGAAGACAACAATAATCAGCTCATAAAATTCCCAAACATAAGGCTCAAAGATGGAAATCAAAACCCTGCATCTATTAATGGAGGCCATACGGAAATAGAGTTATATGTACAAACATAGGAATGGTAAACTGTGAGATTGGGTTTCATCATGACAACCATTGTACAACACAAAGTTTTGATGTAAAACATAGCCATAAATAGCAAACCCATTCTAGGTAAGGAAAATGGTAAGTACCTAGGATAATTGGCAAACTCAAAGCTTAATGCCATCCAAAAAATTGCAAAGAAGAACATATATCTCGAACAGAGAGCTCTTAAACCCAGAATACAATGGTAATATTGAACCTCATAATACCAAAATCAAACTCAACAATATCAAGAAGAAAAATTGCAAGATATTTGTAAAATATGGCCATGTGGGTCTAAGTAGCAACCCACAAGAACAAGAAACATAAATCATCACAATAAAGATCTAACTTGAGCTACTATAAAAGCTTTAAAATTAGAGGTTTACCTTAAAACATGAGGTTGCAGAACTACAAAAATCCCTTCATAAGGCCACCAACTAACATGATATGGAATAGAGCTTTAGAATCAATTACCATGGTGTACATTGAAGCAACAAATAACCATTAGAGAAGAAACAAGCTAAAACCCCCTGAGCTAGAAACTAGTGTAAAAAAATGAGATCTCTTCACTTACAAACCAAAGTTTCAATGAAGAAAACTAAGCAGATATTTCATAGGTCAGCCAGTAATGAAACAAATGTACAATATTCGAGCCATATTTGGCTTCTCAAAAGCAAAGGGGAACTAAAAGAATACCAAAAACCTCCAATAGCCACTGTAGAAAAAAAAATGACATTTCACAGAGAGCTCAAACTTCACAGAAATCCTTCACTCGAGCTCAAAATTAGAAGTTCAAATTCATGGTGGCCACATTTTTCATCTCTGCAATAGGGAGGCTCTCAAATGAGGAAGCTCTCAAAGATATCGACCAAAGGCAGAAAACCAGAAGTTAAAATTCATGGTGGCTAAGGAAATTCTGTAGAGTTCACCTAGCTCGAACAGAGCTAGCAATGAAAACTGAAAATTTAGGGTTCCACAAGTATTACTAACCTAATTCAACCCAAGGTTAGTGTTGCACATGTGGAAGCTCAAAATGGAAACCTTAATGAACCATGGTTTGATACTTTATTGATATCAAATATATACGGTCGAGATCAAAAGAAATGAAGATCGATGGTGAATATCAAAAAACCTAGATCAACCATGTTTTAAATGTGTAACAAAAAATATGAGCATGGGTCAAACCCTCGTGGGGAGGGGCGCATTTTTAAATAAATCAATGTTGTTGATCTTACCTTATACTATATCATATGCCATGATTAAGGCAAAAGCTACAATGATCATGATAATGACCATAGTCTATAGTCCATGATTGTCAATAATTGAAAGGAGGTCACATGATCATGAATTTTTTTATAGAATTATGCTCACATGAGTAATAAGGAGTTTTGATTATTCACCTTTTAATATTTCTAAGGAGGAGAATATTACTTTTGCATGTGACAAGAGGACTTCCTAGGTCAAGACACATTATAACATTCATGCATATAAGACAGAGCAGATGCTAGCTTCCGAGCCTGTAGTTGGTCCCCACGTATTGGGTGAATTTCTGTAAATTGTTAAAGACACAAGAATTATTTTTTCTCACAATGGGAATTTAAATTTTTTGCATGTGCATCCAAAGGGGTAGGATTAAAAGAATGCTAAAAAATATCTTTGCAAGTGGATCAAGTTGCAACTGTCACATCAAGCACTAGAATATAGATATTACATGAACATTGGAGTTTACTTACACATCAAGCAAGGGTTATTATTAGCCATTTTATTCATCTTAATTTATTAAAAATAGATCAGTCAAATACAATTTGAATAAATGCATTTTTGTAATCAAGGCTATTAATGCCTTCTTGTATTAACATGTCTATTTTTATTCCTTTATTTATTCATGATAAAGGAGTAAAATCAGCATGCATGGGCGGGCACAAATTTTAGCTAATTTTTTGGATGGTATGGGTGAATAATTTTGTTATATATTGTGTGCAATTACAGAGCACAGGAAGGAATTTTTAGACATAGGAGTGCTGAAGAAAATTTTTCCACTTTTGCCCCGTTGAATGAGAACTGATTTCTTCCTTTCCAAGAATTTGTAGTGGTGTGTATGTCTCATTAATTATTGTGAATGTAAAATTACCTAATTAATCATCTTACCTTGCTGTAAAATTTAGTAATTTCTACACAATATTAGTGTCCATATTTATTTTACTGTATTGTTGTAATTCATTCCCTCAATACACCAAGTGTTTTGGATTAATATTCTATTGAAAACTATTGGTTTGTGCATCTAAAATTCATTCTCAAATTAATTTTGCATATACTCAATCAAAGCCCTATTTAATTTTGGTGTTTCATATCAGTTTTCAATTCAGTTACGGTCATCATTTTATCCTCAAAACCCCTAAAAATTAGTTTAGGATACATCAAAAAAGGAACCGGACTTGATGCTGGAGACTCACCTCAATAATAGGTATACC
Source organism: Taxus chinensis (assembly GCA_019776745.2). Taxonomy (NCBI): domain Eukaryota; kingdom Viridiplantae; phylum Streptophyta; class Pinopsida; order Cupressales; family Taxaceae; genus Taxus; species Taxus chinensis. The sequence goes on along the minus strand of CM034152.1, from coordinate 180,048,373 downwards.
CACAGACCTGAGGTGTTTCCATTGTATCTACAAAAGTGAGAGATATACCAAAAACTTAGAACACTTGCAGTCATCTCTCAACAGGGTGCACTTTCGAGAGATAACAAAACCTGCACGTGAAAAAATACCTCTCTGGCCTTTTGGCCATATTAACAACATCGAGACAATATACATATAAAATCAATAATCATTATTCGACATTATCAATTCTATTATCCATCAATACATCAAAATTCTAATCCTAACATCCATGAGATTATATTTCTACTCAAAAAATCTAGAGTATAACATGTCAGTATAAATTCCAAATCATGCAAATAAACATATATCAAACCGTCCAACATCACCATCTAGTGTATCATAATAAAAAGTAAACCATATAATGTAAATAATCCATATATCAATATAATTTATCATCTGCTGATCAATGTATTGTAATCACAATGTATAAGTATCAGTCTAACAATATCAATATCAAAATAAAATAGTGTCAAAGATGACTGGGCACAACATCCCCCTCCCCTTAGGCTCGACCTCCTCCCTGAAGTCACTTAAAAGAGGTAGGAAGACAAATATTAAGAGTAGAAGTCACACTCTCTACGAGATTTCTTACTTTTAAACATGAGTGGGTCCTTAGAGCCCACATTTGGCCCAATGCCATTTGAAAAGGGAAAGGAAGATTGTTAAGCATCAAAACTAAACCTCCTTCAAGCAAGGTTGCAAGTTTTTAAATTTTATTTTATTTTATTTTTTATTGAGAAATACTACGTGGTCAAACAAGCTACAACACAAAGTATCTAAGCAATAAATTGTCAATGGAGCCTCAAGAACAACCACCAAAGTAAAATAGTAACAGGGAGAAGTCTGTCAACTAGAGATGACCACATATCCCCACAAGGATACAATACACTGCAATAAGAAAAGTTAAGGTTTCCACTTAGGTTGGGTTACACTTCCTTGTTAATTATTTATAAAAAGGATAACAAATACCAATAATCACCATCAATTTTGTATGAGAGGACATGCCCACTAAAAGGTCTCAAAAAATTAAGGTCACACAAGACGAGGTATAACAACATGGAAAAACACCTAAATTATCGAAACATCTACAATGACCCAAACTATTCATTGGAAGCACTTTTATAACTTGAAAGGATTCAATTAAATTTTCATGGTAACACTAAGAAAAATCACAACCATAAGGTTTTCTATAACTTGAATTTGTACTCAAGGTCAAACACACAAGATTAATCTGATTTAGATACTTCAATCACTTAGATAATATTTCTACTAGGAGAAAGTCCTTACACAATCTAACAAATCAATACAAGAGACACTAATCACTCGATATATAACATAATGGAATTTAATTATTTTAAAACCTGCCCAAACTTGAAATAAACATAAAGATAGCACACACTTAAATCATATCACAAAAGAGCACTCAAGGGATTTAGAAAAGAAAAATAGGTAACAAGAGGGGGTCCAACAACAATCTACTAGCGTATAACACCAAAACTTGAGTAATAACTTACGAACACAAATTGCACTTATATTTCCCAAGGTCAAAAAGAAAATAAACATCAACAGAGTTTTCCAAGAAAAGAAAATATAAGACTTCCCAAAATTCTTTCATATCTTTAACATAAGTTGTCTAAACTTACCAATAAACCTAGGTCACCAAGGAATTAATCAACAAACAAAGAGGGTTCCATTCTTAAAGAAAGAGATAAATAAATGATTTAAAAATTTCTCCAAACACACTCATTTAGGTAAGAGCAGGGTATGATGACCCGAAAACTCCTACAAGGGAACAACACACACGTCTATGATCAAGGGAAACCAACACGACTAGAACACATCACCAACATTAAAGTGTTTCATTAATCCAAGTAGGAAGGCATACTTAAAGGTTCAATTTCTTACCACCCTTGGCATGATGGGACGTAATTCCCATCAACACAAACATATCTATTAATTCACACTAACAAGGGGATAAAATATATATACATTTAAAAAAAAATCTCTACTGAAAAATGAGGCCCAAAATGACTTGGTATAAACTTGTTTCATAATCATTTGATGTATGATTATTGTTTTCTCTAACAAGCGGTAGGTGAAATACTTCAAACAAATCAAAATCTAAAAATATTTGGCCACAAAAGAGGTTAGGTAATATTACACTATCTCAAGGAAACATTTCAATTAGCTCAAACCTTTAAATTTATGTATTCTATAAATTTAGGGCGTGCAATAACAATTTATAAATTTAGGTTAGTTAATTATACTTTGCATTCAAACACATAAATTTACTCATTCCATAATCCAATTTATAAAATACAATCTATAGTAACGCTCGCTAATTGCACTTCTTATAACTTTTCTTAATTAATGCATTGCTTTTATTATGATATCACATATTTGTGTCATTAAGGGACACCACCAATGTTTGCATGATATCTTGCCATTGAATATAGGTGGAAATATTATTTATTTTACTTCTAGGGAAGGTAAATGGAAAAAGTTTCTTTCTATTTTCATATAGTTTAATTCCTTCCATTAATTTACTAGTATTGGAGTGACGGACCATTTCCCTTTTCCTAATGTTCCATTTTACTTGTTTGGTTTTAAAGTCCAAGATCCTCAATTTGAGTTTTATTATGCGCAATATAATCCTATTACTGAATTGATTTTAGTGATAAGGAAGAGTCAAACATATCACATTGTTACTTTTATGGGAATAAGAGATAAATCAACATATCACATATTTAATTTTTTTGGAACAAGATTTAAATCAAATATCACATCATTAAGTTTATAAGAACTAGAGATAAATCAACCAATATGCAACATACCAATATTTCAAGAGTTTACTAAAGAATTTCAAGCATCACTAAACACTCCAAGTGTGTATCCAAAAGAAGCTACGATGAAGGAGTCCATTATAGAAATAAAATTTACTTTTATGATTTTAGGAGGTTTACATCCATTTGGGAAAGAGAGAAATGCTTTTTGTTTAGTCTCAAAATCAATTCTCTAATAATACTAGAAGAGTTTCCAAACAACAATCATACTTCCACAAGATACCACAACCCAAGCAACAAGATGAAAAGGAAATATTTACTTTGAGGCACCACATTTCCCATTCAGAAAACATCAAATGCAAGAGGAAAATCAACTAATTTACCCAAACATGGTCTCTACAGCCAAGAGCTATAACTTTAAAGAAAGGGCATAACATAAAAAAAAACTAAGATTAAAATCTTAATATCTAAAAAACAAAAATCTCTAAGAGAAAGGTCTAAAAGACCCCAAAACATCCATAAGTGTCTCCACATCTCCCAATAATTAATAGGTTATAAAGTGGTTACATATCAATTGTAAAAGGTTTAGGAAAGGGTAGGTCTATCTATGGGTCATTAAGAGAAAAACAAGTACACTTAATTAGCCACATTTCCCGAATGGGCTTACATATAACCATAGTTACCTAGATACATATAGTTCATCTGATGACACTTTCTATACTGAAATAAAGAAACCATGATAAAACTTAGCATTTCATTGGTGGAACATCACATCCAAACAAAACACTATCCACTAAAATCTACAATCATCTAGGAGTTAATTCAATCCTAACACAATCCATAAACCTATAACAAAAACACATCTATTCTGATGAGTAATAGAGCTCTTACCAGATTACAAGAGAATCAAAACTACTACTATTAACACTATCAAAAAGACCACACGACACAACGAACTCTCTATTTAGAAAGGTTGAGTAACGAAAGAGTCACTCCAAGATTTTAGACATGCACCAGGTTTTGTCCTTCCAAAACCAAAATCATAACTGGAAGCACCTAAGAAGACAATAAAGGCACCTAGGGTATACCCCCATATGACAAAAGATCACAATACAAATAATTTAGAACCAACACATCAACTAACAAAAAATAATCATGTAACGTTTTTGAAACATTTAGTGAAGTGGACAACACGATAAATGAGTTCTGAGTCACCAATCAAAAGTAGAATCAAGGAAATATCGACAATTAATGAAAAATGGCTAATCAAGCTCATAACAATCAATGAAAATCTTATAATAAGGTAAAAATAACAAAAAGAACCTCAGATCTTCTTAATCAAATCATAAAATAAAATGCTGGTCCTTAATAAAATAACTTAAGTTTATGAATATTAAATATAGAAAATTCCACATCACATTCACTTCATATCCCTTCATGGAAAAATAGTATGGTTATTATACAATGAGCTCATATCTAAGGACACATATGTAAACTTGGATCAAAAGTGACACCAAGACCTGATATCAACTCACGCCTATGGGGATTAGGTCGAAAAAACAAATACCAACACCAACTCGCCTAACCATTAAAACAAGGGGAGTTATAACAACGAAAGAACTTCTAATTCCCTCCTATTGACCCCTAAACACAAACACTAGCACTAATCCACAAGAGTCACACCATGTAAAATAAAATTTCAAACAAGGAGGGGTCTCTATGGGGTAAACAAATCCCACAATTTAAACAAGTGTTAGGACTATCAAAAAGCATCTTTGCAAGGAACCCAAGTTCATCTATAATAGAATTCTACAAGAATAAAAATTTAATTTAACATTTTCCATTAACCGGGTTCGACAATATGCCACAAGACAAGTACAACAATCAAAAGTACTTTATTATTTTATTGTCAAGCTCCCATGTTGGCCCAGCATCCAAGCATTAAACCTACAGATCTGATACCAAGTGTAAAGCCCAAAAATTTTACACACGAATCCAAAAATGAAACAAAGGTAACATTGGAAAAAATTACGGAATAAATTTTTTGTTGTTGTTAAAGAATGAATGTAACGTTTAGCTAATCCTTGTTTAAAAAATGATCGTCTCAAAATTAATTAAATAATAATATTAATCCTTCAGTCAAGTTTAAAACTTTATTCCTACAACCCTTAATTAATTTAATAATGTGATTCCTAAAGTCATTCAATAATTAATTTTAAAAAGGTCTAGGTCTAATTTACGCTTCCATTTAACCAATACTATTAAATTTAATTTTCAATTATAAATGTTGTCTATGTTTCCAAGAGAATGAATTTACCTAATTTTCACAAGGTCATGGCCTTTTTATTTGTAATTTGTAAATACCAAAATAGAGTTAACTACAACACCACTTAAGCGGCCCCATTCAAACTTGACCCATGTGATCAAATGATGATCTCACCTAACTCCTGCCTAACGATTGTAGGGAACAATCTTGGCAATTGGATGAAACCAATCTTGACCTTTGGATGGAGAAATTAAAAAAAAACCCTAATTATCTCTATGGGTCTTTTATTCGTTCAATTGACTCATTTCCTCATTTTTGTTTGTAGGTTTTAGGGAAGGGGAGGAAGAGAAGGAAGCCATGGGAGAGGAGAGGGATCTTCGGATGGATACACACATCCCCAATATTATTTGTTTTAATTTTACTTTTTATTATATTCTACCCTATTCCATGGTTTGTTTGTAATTTTTATTATTTGTTCTAAGTTTGATTCAAGGAAAACACCCATTTGGGTATAGGGCGTTTGCCCAAAAGATCTAGTTTTATTTTGTAATATATGCATGTGTGTGTGTGTGTGTACATACACATATACACTTATATGTGTGTGTGTGTGTGTGTGTGTGTGTGAACTTATTTATACAGTTTTTAAAAAAATGTTAATATACCCGAAATAATTTCATTTACTAAAATTATATATATATATATATATATCAAAAATAATTAATTGGGTCATGGTTTTAACGCTAATGCAGACTGCATTTTAATGTTGCACTCGAATGAACAAATTTACAGGGTTGTAAAAGTAGGGTTTATTGTGTTCGGGGGGAGGGTTTCCGACCCCACTCCCCATCCCATACTAAATGGGGTGCCGGGTTGGGTCAATGAATCTCCCCCCATTCTCTTATTAAAACAAATAATAGTGGCCGCGTGCGTTTAAACCCCACACGATCCTTCCCATTTCAAATCCTCATGCTAAATAAAAATTCTCTCTTTATTAAAAAAAGAATTATTTAATGAGATACGGTTTTTATAAAAATATTTTAAACATATATGTAATTAAATAATTTAATATTAATATATGCTTTAATATAAATAATATTATTGATATATTAATAATATCAATTAACCAAACTTAATTTTTTTTGTGTGTTTTGATAAATGAGTAATTCCTACAAAATTAATTCAATCACAACTATATCTATGTAGGAAAGTATATATATATAATTTTATTCACTTATACACACACACACACACACACACACACACACACACACACACACACACACACACACACACACACACACACACACACATTTATTCCATCTAAGATTCAAACTTGGGGGAATAAATATGGTTTGTTACATGACTCTAAACATTTAGTAAAAAGGGATATTTTCACACATTCTAAAAGAAGATCAACATAATTCTTTCTTGCTTTCAACATGATTACAAATTAACTTAAGTTTCAATCCTTCAATGTCTCTTTCATGCAATAAAAAAAGGGTATTTATTTCTTTTTCAATAAGGAGAAATAAACGATTATCTCTTTCCTTTCTAAAATGACAATTAAAATGAAAACCATTTCCCATAGCAAGTTTATTTCAACCAAGATTCTCATTACTTTTGTAATGAAACATATCACATTTGGGGAGTAGTGAAACAAATTAAATGAAGGAAAATACATTTCCATTTCAATCTATTTCAACTTTCTACTTCATTAAAGCAATGAAAATTTTGGTAGTTTTCCCATTCAAGAATTATTAGAAGAGTCTACAATTACAACTTTCTTTCAAATTTTACATTCATCAAATCAAGTGGGGATAATCAAATTAACAATTAAAACATAAGGGCTATCCACAAGGTCAAGTTTCAAGTCTCAGATTTGCATGTCTTCTCCCAAATTGAATTTCCAACTTACATTCTTCAATCTGTCACAACAAGGATCACAATACAAGGAAGGGGAAGTAGGAAATTCTCTCTACCCAACCTTTACTACATTAGGAGGAGAAGACATCCCCTAAATGTCCCCTAAGACCCAACCAAAATAACATGAGTGGTCTTGAGAAACATTTGACAACATTTAACAAACATGGCTTCCACAAAACAACATATAATTCAAAAAATTCAATACAACAAAGAAGACATATTCAACAAGTTTGTAACCTTATCAAAACAACACAAAGGTTTGAAATCAAACCAAATGTAGTAAGGGCTATGGGAAACCACCTCCTTATGTCTCCTAAGTGAAGTGGGAGTTTCACCCTAAGCCTCCAAGTGCACAAAACAATCAACACAAAATCCTTGTCTCTCCCTTACAAGTATGCAAAAAATAACAATGATTTCCTTTGCAATTCCCATAGGTGAAACTCCCATTCACACTCCCACCAAATGAATTCCTCACAAATACTCCCTTTTCCCTCCCTAAAGGTCCCATAAGCCCGTCTCCCACACCCAACTGAAGGTCTACTACCCAACCACACACAAGCACATTCATAAGACTTAAACAATTTTAACAACCAAAACACTTCATATCAACAAGAATGATAAAAAAATAAAAAATGTGGAGAGCCTACCTCTCCGTCAATCTCCAAAAAAACTTCACAATCCTCTTCCAAGTCCAAGCCAAGAAATTTACCAAAAGTACACAATAAGAAAAGTGACCAAGTAAACCCCACTCCATCTAAAATGTAACAATAAATATAAATAGATTGTGAGGATGATGAGGTGGTACCACGTAGGATGCTACTTATTATTCTGCCATTCCCACACTCAATTAAACACACAAGTCTAAGATAATTAATGAACTTGTAAGGACTATGATAAACCCACATGGCTCACAAACTTACACACCATGCTTTCTAAGGACACAATTAATTGAGGCAGAAGGAAAGTAAAATTATTTTCTCTTTTACACTCAAAAAGGGATAAATAAGTCATGAATAAACTCTTCAACCCATATGTATGGTTGTTGGGTACATTTAAGAGGCATGTGATGAACATATCTTGTCCCACAATCCTTCAAAAAGGTATCCCATGTCAAGATCCTAATTTTTAAGTTGGGGTGGAGTAAAACACACAATGATTTTATCTTAATTAAGACACATTATAACATGCTGATAAAGTGACAACAATTACAAAAATTTAAATGCATAAAACACCATTAAAACACATACAAAAATTAAAATAAAAGGGAAAACATATCACCCCATGGCCACACATGTGAGGTCACCTCCCATGAGAGACCTTCTAGCAAGGCATGAAAAAAAACTCCACACTATAACATTACATAAGTTGTCAAATTTGGTCATATTTCTCAACACCCAACATCCTTCCATGGTTTGTCCCCTATCCGCTTCGATGTATGTGATAAAATTCATGCACACAACAAAATACCTCTTTGGCCTTTCGGTTGTATTAACAACGTCGAGACATTATACATATAAAATCAATAATCATTATTCAACATTAGCAATTCTATTATCCATCAATATTTCAAAATTCTAATCCTAACATCCATGAGATTATAATTCTACTCAAAACATCCAGAGTATAACATGTCAGTATAAAATCCAAATCATGTAAATCAACATATATCAAACTATCCAACATCACCATCTAGTGTATCATAATGAAGTGTAAACCATATAATGTCAATAGTCCAAATTTCAATATCATCTATCATCTACTGATCAATGTATCGTAATCATAATGTCTAAGTATCAGTCTAATAGTATCAACATCAAAATGAAATAGTGTCGAAGAGGAGTGGGAACAACATGTTATTTTTTAATTTTATGTAGTTAATGGTGGAAAGGTTGTTTGATTGCATGACATTTACTATGTAAATTGTTTAAAATAAAAAGTGCATAAGATGTGAAAGAGGTTGAGGAAACATATTTTTGGAGATATCTAAACAAGAAAAGAGTGATCAATCAGTATTGTCGATCTCAATAGCTATTTTTTGCAATTTCATGTCTTGCACTTTACAAGTAGTTAGAAAAAAAATAAATGAAAGAGGAGTTCACTTATGTGTTTCAAGGGTTAATTTAGAAACAAGGATATATGGTGTGGACCTAAAATTCTATATTAGCATTTGCATACACAATAAAAATTAGCGTTTCTATGTAGTTATTAGGGAATTAAACAATGTTTTTCTCTAGCTACAAGGCCCAAAGTTTTTCTAGGTGCGTACGATGGAGGTGAAGTACACCAGGAAACATGAAGGGTGACATAATGTGCTCCTCATTAGGGTGATGATTAAAATTGGGAGTGAGGTCTGCTTAGATTACAACCCAATAACTGGAATTAATCCCTTAAGATCAGGCATAAAGAATGCTTAAAAGGAATGTTCAAGGAAAGAAAAGACATGAATTAAGGGTTAAAAATTAAAACACATTATGTGATCCATTTTTTCTCTTTCTAACAGGTATTATACACATGAATATGATTTACATTTAAAGGGAGGAAAATGCAAAAAATGAGAAAAACCTAATACATATCTATTTTCAATTCTAAGCTTGAGTCTTTGTAGGGGAATACATGATTCTTAAACAATCATTGATAATTGAGCCAATGTAGCAGTAGGCCATATGAGCAAAAGATGTATTTTATTTGTCATTAGAAAGAGGAATTTTAAAATAAAAATATGATTATCAAATACCTACATGTCTCATGCCTATTCCATAACATAGTAAAAAGGTGGGAATTAAATCCTTTTATGTCCCATACCTATTCCTCGGATTAGATCATTCATAACCAAATAATAAATGTTATATTCTCTACCTTATACTCAAATGCGAAAAGGGTTCTATACATAATTACGATTAGGGGTTTCTTATGAAAATGGGATAAAGGTTTCTATGAAGCTATAAGGGAAAAGAATAGGGTTTTTTTGTAGCCATGAGGCACATAATTTTTACACATGTGAAAAATATAGGTGAAGTACACCTTAAACTAAATACCTACATGTACCACACCTACTCCATTAATTAGTAAAGACATAGGAACTAAACCATTGCAAGGGGTATTCACTTGTGTGTATTAATGGATAATTTGGAGATAAAGATATGTTGATTAGACCAAAAACCCAAGGGATGGGATTTAATAAACAATTGCCATTTGGGGTTTTTATAGCTATTAGGAAAATAAATATAGTTTTCCTTTAGCTATGAGGAATGTATATTTTGTAGCTGTGAATGATGTAGGTGAAGAACACCGTGAAATCGTGAAGGGAAATGGAATGTTCTTAGGGAAACATATTTTATCACTCGAGAGGTGTGCTGAGATGGAAACCTAATAGAGTAAATTACTTCCTGGGGATCAGGTAGCATGGATGCATAAAAGTAATGTTTAAGGAAGACAAATACATGAATTGAAGGTCTAGTAAAAATGTGATAATTTAATACATGCATGCCCCATGGTTATTCAAAAAGTTAGATTGTTTGCCCAAAATAGTATATGCTATGTGATCCAATTATTTTTCTTGATGTATTTTGCATCATTCACATGAATACTATTCACATTTAAAGTTTCTAAAATTAAAAAATTAGCAAAACGCAGTAAATGTTCATTTTTCAGTTTCAGGATTGAGTAATTATAGGGGAATATTTGATGTCTTAGTAAAAATGTTGGAATTAAATACCTACATGCCTGATACCCATTCCTCGTATTATATTTTTCTTACCTAAACAATATATATGGTATGTTCTCCTCTTTATCATCTCGATATCGCTCGTATTATAAACATGATTTTTTTGTGTGCTTAAAGGGACCAAAATTAAAAATTAGAAAAGCCCAACAAAATTCTCTTTTCATTTCCAATCTCGAGAAAGCACATGAGAAAACTTGGTAGACAAAAATTCATAAATATTCAATTCCTTAAGGTTTTTGGAGAAATGAGAGAAAGGAGGATTTTATTTGCAATTCAAAATAGGGATTTGAACTAATAAAACAATTAAAGTGTATTGTGCATAGTACAAGTGGAAACACGTTGCTTGTTTTCTTAATTTAAGATCTAATGTATTTAGTCTATGTTTGAGCAGTTCATGTCTTGAAATTTATAGTCATGGTATAGTTAGTTAATAAAAATATGTAATATGTTATAGTAAACAAATTTAAATTAGAGTTTAATTGTGTAAACAAATGTTAAAACAATTCTCAAAATTCAATTCCAAGAAATCTCAAAAATCAATTCCAATGAAACAAGTAAATCCATACCTAAACAAATAAATTATTGGGATGTGGGTCTTATTGAAAATGATTTGATGAGCTTTATGTCCTATTTATTGAAAAAAAAATTCTCATTATTTTCATTTTATGTTTTTATTTGTAATGGTGGCATGTCTAATTGTATATGGAAATAATAGTTGACTAACAGTGGCATTTTAATGGTGTCATATAAATTCGGAATTATAAAGTGAATAAGAAACATTTATAAATATAACTTAATGGAAAGGAAATGATATATAAGCTCTGACACACACACACACACACACACACACACACACACACACACACACACACACACACACACACACACACACACACACACACACGAACAATTAAAACATAGGTTGTGTGTGTGTGTGTGTGTGTATTCAAAGAAAATCTTGAATGCTTGATTTGTTTCTAGAAGGTTCCAATCAAAAATCATAGTGGAAAGGTACATTCAACAACTAACCATGAATAATGTGTGATCTAATTTCCACAAATAAATAATTAATAATATAATTAAGACTAAGCACTTATCACCTTACAATAAAGAAAATCCCTATTTTTGGTCCACGCAAGATTCTCAGATTAGTGAAAGAGCAGAGCCTGGGATATCCGTGTGAAAGTGTGCCCATCATCAAGGAAGAAGGATGTAATGCCCACATTTTCAATGCACAAAACCTCAAATAAAACTCAATACTTAATTAGGAAAAGTATAGAATAATTTTTTTTTAAAGGGTTGTAACAAGATACTATCAACTAGGTTTAATTATTTCTTCATTAATAAATTTCACATATTTGTAAATTTGTCGAATATTAAATTAATAATTAACAATATTACTTTACACTAAGACAACTTTGAGATAAATTCGAGCATAAGAGAGTGAAAAGAAGAACACAGAAAGAGCTAGGAAAGTGATCATAATTCATTGTATTAGTAATTGATGTAACTACATGATAAAAATGTATATAAACCAAGTCTAAGTTATAGCTTAGCATATTCATGGAGTTGTAGCTTCTTTATAGGTGCGTGTTTGCAAAATAAATCAATTGCAATGCGTAATATTCACTTGAGTCCTTTGTTGTGTGTAATATTGGTAGAGGTTTAGGAGTTGGTGCATTACTAGACAAGTCTTGTAAGATGTGTTATATTGTTATGATTACTTGATTTACGTAATATAAGCAATGATTTTCATGGTTTCTCTCCCAAAATGGTTTTCCACAATAATTGTTTTGTTATGTGTTATTGTGTAAGACATTTGGATGTTTTAATTCTCATAGTTTAAATCCGCACATCACTAAAGGGTTTTGAAATTGGCTTTAAGTGGAAATTTTTAATCTACACTGATTCATCCCCCCTTCTTAGTGTTTTTGATCTCTAACAATTGGTATCAGAATGACATCCTTACTGTAGAAGCTTAAAATATTCAAGGAGATCCTCCTATCACAAGCATGATAGTAAATTAGGCACAAGGAGGTTTGTCACTATCAATATCACCTCTCTTAATTGGTATAAATTATGCATTCTCAAGAATAAGGATGGAGACATATTTGATGCCACCTAGTTTTGATATCTGGGAATGTATTGAACTTAGATACATTCCTCTAGCCACACCAATTACTACGTTAAAGGAAAAGGCAAAATATGAATGTAACTTTAGAGCTATGAATTCCATTCTATGCTGCTTGAATGAGGAAGAGTGTGTAAAAGTTATGCAATCACAACCAAAAAGGAGATATGGATAAAACTACACAGTATCTACGAAGGAGATGAAAAGGTAAATCTAGCTAAACTACAGAGTTACAGTCCTCAGTTTGAGAATATGAAAATGAAGGATGATGAGAGCATAGCACCATACGTCTAGAGAATAGACAAAGTCATAAATATGATTAGAGGATTTGGGGAAAAGCTAGAAGAATCTTTTATTTTCCAAAAGGTTCTAAGATCCCTTACCAGCAAGTATGATGCAAAGGTTTAAGCCATAGTGGAAGCTAAAGACATGAAGACTCTCACAATGGATGAATTTCAGAGCACCTCATCAGCATACGAAATGAGGACTATTGGATCCAAAGCCACCAACAAAGAAGTAACATTCAAGGTTAAGAAATAAAATCATTCTGTCGAAGAAGAGGAATAAGAATCATCTTTAGGAGATGAATTGGACAGTGAAAATATTGAAGCCATGTTCATGAGAAGATTAAAAATAGGCTCAGGTAAATATAAAGGAAAAATCCCATTCAAATGTTTTTCTTATGGATAAGTAGGTGACTTTTATAGTAGGTGTCCACACAAGAATAAAGATAACCAGTCTGAACATGAAGAATACTATCATAAACATAGAAAAAGAGAAACTGAATATAAGTATAAAAGTGACAAAAACAAGTTCTTTACAAACAAAACAAACTTCTATTCAAATAAATAATCAAGTGGATCAAAGTAAAGTAGCTCTGAAAATGATAATGACGAGGCTCAATCAAAATGTTTTTTTATGTCCATGAATGCAAATGAAGAAAGAATCTCCAAAGGAAAGTACACAATTGATTGTGAAGACTCTGGTGTAGAAGAAGCTAAATTAAATCTCGAAGCAAAGCTAGTATGTGCTCTTGAATAACTAATTTTGTGTAGAAGAAAGAATCATAAAATAATATGCACGTGAAATGATTATGAGGAAAAAATATGCATTTTGAAGAAAGGCAATGTCAAATAGAAGAAAAATATGCTAATGAACTCAAGGAACTAGAGACACATCTAGAAAAGATCTCACCGTCCCAAAAATCCAAGGAAGATGAATCCAACAAGCTGAACTCGGAACTAGAGAAACTGAGATTTGAGATGGACCAAATAAACAACAGATTAAAGATATATGAAAAGATTGAAAAGGGTTCAAATGTTATGAAAAAGATACAAAATAGTCAACGTGATACAACTGATAATTTTTGAATCAAATTAAAAGGATAAAATAAAGAAAAGGAGCCAGCAAAGAAGGAAGGAAACAAGTCCATGGAAAACCCAAGTACCTCATCCATATAAAATGAAGGATTCAACAAATATGGTCGAAGAAGAACCAATGCATCGAGGATCACCTATGCCATGAGGTACACTTAGTCTTTCTATGGGTATTGTTATTCTTATAATAAATTTGGACATAAAGCTCCCAACTGTAGAAATTTTTTTAGAGGATATAGGAGAATATTTGGCCTATCTTACACAAGATTGAGCTAGAATAATGTCAAAAACCATTATCAAAATAAGATTTATGAATTTTCAATAAACAAAAAAATTCCAAAGACAGATGATAACAAGAGAAAAGAGTCATGTTCAATAGTGTAGACTGCATTTCATGCACAAAATGAGGATAACATATGGTACTCAAATAGTGGATGCTCAAGCCATATGACAGGTGATAAGATTAAGCTAATTACTTTATCCAAAAATGCATCGGGTGTTGTAATATTTGGTGATAACAAATTAGTAAAAATAGTTGAAAAAGGAACATTGAGTTTAGAAAATGGAAAGACTATCACTAAAAATGTTTCATATGTTGAAGGTCTTAAACAGAATCTATTGAGTGTGATTGAAATGTGCAAAATAGTATATAATGTAATATTTCATGATAAAGGCTATGATATTATAAATTACAAAACAAGAAAGAAATTGGCAAGGCCAAGCAAACAAAGAACAACATGTATGTTATGAATGAGATAAATAAAGAAAAATGATTCATTAGTAATACTGATAACAGTAGGTTGTGGTACAATAGATTGGGACATGTAAGTTTTGAAAATCTAATCAAATTGAGTGCAAAACAATGTGTAAGACATATGCCTTAAATAGTGAAACTGATGGATAAACTATGCCAGGTTTGTTTACATGGAGAAAAAACTAGGAGGTTATTCAAATCAGAGTATTGTACAACATGACCACTTGAGTTTATCCATACAAACCTCTGTGCACCCACAAGGACTAAAGGCATAAATGGTGAGTCATAATTTATGCTTCTAATTCTTAATTACACTTGTATGACATGGGTGGCATGTTTGAATAAAAAATCAGGAGCCTTAGACAAATTCAAGAAATTCAAATCACTGGTGGAGAATGAGAAACACAAGAAAATTAAATTCCTAAGATGAGATAGAGGAAAATAATTATGGTCAAATTAATTAGATGAATTATGTCAAGAAAATGGAATCAGGAGACAGTTCTCAGTTGCAAGTACACCTTAACAAAACGGGGTGGTTGAAAGAAAGAACATGAATGTACAAGAGATGGAAAGTAAAATGCTAAATGAATCTAAACTATCAGAAAAATATTGGAATGAAGTACTCTATACCGTGGTCTATGTTTTGAATAAAGCTCAACTAAGAATAAATAGTGACAAGAATCCTTATGAGCTGTGGAAGAAGAGACCAATCAAGGTGAAGCACTTAAGAGTCTTTGGCAGGAAATTCTATATCAAAAGAGATGAAGAGAACTTGGGAAAATTGGACTCCATGTGTGATAAAGGGATATTCCTTTGTTACTCAACAATTAAGTGGCTTATAGGTGATATAATAAACTATTGCAAAATATTGTTGAAAGTACTAATGTAAAGGTGGATGAGACTTAACACGCCAAAACAAAAACTCAACACAATTGTGGCCACAAAGAACAAGAAGATGATGAAGAAATGGACAATCCATGTGAAGAAGCATATGAAGAAGAAGAAATTTCAGACACTACGACAACCTCTAGGTAAATCAGAAAGGACTATCCTTCCAATCAGATCATTGGACACAAAGATGGCAGAATCCTCACACGAAGAAAGCTTAGAGAACATGAGAACCATGATGGTATATCGCTCCTATCAATGATAAAACCCAAGAATGTTGTAGAAGCTAGAAAATATTAGCATTCGGTAGACGCCATGAATGAAGAGCTTGGTCATATTGAAAAGAATGAGAATGGGAGCTTGTACCTAGACCACATAACAAAAATGTAATTTGCACCAAATGGGTATTAAGGAATAATCTGAATGAGAAAGGGTAAGTGACAAGAAACAAAGCAAGGATAGTGTGCAAAGATTACACACAAATGGAAGGAATTGACTTTGATGAGACATTTACACCTGTGAGAAGAATGGAAGTAATAATAATATTCCTGGATTACGTGACATACAAGAAGATCAGAGTGTTCAAAATGGATGTGAAATAAACCTTCCTGAATGGTTTTTGAATGAAGAGGCATACATCAAACAACCTGATGGATTCTTCCTAACTGAAGATAAAGACTATGTGTGTAGGTTGAAGAAAGATTCATATGGATTAAAATAAGCTACCAGAGTTTTATATAGTAGATTGGACTCATACCTCATTGAGCAAGGATTCAGAAAAGGTGTTGTAGAAAATACTATCTACATCAAGGAAGAAGGTGAACATCTACTCATTGTAATAGTGTATGTTAATGATATCAAATTTGGTGGATACTATGATAAGATGACATATGAGTTTGCTGATATGATGAAAGAAGAGTTTGAGATGTCAAAGCTAGGAGATTTTTCAATCTTTTTTAGACTACAGATAAATCAATTAGATAAATGTGTGTTCGTATCCAAAACCACGTACATCAAATAAATGCTGAAAAGGTTTAGGATGGAATACTGTAAACTAATTGGTACAAAAATGGAAGTTGGATATAAGCTGAGAAGAAATGACAAATCACCAAAAGTAGAAAAAACATTGTATCGATCCATAATAGGAAGTCTAGTTTACTTGAGCGCATCAAGATGAGACATTATGCAAGTGATAAGACTTGTTAGAAGATTTGAAGAAGATCTAAGGGAAATACACCTCAAAGCCGTCAAGAGAATTTTGAGATATCTCATTGGCATAATTGAGTATGGTTTATGGTACTATTGATAATTTTTACACTTTTGCAAAAATAGGTAAATCGATTTTTTTTCGATAGAAGGAATTGAAGAATGAACCTAACTAGGGGGAAATTTATAGTTAAATTGAGTTTAATTTAAGTGAATCAACAAGGTAAATTGTGGTTATATGTGTTGTTCCAAAATGCAACAACTCACCTATGTTGTTATCCCATGATCACCTTCATCTAAGATGCACAGAAGTTCTGAGGAACTAAAGAAAAACCTTAAGGAAGGTAGAGATAGAGAAAGACCTGAGAATTTGGACTCAAAAATAGAAAATGTATATGTTATTTGGGTAAGTGCACGAAGTTGGTGGACAATTCTGTGGACATAAAAACCCGAAATAAAGGTACTGCGATCGCGGTTTTAAAACCACGAGCGCGGTCCTAAAACCACGATTGCGGTTATTGACATTCTAGGTTCCAGTAATTACCGAACCTAGTTACCGCGATCGTGGTTTATAACCACAAGCGCGGTTATAAACCGCGATCGCAGAACTCTGAGACAAAATTTAACAGTCCCTAGCGACTCGTTATTTTCCTAATTTCTCGATTTTCGAACCGTGACTTTTCTTAAACGTTTTTCACTCGCACTTTCAATACTATCTCAAAATTGCTCATCGGACTTCTGGATAGCGATAGATTCAACCATTCTACCAAGACGAGGAGGTAAGTCCCCGATTGTAATCATTTTTTTGCATTTTAGGTTTTTTTTGGCATTTTCATGGGTTTTTTGAATTGTTTATTTATGTATACAATTTTATTGTTTTATCAGTTGGTCGGCAAGCTCGGGCTCGTGCAAACCGTCAAAACATTCCTCAAAACCCACCGAACATTCCTCAAAACCCTCCGAACATTCCTCAAAACCCTCCTCCAAACATAGATCCGCCCCTTGTGGCTCCTTCTGTCCCCACTGAGCCAACAGGAACACAAGATAATATCATTGGAAGAATCCAAGAAAAATAAAAATTGTCATTGAGAACCTAATTCAAACTATAAGACAAAATCATGCTACAAATCCATCCCGCATGACTTTAGCCAATACATTGCAAACATTGATTGGCGAAGTCAAGTCTGCAACCAAACCAAATACATAGATGGAACACCTTTAGAAGTGACTGTAGGCGGTGGGTATGCGGATAAACTATCTCATGCGGCTGTCAAAGACAAAAAAATTGGAAAAGACCTCATTTGTGCATTATTTACCAACCCTAGAACCAATGCCCCCCCTGCGAGTTACTTGCAAACGGTTTCCCAATCCATTGGTGCCATGATGATAGAATTCAAAAACAATTTTTTGGGACCGATGGTGGATGGTTTTTGATTATCCACCATGCAACAAGCAATGAGGGTTCCTCTTTATTTTTTGAAGAAATTATATTGTGAGTTGTGTGCTCAATGAGGTCCCGAATGATTTTGACTTTTCAAACTTTTTTTGGTCGAGGAGGTGGCTCTGCACAGAGCAAAACCTGGTGCACCGCGTAGGTTAGCCTAGGATCCCCCATGCCCCAAAATACCCCCACTGCCTTCAGTTATCCATCCTACAGTGAAGGAGGTTGTGGAGATTGATACATTGCATGCATTGAGGGAGCTCACTGACACTCTCACCCAACATAGCACCCAGATTGCATCCGGTGATGTTGGTGGAGGCGCCAGTTCTAGTGCACCACACCACTGTGGATCATGTGGTGCCGTATGCACTGCAGGTGAGACATCATTTGCTGGTTCATAGGATTTTTTTTTCTATAGATGAGATGTTGGGGAATGTTTTTGGAACTGGAGCCACTGATATTGGTCTTTCACAGGTAAATTTTAAATAAATTTAAATAATATATATATGTACAATAGTTTAATTCACATGTTTGAGATATTAATATATATATGATTATACGTCATGTACATACATGTAAAAAACTAATTTTTTATTTTATTTTAAATAGCAAGAGCCAGTGAAGGAAACATCCGATGTTGACATGCTAGCTACTGCGGTTGGGCATGTTTCAAACGTAAGTTTCAAGTTGTACAAACTTACATTTTTAATAAATCATTTAATTGCACTAGATTATTATTATAATTTGTTTCACGTGTATGTTGTACATGTATTAATATTTTTCTCTTTTATACACAGGAGCCTGGCGGGTCATCATCTGCTCAGGGAACTAAAGCTACTGGCATGCCTCGCATGAGTTTTACGCAGGTTAGTTACAAATCTCTTTAAACACTTTGTTTCTAATTCTTGGACCTCTGTGTACATGAGTTTCACTTTCTTATGTACTCAATGTATATAAAATACATACAACAGCTACCATATATAAAGTTGTAATTTGCTTAGAATACCATAGTATCTCACACTTGTACACATGCTCTGCTGCATTTTCAAAACCTCTAAAATTTTTGTAATTGGAGATACATGTCATAATAGACTTGAGGTGCTTACTTTAGGTGAAGAGGATTATTAAGTGATTATTATGTATGTGGACCCTATCCTCTAGATCCAGAAATAGAAATCTCATAAGTATTTTTTCTAGGTGGTTACTGACCCAATCCTCTTGATCTTCTTGATCCTCTCGGGCCAGTTGATAAATTCCCTTATGTCTCGTTTGTAGTACTAAACTGGATACACATGGTCTACATGTTCCCAACATCCAAAATAATGACACGTACTGGAAGTTGTCATAGGTATATTATTTATACATGATGAACTTCTCAATCCAATGTAAAATGATATCTTCCCATATCTACTTATTTACCTAGACTATATCTTGATTCTCAATAACTACCTCTAGATATGTAACACCATGAGTCACGAAGGAAAAGATACTTGACAAGGTGGAAGCGATCAACTCGTAATCAAAATGAATGATAAGAGTGATGAAGAAATGTAAAAAAGGTTATTAAATCCTCTTGTACCTTCATCTAAAAAAATATATGCATCCTTTCCATATGATTATAAGTTTTATATGGATTGGTGTACTGAGATTTAAGAATTTACAACATCATTGTATGATCAAGAAGTGAGGTTTGTATTTACTTGTTTCTTATCTATTAATCCAACATTTATCAATACTATATTGAAATGGGGGTAATTTGTAGTACCTAAATGTATTCCCAACACTTGGAAACATGATGTGTGTTACAACTATAATGATATATATCTCATTCACACATAACTTGAACAACTTAAGGAAATGTCTCACTCTATATCCACTTCGCTTCTACTAGATAACAAGTATTCTCCATCCCAACCCCTTACAAATCACTGCACATGTTATTGAACATATGCATAATCCTCCATGTGTCTCAGACCTAATTTATTAGACATCATGGACATGTTTGTAGGTTTAGGATAAGTTAAACTCCAACCTATCCACCCCCTACAAACCTATCCCATACACTTCTAATATTAACTTTTTCAAAAAGGTTACTTGGCTTAGTCAACCTAGGTAGTAATTTTAGGTTTGTTGAGTAAGAAATCTAACGATTGGTCATATATAAATATTCATTCACTAAAACCTAGTAGGGTGACCTTGGAAAATTCAAGGATCCTCTATTCTCACTCTAATAAAATTAAGAAGAAACATTGGACCATTTGATTCCTTAAGAGTACCCATAACAACAACAAACTAGGTCAGTTTGAAGTTATCCATGTTTCTTCCCATAGATCTCTAAGCCAACAAGGTGGAAGGAGGTTATGTTCTTTATTTCCAAAGGGATAACACACAAGTAAGATCCTCTAGGCTCATGCACCAAAAATCAAACTCAGCTACCTTTGGACACAAATACATATAAATAGTGCATTATAATCTATATATTTGCAACACACTTGCCCACCAAGGATATACAACTCTAGTCTACTCTTCGTCTGATCTATATGTTTGGTCTGGTGATGTTAGATTTAAAAGTTCTTCAAATTTGAATGATGCTCTAATTGTCATAGAAGATGACTATGGGTTACCTAGATTAAATACAAAAGTTTGTCAAAATCTTATGAAGATAGATGGCCTCCGTGCTAACATTTATAGATCCTATGTATTTAGCCTAAATAGAAGATAAAATTTAATAATGTATTTTTATTCTTTCTTGAGTAACTAAATATTGATTTGTACATGTTTTTTGTATAGCTCTTAAGTAGATTTTAATAAATTGATTTGTACATATTTTTTGTATAGCTTATGACTGCTACAAAGACTCCTCCACATATGCAGACTGTGGAGGCTGCTGTAGATACTGCCATAGCATCTGCAAATCCACTAAACGAGGTACACAATTTTTTAAATTTGTTAAATTTTGGAGGTTCATTATTTCTTATTAAACTTAAATCTACAATATCAAATTTTGTAGGTATATATATATGTGTGAAATAATTAATTTGAAAATTAATTATTTGTATGTAGCTTACCCCTCGTGAGTCTATTGTTGTCCCTGCGACGCATCAACAACAAATCGATAGGGATCATGACATTGCGGTAAGATTGCACATGCATTTTAACTAAATTGTACAAGTTTCTAAATTTTGAAGGTATTTTAAAATTTTGGGTGTTAAAAAATTGTTGTTTATGAATGTGCAGGTTAGGTTGCAGGCATGCTTGGAGACACCTAGGACCACACGGATGAAATCCGTAGTGGCATCTCCCTCCACTACATCCCCAGGTCGTGGACGTGCTACTTCTAGCAGGGCGAAGAGAGGGAAGATGTTTCATGAGTAGATTTATAGTCCACTTGGATGCCACATATATGTGGTCATGAGTACATCTATTCACAGTCCATTGTATATATATCTAGCCTTTTGCGACCGCATGTGGTCCCATATGTACATTAGGACACGTGCTTAGTTCGCGATGTATACATACATTATGAACTTATATGTGTACATATATATTTTTAGAGACGTGCGCGTCTTGAGCACACTTTATTTGATTCTTATATATATATATATATATATATATATATATATATATATATATATATATATATATATATATATCCATGTGTGTTGGTTAAATAAGGCTATAAATTTGGTTATTTTGGTATTATTGCTAACTCTGAGAAAGTGGGTTTTGATCTCTGTTCGGTGGATTTAGTGTACTACTTCTAGTTATATATTTTCTAGTATCTTTCTGATTATTATTTGTGGTATATTTCGTGCCATGGGCATTTTGAATTTTTATTTTTCAAACTAAAACAATATTGTTAGCTCTATATCAAGCCAACTTAAGTATTAGTAACTAGAGATGTGCTATGTATAACGTGCATTGATTCTTGAGGTACCAATTTACATGAAGAAAAAGTAATGAAATGGCGGACTTAGAATTTGGGAGTGAGAAAGATGCTTTAAGCATAGTCAATAAATGTGTAGTCTTACATGTTGGATATTTTTTAAATGTGAGAAATATTGCTTCTCTCCCTCTCTGAACAATCATTTGTAGTTTTACATGTTGGATATTTTTTGTAGGTTGATTACTTTTTATTTTTCTCATTATTTTTCTCTAGTTTTTTATTTTGTTTACATGTCACTTCTAAAAATATGAATTATTATATTGATTCCATAACTTCCACACCTTATTTATAATATTGGATGCTCAATTCAAACCAATTATATTACTATGTTAACAAAAAAGTGGTGTTGATGTAAGGCTATAAATTTGATCTGATAAACAAATATGAGAGAAACAATTTACTTAGGATATAACACCATGCCATGCCATATAGAGCACCATGCTGGATATAATGTGTATTTGTGTCAATTTTTAAGATATCTTTAATATATAAAATTCACTATAATATTCTGATCAAAAGGGTTGTAATTTAATTGGTGCACATGTGCAATAGTAAAAGTGTCATGTAGTGTTGAATTCATCAAGATATAAATGTTTAGTACCCAAAATTTGGTTTGGGAACTTGGAAATATAGAATTTTGTACTTATTTTGATTACACTTCATTTATGCATTGTTTTAACAACCATAGGCGCCTTCTTGATCTATCTCGCACCGTATATCCACTAGATTAAAATACTCATACCTAATTTTTGTCATACTCTAGACACACATCTGAATACAACTAACCACATCCTAGATCACACTCATAGCCCTGGATGTATATCATCCTAGCAAGGACAAGATGACAACAACAGATAACATAACAACCAAGTCATTGTAATTTAATTCAAATAAATA
Source organism: Taxus chinensis (assembly GCA_019776745.2). Lineage (NCBI taxonomy): Eukaryota > Viridiplantae > Streptophyta > Pinopsida > Cupressales > Taxaceae > Taxus > Taxus chinensis. The sequence continues at coordinate 180,025,017 of CM034152.1, read as the reverse complement.
AGAAAACGCTGTATTTTGCAAACGGTGGGTCGTGGCACCAAACCACTTACGCCGGCACGTCTGGGTGGCCAGGTGAATGCTAGAGGAGGTGGTGTTTCAGTGCGCAAAAGGGTCGTTGCTTCCGGGCTACTTCGTTCGGGTGTAGTCCCTTAAGAGCCCTGAGACCAAAATATCGTTCAAATTCGACGGGTGACTACTCATACTCCGTGGCACCTAGAGAGGCCTCGTCTGATCCAACACCTCGGCATACAGACCCTCTACAATAGCCTCTCTCATTTTTTTCCTTCTCATTTCGGTGCTCTCACTGTCCTAATGTTTGCAAACGCTCAAAATAGTGCAGTTGGAGCCAGTGTAAGGTTGTCAAACATTGTATTTTGCAAACGGTGGGCCGTGGCACCGAACCGCATGTACCGGCATGTCTGGGTGGCCAGGTGAACACTAGAGGAGGTGGTTTTTCAGTGTGCGAAAGGGTCGTTGATTCTGAGCTACTTCGTTCGGGCTTAGTCCCTTAAGAGCCTTGAGACCAAAATATCGTTCAAATTCGACGGGTGACTACACGGACTCCGTGGCACATAGAGAGGCCTCATCTTATCCGACACCTCGGCATACGGACCCTCTACAATAGCCTCTCTCATTTTTTTCCTTCTCATTTCGGTGCTCTCGCTGTCCTAATGTTTGCAAACGCGCCAAATAGTGCAGTCGGAGCCAGTGTAAGGTTGTCAAACGCTGTATTTTGCAAACGGTGGGCCGTGGCACTGAACCACCTGCGCTGGCACATCCAGGTCACCAGGTGAACGCTAGAGGAGGTGGTGTTTTAGTGCGCGAAAGGGTCGTTGCTTCCGGGCTACTTCGTTCGGGCTTAGTCCCTTAAGAGCCCTGAGACCAAAATATCGTTCAAATTCGACGGGTGACTACTCGGACTCCATGGCACCTAGAGAGGCCTCGTATGATCTGAAACCTTGGCATACGGACCCTCTACAATAGCCTCTCTCATTTTCTCCTTCTCATTTCGGTGCTCTCGCTGTCCTAATGTTTGCAAACGCGCGAAATAGTGCAGTTAGAGCCAGTGTAAGGTTGTCAAACGCTGTATTTTGCAAACGGTGGGCCGTGGCACCGAACCACCTGTGCTAGCACGTCCGGGTGGCCAAGTGAATGCTAGAGGAGGCGGTGTTTCGGTGCGCGAAGGGGTCGTTGCTTCCGGGCTACTTCGTTCGGGCTTAGTCCCTTAAGAGCCCTGAGACCAAAATATCGTTCAAATTCAACGGGTGACTACTCAGACTCCGTGGCACCTAGAGATGCCTCGTCTGATCCGAAACCTTGGCATACGGACCCTCTACAATAGCCTCTCTCATTTTTTTCCTTCTCATTTCAGTGCTCTCGCTGTCCTAATGTTTGCAAACGCGCGAAATAGTGCAGTTGGAGCCAGTGTAAGGTTGTCAAACGTTGTATTTTGCAAACGGTGGGCCGTGGCACTGAACCGCCTACGCCGACACGTCTAGGTGGCCAGGTGAATGCTAGAGGAGGTGGTGTTTCGGTGCGCGAAAGGGTCGTTGATTCTGGGCTACTTCGTTCGGGCTTAGTCCCTTAAGAGCCCTGAGACCAAAATATCGTTCAAATTCGACGGGTGACTACTCGGACTCCATGGCACCTAGAGAGGCCTCATCTGATCCGACACCTCGGCATACGGACCCTCTACAATAGCCTCTCTCATTTTTTCCTTCTCATTTCAATGCTCTCGCTGTCCTAATGTTTACAAACGCGCGAAATAGTGCAGTTGGAGCTAGTGTAAGGTTGTCAAACGCTGTATTTTGCAAACGGTGGGCCGTGGCACCAAACCACCTGCGCTGGCACGTCCGGGTGGCTAGGTGAACACTAGAGGAGGCGGTGTTTCGGTGCGCGAAAGGGTCGTTGATTCCAGGCTACTTCGTTCGGGCTTAGTCCCTTAAGAGCCCTAAGACCAAAATATCTTTCAAATTCGACGAGTGACTACTCGGACTCTGTGGCACCTAGAGGAGTCGTTTTCAAAATTTAGAACTTTTTCAAAATTTACAACTTTTTCAAAATTTACAACATTTTCAAAATTTACAATATTTTCAAAATTTACAAACTTGACTTTTCAAAATTTACAAATTTTTCTAACAATGTTCGAGCTTCTCTTAGCTTCGAGAATTTAAAATTCTCTACTAACGATACCAACCACGTGAAGGTGGAAGCTTTTCTGGCACCACTAACCTAAACATAAAATTGTTAGTCAAAGAAATTTAAGTTTCAAATCAAAACCATATACTAGATCTATATACATGACATAAAAAATACACAAATTTAAAATAAAATATATTCAAACTTAAATCTAGATCTTTAAACTAAAAAAATTATATATATATATACGCTATATAAATTGAAACTTGAAATTAAATATATACCAGACATGAGCATTGTAAATTCATTCCAATGAACCATCAGGATCGGATCTACTCTGAATAGCAGACAAGATTGCTTCATGATCAGACTCTCGAACCTTCCAAAGAATCTTGTTATTAGGTCTTCCTCGATATCTATACAACTGAATATTTGTCGCTAGAACTAGATGTGAATATAAGAGTATTTTCCTGTGTGTCTCAAAGTCTTCAAACACCCAAACAGAGGAGTTTTTTAATGGATACCGTCGAAGCCAAGTTCCAGTAACTACCACTGACCCTGTAGGATACTCAATCTCTTCGCCATCTATAATAGGAGAAGTCAACTTCTTTCTTTCCTCGATGCAACGACATAAGAAATAGTCTGTTCCTTCTTCATTGTCTTCTGTCGCAATTACTACAAACACATGTCCTACAAAAAAATAACCAAGGTTGAAAAACTCAAATTTAAATTACATATTAAAATTTCAATGGACATAACTCAATACAAAAATTAAATAAATAACTGGATAAATACCTTGTCGCACCAAAATCGAAATTTCGTCAAAGTCCTTGGATGTTGTAACTTCATCTGCAGAAACAAGTTGTAATGCTTGTGGAGGTTGATAACTAGGAAGCAGAGTTAGAGGCCTACAAATCCATCCTTCCACCCATTCTTGTGAATCACACTCAGTAGTGACAAATTCGATACAAGATGCACAAAAACATGTCAACTTTCTTGTCCATACGGCCCACGAAGTAGCGTCTGAGCTACAAAATGAGTGCATATCACTGGACCCAGTGAGTGTCATACAATCCTCGTAGTTAGCAATATGTTTTTCCTCTATCAACTAAAAAAATCTGCAAACTGTGGAATTTTCTTGAGAACCTCGGGCCATGTTGTTAGTACACCATTCCACTATGCTTTTTGCATCTTTTAATTCAGCACCATCTTTGTACTTCAACTCTTCTCTTGCAACAGCTCTTTTCACACATGCCCCTGCACCGTCATGCTCTCCTTTTCCATGTCCAACCTCAGTGAAACTCCAAATATGTTACACACCCATCTTGACATGCATTCTGCTCATCTAATAAAACATTCGTGCATTCTTAAAATGAGACATGCAATTATCTGACCATATATAATGTTATTTGAAGTGGATGTCCCTATCACACAAGTTTCCATAAAATAACTGGAAACACCCTTGCACAAATTCAGTAGAATGAGTACGATCATCACTGATATAAAAGTGGTACTCTCTTAAAAATTTTCGATCATTCTCTGTACTATCAGGAGAATGTAGAAATGCTATATGCACAAAAATGGCAACTTGTACTGAGTTGTAATATTGCGATTGAACCTCCATTTGTGGTTGCAATGTGTAATTCTCTGCAAAATCGACCACTGAAACAATAGTACCAATAGGAAATGTGTCTTTGCATAGCTTGAATTGTTCATCCAACCATCGAGCTCTATGTGTATGCCTCGCATACTCATAAACAATTTCATCCTTAAATTTTGTCATAAATTGAAAAATGGGCATTTGTTCTATAACTAGCTTACACCGTTTCGACTCTTTTCCATCTTTCAACTGGTATGCAACTGATTTATATTTATCAAATTCAACTAAATTATGTCCTATTGTACCTTCAATTTTTTCATGGATGTAACTTTCCAATTTAGGTAATCCGCCGCATGTACTACAACTTCCATCTAAACAATCCTGACTATAAAAAAATTGTCCAACTTCTTTTTCACAAAATATAGTAGGAATGAAATCCCTAGAAGATATTGGTGGAACTTGAACACCACATTCAGATAACATAGTTTCAGAATGAAAAATAGAACGAATACGTAAAAATTTAGCATAATGCATCGCAAATTCAACATGTTGCCTACAACAACAAGTGGTGCGAGCATGGTTGATTTTCACATAGAATGGTTTCAACATTTCAAAAAAACGTTGACTAATTTTAATTTCCAGATTCTCTTGTTCAAACTTACGAAAAAATTGAGTTTGAGTCATATCTAAGAAATGCTTTGGATGTGGTTCACGATTAGTAGAACCAACTCTCCGTTTTATAACATCTCTTGTATTAGGTGAAACTCTAGTGTTATCATGCCAAAATTTAATAACAACTTCTCTTATAGCATCAGAATTATTTTTGTCCTTACGCGGTGCTCTAGCAGAAAATGCCCAAAAATCGACATTATTGAGTGATTGAAGGATATTACGTCTTTCAATTGCTTTCATTAGAGTTTTTCGATTAACTTGCAACATTCGACTTGTTTGCGTAATCAAACGTCGTTTTTTTATTGATTCACTTACAACACTAGTAGCAAGTACACGACACACAATATTACTATCCCTAGTGCGTCTCTTGACACCAACAGTGTGATATGCATCATGAAGGTTTTCAACAATTGTAGAGGTTTGACCACGTATGTTAGATGTTGTCAATCCTAAGGTGTTTAATGTAGGTCTCATTTTAATCAATTTCATCAAACTAACCAACAACTGACATCTTTGGGAATCATTTAAAATTTCAAAATGATTATCCCAAATTTCAGTGGCTTTTCTTCTGATTTGTCGTTCAGAAAGTTTGTCAGACATTGGTTTCAAAATGTTTTCATCAATTTCAATCAAAAAATTAGGTTTCTTATGTAAAATCCTAGGAGGTGTTTTTGTCAAATTTTGCTTGTCTATAGTTTCAACATGAATTTCCTTATTCACATTTTCATTGTCTCCTTCAATTTCAACATTTGCTACACCATGAGTATTTAATTCTTCTTCAACATTGACAGTAAAAACTTCTTCATCACGAGTATTTAATTCAACTTCAACATTGACAGTAGAAACATTACCTAGTTCTTCATTGCTTACAGTAGTTGGGATTGAAGATGAACCTCTTCTAGATTCATGAATTTTCCGCATTCGCTCAGCATTTTCAATTTTGTTGGCCTCTAATTCGTCTGGTGTTTTTTTACTTAATGACTTCCTTTTTTGACTTCGTTTTTTGTCTCCCATGATGTTTTTACTTTCGGTGATAAAAAACGTGCCTGGAAAAAGACAGAATTTCGCAATAATTCATACGGTAAGGTCAGAGAGTAAAAATCACATGGTAATTCAGACATTGGGATGTGTGTAAATATGATTTTTAAAGCGCGCTTGCGGTTTATAAACCGCGAACACGCTTTATAAACCGTGAGAGCGCTTTATAAACCGCGAGCGCGCTTTATAAATCGCGTTCACGGTATTTTTACAAAAAACCATGATCACAAAGCTATTTTCCGAACCTTATCCTCGGAAAATCTTTGTTTTTCCCCAACCAAAGCTATGGAAGGTCATTATGAAGTGCAAAAGGTCAAAAAACCTCAAATCTACTCTTCCAAAGACTTGAACCATGCTAAAAAACTGAAAAAATTTCACAAAAATGGTGCCATCACGTAGGGTAGACTCTTAGCTTTGTAAAAATATTGTTTTTAAAGTGAATAGAATAAGATAAATATCATTTTATAATTTATTACTAACAATAGGTCCTTAAGACATTTTTTCCCGTGAATGTTCATGTCTACGTTTAAGATTGTAACTTTTGTTTCGCTTATCAAAATATGATAAAAATTATACCATCCCAAGCGTGGACAAATTCTATACACCTTAAAAAAAATAAAAAAAATGATTTCGATATTTTTTGATATAGTTATGGCGGGCAAACGGAAAGCACTCCATTTTCTAAATATTTTCAGACCACTTTCACGGAAAAAATCATAAAAAAAAATATTGCTAAAAAAAAAACAAAATAAAATCCATCCCAAGATAGACAACTACATCTAACGTTTCACCAAAGGAAAAAAAAAAATAACAAGATTTGGTCATCCAAAATGAGGGCAAACGGACTACAATCTTATAAGTTTTTTCGAAAAAAAAAAGTAAGTCATATAATTTTAAGTGTTTAATATATCTAAACTTGTCCGTTTTTTACAAAAATTAGTATTTTAGAAACTAGATTCCGAATTCTAAGATTCATATTTATATAATTTTTTCTAATTTAGAGTGCATGTATAGCTAATAATCCCTACAAGTTGAGATTTCACTATTTTTTGCAATATGACGTCCACGGATGACCCTATATTTGTCCATCAACTTGGTGCACTTACCCATTTGTATTACTGAGAGTTCATTTTTAAGCTACAAGTATTTTCAATTTGGTCATTTCCTATGATTAAGTGTTATTAAGTACGTACTGGGTTGTTTAATTCATTGTAAAATCATTGCATAACGTAAAAGATGAAATTAAAAGGAAGTACACAACCTAATTAAAAAAAATATCATTTATTCATCAAGGAAATTCAATGTTTCCCACACAAGCCATGGGATGTAACTTACAACTATTGAAATAAGAGATACATGTGTATAAATCTAGAAGAAAAGGAATGAAGAGGCAATCCATCATTGCCTTGGGTTTTCTGTTTGGTCTTTATTGTTTCAACTCTAGCTTTTGAGCCTCATCTTCTCGGCATCACTCCATTGTAGCAACACAAATAAAAAGAGAAACAAAAAATTTCATATTTGATGCTCAAGATTCATTCTACATGCCAGTGTTTCCAGTTTATGGAAAATGGACCTCTTAAGATCAAAATTATAAGGTACATCAAGGTAACATATGCAAATTTGAGAAAGCAGTATCTTATAGTAGCACATAATATTCCCATAACCATGTAGAAAAGGAAGCAAAAATAAAATAAATTATGGAACATAAGAGAGGCCAAAAATCATAATTATTTTCTAACAATTTTCTTATGAATGTAGGTACAGGTTGTAGTAGAAGAAAAAATGCATGTTGTAAAATTTTGTAATAATCAAGTACAAATTACATTTTAATGACATAATCAAAATTCAAGGGCTCCAAAAGAAGATTCTTGAATTAATTTCATAATGTTCAAGATACAAAAGTACAAGTACATCTTGGGAATAAAACATGTATGTATTCATATACAACAACTAGGGAATACACTCTTCTAAGTATGGAATGAAGAAAATACAACAAAGCACAAAAATGAATACAAAAGTTCAAATACAATATTCTTCAACTCCTAAATTTTAAGTACATATTGTAGTGAAATAATCAAGTAAAAATTAGTTTACAAAATTTCATCTACATGATACAATTATTCAAGATCTATGTTAAGTAGAATAATAAGTAACTTGTTCAAAATCACAAGAGTTGCAGATGTAGATTCAATAAGTTTGAACAAGGAGGGATAACTTCGTGAATCTTATAGATCATGGTATTTAGTATTATTTTATTTATTATGAAAGATAAATAAGATATACAACAAAGATTCAAAAGTCCCAAGATTATACAAGAGCTTATCCAACTTTCCAGCTTTGCAAAGAGTATAAAAGACTAATTATCAAACTTCAAATCTTCAAGAGAAGAAATGATGAATGTAAAGTAAACAATGATCACATAGGTTCAAGTTTCAACTTGAAGATTATAAAAATAGGTGTTACAATTATTTATTCATATCTAGGTGTATAGAGATCAAAATAACAGAGATACCAAAGATCATATAAAGGAGAATGAATTTTGAAGGGTTACAATTTCATTATGTTTCCACATTTCATATTGATTCAATTAAGTACTGTAAATCTGATTGATCAAAAATAAATGCAAATCACAATTATCCAGTAAAGATGAGAGTATGCATTGCATAAAATCAATAAATGCAAACAAGGATTCTTTACATCATACTCAATATGAAACTACATGTTACATACTTCATCATTATCAAATTTTAGGTATAGTATAAAAATGTGCCATTATGGAGAAAATATTGCATTCAGGAGGAATATATATGTTAGAGAGAGTCAAGATATGGTCACAATAATGAATTTTAGGTTTCATTACAATTTCTACCAAAATCACAAAAAATTGGAGCCAAATAATAAGTTCAAGTACTTGAAAAGAATAATGGAGCTCACCCTTTCTAGGAGTTTTTGTAAAACAATGCAGAAGAGACTGAATCAAGAAAACATAAACAAATTTTTGAATTAAATTTAGTGTCAGCTAATACAAGCCTAAATTTGATTAAAAAAATTGGAGCTTTTGATTCACAATAGAATACAAATAAAGTAAGCTTAAGTGTTCATTATCAACTAAAAAGAGTTCATTCACTCCAACAACTTTCAATATGTACAACAAACCAGTGTTATGGAAAAACACCCATCTAAAAAAGGAGAAATCTATAGAACAAGTCTCTATAGTCGACATACAAGCTGAGAATGAAAATTGCATAGGTTTTCATAGCCCTCCAACCAAAAGTGAAAACCATAAAAATAAAATGGAAAACCGTCATTGTCAACAAAGATGTTTAACAATAGTGGTTCAACTAAATGCAAAGTAAGCTCCATCATAGCAAAAATGAAGAAGAGGCATTTTACATCTAAAATTAGAGTAACTTTAAGCTCCAAAAGCTCATACGTGGTGGCCATAGTGAGAAGGGAAATATGAGATAAGAACTCTAAAATGAAAAACAAAAAATTTTTCAAAGATACAACTCAAATCCCTCAAGGATTAGAATAATGGTGCATAGGCTGTTTTAACCAAGCTAAAGTTTTCATACAATACACACTGCATGTTGAGAGAAATAGCAGACAAGCCTGAAAATGAACCCAAATGAGAGTATGCAGTAGAAAAAATACTCAAACCAACTCCAATGGTGGCTAACAAGTAGCTTGAAGCAAAAAAATCAAAATGATGGCACGAAACCTATTTTCATAGAATACTCACAAAGAAAATTTCCATATCTACTTTTCAAGTAGGGATTTGAAAATTAAACTAGATCAAATGACTTAACGAACTTACCAATTTTAGAGAAAATTAGATGAAACTCTTGAAATACAAGGAATAAGTTGAATTTGCAAGCACACAAAACTGATTTAAGCTCAAAATTATCATCATAGAGCAAGAAAACAACAAGGTTTTACCCAGAAGAAAGTACCAAAGAAATCTCAAAACCCAATTAGATGTCAGAGAAATAAATGAGATAAAATTATATAGTTACAAAAAAATGAACTTGCCTCTTCATATTAATGATAGTCATCATTAGTCAAGAAAGAGAAGCATTTGAACCAGAAAGTGGCCATATAGATTACATAATCTACTAAAACTTCAAGCATAGTTTTAGTTTTATAAAATGATAGATAAACTAAACATTCATACTCACAAAGATCCATTGAATCCATTTTTTCAAAGTTTTCAGATCTTCAAGGATCAGAATAATGGTGTCACGATGAAAATTGGCCAGGGCTTCGCCCTACAACCTGGTAGTGTAAAATGACAAAATGATGGGATCGATGAGTTTTTATTCAACCTAATCCACAAGATTAATTATCGACGACCAATACCACATAGTACAGAAATCAATGATCAAGATTAATCCATAAATTAAATACAACCCCAGACAGATAAATGGTGAAGATAAGGCATAGTACAAAGATCGACAGTTGGAATCAAACCACCCATTCTCAATGTAAACTCAGTGGTTACCAAGAACTCTACCAGGGGTCAAAAACTATTGACATGTCAATGCACAGGGAAACCCTAGCTAACCCGGTGTTAGGGTTGAAGTCATCTCCACCAATTTTCCATATGAAGGGTCAAAGCATCATGACAGAGGGGGTCCAAATTCATTTTAATTATGCATTGCATTGACCTTAGTTAAGGTCTATAAAACTATACTCGATGCCTCAAAAAATAAAAAGGTCCCAACCACCTTATAATGCCAATGATTATTTTAATTAAAAGTTATGCAATGATCTAGTCGAAGGAGACTGAATAATGTATAATATATAGTCCATGTTTCAATAATCAAAAGTGACCAATAATTGAAAAGGAAGGTCAAATTATTAGAGACATGATCAATATCCATGTGATCCAGAAAATAAAAAATCATGCTTTTCATGCATAGGTGGTCCGCACATGGGTGAAGTTATTTTTGCTAAGTATTGGAGCTTAAAGTAATTGTTTGACTTACATAGGAGTATGTATTTACATGCCATCTCCACAAGAGGACAAACAAGAGATAAAGATAGAATGTCATGCAAGAAGATAGGAACACATGTGTCACATCATGAAGAAGAAGAAAAATACTATGCAAATGCATTGGAGGAGACTTGAACAAAAATCAAGCGGATAATATTAGCCAAAAATATTTACCCAAGTATTTTAATTATATTAAAAATAGAACATTCAACTATACTTTGACTAGAGTGTATTTTTGTAATTAAGGCTATTAATGGCATTGTAATCAACATGTCTATTTTTATTTCTATATTTACTCATGATAAAAGGGTAAAATTAGCATGCATCGGTGAGAACAGACTGTGGTCTATTTTTAGGAGGGGTTGGGTGAAGTATTTTTGCTCTTTATATTGTGTGCACTAGCAAGGCACAGGGATGACGTTTTGGACACAGAAGTGTTGATGTATATTTTTGCCAGTTTTTCCCTTGAATGAGAACCATTTATTACGTTTCCAATTATTTATAGTGGTGTGTATCCTTCAATTAATTCTCATGAATTTTAATTCCCTGTTTAATCATCTAATCTTGCTGAAAATTTGGTAATTTCTATTCAGTCTTAGTGTGCATGTTAGCTCTGTGTTGTTGTGATTTATCCCTCAACGTACAAGTCTTTGCCTTAGGATCAAACTGAAACCCATTAGTTCGTGCTTTCATAATTTTTTCTCAATTTTATTGTGCATGTACTCAGTCAAAGGCCTTAATCAGTTTGGTTTATCACCCCATTTCGATTCAATTACAACAATTTTTTTTACCCTTAAAACCCTAAAAAATTAATTTACGATACATCAATAAGGAACCGCCCTTGATACTGGATACTGACCTCATGAATAGGTATACCCATAGACCTGAGGTGTTTCCATTGTATCTACGGAAGTGAAAAATAAATAAATATTAGAACACCTACTATCATTTCTCAGCTAGGGTGCACTTATGAGAGAACAACTTTTGGCACGCTTAGTGGGACCAAGGATCAAATCTGCAGTAGATTACAACAATTTACAACATATTTGCAATGAAATAACATCACTTTTGTAAGAATAAATCTATAAAAATCCATTAAAAATAAAAATAAATTATTTGGCGACTCTGTAAAGCTGATTTCAGACTAGTTTTGCAGCATGTTCCATGTCTAAAGTGACTACAAGATAATTGGTAAGAGGACTTCCTGTTAATTTTATTTCATTACCTTTAAATTCTCTAAGAAGAAAAAGAAGAGTTGGTAATACCTTACCTTATAACAAGCTTGGTTTTTGCAACCCTCCTCCCCTTCCTTCTTGTTAATCTTGTTATTCAAATCCCTGTTATTCTAATGGCTCAACAACCACCACCACTGCCTAGAATTTTGGTGACCTTTACTAATGAAATCCATTTAGTAATTCAACTCTATCAGTATACACCTGCTACTGCATTGAAAATTTTACCTTCATTTGTTGGTGAAAATTAGAATACCCCTACTGAGCATATTAAATATATTGCAACACTTTGTGCAGTGTTAGGATTAAATATTATTATCCTAATATTAATTATGCATAGTTTAAATTATTTAATTAATTTTATTAATTAAATAATAATTGTTATTTTGTTATATGGTTAATCAACCATATGTGTCTTTTATTTCATACTGATATATTGTTGTGAACAATATATTTGTATCTATTCATTTCCTGCTTCCTGGATGTTATTGGAAGCTTATTCATTCTGGCATTTGGTTGCACCCGTGCAACTTATTCTCCCATATGTATTTGGATGTGCAATATCTATAAATATTGCAGCCCATTCTCTGTAATTTTTAGTTGATTGAGATTAATAAATTATACAGGCTTCTGTCCCTGTTTCTCAATCTACATTTGGTTTCAAAGCAGGTTGAGGGAGATTTGAGGATTACAGAAGAGGTTGAGGAGCATTGGAGAAGCTTTTGCAAGCAAAGGAGAGCCAGAGTTGCCTCCTGCAACTTCCCAGCCCCATCCCTTGCAATACCACAATAAAATTATTCAAAACCACCATTAAATCTATGTAAAACTATGTATAGTCTTTGCAATTCAAGCATGAGGAGCATAGAATCCACCAAGGAAGAGATTGCAAGCTCAAAGGAGGGGAGAAAATTGATAGAAGTGCTATACACAGTCAAAACCACCTTCTTTCACGTAAAACCGCTGGTCGCTTTTCTCTTTGCTGGAAAATTAACTCAAAATCGAATTTCCAAAACCGTGGTTTTATGAAAAGGTATGGTTTTACAGTTTGGAAGTGTTTAATTATAAATTTCTCTTTATACATACTTGTTTAGCTTAGCCGCCCAAGTGGCTAGCATAACTTTTGTAAGACACTTCCCATCAAGAGAGGTCAAGGGGTCAAATCCCCCTCCCTCACCCACTACTAAATTTGGTGATTTTTTTGGCGAAACTGCTAAATTTAGCAGATTTTTTTGAATTTAGTTATAACTAAATAAATTTAGCGAAAAAATCCCTAATTTAGGGTAAATTTTTTTTTTCTCCCATTCGACCTGGTTTTTCATTTTGGACATTTTTTGAAAAAGGAGACCCATCTAAAAATTGCATTTTAAGCTATTTTTTTGCAATTTTTAGCATTTTGGGTCGTATTGGGCTCAGGAGGCCACCAGGACCCGCGAAACAGAAATTTTTGCCTACCATTCAAATTGTCTAGTTTTTTGAATTTAAATTGTATACTGCTACATATTGTACTAATTTGCAGGTTGTCATAGTCAACTGCAAACTTTGTAACTGCTCAAAAAGTGGCAGAATTGTCATCAAAAATAATAAAAATTGGTTCTGTAACACTCACGAGATCCTAGATCTCATTCGCAGCGTTCGGTATATACGGTGCCTCTGGGAAGCACTTACGGGTAAAGCTGTTGTGACTACTACTGCACTTAACACCTAATATAGCTGCAACAACGTCGTCTGGGCATCGTCCCTTTAAATCGACGGGGAGTAATAAGGTCACAGTGCACACACTATGAACCATCCCATCCGTCTGTGAACGATTACATGACATAAATCCAGACTGAGAAATTATCCAAGTATATAGCGAAGTTACACGTGTATGAGGATATTTCTTTGAGCCGGTGTCAATAATCACATAGACCCCATCAGTACTGTCTTGGTACCACGTATTGAATTCTTTCACGTACGTTAATGCCTCTTTCACGTACCACCAAGTATATAGAAAGGGTGAGCTTCTTCCACGTACTGACGGGTATATCGGAAGGGCGCGTATATAGAAAGGTTCGGTATATCAGACTGATGGTATATAGATTGGGAGACCTAATACCTGGAGTGATAAGAGCCAAACCCTGTCAGTGATCTCTGCAAAATGGGCACCAATGCCCCCAAATTTTTTCTTTCGGATTCACAATTGCTCAGAGGAAGCAACTATGCTGCATGGAAGACAAAAATAAAGACACAGCTTGAGTTTGAAGAAATCTGGCCTGTTGTGACTGGTACTCTAAGCAGATCACCAACTGATGCAACACAACAACGACAATTTGATAGAGCAGATCAGAAAGCAAAACTCATCATCTTGTTTGGAGTTTCCGACGATGTGCAATCCCACATTCGAGATGCCACATCAGAAAAAGAAGCATGGGATAAGATGAGCACAATATATGAGGCCAAGAACAAGAATGTCATACTCAATTTGCAGAGTCAGTTACATACATTGAAGTTCAAGCAGAATGAGAAAATTGAAGCCTTCCTAAGAAGAGTTACAGAGTTGAGGGCTTCACTTCTAGCCCTAGGAGAAGAGGTCAAAGATGAATCTCTCATTCCCATTGTTCTGAGAGCTCTCCCTTCTTCTTACCGCATTTTTGTCACAACTCTAAACTTGTCAGATATGACAATTAGTTTTGACAAGCTAGTAAACCTACTGCAACAAGAGGAAGCAATGCACAATAAGGATGATGAAGAGGAGCAGGCACTGTCTTCACATCAAAAATGGAAAGGAAAAGGTAAAGGAAAACCTAAATCCTATCAGAAGTCCCCACATCAGAATCAGTATCATGGGGACAATCAACAGAAGAAGCGATGTCCAATTTGCAAAAGAGGACATGACTTACAATATTGTTGGTATAACACTTATAAGAAAGGTTCATCAAGCAACTCTGGACCACAACAACAAAAATCTTACAAGGGACATTCTCACAAATATCATGGGTAGAAAAAGGGGAACTGGAAAAGAAGACCCCACCAACAAGGTAATATTGTTGAGAAATAAGAACAGTCAGACAATGAAGACTTCTTGTTCACTGCTCGATCAAGTGAACCATCCACGTCATCTAGTGATGTCTGGTATGTTGATTCGGGAGCCACTCGACACATGACCGGCCACAGAGACTGGTTTATTTCAATGAGGGACATGCCATCGAAAAATCATGTTTCATTGGGAGATGATTCTTCATATACAGTTCAGGGGATTGGAAACATTTCTCTACCCCTTGGTTCACGCAAATGCAGACTATCAGATGTTCTATATGTCCCTGGGTTGACAAAGAATCTTCTTTCGGTCAGTCAACTCCTAGATCACAACCTAAAAATTGACTTTGATAGTCAATCCGGCAAGAAAATGTGTTTGATTCGAGATAAATCCAAAGGCTCGAAAATAATTGCAAAAGCCTCAAATGTGGGACGTATGTTTCAACTTGATTTCATTCACAAAAACGATCAAGCACTTTGTGGCTAAAAACTCCACCTCAGCCCAGTTGTGGCATCAGAGATTTGGTCATGTAAGTTTCAAATATCTCGAAACACTTCGTCTGTGTAATATGGTACATGGGCTACCATCTCTTCAGAAGGATACAGACAAGTGTCCTCACTGCTTAGCAGGAAAACAACACAGAGTTTCATTCCAAAAGAGTACTTTTCGAGCTCATGGTAAACTTGACCTGGTTCATACCGATCTTTGCGGTCCGATGCAGCCAAGTCATTCTGGGTTCCAGTACTTCATGCTTTGTGTTGACGACTATTCATGGAAAATGTGGATTTTTTGTCTTCACAAGAAAAGTGAAGCCTTTGAAACATTCAAAAAGTTCAAAGTAGCAGTTGAGAAAGAAACTGGTCATCACATCAGAACTCTCCGCTCAGATCGAGGGGGGGAATTCACCAGTGATGAGTTCAAAGAATACCTACAAACTCATGGGATTCATCGACAAATGCCTCCTCCACACACACCACAGCAAAATGGTGTTGTCGAGAGAAGAAATCGTACTATCATGGAAATGATGCGATGCATGATCAATGATTCCGGACTTGCAAAGACATTTTGGGTAGAAGCAGCAAAAACAACAGTGTATTTTTTGAACAGAGCACCCACAACTGCTCTTGATGGAACTACACCACAAGAAGCATGGTCAAAAAGGAAACCATCCATTGCACACCTCAGAGTATTTGGGTGAAAAGCCAGCATGCACATACCCAAACAGAACAAAAAGAAATTGGACATGAAGTCACAAAATCTCATCTTCATTGGATACAGTGAAGAGACTCTTGGGTATAGATTAATGGATCCTAAGACCAGAAAATTCTACACAAGCAGAGATGTTGAGTTTTTCGAGAAGAAGGAAGCAGAGACTCATCCTCCAGACTCGCAAGATGTAGATTTTTCACCTATTGTAAAAACTGAAGCTAATGTTCCCTCAGAAGATGAAAGTGATGATGGGGATGATGGTGTTGATCAAATAGAACCACAACCCATGGGAACAGTTCAACGTATGCCTAAATGGTGTACAAGTACATTACGAGATGCAAGATTGGATGCTCCACTGGATACATCCACCCCTACCAAGGACCACGGACTTTATTTGAGTAAAGCAAGAGCCCTCTACAGTCTAGGAATCCCTACAGTCAAAATATTGGAAAGATGCCATGGAATCACAAAAAGAAGGCATTGACTACCATGGAAGGAGACATTTTCTCCCATAGCTAAGATCAAGCTAAGATCAATTCAGGATGATCTTTGCTCTAGCTGCACAGTTTGGATGGAAATTTCACCAAATGGACGTAAAAATTGCCTTCATGAATGGAAATTTACAAGAAGAAGTCTACATGACTCAACCTGAGGGATATGTTGTACCTGGTCAAGAAGAAAAGGTATGCAGACTCAGGAAATCTCTGTATGGCCTCAAACAAGAACCCCGGGCATGGTACATCAAGATTGATGAGCATCTCATACAACATGGATTCGTCAGAAATCCATAGGATCCCAATCTCTACCTCAAAAAGCAAGGGGGGGAGATGGTGATTGTTGTAGTTTATGTCGATGATCTAGTCATCAATGGCAGTTCAGTGAAGGATGATTGATGAAACGAAGAAAGATCTTAAGCGATCATTCGACATGACAGATCTCGGGCTTATGCACTACTGTCTTGGATTGGAAGTATGGCAGAAAGAGAATCACATCTTTGTTTCTCAGATGAAATATACCAAGACAACGCTCGAGAAGTTTAGGATGATGGATTGCACACCAATTGCTACACCTATGGAGAACAGATTACAGTTATCTCGTTCAGATCCATCTCCTGAGGTAAGTGCCACTCTCTATCGACAGCTGATTGGGAGTCTCATTTACCTGACCTACACTAGACCAGATATCAGCTTTGCAGTAAGCTATCTATCCAGGTTCATGTAGGAACCCAAAATTTGTCATTGGAAAGCAACAAAGCACATTTTGAGATATCTCAAAGGATCAGTGGATCTTGGTCTAGAATACAAGAAGAATGAAAACTTCTTCTTGACTAGATATTCAGATTCAAATCATGCAGGTAACATTGATGATAGAAAATCCACTTCGAGGATTTGTATTGTTTATGGGATCTTAGACCAATATCATGGGAAGTAAGAAACAACCACTTTGTTTCTCGCTCTTCCAGTAAAAAATAAAGTATCCTTCTGCAGGAGAAGCTGTTTGTGAAGTAGATTTGGCTACGTCCCATACTGGAAGGACTTGGAATACCATGGGATAAAGGTACCACATGTATGTGGACAATGAAGGTGTTCTCAAACTAAGTTCGCAATCATAGTTTTTCACGAGAGAACAAAGCACATTGAACTCTTCAGGTTCATTTCATACGTGAACATGTGTTGAAGCACAACATCTAGCTTCAATTTTTTCCAACAGCTGAACAACGAGTAGATATTTTCAGAGAAAGTCACAAGCACGTGACAAGTTCGAGTTGTTCAGAGCATTTCTCTCCTCATCTCTTCAGACAATGCACAATTAAGGGGGGGAATGTTAGGATAAAATTTTATTATTAACATTAATTAAGCATAGTTCAGATTATTTAACGTTAATTAGAATTAATTAAATAATAATATTATTTTGTTATATGGTTAATCAACCATATTTCTATCTTTTGATGTAATATTGGATATATTGTTGTGAACAATATATTTGTCATCTCATCTCCTCTTCCCGAAATGTTATTGGAAGCTTGGATCATTTCTGGCATTTGGTTGCACCTGTGCAACTTATTCTCCCAATGTATTTGGATGTGCAATATCTATAAATATTGGCCATCCTCTGTAATTTTTGGGTACATGATTGAGATTAATAAAGGAATAGACAGGCTTCCGTGAATATTGGGTTCAAAAAATGTTTTAATCAAATATGAAATATCTGAGAGGAAGGATTTGATAACTGACCTATTTCTCAATCTACATAAGTCCATAAGTAAATTCATGAAACCCATGTAGCCTTGAGACTCTATATCTGCATCAGTTAAAGGACAAGCTCTACAATGGTACCGCATAATCAACTTGGGATAAAGGCCTTTTAAAAATTTTAAGAAATGATTTGGACCAAGAAGCTCATAATTAGGTAGAAATATAAACTTTTAGAGGATTTCCCACTCTAAAATGCTCCAAAATGTAAAGACTTTTTCAATTAAAAGAGGGTGAAAAATAATTTGAAGGAATTGAAAAAATTAATCCTTTGGGAATAGTTTTGATAAGAAAGTGGATCTTTAGAATAATGATTATTAAAATTGAAAAATAAATCTATGAGGCTAGTCTCAACGAGGAATCCCAAATAAAAGATCTTGACTATTATGGTTGATACTACCTCAATATTTTACCCCTTAAATAATAATCCAATAGAAGTGACTTTTATGAAGAATTAAATGGATTTGGGATTTGGTTTTCATAAATCTATAGTAATGCCTTCAACAAGATAAAAATCACTTTTTGGTAAGCTTATTTACCATAATAGATCCTATAATTACAACACCATAAAATGAAGTATTAAAGGCCTTACAAACTATGGGAAACAAATTAACATCAATTGAGGAAGATGAAGATATATTTTAAGGACCTTTTAGACTGATTATAAGCAAGAGAAATATAGATCCCTTGTCATAGATGAAATTTAGAATTATCCTTACAACTTTTATCCCAAAAGATCCTGATTTTATCTAATGTTCTTGTTCCATTCAAATGGATTCAAAATGAAGGTGGCTATTACCTTGGATTCAACCTCATTCTGCTGCTAAAAAATCATTCCTAAAAATGGAGCCTCTGTTACATGTGTTTCAAATCTGAAACATTATTTTGTGACATGGAATAACTGGGAAGAAAGATATTCAAAATCAAAAATCACCTGAACAAAACTTAGTCATTTTTGGAGAAGAATTTTTTATTGTAGTTAAAACTTGTTCTCAAGAAATGGACCAAGATAATTAAAATCAATAAAACGACCTTGTTTACCTATAGTTACCGATAAATCAGAAAACGCAGGTTAAAAAACCCAAACAATCCTTTTGTTCCTTCAAAAAAAGAAAGTAGTTCATCCTTTAAAGAGCATCAAAAAAAGGTTGCAACCTAATCCTAGAAAATTATTCATACCTAATTTCCAAAAGAGCCTCCTTGAATAACTCCATGATCCAATTTTTTCTCACAGGTTAGATGCTAAAACTATAGAAGACATTTATAAAATCCTTTTTTCTTGGCATGAATATTGTTGAGGTAATGAAAAATGGAACAATTTTAATATTTCAGAGATGGGATGCTTTGACATGTATTCCAGGAAGCAGTGTTTTACACTTGCTCATTTGAGCTTTCCAAGCATACTAGGGCATTTATAACTTCTGAGAAAGGCCCGCCCCTCCTCCAACAGCTCCATGCCTCCACCAGTTGATATTATCCATTGGTACAAATTCTCATAGATTATTCATGAAGGAGGTTAATTGGATGGTACGAACAAGGCCATACACTCATGAAATCAGCCTTTAAATTCACTACCCTTAATTTTTTTATTACTATTTTATCTATCTTTTATTATTGAAGATTATTTAGTTCATAATTTCATGGTTGACAGTGGTGCAAGCATCACAATAATGCCTAAGGTAATTGCAGCAAAATTAGGCCTACAGTATTTAGACCTACAGATTAGTTTGTTTTACAGCTAGATGATGACAATGAATAGAGTTGATGTCATACAAATTTTCAACATTTTTATGCTTGTCCAAATGAACCCTTCTAAAAGATGTATTGTTATAGTTGACTAACTTCCTATTTTTCGAGAAGGCATTACAAAAAGATTGTACACCAAATGTAGGAGGCACTATATCTCCCTCACATTATAAGAGCATTTCGTTATGTGACACAATTCTGAGGTTATGGAAGTACTAAAGTTAAGGATAAATAATCAATGACTCATGGGTAGACTAGATATTGAAGCTCACTTATTGCAAAAGTGTGACCAAATTATGAAGCTAATGTTTTATAGATTGATTTTGATGTTCATGTGCAAGATTGGTGCATTCCATGGTGTTTCTAATCTTTTTATGGAAAAAACCATATTTACATAAGAAAACTCAAGATGAACATGCTTATGATCCCTTTAAGGAAGTAGAAGAAGATATATTTGGTGTTTATTAAACTTATATGAAGAAAATGCACCTATTCCCTTCCTGATAAATAGAACAGTTAAGAACAAAATAAGGGAACATTCATTCAAGATGGACGCATGAAAATAACAAAACTGATAAGGTGCAGGTTTGATGCTTCTTCAACACTTTGAATAGAAAGGTATTTTCATCTCTAGGAGAAATAAAATTTTCATGTACTTGAAAACATTGTTAAATATGAGACATTTTGCATCTCCTACAATGGGCCCGAATTAAAGAGATTGAGAGCTATGTTTGCGAAGTGTTAGTTGATATTAGATTTAAGTAGCAATGATCAAGTTTTTCTACCTTTAATGTTTCCAGGATGAATTCATTTCCTGAAATGTTACATGCCTACTTGGGTTTCAGATTTAAATGAAATACGATTTTGAAGGGCCATGCATAGCCATATGATCAATTCAATTAGTCCTAATATTCCTGAATAGACAAACTTGCAATTTATTAGAAAAACTTGCAGCATTTGGTCCTAGCTTTGAAGTGCTAGAAAAAATTGAAAACAATAAAGTATAGCCACATATAAATCTTGTATATTTGAGCAACATCCAGTTCCTCATAATCCCTAATATATTGGCATCAGTGTTCGCATGATGATGTGCCTTAAGCTCCATAGGGGATATCATAATCATGATTAGTTTTTGTCCAATTAGATTAAGATAATATCAACAATATCTAATATCCTGATCAGTCTTGTCACTAGCTACGGAGAATACAAGTTAGATGGAGGTGGAAAAGGGAAAGGGAATTTATGATTATTTATTTTCATCTTACACTGAATATGGGGTTTCAACGAGGTGGGATAAAGTGTGTAGGAATGTTGGTTGAGTGAGTATATAAATACTGATAAAGTAGAAAAATGGCACCTTGATGAAAATGGAGGCCACATTGATGGGTATACATTTCCTAAATATATTTTTCTTGGAAATACCAAGATTTGAGAGGATTTAACCTCAATTTAGCTCATCATACCATAGAGCTGCAACCAGATTCCAAACAAGTTAGGTAGAAACAAAGTCTTGTAAATCTTAATATTGAATCCTTGATGAGAAAACAAATATCCAAGTTTATTGAATCAGCCATTTTCTTTCCATTTGTGCATTCAAGTTGGGTGGCTAATCTTGTGCCTATTCAGAAATTGAATGGTGAACTCTAGCGGTGTGTGGACATTAGTGATCTTAAAAAAAGCTTCACTAAAAGATAACTATCTGCTCCCCAACATGGATAAGATTTTGAGAACTTTTTTTAGGATCAGACAGGTTGTCCCTTTTGGATGGTTATAGCGGACACAATCAAATTCTAGTGAGTGAAGAAGATAGATACAAAATAGCCTTCAACATGAAGTGGGGTACTTATGCTTACAAAAGAATGACTTTTGAACTTTCTAATTGTGGTGCAACATTTCAACATGTAATGAACATGGATTTTTATATCCTATTAAATATATACATATTGGTTTATTTATATGATGTTACTGTATTTTTGAAGACTTTTCAATTATCATCTTATGCATTTAAGGTATAATTTTAAGCTTTGCAGGCAGTTTCGAATATCTTTGAATCCCAAAAATTCTATCTTTTGATTCCATCAAAGTAAATTACTTGGACATATTGTCTCTAGGAAAGGTTTAGTTATTGATCCTTTCAGAATTGAAGTAATTTCACAGCTATCCTTTCCTCATTATAAGAAATCATTACAAAGATTTCTTTGAAAAATCAACTTTGTTAGAAGATTTTTTCTAGATTTTGCATCATTGGTTAAGCCATTAACAACTTTGTTAAAGAAACATAAAAATTTCTCTTGGACAAACGAAGAAAGGAAAGGGTTTGAAGTTATCAAGTCATCTATTTGACAATCTCCTACCTTGTCAAATCCTAATTTTGATAAGGATTTCATTATGTATGCACTTGATAGAGCTAAAAACATTTCAACCATATTAACTCAGGTTAATTATGAAAATATTGAGCAGCCAATTACTTTCTTTGGGAAGAGTTTACATAACTATGAAACACAATAAACTTTTCTTGAAAAATAAGTACTTGTTGTAGTTAGAAGATTAAAAATTTTCAATTACATGCTTTCCAATAACAAGATACACATTTTAGTCTCTCACCCAAGTGTTAAATCATTCTTATTCAACAAAGAACTTAATGAGAAGACAGAAAGTTGGATTACAAAGGTTATGGAGTATGATGTTGACATCCATGTAACAAAATTTGTCTAAGGAAAAGGATTATTTGAACATATGATTGCTAATATAGAAAAACAGTAGGCTACATAATCAGAAAATTCATTAGAGCATGCTAAAATCACGTATCAGAAGTCAAAATTGTTATTGCAACCTGAAAATCAGCAACCAGACTTAAATCTACAGGTTCAAAGATCAAGCTAGATGACTAATTTGATTAAGTACTTGTAACATGGTACTTATTTGTAATGTTTTCATAATAATAAACAAAGATATTTCATATTACAAGCTATAGCTTATGTTTTCATTGATGGTGTCCTGTTCAAAAGGGATATAAATGGAATTTTTCTGTGACATATTGATTATAATAGAGTGTAGCAATTATTATCCGAGTTTCATGAAGGACCTATAGGAAGTCAATTATCAACACGTACTACAACCTTAAAAATTATGAAAGTTGGTTATTGTTTGCCCGACATATTCAAGGACTGCTTTGAATGGATTAAAACATCTAAGAAATGTGCATTCTTTTTTGGAAAAGAACATTAGTGATTAAATGAGAGTTACAAGGTCTCTTCTGTTGTAGATTTGTGGGGATGAAATCCAAAGGGGATCAATCTTTGAGTAGATTATTTTTTTTGAGGATAATAGAAGGAGAACAACATAGAAACATGGAATATGAATTTACATATTACTATAGGATTGGAGAAACATTGGACATGCCTATCAAATATAAGGGTAGTTTACAGATGAACAATGAAGGGGTTTCTATGTCTATGTCCATTATAGATAGCAGATTGGAAATTATTATGAAACATTACCACCATTTTACCAAATGCATTCAACAAGTCTCTTCATGATCAGCTCACCTTAGCCCACATTCTCTCAGCTTGAGTTAAAATGGAAGGATTGGAATAAGGTATGGGTGGCTACCAAGGTAATTTTTATAAGAGATGAGATTTTTTCAGATATTATTGATGCAAGTTTGCTAGTAATTAATAATGAAAAATGAAGAAGCATACATTATGCATGCTTAATTGTTTGAAAAAAAATTCCTAAAAGAAATGTGATATCAATGGAGTAGATATGACCATGTAAACTTTATTTTGTTTGATTAGCCCACATCAATGCATTCTCATTGAACATGAATTGTTTGATATAATGTATTAAAGGGTTTATTCTCTTTTAAAGTTTTTCAGTTGCAAGTTTCACACAAAATATCCTAGTTAAAAATATTTTGGAAGTTTTAGGGAAAATTTTAAAACCTTACCAGGGATAAGACAATTTATCCTGTGGTGTCGGTTTGGATTTCTTTACTTGGTGCTTGTTGAGTAGTCTTCATTTTGGGCCATTAAAATACCAAATCATGAGCAAAGAAAATGGGTTGGGATAAACATTATTATCGAGGGTTGAATTTCGAATTGCCATGGTGGTTATGCGTGTACAACGTAAAGTCATGACCAATCTTGTAAACTATCTTTCAGAACGCCTGAAGGTGATGTGGTCTCATTGAATGTAGTGATCATGGTTTTTGTGCAAAATAGGTGCTTTTTTCACTTCATTATATGCTAAATTTTTATTTCATCATTTAATAATTTTGTAAATTAAATGTTGAATAATAATAAATTGTTCTCATGTGTTTTTGTAAGGTCAAAATTCAAGTTGAAAACATGATAACTTTATGCTAGTGTCAAAAAAATTATACAAAGAACCTCTTGAATCATCCTTCGGATCAGTCTACATCCTGTGTTGTAATATTCCCATTCTTGAAAATATTCATAATGTAATGAAAAACCTTCCCAAGTATGGTAAATATGGCCATGAGCTCATTCATTCCATTCAGTGACATGTTGTCAAAAAAAGAAATTTATACTAAGCCCAGAAAGGTTATTGTTTAACCTTCCTGTGATAGGTTTACATCCTTTGGTGTGGATTAAAAATTGTAAAACCATATAGAGATTTTAACTGAACAATTTTAAATGTAATGGAACATGTTTAGGAATATTTAGAAAATATTTAGAGAATTTGGAACAAGAACAGTGAAAGTGGGTTTTAAAGGCTTAAGGAGCTTGTAGTTGAAAAAAATACATGAACTTCAAAAGAGGAGTCTGGGAGCTCCCTAATGA
Source organism: Taxus chinensis (assembly GCA_019776745.2). Classification (NCBI taxonomy): domain Eukaryota; kingdom Viridiplantae; phylum Streptophyta; class Pinopsida; order Cupressales; family Taxaceae; genus Taxus; species Taxus chinensis. The sequence continues at coordinate 180,000,312 of CM034152.1, read as the reverse complement.
TTCAATGGGAAAATAAGTTATCATAAGAAATCTTAAAGAATTTTATACATGGTGGACGTTTCAAATTCTTCACATTGCCTGAGCACTTCTGAAGGTAGACTAGTTTGTGCAAAATAACCTATACATCATGAATGAAAAAGCATAATCTTTTGGAGAAGGAAGAAGAATCATGTCTTGGAAAACAATCCCGTGGATCTTGAAATGGTCTTAGGAGTAAAATTTAGATAAATAATTTCCTAAAAATACCTCCTTGTGCTCTGGGAAAAGTGGTTTTATGTTTTTGGGAGTTAGTTAATTTCACAGTTAGATTGGTTGTGCATTTTGGTATCCCGACGGTCCCAATTTTCCTAACTATCTAAAATTTCCCAAGTATTTTAGATAGTGGGGATAGTAGGGGAAACAAATGCACCTCACTACCTAGTTGTATTCATAGGACCCTCATGTGACCCCATCTCTTCTTGACAAGTGTTAAATGGTCATGCATCCAAATTTGTCTAAGTTTTTTCTCCTCAACCATTGGGTGCATTTTTATATCCCAAATGTCCCAAATCTTAGGGAAATTTGGGATAATAGGGACAAAAAAATGTGCCCCACTCCATAGTTGTATCCCTTGAACCCTAATGTGACCATATCTCTTCTGGGAATGTGTTAAATGGTCATACATAAAAAAATGCCTAAGTTTTTTCTCCTCAACCCTTGGGCACATTTTTATGTACTAAATTTCCCAACTGTTTAAGATAGTGGGGATATTTGTGATAAAAAAGGTTCCCCACCCCTATCCCTTGCTCAACTTCATCATGTGACCACAACGTTTGTTGAGCGAGTGATCAATTGTATCTCTCTCATCTCCCCAGATCTCCAATCATCTCATGCCAGTTGCCAAGAAAAGGAAGTGGGGCACATTTTCTTGCCCTAACTATTGCAACTGTATTAGAGATAGTTGGGAAAATTGAAAAATAAAATGTGCCCCACCTCATCATGCTTTTAACCTAAGTTTTAAAGTGTGCTTTCACAACTTAAAAAGAACATTGTTTTGTGCTTTAAAGGAGTTTTACAAACTTGTATCACTTCATTCCTTCACCATTTTGACCTAGGCATCCAATTTTGAAAAATCGAAGCTCAAAAATACCTAAAAATTCATCATACATACCTTCAATTTCCTGTAAGGTAGCCATGAACATCGAATCAACTTACAAATTTCCATATCTTTCAAACCATTGATCTGATTTGTATAAAATTTTCTCATTTGTTCTACAACCCAGACACCGTATAGAAGAAAGTTATTGAAAACCCTATAACATTATAAATGATTTATGGTATAAAAACCTAGTTTTTTTCCCTCATTTACGGATCAATAAAATAGTCAAATATATATTCATACCTCTAGGGACTTGCATTTGTGTCATGGCTAAAGCAGGTAAGAAATTTGTCTCATTTGCCTAATTCCTTGTCTACGCATGAGTTTCATGAACAATTATCGAATGTGGTCATCTTGCTGAATATGGTGATGGGTGAAGAAACTAGCAAATATTTATAGGAATTGATTGAATTTTTCATCATTACCATATTTGAGGGAAATAAAATGGTTGACTAGGGTCAAATCATCAGTGAAGACCTCCATTTTAAGTTGCTTTAGCTTCCATTCACAAGGAGATTTTCAATGAAATCATGCCTAGTGTATGCTCTTGCAAGTACAAGTTCTTTCATGGATCTCACTCTCACAAAAAAAATATCCCAAAATACTCCCACCTATGAGAGATATACCTAGTTGACACTGAAGGAGAGTAATAAACACTTTACAAGGGTGAATGATGCAACCACCATGGATGTCATGAGATTACTATAATCAGTAGCTTTGACCCATACTTCATAAAAAAGGCACAAGGTTTCACCATGCAGTGCAAATAAAATGATAAATTAGTTAACAAGATTATAGAAAAGGGGAATAGATTACTTCATGAGATCTTGTCATTTTTCAATTACACGAGCACAACAACTGCAAAAGTAAGTATGTATAGAGAGGAGATCAAAAAAATAAAGTAACATTCTGACTAGGTGTATCCACTAGTCATTGAGATGAGAAAATTAAAATCTCCCTATTGGTGAGAAAGGGAATATTCAAGTCTGCATCTGAGGACATGCCTCAAGTTTGGGCTAGGACTCTAGTTTCTCATTATGAAATGATTAAATGTGCTTTAGGTGAAACGGATTCATACAAGGAACATATTTAAAATATGCAAGGGTATTTTAATGTTGAGATACAAAAACCTGGAGTGCCAGGAGTGAGTGACAACACTTCATTAGATGATCTATTCAAACCATTTGCAAAATTTTTCAAAAAAGAGGCTGAAGATCCATTTTCTTTCAACAAAGAGACATTGAAGTCCCTAGATGAGGTAATATCTGTCATAATAAACACTAGAAGGAATCATCAGTCTTGGTTCATGGAGTGCAAGAACATCAACTCTCTCTCTAAAAACTGGGTCAAGTCCTTGAGATTTTTCCACATGCCAACAGCTGAGAAAGTGGCACCTGTAGTGGAATGATATAAAAAATAATGGAAATGTATTAAGATCTCTCTTTAAGAACTTTCCAAGATTCCATCGGAAAGAAAATCTCCATTAGCGGAAGAATCTTCTTCAAATTGAGTAGCTATATTCTTTCTCTCTTTCCTCCTCATTCCTCTCTTCTTTTACATTCTAATTCTTCATTGGGGGGTTTCAATTTTCATTTTTTAAAATTCACTTTCATCTTATTCATTAGTGTTCCTATAGCTGAAAATTGTAATGAGTTTTCCTCAATTAATCAAAAGGGGACATAATTTATTTCCTAGGAATGAAAAGAGTAACAAGTTGTAAAATATAAGTGAAAAGACATGTGGGGTAGGTGGAGAGTCTCTTTAAAAAATGATTATTTGTAGTGACTCCCTGACCTCAAGTGGTTGTACATTTTTGTGACTTCATGAGTATATAACTACCAATAATAAGCAAAAGATATCAGTTTATTTTATTTTCTTTCCATCATGTTCTTCTCTTTCTCATTGCACAACTTTGTAAAAAATTCAATCAAGAAGGGTGTTTAAGCTTTTATGGATGAATAAATGAATGATATTTTATGCCCATGATTTATTTTGTCAATATATAATTATAAAAAAATTTATTCTTTCCAATTTTGTGTTGCTAATTTTTGATTAATAATTATAAGAATTTGAGTTATCCACTTGCAATATTAATCCCCCTCTCTCTAAATTCCCACTTCACATACTTCACCTCCCTCGCAAATTCTTTTGTTGCAAATATTACAAGTATTTTCCACAAGTGAAGTGGAATGTTCTATATATATATATATATATATATATATATATATATATATATATTCTCTTGGCCAACCACAAAGGTTATTTTTCATTTACATACAATAATGGAGCTACCCAATTCAATTAGAGTTACATAGTCCTAGAGAATTGGTCAAATTCAACTAACTTTTCCTAGTGATAAATTATTTCTCCAACATAAATGTAACTCCAAAAAAATATAAAAAATTACCTCAAATGAAACTATCAAACCTTAAAAAATTGACCTTGAAATTCACGTCCATGAGTGTTGTTATCTCAATTTTGCCCCCTGGAAAAATTGATAAAAAATGACCCTGCATAGAAAATCTAAGGGTCAGATCTGTCATGCGAGCCATATTTCAAATCCAAAAATTGATCCTAAATCCAAGGAGAAGGAACACTCTAAAATAGAGAAGTAGGGTTTTTGAAGGATCAAACAACCCCACACATAATAAATCTAAGGATCACTTCCATCGCATGAGCCCACGTTTCAAATTTAATGACCGGGTTGCAGATGGGCTCAATAATGGAGAAGTAGGGTCGGCTAAGGGGGCAAAAAGTGTCAGAAGAAACTAAAGGCTCAAAGGCTTCGGGGTTCACAAATGATTCAAAGCAAGCCTAAATTGGCTAAGTATGGAGGAGATGGTGGAATCTTCCACATGCCTCATCGGTGCATCTCTAAAATGTATATCCAAAAGCAAAGACTCAAACAAGCATGGGATTGCCACATATTCCAAGTTAAAAAGTGGGACAGATTGGGCCCAAATCGCCAATTGAAAATTCATAGGACAGCGGAAGCTACCACATGACCAAATGGCACACCTTCAAGGGTCAAATCCAAAACCGTAGACCCAAACAAGCACCAAGCCTCCACGTGTTTAGGGACCAAAAAGGGGAGCGAGCCCAAAATGACTAAGAATAGAGAGCCAGTGGATGGTGACATGTGTTGCATCAATGTAAATTCAAAGGTGCAACCCAAAGCAGAGACTCAAACAAGTGTAGACCTTCCATGTGTCCCACGTTCAAAAGGAGAAAAAATCAGGGGTTGAATAGTCAAAATGGGGCAGAGCCAATAGAAGGAGCCAAGTGTCAACATGATACTACTTCAAACGTAAAATTTAGAGTGGGTTTCCAAGAAAATGTGAACCTTCCATGTGTCTAGGGTTAGACTTATGGCCACGCCAAGAAATAGTCATGGAAGGTGCCACGTGTCTCTTTGGCACATCTTCAAAAGGTGAATCTAGAATCGGTCCCCAAATTAGCGCCAACTCACCATGTGGCCATGTTTAAAATTCAAAGTGAGAAGACGGGTCATCGGAGGTAGCTTAAAATTTTTTCCCTGAGAAGGCATAAAGTGAAAAAATGAGCTGCATCTCTGCCGATGCCTAGAGGAGCCATGTTTCAAGCCTAAATTACAAGTGGGAAGGTGGGCCTTTGAGTGATTTTTTACCCAAATGGAAAAAGCGGACCGGCGGGCCTGAAGATGTTTTTTTGGCAAAATGAATTGCGGGGCTACGCGACATTTTTTACATTTTGTATTTCTTGGTTCCAAAAGGCACAAAGTGAGTTTCCGGCTCGCGGACCCGTTTGGCTAACTGGTTTTTGCCATTTTTGTATAGATCCAACTCAAACATTCAAATGGGCATATCTTTCGATCCAGTGCCCGAATTTCAACAAATTTGGCACTGTTATATAGGTCTCAACCTCGTTTAAACCACGGGATCACAAAACTTTAATTTTGACAAGGTTAGGTGGGTGAAAAATGGGAAAACATCTTACAAGACATCAATGTAGAATCTGATTGCTTCAACTACAAGATATGTTTTGATTCAATCTGCTGCTCTTACTTCTTATACACGCCGAACATACATAGGGAACTAGACTTGACATATTATGGGCACATTAATGGCATGGAATTGAGGGATGGTGGTTGAGATTTTAGTGCAAGATTCAATGTGTCACAAGAGTGGTTGGAGTAGAGTTTTATTTTCCCTCCTCTCTCTCTTATTCTTTCTATATATTGTACAGGAGGAGCACATTGAAATAGTTGTTCATATTTTTTCTTCTGCCACCTCTCTCTTTCTTCCTTAGGGTAGAACGCAGAGTCTAAGTCTTGTTTCATGGCTCTTTAATGGCATTTTCTTGTCTCCTTCCCACTGATGATGTACTGTGTAACTTTTTGGAGCAATAGAATTTTTTTCGTGATGCATCTGTCCACCCTTGGTTCATTTTATTGTCTCTTCTTACCTCTACTCCTTACAGGGTATACTATGCATATTATGATGTTTGTTGCAGGTTCTGGGAGCTGTGCATAATGGTTCCTAGAGTGGTTTTCTAAGTGAATCTATCTTTTGTCTGTGGTGCATCTTGTCCACCATCTCCTCTACTCACCTCTCTCCACTTTAGGAAGTTTGGGTCTGTGATCAACCACTTCCTTTTCTGGTGTATCACCACTTAGTTTAGGATATCTTTCACCCTCTTTCTCTCTGTCCCCTTGGAATGGTTAGATTAGGATAGAATAGGTTCTTCCTACACTAGAATAACTTGTGGTAGGTAGATTAGGAAGAAAGAATCAGCTTTCTCTGGAGGTCCATGTCAGTTTTTACAAGTCCCATAGCTTAAGAGATGGTTCTATGTTGTGCAATTACACCGAATGCACCACTCAAAACTAGGTCATTCGGGGGTGCTATGATTATGTACTAACAGTTTTGGCATGCCTGGTGGGAGAGGTCTCAAGCACCTTACCACTTCACTTTAGTAGGTTTGTATGTTCATGTTAAGGTTCAGCCTTTTGAGGCACATGCAAAGCACATCTAGCGACTCCATCTTGCCAACAACCCCATCTCTGAAGTTGCATAACTTTTCCATACATTTCCACCCATCTTCATTCATCTTTCTTTCCACATCTTTCATTTTCTACCATTCATGAATTTTTGCAATCATGAATCATTCCCCTCATGGAATTCACACCTAAAACAGTGCAGTCCACCTCCAATGCATTTCTCAACTCCTCCAAATCATCATTATTATCAAATTTAGAACCATTATGCTTACCCATATGAGTAGGGTCAAAACAATTTTGGCCAAGGAGCTTATCAAGAACAAGGGGATGCATACAATGGTGACAGCTGCGTGGAAAATGCTGGTTTGTTGGAAAATATCCAAAGAATGTAGGCTAGCATGGTGTAGTGTAAGGCTTCAACACAAATGATGGAATTATGGATTGGTTTCAGGGCACCTTGTCCATGGGCCGGCCCTGTTCCAAGACATTACAACCCTCAAGAGAAGTTTAGCTTCATGGTTGAAGTGCTACCTCAACTCACATAGTGGATTGAGGTGATTGAGGGTTATGAATTGGACACAAGATGACCTTGTCAATGGGTAATTCCATTACCTCCTATCTTTTCTTTTCCTCTTCCTCAATATTTATCATTTTAGCATGATCAAGAGTGAAGCCCCTCACTTGCTTCCCCAAGTGTTGATTTTCTTTCTCCATCTCCTAGTCTTCCATCTTATTTCAATTATTCTCCCCTTTTCCTTTCCAAGCAGACATTCCCTTTAAAAAAACAAGAAGTTCCACCTCCCTCCCCTCCACTAACAATTTCAAAGCTTGTTGAACCCCAACCTGTCACTCCTCTTTCTTTCCCAAGTCCATGTTGGGAAGAGACTCAAGAATCCAGTCAAGGATAATATCAAGAAGAGGAACCAAACAGAAAAGAAATGACAGAAAATATGAAGAGTTGGGCTTCCAAATTTGTGTTTAAAAAGATCCCCTTGATGTTTAAGCCAACAAAGGAGGTCATGGTTGAAGAACCAGTGGTGGCTGAGGCTTAGTTTGCAGTAGAAGAAGAGAAAGAACTAGAAGAAGAATATCAATTGTAGTGCCCACTTCCCTTTGACACCTTTTGATACTAATCATGATAGTGTTGATTATATTATAGACATGATTATATGGGCCTTATTATAGTATAATGATAGGTGTAGATCATGGATTATTGTTGACTTGATTTAGTTATGATGCATGGTGATTATTATAGGCATTTTGGATAATGATGATGGTATACTATTTGACATGGTTATATTATTTATGTTGTGTGGACTTGTGATATATAGATATTGTGAGTAGACCTAGAGATGGAAATTATGGGATGATGATATAGTTGTTGAGTAAAATTACAAATGATATTGTTAGATTGCTTCAATGTTGTTGTGATTCATATATAAAGATGATTTTGGGAATAATATTTATATTATTTTGGATGTTCTGATATGGCCATGAAGCTGAAGGAGGTATTTGTGTTTTTTAAGTTAAAATATCAGAACAAACATCGGGGGATTTGATACCAACCACATTGGAATTCTAGATGAATTCAACAAGGTCACCATGGCAACTAGTATTTTTGTGTGTGTGTTTGTGTGTGTTAGGGATTCCCATGGAGGGATCACCCTTAAATGTGACCAAGGGTTTTTATGTATTTCTTTTATTTTTGTCCCTTTGTTTATGTTTGCATGTGTTTTTTTTGTGGTGCTTTTACCCCCTTCATTAACTATTAAATGGTGTGTAAATATTGTGAGTAATTATATTGTTAAAATAAATCAAATCAAATATGACAATAGAAAGTAATTAATAGAGTTGTTTTCCTTAAATTAAAGTGTTGTAAGAGATGTGTAAGTGATGTGTAAGTTAACTTTTGAGTGTGAAACACTCCACCTTCTTGGAAATTCGAAATTGTCCTTGGAGGCTGATTTTGGAGGAGTGTGGGACAACTTAAACTTGTTCCATACCTGTTAAATTTAATTACCAACCATACATACAGTTGGAGGGTTGAGATTAGACTTTTGTAATGCTTTTTGAGAAGGAAAATTGTAGGTTTTAATTACACTTTTCTTACATGATTTAATTTCAGTCCTTTGGGGTGTGGGCCAGATTTGAGTGTGTAAGTAAACTGTCATATTATTCACCCACCTATTTATTATGCTTTGGAGAATGAAGTTGAATTTGTGGGTTGGGGTTGAGGATGTGTGATGTGACATCCTACTTGGACCCACCTCATCATCTTTCCTTCTCTCTTCTATTAAATTTTAATTCCTTGCCTTGTTTGGGGGTTGCTTCATTCTTGGGAGAATTCCTTGCTATTTTGGGAGCCCTTTCTTTGAATTTTTTTTGGAAGATTGTTGCATGCTTATGCCTGGCTATTTTGGATTGCTTGCATTGGGATAAAGCTTTTTTTTGGAACTCGGGACAACTCCATCAGGGAGAGGTAGGAGCTTGGCTCTTGAAATGCTTCCTTTTTGTTTATGAAAATGTTATTGGGTGAATGTTTTGGCATGTTTGTGGGCTGTTGGGTAGATGGCCTAGGATTGGTGTAGGAGAAGAATATGGGGATATTTTGTGGGAGGCACAAGTGTGTTTAGGGAGGTATAAGGGTGGAGGTAGTTGGGATTTGGGTTCTACCTTACAAAGAAATAGCTTGCATTTCTTTACTCGTTATGGGGTGCCATAAGAGGTTTGGGGGAGACATAAGGACATGTTAGGGATTTGAAATGATATATATATATATATATATATACATACATATTTTGGTGGTTTGTTCCTAGGTGGTGATACCCATTTCCCTTTGGGAGGCATAAGCAGCATCCCCCATAGTTTTTTGCTCCTTTCGCTTGCTTGATGAAGCCTCAATAATGTGTGTCATGTTTTAATGTAGTTGTAAACTACATTTTGTTTTGGACTATGTTTTATTGTGATTATGCTACCTGTGTGTTTGTGGAATCTTATTGTTTCCATGAGTTGGATCACATCTTTTATTACATTATGGTTAGGTTGCGGTGGCCAATGAAGAAGGATGGCTTCTCCTCTTCATTGGATGTATTTTTTTGGTGGAGAGAATTTCCTTTCCCCTACTCTTGTTGTGATCAATTTGGAAGAATGAGAAATACGCACGTTAATATTCTGAAGCAAGGAGAAAAAGGGAAGTTTGATAGTCCCTTGTGAAATGAAAGTTTATTGCAACCATTCCCACTTGAAGTGGAGGAACTTGTAAATGTTTTGTAATATAAATATGTTGTATTGTTTATGAAAGTTGTATAGTGAGAAGTAAAATAAATAAAATATGTTTTTAGCCTTGAAAGAATGCGAAAGAATTGTATTATGTATGATGAATTCAAAGAATGAAGTAAAGTTTGTAAAGTTTGTATTTGAGAATCAATAAAGGATTGCAATACCTTTCTCAATTTGTGTTTTTGTTTAAGATTGAACATCTAAATGTGAATTGAAATCTCTGTTTGAAATAAGTAAATGCGTATGAAGGAAAAAGCATAACTCTATCTTTTCAAATGTGTAAGGATGGAAATCATAATCGTATTTTGGTTTTTGAATGGTTGGAAATAAATAAAATAAAATTATTATATTGGAATTGGAAGGATTACCTAGACTCAGATGATGAAAAATGCTATCTAGACCTTTTCAAACTTGATCTCTGTTTTATTTCTCAACTGGAAAATACTTTACCTTAAATGCACAAAACTTCAAACTTGCAACAATGAAATAATAGATTAAATGATTTAATAGAAATAGTGTGTCCCAAATGAATTCAATTGGACTTTATCATTAAAGGATAAATCCTTCAAAACCTTGTAAAATAAAGCTCAACCCTCTTATGGTCGTTTTCCAGTCAAGAAATGTAAAAGTTCAAATTGCAAATCAATAAGACAACTTGAATCTTGAAATCCTCCTTAAATCCATCTAGGAAAAATCATCCATGTCTATTTGAAATGTTGATATAGGAAGAATATCAAATCAAACAAATCTTATAAGTTAAGATTTACTTGTTCATGTAGTAAAAGCCTGTAGATCGTTTTCTTAAAATTGACCACTTAAAATTTATCAAAACTAAAAATTAATGATTCCCGAGTAAAGAGGACATCGAGATATTTTCATAAAGTCCTTGTTTCCCCTAAACCGAGTCCTCTATCAAAACTTATGGCCTTCTGAAGTTTTTTCTTCCTTGGCGTCAAAAAACAAAAATGGGGAAAAATTTCCTTGGCGGGTCCACAGGCCTGAATTTTTCCCTTAACACTTAGGAAAATTTTTGGGAAAATTTTTGTAATTTTCCCTACCACCCCGCCAACCCAAAGCCAATAAGATTGTGCCATGTGGCACCATGAGGTGTCATCAGACGGGCGGACCCCCTTTTTAAGCTCAGTGCTTAGGAAAATTTTTGGGAAATTTTTTCTAATTGTCCCTACCGGCCCATTGACCCGCAGCCAACCAGAGGCTTCCATGTGGCACCATAGGGGTGTCAATGGAGGGATGGATATCCTTTTAACTTAGCACTCCTAGAAATTTTTGGGAAAAAATTCCAAATTTTCGCCGCTGGCCCATAACCAATCAGGTGATGCCACATGACGTCACGAGGCATCGGTGGAGGAGTGGGTCCCATAGCCAATCAAGAGCCACCATGTGGCATCGTGAGGTGTCGATGGAGGCATGGGTAAATACTACCCTCTTAGCCCTTCAAGGTGTTAACCTAATTTTTCTCCCTACCACCATGCCTTCCCCGCATTGGTTTAGGAGACGCCACGTGTCCCTTGTGGACTTGTAGACCTGTGGGTGCACAGGCGTAAAATTGATTTTTTTCCCCCACGGGGGAAATTTTCCAAAAGTCTCCCTACAACCTGCCCTCCCACCCTTGGGGCAATTTTCCACCTCTGGCTCCGCAGGCATGATGTTGGGGAATATTTTCACCCCAAACCCCGCCAGCCCCATAACTTGAAAAATATGAGGAGTTAGGAGGACTTCTTTATATCAATGGAAAGGTGAGGAAATTTCCTATCCAATGGGAATAATTTAGGGAAATTTTTAATGTATTAAGTTTCATAAAAATAAAGTTGAACCTTTAAGTCTGTTAGAGAGTGGGTATGGTGAGGAATTACCCTCTGAACCTTATTGAACTTTCTAACCCGAGATTTTGGACCTTATGACCCCTAATAATTTTTAATGAAAGAAAAGAATGTTCTAGTGAATTAGAAGTGTTTTGGAACTTGTTAGTGGCAATTTTTGCTTTATAGCCTGGTTGTAGACTCTTTTAAAAAAAAATCCATAAATTTCCTAACTAATCGTAGGTTTTTCTTGGGTCTCAAGTGGGTTGTTTTTAGCGGGTGTTACAGTTGGTATCAGAGCAATGGTTTAAAAGCTTGGGCCATTAGGAAAACTATAAAAATTGAGACATGAACCTTAAACCTATCACACTTTTCAATCTAGAAAAAAACTTAGTATAGAGACTACATACTTTTAGTAAACATGGAAACTGAATAAAACTTAGAAAGAGGAACTAACTCTCACCTTGGTCTGTGCAGGAGGTGTAGACAGGACGAGGGGTATTTTCACATAGACCTAGACCTACCACAACTAGATCATGTTGTAGCAGCCATCCTACCCTATATTTTATAGACTTTTCAGGATGTTATTCTGCTCTATGCAGAGGATCAGTAGGGAGACGTGCAACCATACATGATAGAGTCTCTTCCATTGAGGGTTAGGTATCTCCTCAACCCAGCAAGGAGCATGGAGGAGAGAAATCCCATACAGAGTTAGCTAGAGCAAAGTTGCCATAGAGGGGATAGGGTGATTGAGTTTCAGGACATAAAGAGAGGTCTCAGAGCCCTAGGCTTAGGGATGAGCATACAGAGAGGCCTAGAGGCTGTCAGACCATAGCTGCAGATCACATCAGGGAGATCCTGAAGCTTCGATCATCCCATTATTCTAGTGACATAGGTGGATTTCAGGAAAAGGCCTGGTTGGTGAGCTTGAGCATATGCTCTAAGCTTTGTCCTTGTTCTAGAAACATAAAACCTCATGTTACAATCCATCTACTAAGGGATGAAGCTGGTGTTTTGTGGAGGACAGAGGAGAAAAATCTCCATGTTGGATCTAAGATAGTTACTTGGGAGCTGTTTGAGGAGCATTTTTGGAATAGAGACTTGTCACGGAGGTTCATACAATAGTGGATAGATGAGTTCCATGACCTCGGATAGGAATCTCTTACAGTGGCTGAGTATGAGAGTAGATTTTTGGATCTACTCCAATAAGTTGGTTACATTGAGGATGATCAGGTGCAGACCCAACAGGCTAGAGACTTAGTCTGGACCCACATATAGTAGATGTAGGACAACAGATTGAGGGGGTCAGTACCTATTCCTCATGGTGAACAAGGTTCAACACAGTCATCTTTAGACCACAGCAGCAGCAGTCCCGCCCACCTTATAGACCTCTAAAAAGATTTGATGCACAGAGAGGTCGGAGTATGGGGCCTCCTTCTAGGGGTCCCATCAGGACACAGGGTGCCTAAAGAGCTCACTTAACAGGATCTCACCAGTAGAGACCTCAGCAGACCATATCCGGATCATCAGGATCCACACCATAGACCTCCAAATACTGGTCAAACCTGCTACACAGGGGAAAGGATTAGGTGGTTGTTTTGGTTGTGGTCTTATTGGACATTTTTGGAGAGACTTCCTACAAAACCCTAATAACAAGGGTAAGACATAGATCTCAGAGCCTACGATTGGTGATATGGGGTGTAGTCATAGGATGTATGCAGTGGTCAAGAAACGTTAGGAAGAGCATGAGAGTACAGTTCTTGAGACTGCAGGTAACATTGGTGGTATTCCTACCTCCATTTTGTTTGATTCTAGTTCTTTTGATTCTTTTATCACACCATCTTTAGTAGAGTGATGTAATTTGGTCACAGTTAGGCAGGGTCATAGTTGGGATGTTGAGATGGATTCTAGAGCCAAGATCTCTGTAGACTGCTTATTTAAGGAGAGTGTGGTGAATTTGGGACATTTCACCACTACCTCGGATCTTTGTATCCTTTCTTTGGGCTCTTATGGAGTCATCTTGGGTATGGATTGGTTGTTTACACACAGGGCCATGATGGATTATTACCACAAGATTATATCTTATGTAGATGATTTAGGAATTGAGTCGGTGATTTCAGGTGTCAAGAGACCCATTTCTATTCGCCCCATCTCTTCTATGTAGATTAAGCGGTGCATGCGACGGGGTTGTCTGATGTATGCTATAATAGTCAGTGACCGATCAGAGGGTGGGTCTAGTGGACCATCGCCAGATAATCATCTCATTTTGAGATATTTTTCTAATGTCTTTCCAGGGAATCTACTGGGGTTACCATCCCCACGTGAGATTGATTTTCACAAAGATCTGGTTCTTGGAGTAGAGCCTATTTCACGAGCACCTTATCAGATGACCACTGCAGAGCTCTGTGAGCTAAAGTTATAACTTGAGGGCCTTCTAGAGAAATACCTTATCCATCCTAGTGTATCCCCTTGGGGTGCACCAATGATTTTTGTAAAGAAGAAGGATGGATCCTTGCAATTGTGTATTCATTACAACCAGCTAAACAAAGTAACGATCAATAATCGTTATCCCCTTCCATGCATTGATGATTTATTTGATCAGATGAATGGAGCCACAAATTTCTCTAAGATAGACCTTAATTCAGGTTACCATCAGCTGAGGATTTCAGAGGCATAAATTCATAAGACTACTTTCCATACGAGATATGGCCACTATGATTTCATAGTGGTGTTGTTTTGTTTGACTAATGCCCCCGTAGTTTTTATGAGTTTGATGAATGGGGTATTTAGGACCTTCTTAGATCACTTCGTGCTCATCTTCCTTGATGACATATTAATTTACTCTCGTATGCATGAGGAGCATGAGTAGCACCTACACCAGGTTCTTTAGTGTCTTCATGAGCAATTGCTTTACGAGAACTTGGAGAAGTGTGCATTATTTCAGGAAGAGGTGCAATATTTGGGTCATATAATTTCTGGGGAAGGTATCACCATTAATCCTTCCAATATTAGAGCTGCTTTGGATTGGCCGACACCCACTACTATGACTGAGGTATGCAGCTTCATGGGATTAGTAGGTTACTATCGGAGATTTGTTGAGGACTTCTCTTGGATTGAACACCCCATCACTTCCATCCAGAGGAAAGGGAAGAAGTTTTTTTGGTGTAGACAGGTGCGAGTAGGCCTTTAGTAAACTGAATTAATGTCTCACTACAACACCTATTCTTGAATTTCTAGACCCATAGGGTGATTTCTTTTTTTTACAAATTCTTCTCTAGCTAGGCTTGGAGGTGTGTTGATGCAGGAGGGTAGAGTAGTGGCTTTTGAGTGTCCCAAACTCAAATATTACGAGCTTAATTATGCGACTCGTGATCTTGAGCTTGTGGAAATTATGCATGCTTTGGTTTGATGGAGGCACTTTCTTCTTAGTCAAAGATTCATACTTAGAATAGATCACTTGATTCTTTTCCATCTCTTCATGTAGCCCAATCTCAATGCTCGTCAGCAACGTTGGATGGAGTTGCTTTGCGAGTATGATATGGAGATAAAAAATGTGAAAGGAATGGAGAATGTGGTGGCATACAATCTCAGCAGATAGATACATGTGGCTATGGCAACCTTAATGAGAATAGATTTGCAGAGCAGGATTCTTTAACAACTTTCTTAGTAGGATTCTTTAGCATCTTTCTCTTGATAGCTTCTACATTGCAGTTCAAGCAGAGATTGAATCTCAGAGACCCCTCAAGCGGAATTTTGAGGGTTTTTCCCCACAGGAAGATGGCCTTCTCAAGCACAGAGGTCATATTTATGTTCCCATAGATGGAGGCTTGTAGTAGGAAATTTTGGCAAAGGCACATCATGCACCCTATTCAACCCATCCTTGGGTGAAGAAGATGCACGTCACCTTGATACAATTGTACCATTAGAGAGGACTTCGTAGAGATGCGGCTCAGTTCGTGTCACAATGTTTAGAATGCCAGAAAGTAAATGTCGAGCATCAACATCCAGCTAGCTTTCTCTTTCCTCATGCTATCCCAGAATGGAAGTGGGACACCATTTCCATGGAATTTATTGTTGGGCTACCAATGTCGAGATATCACCATGAAACCATCATGGTCAAGGTTGATAAATTGACAAAATTGGCTCACTTTTCTTCGATGAAGACCACTTATACAGCTAGTGCAGTGGCACGAGTATACTTGGACGATACTTTTAGGTTGCACGGGATTCCATGAAAGATCATTAGTGGACAGGATTCCATGAAAGATAATTAGTGGCTACAATCCAATGTACACTTCCCATTTTTGGACTACCATGCAACATGCCCTCGGGACAAAGATGAATTTCAATATAACATATCCCCTTGAGATAGATGGACAGAAAGAGCAGCTGAATTAGATTTTAGAGGAAATGCTCAGGATGTACGTGATGGATCAGCAGTCTACATGGGAGGAGTACCTATAGTTGGTGGAGTTTTTTTTCTACAATAATAGTTTTTAGAGTTCTATAGGCATGGCTCCCTTTCAGGATTTGTATGGTAGAGAGTGTAGAACACCTATCAGTTGGGACATGTTAGAGGACAAGGTTTCTCTTGGACCAGCCTTGTTGTAAGACATTGAGCAACAGGTGGCATTGATTAGAAAGAGACTGTAGGAGGCACATGACAGGTAGAAGAAGTATACAGATCAACATAGGACCAACCAAATTTTTAAAGTGGGCATGAAGGTGTTCCTTCGTCTCAGGCCACATAAGAGCCCTATCCATTATGGAAAAGGTTCTAAGTTAGCTCCTAGATTCTTGTGTCCTTTTGAGATCTTGTAGCGTATCGGCCCTTTGGCTTACCATCTAGCATTTCCACCCAGCTTGTCTCACATACAAGATGAGTTTCATGTTTCAGTTCTTAGGAGATATGTTGTAGATCCTTCTCATGTGTTAGATTGGACATCATTACAGGTGCAAGATCAAGGGAATGCGATGGTGGATCCTATTCACAACCTAGAACGCAAGACCCTGGGCGTTTGACGCAGAGAGATTGATCAGGTCCAGGTGCAATGGGACAAATATGATGAGACAACATCTACATGGGAGGATGCTACTTTGCTACGAGTTTGGTTTCCACTTTTGTTCCAGTGACTTCTAGGAGGAAGTCAAGTCTAAGGGGAGGGGGATGTAGTGCCCACTTCCCTTTGACACCTTTTGATACTAATCATGATACTGTTGATTATATTATAGACATGATTATGGACCTTATTATAGTAGGATGATAGGTGTAGATCATCGATTATGGTTGACTTGATTTATTTATGATGCATGATGATTATTAGAGGCATTTTGGATGTTGATGATGGTATATTATTTGACATGGTTATATTATGTATCTTGTGCGAACTTGTGATATCTGGATATTGTGAGTAGACCTAGAAATGGAAATTATTGGATGATGATATTGTTATTGAGTAAAATTTCAAATGATATTTTTAGATTGCTTTGTTGTTGTGATTCATACATCTAAATGATTTTGGGAATAATATTTATATTATTTTTTATGTTCCTATATGGCCATGAGGCCGAAGGAGGTATTTGTGTTTTGCAGGTTAAAATATCACAACAAACATTAAGGGATTGGAGACCAACCACATTGGAATTCTAGATGAATTCATCAAGGTCACCATGGCAACTAGTATTTGTTTGTGCGTGTTTGTGTGTGTTAGGAATTCCCATGGGGGGGATCACCTTTAAATGTGACCAAGGGGTTTTATGTATTTCTTTTATTTTTGTCCCTTTGTTTATGTTTGCATGTGTTTATTTTGTGGTGCTTTTACCCCCTTCATTAACTATTAAATGGTGTGTAAATATTGTGAGTAATTATATTGTTAAAATAAATAAAATCAAATATGACACAAGAAAGTAATTAATAGAGTTGTTGACCTTGAATTAAAGTGTTGTAAGAGATGTGTAAGTTAACTTTTGAGTGTGAAACACTCCACCTTATTGGAAATTTGAAATTGTCCTTAGAGGCTTGTGGGACAAGTTAAAATTTTCCCATACCTCTTAAATTTAATTACCAAACATACCTACAGTTGGAGGGTTGAGATTAGAATTTTGTAATACTTTTTAGAAGGTAAATTGTAGGTTTTAAATGCACTTTTCTTAGATGATTTAATTTCAGTCCTTTGGGGTGTGGGTTGGATTTGATTGTGTAAGTAAACTGTCATATTATTCACCCACCTATTTATTATGATTTGGAGAATGAAGTTGACTTTGGGGGTTGGGGTTGAGGATGTGTGATGTGACATCCTACTTAGACCCACCTCATCCTCTTTCATTCTCTCTTCTATTAAATTCAAATTCCTTGCCTTGTTTTGGGGTTGCTTCATTCTGGAGACTTTATTCTTGGGTGAATTTGTTGCTATTTTGGAAGCCCTTGCTTTGAAGAAGTTTTTGGAAGATTATTGCATGCTTGTGCTTGGTTGTTGTGGATTTCTTTCATTGGGATAAAGCTTTTTGTTTTTGAACTTGGGAATAATCCATCATGGAGAGGTAGAAGCTTGGCTCTTGAAATGCTTCCTTTTTTTTTTTGAAAATTTTATTGTGTGAATTTTTTGGCATGTTTGTGGGTTGTTGGGTAGATGGCCTAGGAATGGTGTAGGAGAAGACTATGGGGTTATTTTGTGGGAGGCACAAGTGTGTTTAGGGAGGTATAAGGGTGGAGGGAGTAGGGATTTGGGGTCCAACTTACAAATAAATAGCTTGCATTTCTTTACTCGTTACGGGGAGCCATAAGAGGTTGGGGGAAACATAAGGAAATGTGAGGAATAAGGGGTACTTAGGGGAGGCATAAGGGCATGTCAAGGATTTGAAATGATATAGACACACACACACACACACACACACACACACACACATATTTTAGTGGCTTGTTCCCAGGTGGTGATACCCATTTCTGTTTGGGAGGCATAAGCAGCATCCCCCATAGTTTCTTGCTCCTTTGACATGCTTGATGAAGCCTCAATAATGTGTGTCATGTTTTAATGTAGTTGTAAACTACATTCTATTTTGGAATGTGTTTTATCATGATTATGTTGCCTTTGTGTTTGTGGAAGCCTGTTGTTGCCATGAGTTGGATCACATCTTTTATTGCATTGTGGTTGGGGCTCGGGGGCCAATTAAGAAGGATGGATTCTCCTTTTCATTGGATGTCTTGGTTGGGTAGAGAGCATTTCCTTTCCCCTACTCTTGTTGTGATCAATTTGGAAGGATGAGAAATACGCACGTTACTATTCTAGAGCAAGGAGAAAAGAAATAGTTTTATAGTCCCTTATGAAATGACAGTTTATTGTGACCTTTCCCACTTGAAGTGGAGAAACTTGTAAATGTTTTGTAATAGAAAGATGTTGTATTGTTTATGAAATTTGTATAGTGAAAAGTAAAAGAAATAAACTCTATTTTCAGCCTTGAAAGAATGTGAAAGAATTATATTCTTTATGATGAATTTGAATAATGAAGGAAAGGTTGTAAAGTTTGTGTTTGGGAATCAATAAAGGATTGTAATACATTTCTCAATTTGCATTGTTTTTTAAGATTGAACATCTAAATGTGAACTGAAATCTCTATTTGAAAGAAGTAAATGTGTATGAAGGAAAAGCAGAACTCTGTCTTTTGAAATGTGTAAGGCTGGAAATCATAATCATATTTTGGTTTTTGAATGGTTATAATTGTATCAAATAAAGGTATTAGATTAGAATTGGAAGGAATTCCCATACTCAGATGATAAAAAATGATAAATAGACCTTTTCAAACTTGATCTCTTTTTTATTTCTCAACTGGCAAATACTTTACCTTAAATACATAGTTAAAACCTGCAACAATGAAATAATAGAATAAATTATTAAATAGAAGTAGCGTGTCCTAAATGAATTCAATTAGACTTTAGCATTTAAGGATAAATCCTTTGAAACCTTGCAAAATCGATCTCAATCCTCTTACATTCGTTTTTCTGTCAAGAAACATAAATTTTCAAATTACAAATCAATCAGTCAAATTGAATCTTGAAATGCTCCTTAAATCCATCTAGGAATAATCTTCCATGTCTATTTGACATGTTGAGAGAGGAAGAAGATCAAATCAAACAAATATTATAAGTTAAAATTTATCAGTTCATGTTGTAAAAGCTAGCAGATCATTTTCTTAAAATTGACACCTTAAACTTTATCAAAACTAAAAATTAATGATTCTTGAGTAAAAAGGACGTCGAGATATTTCTAGAAAGTCCTCGTTTTTCCTAAACAAAGTCCTCTATCAAAATATTTGTCCTTCTAAAGGTTTTTCTTTCTTGGCGTGAAAAAAAAAATTGGGAAAAATTTCCTTAGCGGGCTCGGGGCTAGAATTTTTCCCTTAGCACTTAGGAAAATTTTTGAGAATTTTTTTGTAATTTTCCACACTTCCCTGCTAGCCCGCAGCCAATCAGAGGATTCCTCGTGGCCCCACAAGGTGTTGGTATATGGTCGGACCCCTTTTTTAAGCTTAGCACTTAGGAATTTTTTTAGGAATTTTTTTTCTAATTATCACCGCCGACCCGCAGCCAATGAGATGCCACCACGTGGCACTACGAGGTGTCAACAGAGGGATGGATCTACTTTTAACTTAGCACTCTCAGAAAAATTTGGGAAAAATTTCCAAATTTTCCCCACTGACCTGGAATCAATCAAGCGCTGCCACGTGGTGTCACGAGGCATTGGGGGAGGAGCGGGTTCCTTTTTATCTTTTTATGTTTCGGAAAATTTTAGGAAAATTTTCCAATTTTTCCCCACACCCTGCCAGCCCACATCCAATCAGGAGCCATCATGGGGCATCATGAGGAGCCGGTGGAGGTGTGGGTAAATGCTACCCTCTTAGACTTTTGGGGTGTTAACCTAAGATTTCTCCCCACCTCCCCGTCTTTGCTGTGTTGACTTAGGAGACGTCCTATTTAAGAAAAATCAAGCTGAACCTTTAAGTCTGTTAGAGAGTGGGTATGGGGAGGAATTACCCTCTGAACCTTATTGAACCTTCTAACCCGATATTTTGGACCTTATGATCCGTAGTAATTGTTAATGAAAGAAAATTATGTAATATTGAACTAGAAGTGTTCAAGAACTTGTTAGTGACAGTTGTTGCCTTGTAACCTGGTTGTAGACTCTTTTAAAAAAATATTATTCCATAATTTTCCTAACTAATACTAGGTTGTTCTTGGGTCTCAAGTGGGTTGTTTTTAGTGGGTGCCACATCAATAGTCTATTTTCTCTAAATGTAGTGTCCCTAATGGAACTCTGTCTAAAGAGTATGTTGGTCTAATCCAAGCTACACAACTAGTTAAAGAAGAGGAACAATAAGTTCCAAGCCCCATTGAAGAGGAGCGGCTGGGAGAGATCAAATCAGAGATGAAGTGAATCAGTGAAGAAAGTATCATTGGAGATTGTTTACTTTCATCTCAATGGCCTAATTTGATTGATGAACCCATGATGGAGGAGGACCATATAGTTTTAGAGGCTCCAAGTGTGGAGTAGGCCATAGAAGAACCTTCATTTCTTCCTCCCACTTCATACCCTTTAGGCTCTAATGTTGAAGAAGAGTTTGAGATTTCAAACTTCATGTTTGAAGAAGAGGAGGACCATGGTGAGCAAGTTTCAGATGAGGAGGAAACCATGGAGGAGGTAGAGCACATGTAGTAGGACAATAAGGAGGCAGATTATCTGTCAGAATTGGAAGATTACTTTGATGGAGAGGAGCCCAAGGAGATCACATAATTTTCTCCTCCATCATCCACCTTCCAAGCACATGAGCCTACTACCATGAAGGAGAAAATTCATGTACAACAAACTACACTTCATAGTAGTCCTCTAGAACCAAGGTTGGAAGATATGAATCTTCCATGTTCTTCATAGAAGAAGGATGAGAAAAGGAAAGAGGATGTCATCATCTCTCTCACACCATTCATTCAAGAAGGTCCAGAAGAATTATCCATTCTTGGAGTTAAAATTTAGAGCCATGAGCACATTCAAAGGATGAGGCTATGCCCAATCAGGTACTTGGCTTCATTGGAGCCAAGGGACAAGTCAAAACAAGTCATGCCTATTTCAGGGCATGAGGATGAGTACCAAAGTACCAAGGGTCATCATCAACACCTCCACGAGTTCAATGCCAATCAGACTGAGGAGGTATTTTTGGTTCATATTGATACCTTGATGATTTGGGTGGAGGATTGGCTTAATGTAAAATTTTCACTCATCTAAGAAGCCATATTCAGTGACAAACCATTTACATGGCTGCCCATTTTGAGAAAAGGAAGCTACTTCTCCCTGCCAGTTGTAGGATTTGTTTGAGTCCCTTTTCTCTCTAGTTAGTATAGGAGTAGGAGTAGATTTATTTTTCAGCAGAAGAAGTGCTTGTGCACACTCTGCATGTCTCATTTGAGGCATGTATGATTTTTATCTTTGTACATAAGTTTTGTTTGTATTGC
Source organism: Taxus chinensis (assembly GCA_019776745.2). NCBI lineage: Eukaryota > Viridiplantae > Streptophyta > Pinopsida > Cupressales > Taxaceae > Taxus > Taxus chinensis. The sequence continues at coordinate 179,978,599 of CM034152.1, read as the reverse complement.
TCCAGAGGTGTGGAGGCCAGGCCTTTCAGTATTCATGACAAAGAGACCCATAATTACCTGTAATATTTGCTAGTTTCAAATAAAACACAAATACAGAGCAACTAAAATCGAATTCAAGAGATTCCATTCTCAGAAATAGGTAAAGCCCCAGTGGGGCGAGTTCAGGGTCAGGAGGATGCAAGCAATCAGGGAGAAGTTCAAAAGAAAAAAGGATTAGTATCAGGCTATCATTCTCAACTCCATGCCCAATGGATGCTTCGAGGCTATTGATACCTTCATCTAGAAGGAAGATGTCCCCCTGAGTTGCCAAATTGTTATCTATATTTCACCCCTCTGGAAAAATGAATAAAAAATGACCATTCACAGAAAATATAAGGGTCATCTTTGTCATGCAAGGCATATTTCAAATCTGATAATTGATCCAAAATACGATGAGTAGGTAGACTCTAAAATGAAGAAGTGGGGTGTGCGAAGGATCAAACGACCCCACACAGAAGAAATCTAAGGATTGCTTCCATCACATGAGCCCACATTTCAAATCTAATGACCTTTTTGTAGATGGGCTTGAGAATGGAGAAGCAGGTTTGGCTAAGGAGGAAAACTGTGTTAGAAGAAACTAAAGGCTCAAAGCAAGAAAGTGGGGAAAGGATCAAAGGTTTCGGGCTTCATAAATGATTCAGAGTGAGCCTAAATTGGCTAAGTATGGAGGGGATGGTGGAATATTCCACATACCTCATCGATGCATCTCCAAATTGTAAATCCAAAAGTAAAGAATCAAATGAGTGTGGGCTCACCACGTATTCCAAGTTAAAAAGTGGGAAAAAGCGGGCCCAAATTGGCAATTAAAAAATCGCAAACTAGCGGAAGCTGCCACATATCCAAATGGTGCACCTTCAAGGGACGAAGACAAAGCCAGAGACCAAAACAAGCACCAAGCCTCCACGTGCCTAGGGACCAAAAAGGGGAGGGGGCCTAAAACTACTGAGTATAGAGATCCAGCGGATGACAACACGTGTTGCATCAGTGTAAATTCAAAGCCACACCCAAAGTACAAACTCAGATGAGCGTAGACATTCCATGTGTCACAAGTTCAAAAGGATATAGATTCAAGGGTTGAATAGTCAAAATGGGGTAGAGCCAATGAAATGTGCCAAGTGTCAGCATGGTGCTACTTCAAAAGTAAAATTTGGATCCAGTTTCCAAGAAAACGTGAAGCCTCCATGTGTCCAGTGTTAGACTAATGGCCTCGCCAAGAAAAAGAGACTTAACCAAAATACAACGGAATAGAGAAACCCATGGAAGGTGTCACGTGTCTCTTTGGTGCATCTTCAAAAGGAAAATCTAGAAGTGGTCCCCAAGCTAGCGCCATCTCGCCACATGGCCATGTTCAAAAGTCGAAGTGGGAACATGGGTCGTTAGAGGTAGTTTGAACTTTTTGCCCCGAGAAGGAGTAAAGTGAAAAAATAAGTTGCACCTCTGCTGACACCTAGAGGACCCATGTGTGAAGCCTAGATTGCAAGTGGGAAGGCAAGCCTTGGATTGATATTTTTCCCAATTGGAAAAAGTGGACCGTCAGGCCCAAAGATGGTTTTTTGGAAAAATTAATTGCAGGGCTATAGGCCATTTTTGAATTTTGTATTTTTAAGTGTCAAAAGGCATAAAGCAAGTTTCAGGCCCGTGGACATGTTCTGCTAACTCATTTTCTTGATTTTTGTACGGACTTGACTCAAACATTCAAATGGGCATATCTTTTGATCTAGTGCCCAAAATTCAACTAAATTTGAACCTTTGGAAAGGTATCGAACTCATCTATGCCATAGGAGAATGAAAATTTACTTTTGACGAGGTTAGGTGGGTGAAAAATGGGAAAATGTATTTCATTCCATCAATGCAGAATCTGATTACTTCAACTATAAGATTTTTTTTAATTTGATTTGACGCTCTTCCTACTTGAACACGCCGAATAGACATAAGGAACCAGACTTGATAGATTATAGGTGGATTCATGGTGTGGCATTGAGAGATATTGGTTGAGCTTTCGGAGCAGGATTCAATGCGTCGCAGGAGTTTTTGGAGCATAGTTTTATTTTCCCTCCTCTCTCTCTTATTCTTTCTATATATTGTACAGGAGGGGCACATTCAAATGGTTGTTAATCTATTCTCTTATGCCCCCTATCTCTTTCTTCCTTAGGGTAGAACACGGAGCCTAAGCCTCCATTCATGGCTCTTTAATGGAATTTCCTTGCCTCTTTCCCATTAATGATGTACTGTGTAACTTTTTTTGAGCCATAGGATATGTTTTGTTATGCATCTATCCATCCTTGGCTCATTTTATTGTCTCTTCTTACCTCTCATCGTCGTAGGGTATACTATGCATATTCTGATTTTTGTTGCAGGTTCTGGGAGTTGTGCTTAATGAGTCTTAGAGTGGTGTTCTATGTGAATCTATCTCTGGTATGTGGTGCATCTTTTTCACCCTCTCCTCTTCTCACCTCTCTCCACTTCAGGAAGTTTAGATCTATGATCAGCCACTTCCATTTCTGGTGTATCACCACTTAGTGTAGGCTTTCTTTCACCCTCTCTCTCTCTCTCTATCCCCTTGGAACTGTTAGATTAGGATAGAATAGGTTCTGCTTGCACTGGAGTAGCTTGTGGCAGGTAGATTAGGAAACAAGAACTGACTTTTCCGAAGGTCTATCTTAAGTTTTGCAAGTACCAAATCTTGAGAGATGGTCCCATGTTTTGCAATCACACTGAATGCCCCACTCATAACCAAGTCATTCAAGGGTGTTGTGATTCTACACTAACAAATGCCACACCCAAATATACCAGAAATCTTAAACTTATAGCGTGACCCCTGGTAATGTAGGATACCATGGAGAACCTAAACCAAGATGTTTGAACTCATTAAATTCCTTTTTGAGTCCATTTCGAATCCTATTTAGCTTATCAGGAATTAAAAGCATAAAACTAGATTATACATTGAATACACAATATTAATATTCATTCATTTTCATGTGGAGAAGGTTACACATATATAGGAAATACCACATCTATAATTAGGGAGGTTGGTTTAGCAACTCCTCCATCTCCCTCAACCTATTTAAGTGTGTGGTTATAACAACCACTATTCACATAAATCATCTATAACTCATTATATAACTCTCATTAATTTAATGGAGAACTAACAATATAATTTTGTAACAATCCCCCCCCCTTAGTGTGAACATGGGGAAAACCTGCCTTTGTATTTGCACCTACTCATGATCTGGTGATTTTCACAAGATGATCGCCAACCTCAAGGATGGTTTTGCGAATGGTTGACCAAAAACTTAGAATGGTGGTTTTGCAATTGGTTTACCACAAACCACAAAGTGATCATTTTGCGAATGGATTACCAACAACCAAGAATGGTGGTTTTTCTATTGGTTTACCACAAAACACAAATGAAGGTTTTTAAGTGGTTTACCTACAACCACATCATGATATGCCCAATACTATTTTCAGCTCTAATCACATCTCACTGCAAGGAATAACATAGGAAATTATGTTGAAATTTTTTGCTCATACATACATAGAAAAAGATGACACAATGGAAATGGAACATTGGATCATGTTCCCCCCCTCAATGTGAAATTTCCACTTATTGAAAACTACAAATTGTACCATACTGGAACCACTAAAATCAAACTGCACACACACACACATTTCAACAAAGATGATCTACGGTCCCATCGTTGGCGACTGACGAGAGGTCATTGAATGAACTCCAACCTCTAATACCTCCAGTCTCAGGTGGATCTTCTGCTAACTCAATCGATTGTGATCATGGGGGCCTTGAACGTCAGATTCCACCGAAAATGCATTCGTAAGGAAAAAAAAAATTATACTTTTACAATTTTGACAATTTTCCTAATAATCACCTAAATGACAAAAACAAAAGGACACAAATATATATTTTAAATTTTGACTCTGACTATTTTGACTTTTAACATATAACTTTGACAAAATGATTACTAACACATAAAAAGTAATAATTAATTACTTTTCTCAATAATGATGACACTATGACACTTAATGACTCTTAATAATACAATTGACCTCAATGTTGACACTTTTAATAAAGATGATAACTAAACCATACTAATAATGAACTTAAATCATTAAGTTTTAATATATACAAAATCATAGAAAAGACCTTTATTTTTTGACTCTTATGGAAAATATGAAATACGGAAAATAAAACAAATATAACTATTGACTATAATTTAACAAAATAAAACAATACGTACTTTTTTTTTAACTTCCACTTTAAAAGCATGGAAAAATTGAGACTTGAATAACTAAATACCTAAACACACACACTCACAAAACAATAATAAGAAATATACATATATCACTTTTTTTAAAGTGGTTTTGAAAACTTATCTCTAGTGAAGGAAATATTTGTAAGTAGTTTGACTGCTACCATCACTGTTAATTTGAAATACTTCCACTTCCAATGGTTGGCCTCTTCAAGTAAGAGCAGATTTGATTAGTATTAAATTTTTTTTTGAAAATAATCGACTCACATAGGCTGATTTGAATGGAGGAATTTGTTTCATACAAAGTGGAAGACAGGATAGATCAACTTTTCAAAAGTGAATCTAACTGATAATTTACGTAACATTCAAAAAAATCTCTATTTACACAAACTTACGAGCATTTATTTTCATTCTGCACCAGAACAGTTTTCCACAACCTTCATTAAAATGTAATGATCTATAAGTAAAAATAACTTGCATATTTACTCTATATTTTGAACAGTCATTGTGCCACTTCTTCTTTATTTTAGATCTAAACACCTACTGCAACTGATCTTGGCCTAGATAGATGCCAATATGGAGAATGAATTAAGGCACACTGTAAAAATGGATATTCATTGTGACTGTCAGAATAAACAAATATGTGTACTATTGTAAGATCGAAATCAAGACTTTGATTCTTTAATGAGATATTGTGGAATTTTGACGTGATTGGAGACAACAAAACTCTCCAAAGTACATCTGGATCTCAAGAAAAATGCAGTGCTTTAGGCATAAATATAAGTATGATACAATTGTGCAGATATACAAAGAAAACTCATAGAAAAGACTTCAAGACTCTCATTGGAGAAAACCTATCTCTGATACCAAATGAAAGCATAAAACCAGATTATACGCTGAATACACAATATTAATCTTCATTCATTTTCATGCAGATAAGGTTACACATATATAGGAAATACCACATCTATAATTAGGGAGGTTGGTTTAGCAATTCCTCCATCTCCTTCAACCTATTTACATGTGTGGTTATAACAACCACTATTCTTGTAAATCATGTATAACTCATTATACAACAACCCTCACTAATTTAATGGAACACTAACAATTTAATTTCCTAAAAGGAACTTGGGGTGACATGCTATTTTTAATAAAATTTGATCAATTTTGACTTACGGTTTCTGCTTAGTTTGATTGAAATTAAAAACCATCATTGCCTACCTCTAGAATTCCAACAGAAGACTTATAAGGAACATTCATTTCAAAAAAAAAAATTGGAGGAACAATAGAATGAGAGGGGGGGAATCATTCTATTAAAACTTTAAACCATTTCAATTCATCATTTATTACAAATCAAATAACCATTCAGCCATACAATAATGATATGTGTTTTTTTAAAGCATTGAATACACCATACAAAAGAAAAAAACCAAGATAGTACACAAGAATAAAAAATACATTTGGAAAACATTTAAGGGGAAGAAAACCCATTGAAATTTCATTTATATTATTCACAAAAAAGAAATTTAGTGAAGCACCAACTTCACAAGGAGCAACAACCCTTAGTTTGGGAGAGTACTAACCCTAGAAGGAACACCAACCCCTAATTTAGTGAATCACCCATTCCACAAGGAGTATAAAATGCCCTAGGATGAAAAAGAACAAACTCATCCACCTAAGTATGTTTGATCTCTGATTTTTATGCTGCCACAACTAATGGAGATAACTCATTTAGCTCATAAACCCTTTCTGAAACCCTATGTCTTCAATCTCGCATAAAATATTCTTATTTATCAACTTTTCATGGCTCTAAAACCTTTATCTCATGTCTTAAATCAGTATTCAGTCTGTCATTCTCTTCCCTATCCTTAAATCATGCACAAATACCTTTAAAACACTTCTACATGGGTCACACTTTTCCCTCCAAGAGCACTATTTGAAAAATGAACCAAACAAGCACTTGAATATGATTTAATTCCTTCAAACTACCCATAGGTCAGTCCTAAACCTTTTTTAGGACCAATGAATCATAATAAAATCTGATAAATTTTATTACAATAGTGACATATGACCCAAGTAGGTCAATTTAGCCAAAAATCACTTTTCATGCACAAACAAGCCTCAAAACCCTACCATTGGAATGCAAAAAATATCCTAACACCAAAACTATTTTTAGAAAATATTTAAAAATATCCATACATTTTTAGAAATAAATTTAAACATAATCCACGATTTCAATTATCATGAAAAAATCATATTATTTTGTTTAATTGGCCTAGTGAGTAATTGCCTTCAATAAACACATGTTTCTAGCACCCTGACTTCACCTTTTGGATTCAAGATCATCAAAGAGAACCTCAAATATGAAATTAGATATCTTTATGGAAATTATATAACCTTTATAAAAATTTTAAACAAGTTAGAGATGATGAAACATCCATTGGTTCAAACTACATCAAAGTTTTCCTTCACTAAACAAAGCTTCATAAAAATCAGTTTCCAAAAAGCAACTGGTTAACACCCTTCCTAACACTTTCAAGACCTCAGAATGAATTCATTGGATTCCAAATTCATTCATAATTACATTATAGGGGATATAAATAATTACCCAATCCATATCATGTTGTAACCAACTAAAATTATTAACAAAATCAGTTATGTCCTCGAAAGCCATAAATCGTCTTGTCCAAAAATTGACCTGGAAACCATATCAAAAATCATCATTTTGATACAAAATTATATCAATATAAATATATATGAATCCTATTTCCAACCCAACTTTAATAACCTCCTAACTTCTCCTGTAGCTCTTGCAATGTCTATTTTACTAAAGATTACTTTTAACTACCCCAAAACTACCCTTTGACCAGTCAACCTAAATGAAGCACATTTGACCATTAAAATGCATCATAATGACCTGAAACCTATTTGGACATCAATAAAAACTCACATACTAAAAACAATGTCCATTTATTTTTCAACTCCTTTGGAAAATCTATTCCCAAACTAAACTTCTTCAAAAAATGACCTGTTAGAGTGTCGTCCTTTCATCACAATAAGTTCTACCATAAATTTATGGAAATATAAAGGATTCCTATACATTTTATAATAATCATACATGCACTACGAAGAAAAAATGGACAATTAGGAAGAAAATCTCTCAAACCACTTTCAAGATAGGGTTTCAAACTCATCATAAGTTGTTTACCTTTTAAACATTCGTACCTAAAAACATGATCATGAAATGAAATCAATAGTTTTTTGAAAGATTTACAACTAACGTAAGAAGATATTAAAAATATAATAGGTCCCCATGTAAAGCACATAGTTCATAACAAACATCAAAAGGTCCAATTCCGTAAAAAAAACACACTGTAACTTTCTTGGTTTCACCAAAACATGCATAATTTACAAAATATTCAACATCTTAACCTGAAATTTGGCACGAAGAACCATGAAAAAATTATAAAACTATCCATGCTCACCATATATCCCATATAGCTCTCATACTATCTAGCTAATCTCATTTACATGTGTAAAACTACCTTTTTCTCACTTATAGCTTCCTAAGTACTCTGTAAATGCATCAAACCACTGAATACACACATGAAACTGACCATAAACATTAGGTAAACTATCATAACATTGTTCCCATCCTCCACTACAACTTATTTTTTTATAAAACTCATATCTCTATCTCATTATTCTTGTTATAGGGCTAGAAACAAGCTTGGAATGACATGATTCAATGTCAAAAATTCATGACTTAACCATGATGAGTCAATAAATAAACTTAGACACCTATAACACACCTCATGGAATATGAATGAACTCATGAAAGCCTACAACCAACTATAGAGAGCTAAAATAGTGACTTAGATCACTTAACCATGCATTAGGAATAAGATGAACTCACTAAAACTTGACATTACCAATACACCTTCATGTTTGACCACTGAATGACACCACATGGAAATGCCTATAACACAATGAAACCATTTTCCATCAATGAAAACACTAAACCATAATGGACAAAAATCTGCCCCTTTATCACTGATGGCAACCAACACAACAGACACACTAATCGACCTCATTCCCATGTTTTTGATGCTTCTCTCCCCTTTTTTCATCTATGAAAAAGGATACTATGACTCCTAGACATGAAAAATGACAAAAAAATATAATAAAAATTGAAACAATGCTAAATAATTGACTTATTTAACCAATAGCTTCCCCTTGGAATGAAATCTCTCTTCTCTAACTCTAACAACAACATATGAAGATCCTCTTGGACCTAAAAAAAATTCCCCTGAGAATGATACACCTTACCTTTTTCTTCATTCAGGGAAAAATATCTCTCTCTAGGTGTCTTTGCATGCTTAAACTATCATTTTGCCACTAGATTCATCATGCCAAGCTTTCAGACCACTTATCCCTGAACTACACATTCACTCAAATTTTTACTAACTCCTCAAGATTATAGACATTCATAAAGTACATAAAACTCATTCTCATCACTTCCCCTATGAATTTATAGTCCTAATCACACTGAAAGTGAAAAAATTTAGTCTCTTACCTTGTTTGATTTCCATGGATAAGGATCATTCATTTCATAATAGTTCTGAGACACTTCTTCAGTAGTTTCAATCTTTTTCACGTTATCACAATCTCCTTTAAGTTAAAAGACATTCTCTTGGGAATCATAGACCTATTGATCTTCCTTTTTAAGTTCTTTAAGAACTTAGGAGACCTATATTATGATCAAATTGACGTCATGACTTGAGATTTCCTTCAATAAAAATAGACCACCCTCTATCCTTTTCCATGATAAGAACACTTACAAACCTGTTCTAAATCAAATTATCTCATCATTATCTTCACACAAACATCTGGTTCTTCTTGATATCATAACCAGTTGATTGAGATTCATAACAAAGTTTTCTAACATCACAAGCTTATTATAAACCATAATGACTTGTATCAAACATTTATACGGCACTAAAACTCATCAAAGTTTTTTCAATCACTACACCAGCCCTATTATTCCATTTCTAAGCTCTAAGAAAAACCATTCCTAGTCACAAAATCATACAAACTTCCTTTTTCACACTATAACTATTTTAACATGAATTAATTCCTTCTAGTTTAGGTCAACTAACTCCTTATACCATCTTTTGATAACATTTCATTATAGTGCAAAAACCTGACTGTGTACACTCTTTCTAGGTTAATGAGTTAACTAAAACTATTAAATTTGTTAACACCCCTACTTGGAGCCGTTGAGAACACTATAGCTCATCAATAACCACTGTACTATTCTAATATACATAATTACAGTCTTAAAAGGCTTTGAACGAATTCAATAAAATATTAATACACCCCTTTATATATTTTTTAACAAACATGCACCATTTCTGACTTGTACTCTGAGAAACTTCAAGAAACCTTGCAAATGAGTCTTCAGTTGTATCCTTACACTCAGAACATGAGGAAAGGAATATTGACCGTTCATAAATATTTTGTAGACCTCTAAGACTCTTATTAAACTTGCAACATACCCCTGTAGATGTAAATTTTCAAAAAAATGTCAAAAAAAAATCTTTTTAACCTTAGTACATAACATTGAACATTTTCCAAAATGTCTTAAGAGTTTTGAAACTGTTCTACTACCACAGTAGCTAATTTGACTTGAAATTATTGCTAAGATACCACTAAAACAACTTATAATATTTTTTTCCTATAGTTTTCTATTCCCGACAACTTTCTTCATTCTTGAAACTCATGCCTTGAGGTCATTCAATACATGAGAATTGTCTTCATACACCTCCATAGTCCTTAACCTGAACATACCCAACCACAAAACCACGAGTTTTGATTCTTTGCACCTCTTACATTGATGTTTGCACCAGTCTTCATTCACTTTAGCCCCTATATCTTAAATTCATAGTCCTCTTAATTATCCTTAACCTTCTGATGTTAGAATATCATATCATAGTGTCATGTAGCACAATTTTTTTTTACTTGTACTGACTCAAAGATTTCTTTTTTTTTGTATTTTATCATTGTACATCAACCTTTTATCTCATAATGACTTATGCATTTATGGTGATAATATCATCTTGACCTTTAAGGTCATATTGTCCATCTATTTCCTATTTAATAACTATACGTGTCCACCTTCTAAATACTTGATCTTTTTTACTCATATCAGGACATTTATACAACTTTGACAGAGATATCAGATCTTAAGATACTTTGAGCATTTGAAATGGTAAAAACTTACCAAAAATATATTGAGATCCTTGTAAACATTTTAAATGAGTCATCTGAAAACATTTTATACCTGTAGGATTCCATTACCATGCATAGATCCCTGAAACATTCCCTTCCTTGATCAACTTGAATAGGCATATAACATCTACAAGAGATAACAAAACAAAGACCTCTTACCAAATACATGTTAACTTCAACTTGTGTTTAAGCCTTCATGGAAATACACTACATCTTTACTCATTATTCAATATGAAATACTTTACATTATACTCATTCTCAACTTAAAATTTATTTGATGAACATAACCATTAAACACAGTAATTCGTGTTCTAGCCACGACCTTGAAATGTATAAAAATATTCTTTAAGTCTAAATTTGGATACACTTAGATCTTCTTCCTAGATGAGAAAACTAAGCATCTAACCTTAACAAGATCAATACACTTGTAGAAAAACCTTATAGCTCATACAAATATGAATCACTATTGTATCACAGTGAGTACATAAACCTTATAGAACTTAGTTTCTTATCTTGAAAGACGTTGTCTTAGGAGCATTCACTACACTTGTGCAAAATTCCTTCATTTCATTTCTTGGAGATCATCATCAACCTGCTACATGAAATGAGAACTTCACCTGTCCTCTATAATCTTCATTCAAACTCCTAACAAAGAGTACAAGACCTAGATGACTTCCTTGACACTACTTCACACTATAAAAACTCAACTTCCTTTTACACCTTCAAGATGTGAGTCAATACCAAAAACTCATACCTGCATGCATTGAAAAAGATGAACACATATTTTCTTTCACCTTGGTTTTACATCACTAACACACCTTTGGAGCACATACCTTACTTGCAAGATCATATATAATTAACTGAGCACCTTGAGAAACACACAAATCTCTTATAACCCTTGGGAGAATGCATACTTCTTAAACAATCTATATCTTCAAGCATTAATATTACTGAGAAATTTTTTCTTAATAGATCATGATCAAATGAGAGTATTCATGGATCATTCAAAAACACCTTATTTACTTGACATGATTTTAACAATTTAGCACTCCTTATGAAACAACACATACGTATCCAAGACTGCATAAATTTTTGGACAATTAGTAACATAGATAGTAGAATCTTTCAACTATTTACATAGCTAAAATCACACAATGATCAATACTAGATACTCTAGAATTATATAACATGTTATTCACTGACATACTTTTACAAGATAAAACATAAAAGAAACTTTTTGAGCCAACATAACTATGTACACATATAAACATATTTGTCCCTCATGGAAAACTAAGATAAAGAACATGACCTTACCTTGATATATCAAACCAAGACTAGAGTGACTTCAACAATGATAGAGATATGAAATTCTTGAAAGTGCCACACTTATACAAAGTCCTTATGACTTAATTTATGCATAGAATTACAAGTCCCATGGACATTTATCACCCTTATACTGGCTTCATGGCATACTCATACTTCATAACAGATATATCAAAACATCTAGCTCATTAAGATTCATACCCACACATTTTCACAAAATTTTGATTCACATGTCACCATGATTTCATAGTAGAGAACATCACCTATATTATTCAGAATTTAACTCACATATACCAATAAACCTTAACACATATACTAATAGTAAGCCCTTTACTTGATGTAAACACAAGACATTGAAATCCTTCCACAAGAAACGTGCAAAAGACACACATTGAATGAAAACATGACAAACTTGACTCACAAACTAGGAAACCTATCAACAAGGACTCAAAAATACAAGGGAAGAGTCAATTTCCATAACTTATAACTCTAGAGGTGTCTGAGAGTCCCAATATCTTCAACTTGTCTTGCAGAGGAGCTTTAAATGCATTTAAACACATATGATCTTCCTTGAATAATGAAATTATGCTCCCTTGACTGGACATGGTCTTGTTAACCTTGTTCTCCAACTTGATAGCATTGAAATCATCCTATTATCCAAAATTCAGCCCTCGAGGTAAATTTTGATAACCTGCATAATTTCCTCAGGATTGAGCAAGTAGAACTGGTTCGAGACCAAAAAATCAAGCTTTTAGGGTCCCTTTGGCTTCCTCTAACTTCCCCATCCAAGAAAAAAATCCAAGGAGTTTTAAAAATTTGAAAAAATCCAAAAAAATGTCTTCTTTTAGTGTATTGGGGAAAAATCAAAAAAATTTGTCCCATGCGGTCCATGAGATAGTGGGACATTCGGGCCCCAAAATGGTGAAATGGCTGATTTGCAAAGGAATTGGTTAAGTCGGAAAATATTTTCCCAAGTGGTCTGTGGGACATCAGGACAGTCAGGACCTGAAAACCCAAAATTTCCGCAAGTTAGTGCATTGCAGGTGGAGTGGAGAAATTGATCCGAGACAGCTGAGACATCCATACGCGCGGGACCTGCAAAGCTGAAATACCCACAAAAAGAAGGAATCTGATTTTTCAGAGAAATAATCCCACACTGTCCAAGTGTAGCTGGGACATGCATTCCTGAAAAAGCCGAAATAGCTGCAATACAAAGGAAAAGTAAATCCCCAACCTCTGAACTTCAAACGACCACAAGTTTTTACCCAGTGCTCCAATTTTTATCAAATTTGACTTTCTTGAATGAGCACGAAGTCCTCTACACAATAGAATCTATATATATATATATAAATGAAATAAGCATATTCAGCTCCAATAAATTAAATACCCAGTCCAGTTAAATGATAGAAATCTTAGGCAAAACCAAAACAATTGCCTACACTCAGAATGCCATATCTTTTGCACTTCTCAATGAAAATGCACAAAATTGGTACCATTTGAACAGTGTTTCTAAGACCAATGCAAAAAAACCAATAAATTTAGAATTTAATAAATAATTTATGATGATCTTGCATAAAACATGCCCATTTCATAACAATGTTTTATCTGGTAGTTGAGATGCATTCAATGAAGCATGAGTATACATTTCTAATTGCTGCAAGTTATGGGATAGTATGAGGGGCATTTTTCAAGAAAAATACCATCATTTCAATCTAATTATGACATCTTGTAAGTGGTGGAAATAAAATTTTCAGGAGATTCATTTCTCTCTCTCTCTCTCTCTCTCTCTCTCTCTCTCAGAATTCTATAAATCAGAGTATTGAGATCATTGTAAAGGATATAGTTTTGGGGTATTAAAACTCTTTCATATCTATTTTTTGAAGCGAATGTGTTGCAAGCCCTTGTAGTGGACTCCTTACATGGTGATCTAGGCCCTTATTCTGTAATAGATTGAACTTTACATATCAATGAAAGTAATAGATACAAGTTTATGGATATCTCTTCCCATGTTGTGTTTATTTTCATTCTTCTTGCCCTTTCAATCTCATTGCATATATATTGTGTCTATTTATATTCTTGCAGAGATTTTTTATCATTGTCCATGCATGGATTTTTTTTTGAATGCATTTTCTATATTTTGGATGAACTATTATCACCCCTTCTAGTATACAATTTTCTCCTATGTTCACAAATTGGAAAGCTATATTCACACTCTCCTTTTTTGGTGTATCACTGCTTTAGTGTAGGCTTTGTATTCATGCATTCTCTCTCCCTGGTCCCTTGGAAAGTTAGATTAGAACAAGATAGTTTTTTCTGAATTAGAGTAGATTGTGGTAGGTAGTTTAGGAGTAAGAACCATCTTTCTCTGGAGGCCTATCTCAAGTATCAAGTCCCACAACTTGGAGATAGTACCCATGTTATCCAGTCACACCGTGAGCTCAAGAAAACACACTTATGTAAACCAAAGGGTGCAAACACATCTTTCTTGGCTGGTTTCGACTCTTCAACTTTAACATTATGAGAATCAAGTCTCTTGACCTCATATATGGGACTAATATTCCTTCTTAACACTCCTCTATTTTACCCATTTATAGCTTGAAACTTGTTGGTAAATTTTAGAGTTTCACCATGATGACAAAATCTAGCAATGTGTCCATGTTTGTGACATTTAAAACACACGATATTGTTATCTCTTGAAAGTGCACCCTGTAGAGAGATGACTGCAAATGTTCTAAGATTTATCTGGATCTCTCTCTTTTGTAGATATAATGGAAATAAATCAAGTCTATGGGTATACCTATTATGAGATGAGTCTCTGATATCAAGGTTGGTTCCTTTTTTGATGTATCCTAAACTAATTTTTTGCGGTCTTGAGGGTAAAAAGATGACTATAAATGAATTGAAACTGGGGTGATACACCAAACTTGTTGAGGGCTTTGACTGAGTACATGAAAAAATATTTGAGAATGGATTTTAGATGCAAAAACCAATAGTTTTCACAGAATATTAAGGAAAAACACTTGAAGTATTGAGGGAATAATTCACAACAATACTGTTAAGATAAACATGCACACTAATATTATGCAGAAATTACTAAATTTGTCTAAGGTAAGATGATTAATCAAGGAATTTGACATTCACAAGAAATAATAAGGTATACACAACACTATAAATAATTGGAAAGGAAAAAAATCAATTCTCATTCAAAGGAAAAAATGGCAAAATTTTCTTCAGCACTCCTGTGTCCAAAAAAGTCCTCTCCCTTGTGCCTTGCAATTGCACACAATATATAGCAAGTTTATTCATCCCATCCTTCCTAAAAATAGACTAAAATTTATACTCGCACATGCATCCTATTTTTATCCTTTATTCAGAATAAATAAAGGAATAAAAAATAAACATGCTAATACAATGAGACATAAAAGCTTGGGTACAAAAATACATCATAGTCAAACTGCAGTTGACTGTTCTATTTTTAACAAAGTTGGATGAATAATTTGGCTAATAATAAGCTTTGCTTGATGAGAAAGTCATCTCCATTGCATGCAATCTCTGTCTTATAGTTCTTGATGTGACACTTGTTAATTGATCTACTTTTAGTGATAAATATTAGCACTTCTTTAATTCTGCCCCTTGGGTATACACATGCAAAAATAAATATCTCTGTGTGTGAGAAAAATAACTCCTTTATTTGTAATATTTGGGAAAATAATTCACCCATGTATTCCATCATGATGAAGTCCACTTGTAAGTTATGATTTTGACAAATTCTCTATCTTCTTGTGGTCACATGTGAAATTTGACTCCTATGCAAATGGAAAAACATGTATTTTTCTTAGTCACCTTTGTGGTTTAAAACATTCCACTTCATTAGCACAAGTCACTTTAATAAAGCCTTTGGTCTAATAGTCTCTACCTTTCCTTTGGTCACACCATATATGACTTTGGATTACCTGAGCAATATGTTTTCGGTCCCTTCTTGAATATTAAAATGGTACCATCAAATGTATTAAGGTCTTGAGACCTTAATCATTTATCTTGAGTCTATTGGTTTCCACCTCCATGGCACTTTTGATCATAGCATCTATTTTGACATTTTTACACTTTGAATATTATACTGATGCTCTTTAATCATTTTGACACCTATACTTGGCGATGTGGCTAGACTTATGATTGGGTCATTATTGT
This sequence comes from Taxus chinensis, assembly GCA_019776745.2. NCBI lineage: Eukaryota > Viridiplantae > Streptophyta > Pinopsida > Cupressales > Taxaceae > Taxus > Taxus chinensis. The sequence continues at coordinate 179,962,493 of CM034152.1, read as the reverse complement.
CGGCATATCCATCATACCTGTTTGGAAGGTTCGGCCCCATTTTGATTACACATGGTTTAGAAGGCTGAATACCTTAGTATAAGGTCAAAAAATGGGGCATTTTCCTAAATATTATTTGGTGACCTCCACAGGGCTTAACCCATGAGCATATTGTCAGTGATTTTTTTCGGTGAAATGCAAACCTTGAGTTAGCTAGGGTTTCATAATGCTTCTGACACATTGGATGTTTTGAACCTCCAAGTTGAGTTTGTGGGCAACTATGGTAGAATTATTTGAAACTACCATATTTCCTTCTACTATTGATTTAAGGTACTTGTCAGATCAAAACCACCCGTTGATCTCTAAGCATCTGAATTTGCATTGATTATGGGTTTGGAGATCCTGCAACTACTTCATGGCCGTTGATCTCGTGTACTTGTTGATCTCGCACCGTTGATTTATAGTTTGGTGGTTGGCTTTGGTTATCATTTAATACCGTTGATATTTAACACTGGTTGATTTAGGTACCGTTGATTTCTAACTCACTCGTTGATTTCTAACCTATCACTTGTTTTTGAGTTAGTTCACCATGAGTTAATTTGGTAAAGCCCTATTTTATTTGTACCCTAAAATGATCATTTTCATGGAATTTCTAGTTTGGAGGGCGAATCCCTGAAAAAAATTTCAGTCGCCATTTAATTGAGGAAGCCTCATTGTTCATACTTGAAACACTGAGATCTTTGGTTTTCTAATATTTTCATATTTTGTCATTCCTTTCTGCTTGATATTTTGAGCTCTGCAATGTTTGATGCCTTGCATTTATTTTTTCTATTGGAACGTCGTTGTTCATGAGTTGAAGGTAAATTTGTATTCTTAGACTCACTGTAATCTTTTCACCATCCTTATCTTTATTTTGAGCTATGAGTTTTAATGGGCTTGAACCCTGTTATTTTTTCATTTCTTTTGCACAACCTATGAATTCAAGTTAGAAATTTTTTTTGGGTGCTTGACATTTGGTCTGCATTTGTGATCCTTTAGGGGTTTCAATTATTCTTGGCATTCAATGGAGTAGGGTTTCGATTTTCTCCTAGTTTGCAAACTTGAAAGATTTTGAATATGGGTCTTTTTATTTTTGAACTTATGACGAAGTATTCTTGAATCTTGATCATTTAAGATCCTCTTGGCTTTGGAGAGATGAGAAATCCATTCATTTTCCTTCAACTATTTGCTCAAGCTCTTGTTTGTTCTTTGATGGCGACTATAATTTTTTTATTTACATTGAACTTCCTTGTATTTTCTATAATGTGATCGAATTTTGAGTTTGCATAAAACATAGGTTGTATCATTCATTGTTCTTCTTCCTTTCAACTGCAATGGTTTTGAATAACTTGACCTTTCCAGTTCTTGCAATTCATCTATGAGCCTATGGCTTTGAAATATTTTCTCCTTACTGAACATTGTGATGATTTGGGCACGGCAATGGCTTATAATGATTTTTAGATTTTAAAATTAAATCAAGATTTGGGTTTTATTTGTTTTTCTCGATTTTGTATCTTACCTTTGTTCAACCATTTAGTCTCAAATTATACGTGACCTTCAAGTTACCTTGATTATTTCTAATATTTCCTTTAAGAAAATGAGATCTTTTTTGAAGTTCTAGTTTGAGTTTATGATGGCTCCATTTTTTCTTTTAAGTTTACCTTGACCTAGCTTTTGAGGATTTTTCTCTTTGAATGACTCTATTTTAAAGTTATTTACTTAGGTTTCATCTTAGGAACCCTTGGATCTTGAGCTTGGCTTTGATGGGTAAAATCATATGCTTAATAAATTTTTCCTTAGCAATCGTACTATTTTCCATATGCTTTTGATTTTTATTTTTATTCCATGAACAATGTTTGGCCTTGGAACTATTTTCTTCTTTCTTAGCTTAAAATGAATTCCATAATTATGCAATTGATGTTCTGGTGTCATATATTTTTGCTTTCTTTATAATCAAATTCCTTTGACCGGTTCTGAATATGTTGAAGAACATAATATGGTTCTTGTTAAGAAATGTCTTGAAATTTGATATTTTTTGTGTTCTACCATTTTATATCAATTGATTGTTAATTCCATCTTCCATTTCAAAATTTTCAAATGCTCAATCTTCATTTTTTATTGCTCTAAAAATGATATTTGAAAATACCTGTAGGACCTCCTTTCATGTAACATACATTTGATTTTGAATTGCATGGTGACCTCATTTTTCCTTAGCCTTAAAAGGACCTTGACTTATTTAACTTCCTACTTGAAGGAAAATTTAGTTAACTCTTTTTTTGAAGTATTAATTTCCACTTCTGTAAACTTGTTGGACTTGGATTGCATTGTATTCTTGAAACTACAGCCATTTATTTAAGTTATGTTATCTTGTGTTCAATAAATTCATTTAATTTGTATTATCTCAAAGTTGTAAGCCTCATAAAACTTGAAATGCAACTGGAAAATGCTTTACTTCTAATTGAAACTGCAATCGTATCCTCATGATTTAGTTCATCTGAGACTAGTTCCTGTAAATCTTATCTATTTGTACCTTCTCTGCATACATTGATGGAATCTGTTTTCATTCCTTTTGAATAGTTGTACTTTGTGAACTTGAAAATGGATTCACCTCCTTCAAAAAAATGTGCATTGTTGTTTGGATCTGTATCTTAAAATGATTGATGTACTTGTTTGATATTACATAGAAAAGTTTGCATTTATTTGGAACATATCCAACTTGAACTAAAATGTCGCACTACTTTTCTTCAAACTATTTTGATGGTCGAAGGTTCCACTGAATAGTTGGTAAGGTTCCTCAATCATGATGTATCTTCTTTAATTCATCTATTTAATAGTATTTAGTTTGCATGAGATATTACTCAATTTCTCATAACATCATTCACTTGGGACTTGTTCCTATAAAAATTTTCCAGTCACTTGAAGTGTCACTTTATTTCATCTAAAATGTACTTGATACTTTTGTTCCTAAAAAAATGAGTTCCCTTTTTACTTGAATATGCATAAGTACCTTGAGTTGAAAAGATTAAACATGTGTTTTAATGTGTATCTCCTCAATCTCAACTTGTATCTAAGTTTGTACTTAAAATTACATCATATCTAGAACCATACTTGACCTTTTTAACGAAACTCGTAACTCTAGATGCTTTCTTCAACTGTATATTATTTTCTCTGTTACTTGATGAAGCACTCAAACCCTACAAATTTCTTGATTGAATGGTACTAGCCTTGAACACTTGTAATCTTGATGTTTTTGAATCTACACTTTTTGTATGCATTCCATTTGTTAGAATCTGCAGCACTAAACTTGCATTTCTTTCATGGATTAGTACAAATATATCTTTGTATATTCATCCTTTAGTCTGAACTGAAATAAATGTACTCTTCTGGTTCAAATTACAGAATGTAATACTTCTGATATGTAAACACAATAGTTAGTGTTTATTTCCTTCTTCTTACCTATACCTGCACATTTAGATAAACTAGTTAGAAAATATTAGGCTTTTTGGCCTCTCTCATGTTCCATAGTTTTTCTTCTTTCATCTTTATTTTTCTGAAATGATTGGAATCATATATGCTGATGTAGAATATTGTTCTTGTCAATTCTGTATCTATCTCTGATGTATCTTATGCCTGTAACTCATACCTCCTGATGTCAGGAGATCCATTTGCATGAAATTAGATAGTACATGAATATGGATTAACCTTGAGCTCGTGACTGAAAATCTTTCTTTTCTGTTTCTCTGGTACAATGCCAACATGGATAGCCAAGATGAAGATGAAATAAAGTTGGAGCTGGAAGTGGAGTAATGGAGATGAGAGAAACTCAAGCCAATGATGGGTTTTTCCATACTCTTTTACTTTTTTTTTTCATGCATATGTACCTTCTACTTTAGTAATTATGAATTACTTTTTGAGTTACATCCCACGGCTTGTGTGGGAAACATTTAAATCCTTTATGAATAAAATATTAAATTCTGGAACTGAGTTGTGTACTTATTTTTGCATTTCAGTTTTATGTATGGATTGTATAACGAACTAAACAACTCAATAACATAATTGGATGTATTTAATCATGAAGGAAAGAAATTTAAAATATCTGTAACTTTAATAATGAACTCCCAATTACTGTAATCTGCAACTTTGTCTACTTTTCCAAAATTTGACACTCCACCTATTCTGTAATTTTGGTCTTCATCAAGCTAATACATCTGTCCTTAGGGGATTTTGTGTTCTCTTGCTAAAGATAAGCATGGAATTGTAGACTATGTGGTTTGTTACATTTTGTAATAGTACACATAGCTGTAAATTATGTGTAATCATCAATTGTTGCAACTGAAAACATAATAATATTGTAATGTATCCCCCTAGTTAGGTTCACTTCATCAATGCCATCCATCGTAACGAAGTTTTGAGTTTCCCATTTTTGCATAAGTGCAAAAATTGTCAACATTTCTTTGTGATCTTGCGGGGGAAAGCTACCTGCTAGCTTGTAGGCCAGTGCTGTGCTCTTGTCCATTGGGCATGGAGTTAAGAATATAACCTAAACTACCTTTCTAAAGGTCCAACCCTTCCAAAACAAACTAAAGCTAGGAAAGGATCTCGTAAACCAGATCAAGTCCATGGATGCACTTATTGAATTGAAAAAATATTGCAATGTGCATGAAGCACTTATTGAAAGGGAAATCCTACTCTAAACAGACACTGTAGGATTTTCAATAACAATGTTTAAGAAACATACCATTCACAGGAATGGGAAGTTATTCTCGAGTCATCCTTGAAAGTTGAAATGCATTGTGTTCTTTGCAAGTTGAAATCATATAAGGACCACTCCAGATTGTATCAAACTTTGTGTGGTTTCCTAGCTTTGCACGATCAACATCCCATTTTAACACAATGTCTCCTTCATTGAAAAATATGAACTTGGATTTCTTATCAAAAGTTTTCTTTATCTGTTTTTTATTCTTTTCCATGTTGATATGAGCTTGATCTCTCAGCTCCTATAACTCCATTAACTCTACATGACAAAACTGTAGTGGTTCATTCTCGATCAATTCCATCTGATGCAACAAATCTAGTGCAGGAAACTCAACTGAGATGGGCATTCTTGCCTCTCTTCCATAAACAAGCTTGTATGGTGAATTGCCAACTGATCTTTTAGGGGTAACTCTATCAGCCCAAAGTGTTGAATTCAACATTAGATGCCAAGCTCTTTGGTTATCTTTGAGTGTTCTTCTGATGATCCTTAAAAGATTCTTATTAGTACTTTCAGCTAACCCATTACCTTGTGGGTAATAATTAGATGATGTACTTAAATAAATTATGTGCTTAATAGCCCAATCTGTTACCTTTGCACCAAGAAATGCTAAGGCATTATCTGAAATGATAGTCATTAGAACACCAAATCTGCAAACTATACCTTCATAAAAGGATAGTATTGAAGTCTCATTAGCCTCTTTCAAAGCTATTTCTTTAGTCCAGTGTGTAAATTAATCTGTAGCAATCAAAATCCACTTGTTTCCTTGTGACGAAGGTGGATTTATCATGCCAATAAATTCAAGACCCCACTACATGAATGGCTGATCCACTGAAATAGGTTGTAGGGGCAGTGAAGCTAAACATTCTTTTCCAACAAAGAAAGCACATTTCTTACACTTTCTGATCCATTCGAAGCAGTCTTTAAATATGTTGGGCCAATAGTAACCAGCTTTCATAATTTTTAAAGTTGTAGTACGTGCTAAAAAGTGACCTCCTGCAGGTCCTTCATGAAAATTGGATAACAATTGCTAAATTTTATCGTAATCAATATATCACAACAAGATTCTTTTTATATCTCTCTTAAATAACACACCATCAATGAAAACATAAGGTATAAATTGTAACCTAAAGTAACTTAATTTGTTCTTGTCCATACCTTTTGGATAAGTTCCATACTATAGATAGCTAACTAAATCAGTCATCCATCTTGACTCTTGAACTTCTTGACTGAGTTCAAGTTCCTGATTTTCTAGTTGTGCCATGGTATTTGACTAATGATGCATAACTTCAGCATGTTGTTCTGGATTTGTCAATTCTGTTGCCTGTTGTTTTTCCATATTAGCAATTATATGCTCACAAAAACTTTACCTCGAACTATTTTCACAACACGGATATCAACATCATATTCCATAACTTTTTTAATCCAGCCTGCTCTCTTCTCATTCAGCTCTTTGTTCAACAAAAATGCTTTCACACTTGGATGAGAGACTAAGACATGTATCTTGTTATTAGAAAGCATGTACTTGAAATTTTTCAATCCTCTAACTACTGAAAGTACCTATTTTTCAAGAAAGGTGTACCTTATCTCGTAGTCATGTAAACTTTGTCCAAAGAAAGCAATTGGCTGCTCGATATTTTCTACATTAATCTGAGTTAAAATAGCTGAAATGGTCTCAAGCTCCTGCAAGTGCATACATTACAAAAATCTTTATCAAAATTTTGATTTACAAGAGTAGGAGCCTGTGAAATGGCTATTTTAATTGCTTCGAATCCTTTTCTCCCTTCGCTGGTCCAAGAGAAAGTCTTCTCTTTCTTTAACATGGTTGTCAAAGGTTTGACTAATGCTACAAAATCTGGAACAAATCTTCTAACAAAGTTGATTTTTCCAAGAAAACTCTGTAGTGATTTCTTATGATGAGGTAAGGATAACTGTGAAATAGCTAAACCTTGTTTAGAGACAATATGACCAAGCAGTTTACCATGATGAACTGAAAAAATGGACTTTTTGGGGTTCAAGGATATTCCAAACTATCTGCAAAGCTGAAAAGTCTGTTTTAAATGCATTAGATGTTCATCAGAATATTTTGAAAACATGGTGACATCATCTAAATAAACCAATATGCATTTATTTAATAAATTATGAAAATCCATATCCATTACACGTTGAAACGTTGCACCGACATTTGAAAGACTGAAAGGCATTCGTTTATAAGCATAATTTCCCCATTTAGTGGTAAAGGTTATTTTGTATCTCTCTTCCTCACGCACAAGGATCTAATTGTATCCATTTTAGCCATCTAAAAGAGATAATCTATCCAAACTAGAAACTATTCTCAAAATTTGATCCATATTTGGTAGAGGATAATGATCTTTTAATGAAGCTTTATTAAGGTCTCTGAAATCCACACATAGCCTAATTTCTCCATTCTTTTTCCGAACAGGAAAAAGATTAGCTACCCAACTTGAATGTTTAACTAGAAAATAATACATGATTCAATTAACTTAGATAACTCTTTTCTCATTAATGGCTCAATTTTTAGATTTACAGGCCTTTGCTTCTCCCTAACTGGATTGGAATTTTACTATAACTCTATTGTATGCTGGGCTAAAATTGGATCAAACCCTCTCAGATCTTGGTACTTCTAGGAAAAAACATCTATGAATTCTTTACATAATTTGATAAATGACTGTTTTTCAGCTGAAGAACATACCTTTCCAATAAGTAGCTTCTTTTCGTCATCCACCAAGATTTCTTCGTAGTTATCTTCGTGAGTTGAAATCTTTCCTTTGTCCTTTCTTAACTGATCATCAGAACTGAAAATGTCTTCTAGAGTGACCAATCCTTGAGGTAAATTTTTTTTTTAACTGAACAATCTAGTCACCATAGAAGTGCTATAGTTTTTTCTAATTTACTGCAGAAAATTTAGCTTCTTTCTATAAAAATCTGTAAATATTGTTTATCATCTTCGAAAACCTACCAATTCTCTTCACTGTCAGGCACTGAAGGTCTGATAATTAATTTAATATGTGGTTGTACCTTGTTGTTTTTTATATGTTCTAGTACATCAAAGTTGGCACCAACTGCTGCAAGTCTGTCTGCATGCTTATTTTTAGCTCTTGGGACAAATTGAATGTTAATAGCATCAAAATCATCCATTAAGTCTGAAACTCTATGTTTGTAAGACTTCAGAAATGAATTCTTACACACATTAAAGTTTTTCACTTGATTAATAACTAATTCTGAATCACCAAAGACTTGTAAAGTACTGATACCTCTCTTTCTGGCCCATTGCAAGCCATGAATTAATGCTTCGTATTCAGCTACATTACAAGTACAAGAAAACTAAAAACTTAAAGCTGAAAAGTACCTTTCATTTGAAGGGGAAGTAAGCATTAAACCTACACCATGTCCTTTCTTATTTTTATCTCCATCAAAGTGAAGCTTCCATAACCCTTCTATTACTTCTTTTGTCTTGGACAACAAGGGAATTGGTGCATTTTCTTCATACAAGCAATAAACACCAAAAAAATCTTCTTCTACTTCCTTAAAAGGGTCATAAGCATGTTCTTCTTGACTCTTTTCATCCATGAATAGATTAGAAACACCATCTAGTGGAGAAACATGAGTTGTAACATCGAAATTAGACTGATCTAAAATTGAGTAATTTGTTGTAGCATTTGAAGCATGAGGCTCAATATGAAACCTAGCTAGAGGCTCTGAATTTACGGTAACCTTAGTTCCATATCATGTAGTAAAGAACAAAAATGACCAATTTGAAGAAATATAACCTCCTATTTTTGCTGTAAAATCTCATGATAAACATAAGGTAAAATAAGGAGGCAAATCTACAACAATCACATCTTATAAAATTGTAACATTGGGACAAACATGTAAAGTTACTTCCAGGTTTCTGACAACACCAACTGTATTAGTTATTTTTTCATTTAGCTGCAACACGTTTTTCTCTGTAGGCTCATACTGCAAGCCCAACTTTTCTGCAATTTCTTTTGGCATAACTATGCTACTTGCACCAGTGTCAACCATGTAGTTATGAACTAAATGGTCTCCAATAATCAGAGATAAATAAAATGGTTGTGGCTTCTTGATATCGTGAGCATTTAAGACCTTTTGAACCATCCATTTAAATTCTTTAATGTGGTCATATTCCACCATTCCAAGGACCATGTCTACTTTCTGGACTTCCTTTTCTGTCCGATTTTGAAGAAATCTGTGAATTAGCGAGTTCATGAGAAAGAACCTCTTGCTGTCTTAAAATACTTAGAGCATCCCACATTGAGATATTAACATTATGATTTTTCATTACATCAACAATGTTAAAAGAAGAAACAATTTTGGAAACAAATTCTACTATTTTAGCATAGGCTTTGGCAAAAACTGACTCTGCTTCAACTATCCTTGATATCTGAGGTATAAACAGTCTTCTTGGATTAGGTTGTAACTATTTTTTTTGTTCTTTACCAACTAAAAAACATGCTATTGTTTTGAGGAACAACAATTTTATTAGCTGATTTTTGGTTTGTACCTATTGTTTTATCAATCATTGTAGGTAAAACAGGTCTGTTTTGATACTTTTGACTCTTCTTGAGCCTTTTCTTGGGCCCTAGTAGTAACTGACAGTAAAAAGTCATTTTCACTAAAAATGACCAAGTTTTGTTCAGGTACTTTTTGAACATGAGTTTCTTGCTACCCACCATTCATTTTAGGCATGAATAATGTCTTAGGTTGAGGTTGTGCAACAAGGCTTATATTCAGAAATGCATTTGGGTAGTTGGCAGTTGTATGAGGTTGATTACAAGGTTAACACCATTCTTTTGTAACCATATTAAGTGGAACAAGATCATTAGATGTACTAGGAGATTTTGGGTCAAATTTCCTTGGCTAATATGGTTGTCTATAATTTTGATTTTGTTGATAAGGCTTCCTATTTTTTTTTATTCTATTGATTTTGTTGATTTTACTGATAAGGAGCTTGATATGGCCTGCTAGGCTAATGCTAAGTTTATTTTCAATTGACATTAGTTTGTTTCCCATAGTCTGCAAAGCTTTAAACACATCATCTGAATGGAGCTAAAATAGTAGGCTCTAAAATGGTAATAGGCTATGGGATAGGTGACAAATCTTCTATAAAAGGCATTGAAGGCCTTGGTGCTAACTTTACCAGCTTGAATAAGGCTATTTTCAGACTTTATAGAAATATCATAAGCTGTTGGGAGAGTTTCACCTCGCATAGAATGAATCATAGTTGAAATATCACTATTTAGGGCTCTAAGATAATAAAGAAAAGCATGGTTAGCTTGAGGCTTGACACTTGTTGGAATTCTTTCCCAAGTTCTAGAAAAATGGATATTAAAACTAGCCATAAAATTGTAGACAACTGTTCTATGAGGGATAAATGATCTGAATGATCTTAAAATTATTCCAGCAATTTCTTGCCTAACTCATCCCAAGTTCTTATGCTTCCAATTTCTAAGGTTCTATACCATTGCAAGGCTTTCCCTTTAAAAGGATGCAAGCTAAAAGTCTCAAGGCTACATCTTCATGTATTATATTATGGACTGCACATAGGGCTGCAACATCTTTGATATGTTCTATAGGAGTAATCTTATTTTCACCAGTGAATGAAAAAAATTTTCATGGCAGCATTAGGGATATCATGATAAACTGGAATTACTAATGGGATGCCATTAGTAAAGGTCACAAAATTCCTAGGTGGTTGAATAGCCATTGGAAAAACTGGGATCTAAACAAAGAAATTAATACTTGGTGAAGGAAGATTAGGAGGAGGGTTGTTAAAACCAGGCATATTATAAGGTAGGGTGTTACCAAATATTCTTCTTCTTGTAGAATCCAAAGGTAAAGAAATAAATTCAGAAGGAATTACTCTTACCGATGATCTTGTAGTCACTTTAGGTATGGAACATGCTGTAAAACTAGTGTAAAATCATCCTTACAGATTCACCAAATAAATATTTTAGAATAAGTTGCTGCAGTTTGTATCTCCGAAACTAACTTTTCTTTGTTGTGAATATATTGTAAATTGTTGTAATTTTGCTCGCAGATATGATTCATGGTCCCACCAAGCATGCCAAAAAATTGTTATCTCTCGAAATTACACCCTATAGAGAGATGACTGTATGTGTTCTAAGCTTACTCTGAATATCTCTCTTTCATAGATACAATGGAAACACCTCAGGTCTGTGGGTATACGCCTATTTTGAGGTGAGTCTCCGATATCATGGCTAGTTCCTTTTTTATGTATCCTAAACTAATTTTTTGGGGTTTTGAGGGTAAAAAGATGATTGTAAATGAATTGAAAACAAAACTAGGGTGATACACCAAACTTGTTGAGAGATTTGAATAAGTACATATACAATAAATTTGAGAATGGATTATGTATGCACAAACCAATAGTTTTCAATAGAATATTAAGGAAAAAACACTTGATGTATTGAGGGAATGATTCACAACAATACTGTTAAGATAAACATGCACACTAATATTATGTAGAAATTACTAAATTTGTAGCAAGGTAAGATGATTAATTAGGGAATTTGACATTCACAAGAAATAATAAGGTATACACAACACTGCAAATAATTGGAAAGGTAGAAATCAATTCTCATTCAAAGGGAAAAACTGGAAAAATTTGCTTCAGCACTCATGTGTCCAAAAAAGTCCTCTTTGTGCCTTGCAATTGCACACAATATATAGCAAGTTTATTCATCCCATCCTTCCTAAAAATAGACTAAAAATTGTACTTGCCCATGCATCCTATTTTTATCCTTTATTTTGAATAAATAAAGGAATAAAAAATAAACATGCTAATACAATGAGGCATAAAAGCCTTGGTACAAAAATACATCCCAGTCAAACTGCAGTTGACTGTTCTATTTTTAATAAAGTTGGATGAATAATTTGGCTAATAATAAGCTTTTCTTGATGAGCAAGTCTTCTCCAATGCATGCAATCTATATCTTCTAGTGTGATGTGACACTTGCAAGATAAATTTGGCATTCTATAATTATTCCCCTTTGTATACACATGCAAAAAATTATCCCCCTGTGTGAGCAAAAAAAAATCCTTTATTTGAAATACTTTGCAAAAATAATAATTCACCCATGTATTCCATCATGATGAAGTCCACTTGTAAGTTTTGATGTTGACAACTCCTCTATCTTCTTGTGGTCACATGAAAATTTGACTACTGTGCATGTTCTCAACATGTATTAATTTCTTAGTCACTTTTGTGGTTTAAAACATTCTCCGCTTCATTAGCACCCGTAGTTACTTTAATAAATTGATTTGGGTCTGATAGTCTCTACCCCTTCCTTTCATGTGCATCATGCACATGACTTTGGATAAGACATTGGATATTGAGTGACATATGTTGTTGGTCCCTTCTTGAATATTGATCATGGTACCATTGAATGTATTGAGGTCATGATGACATTAATCATTTATTTGTCTATTGGTTTGATGCATGGATCACTTTTGATCATAACATCTATTTTAATTTTTACACGGTTAAATCTTATACTGTGGTGCTCTTTAATCATTTTGACATCTCTACTTGGCAATGTGGCTAGACTTATGATTGGGTTGTTATGTCTTTGGTATATTATATACTTTTGGAAGGTTCGGACCCATTTGAAGATGATTACGTATGGTTTAGAAGGATGAAGACCTTAGTATAAGGTCAAAACAATGATCATTGTTTCCTTGAAACCACCTCCACGAGGGATTAACTGCATGAGCATATTTTCAATGGAAAACACAACCCTAATTGAAGGTCATTGCTTCTGATGGATGTTTTCATCCGGGTTGAGTTTGTGAAAACTATGGTATTTTTTGTAACTCTGCCATCAACCGTTGGTATTCAGATCGAAACCGAATCTCTGATCTGAATTTGCATCTGTTATGGGTTTTCTTGAATTACTTCATGGCACCTTGTGTACTTGATCTCACATTGTCGATATATAGCTTGGTGGTTGTCTTGGGTTACCATTTGGTACCATCGATTTTTGCATGGTTTTTTCTGGTACAGTTGATTTCTAACTCACTGGTTGAGTTAGGTCACTATGATTTAACGAAGCAAAAAGGAATTTTGACCTATCCTTTTGTCATTTGCATTGTTGAGCCCATGGGATGGCAAAGCCTTGGCCATTTTTCCACTCAATTGCCATTGATTCATACTTTTGAGCTTTCTTTTTCGGCCTTTAATGAAAAGTTCAAATGTTCATGCCATTTTCCTTGCTCTGAACTTTTGAATCTTTTGATATGGTCATTCCTTGTATGCTTGAGTTTGAGCTCTGTAACCCTTGCATTTATTTTTCATTGTGAAACATTGTTGTTGTGGAGAAGATAATGCCTCTGGTTTCTGAGTCACTTGGTAATCTTTTCGCTCCTTGGCATTTGATGTTGTATGAGTCTTAATGCCATGAACTCTGTGCTTTTTTCATTTCATGTGCACAACCTTTACATTCGAGCTGGAAATTTTTTCTAAGCGTTCTTAACGTTTGATGTCCACATTTGTGATCCTTCAGGGAATTTTCAATTATTCTTGGAATTCAATGGAGTTTGGGTTTCGAATTGTGCTGGGTTTTATGAAGGAGAGTTTGATATGGGTCTTTTGCATTTTTTGAGATGTGTCTAATAGCTTGATCATTTAAGATCCTCCCTATTAGAGAGTTGTGAAACATGTCTGCCATCCTTATAGTAAGTCAAGATCTGTTTGATCTTTGATGGAACTCTTAATTTTTTTATTTCTGAACTTCCTTGTGGGTTTTCTGCAAATGGCAATCAATTTCAAGTTTGGAAAACTCATTCTGTAATTCAGTTCTCTCTGTAACTCAAGGATTTTGAAGAACTTGACCTTTCTAGTAATTCGTTGAGCCTTGTATTTCCATTATTTTGTAGCAGATAATGATGGCCTTGAACGAACATGGAATTTCCTGAAATTGTTTCAGTACTTAAAATGAACCCAATCATTTAGGATTCTATAAATATCGATGTTCCCTGATCACTATGTCTGAAAATCTTGTATTCTGCATGCTTGCATTGTACCTCACAGTAGACTTGTTCCTTTGAAAATGTGTTAGATTCATAAGTATCTGGTTATCAAGCCCTTGACTTTTGGATCCATTTGTTCATTATGTTCATGAACAACTTAAGGAATTATAATTGTTCTATGTATATTGACTCTTCCATCTTTGAATGTTATCTTAGGTCTCAATGTTGGAACCTATGGATCTAAGCTTGACCTTTCACGGATAACCTTTTGTTTTCTGGCCCGAATTGGGTTTCCATGAAAAATTGCAGACCTATTTTGTTCCCAGTTCTATCCTTTTATCTTGATATTTTGTGCATTGTGACTTCATATTTGGTAATCATGATAGCCTTAAAAAGTATACCCGTTATTATGTTCTCCTGTACTCAAATTCACTTACAACAACCTTACTGAAAAATATTTTCCTCAAAACATTTCATTGGAAGTCCTTTGTAAAGAAACTTGAGTAGATTCAGTTGTGAGTGGTGGACCTTCTGAAATTGATATTTGTGTTAATGTTCATTCAAGTTTCAAAAGCAACTCCATCTTTATTTTATTTCTCTATTCCGAGATGATAACTTTGAAAAATTCCTTATCTCTTTCTGTACCATACATTTGAGTTTGTGCATATGTTCCTTTTAGTGTTATTGCAACACTCCTGAAAAGTAAATCTTCCTATTTGATCCATTCTTTGTAAAGATATTTTGGAGATTCTATAGACTTTTATTCATTCATTGTCTCTTGGAACTCACCATTTGAGGGTTTGATTTATTTGTATTTCTTTCATAGCTGTACCTATGTTCCATTACTCTCAAGTTGATAAACTGATGTTGCTTAGAATGGAATCTCAGATTCAAAACTCTCCTAATCTGTACTTGATCTAAAATCTAGGTCTTGTAATTTCCTATTAACTATGTACCTATCTCTACATTCACAAGATTAATATGTGATCATGAAATCTTACATAATTTGTACGATTTGCACTCGGAGAATGGATGTAACCTCCTTTGAAAAAGTTTGCATTGTTGTACTGGATTTGTATCTTAAATTCGATGGCTGTGCTTTTTATGTATGTTACACTGGAACTCACACCTTATGCATTTATTTGAAGTACATATCTCAAATTGAACTAAAATGTCCTTACAGATACTCCTTCTCTGTAAACTAATTTAGCTTTGATGGATGATGGTTCTCTATCGTAGACAGTAGCTATGGGGCCTCCAGCATGTATGTAGACCGCTTTAATTCATTATGTTTCATAGTACTGCATGCAAGTGTATCTTTCATTTTATCATAACATGACTGTCACTTGATAGTTTTTTTCCAGAAAGAATAGTGCTCCTTTCACTTGAATAGGCCTTGTACTTTGATCAGCTGTAAACATGATATTCCATTTGAATCTCTTCGTTCTGAAATCATGTATATGAGTCTATACTTAAAATTGAATCATAACTATAACCATGGTTGTGCATCATATTTTGATAGGCATATCTTGTAACTCTATGATCCTTGACTCTACAACGTATAATCTTCCTTTTCTTCAAGTTATCTTGATGAAGTACTGAAACCCTACAATTTGGTACTCTGATTGAATGCTAGTGAAGCCTTGACCAATTGTAATCTTGATGGTTTTGAATCTATACTTTTTGTATGCATTCCATTTGTTAGAAAATCTACAACACTAAACTTGCATTTCTTTTATAGATTAGTACAAGTACATCTTTGTATATTTAGCCTTCAGTCTGAATCTAAAATAAAAGTAGTCTTCTCTAGTTTCAAATTGTAGAATGTAATACTTCTGATATCCAAACACAACAATTAGATGTTTATTTCCTTCTTCTTACTTGTACCTGCACATTTAGATAAAACTAGTTAGAAAATATTAGGATTTTTTACATCTCTCATGTTTCATTGTTTTTCTATCTTTCTTCTTTCTTTCTTCTGAAATGATTCTGGGAATCATGTACACTAATGTAGAATACTACCCTTGTCAATTTTGTATCTATCATCTGATGTATATTATACTTGTAACTCATACCTCATAATGCCAAGAGATCCATTTGCATGAAATTATATAGTACATGAATATGGATTAACCTTGAGATTGTGATTGACAGTATTTATTTTCTATTTATCAGGTACAATGCCAACGTGGATAATGAAGATGAAGATGAAATAAAGCTGGAGCTAGAAGTGGAGCAATGGAGATGAAAAAAACTCAAGGAAATGATGGATTTTTCCATACTCTTTTACTTTTATTTTCATGCATATGTACCTTCAACTTCAGTAATTCTGAATTACTTTTTGGTTAAATCCCATGGCTTGTGTGGGAAACATTGAAATTCCTTATGAATAAAACATTAAATTTTGGAACTGCGTTGTGTACTTCTTTCTACATTTCAGTTTTATGTATGGATTGTATAATGAACTAAACAACTTAATAACATAATTAGATGTATTTAATCATGAAGGAAAGAACTTTAAAATATTTGCAACTCTAATAATGAACTCCCAACTACTGTAATCTGCAACTTTGTCTACTTTTCAAAATTTGACACTCCACCTACTCTGTAATTTTGGTCTTCATCAAGCTAATACATCTGTCCTTAGGGGATTTTGAGTTCTCTTGCTGAGGATAAGCATGGAATTATAGACTATGTGGTTTGTTACATTTTGGAACAACACACACAACTACAAATCACACGTAATCATTTATTTGATGGTACTAAAAACATAATATTACTGTAATGTATCCCCCTAGTTAGGTTCAGTTCATCAATGCCATCCATCGTAACGAAGTTTCGAGCTGTCCATTTTTACACAAGTTGAA
Source organism: Taxus chinensis (assembly GCA_019776745.2). Lineage (NCBI taxonomy): Eukaryota > Viridiplantae > Streptophyta > Pinopsida > Cupressales > Taxaceae > Taxus > Taxus chinensis. Next base: position 179,945,822 of record CM034152.1, on the reverse strand, counting down.
AAATTGTCAACAAATACCATTCTTATTTCTTATAGGTTCAAACACACTTAGGTTCCATCCACAGTCCTTGGCCTTATTTGCAAAGTCACAACATGAATAAAATTCACCATTGAATAACCATGCACCATTCCGAGGACACCTTCTCTTGCAATCTCTAGCTCTGCGACCATAATTATGATAAACATAACAATAGCCATTAAATTATGAACCATACCTCATAGCATTAGGTTTTCTAACTGAGTTAGATCTTCTCAAATCAATCTTCTTAGTCACCTTCACATCATATTTGGAACTTGGACCATCTTTATCACTATGTTTTCCTTTAAACCCTAGACCTGTTTTATCATCTGTGTCTTTTTGACCTTCTAAACATTCATCAATATCTTTTGAGATCTTCTCAAGCTTCTCATACATCCTCAACCTACTAGATGAGCTCTCCAAATATTATTCAAGATATTTCAAATTGTCTTCATATCTGAAACAAGCTTCCTCTTTCTCCTTTAGGTAATTGTAAAAGATTTCAATTTGAGATTTCAAACCTTTTATGGATTGATCATGATCTTTCTCCATTTATTTGACCTGATTTTGATCCTACAAGATGTTACAAGTTCAGAAATTATTTCAATGTTTGATGGGATTTATGGGTACAATCAAATTGAGATAGCACCATAAGACAAACACAAGACTACATTCACTACTCCATGGGGAAAATTCACATATAAGTACATATCGTTTTTCCTCATTAATGCAAGGGATAGATTGAAAAGATATATGGATTTGGATTTTAAATATATCAAGAAAAAATGCATATTAATATGCATTGATGACCTCACATTGTGTTGAATGAAATGAGGTGACCATTTGGAACATCTTAAATAAGTTATCATCAGTTTTAAGGAAAATGGTATCTCGTTAAATCCCCACAAGGCTATCTTCGGAGTGGTGAAATAGAAAATCCTTAAAAAAATAGTCAATAAGGAAGGAACCAAGATTTATCCTAAACGAGTATAAGAAATTCAAAATATCTATTTACCTATAATCAGGCTAGGGGTGCTTACTTTCTTTGTTAAAGTGCACTTTCTTCATTTATTTGTCCTTGAGTTTTTAGAACTAACCCAACATATCGCTGATATGATGAAGCATCAAGGAAATTTTGGTTAGAAAATGGATGTTAAGAATACTTTTGAAAACATCAAGAACTCTATTTCTCATACTCCCACACTGGTATGTCCATATTTTGATAAATATTTCATAACATAATATTATTTATCACAGCACACTTTCCCAACGATTCTAGTTTAAAAATATGAAGAAGAATTTGAATCTCCTATTTTTTTATGAGATTCCCATTGAATATCCAAAAGATAAAATAATCAACTGTAGAGAATCATGCATTCATGGTTGTGAAATCCATCAATTTTTTAATTCTAAACTCGCATACAATAGTATTTTTTCCTAACACTACAGTGAAGTTAATTCTTACTAGGAAAGAATTTGGATCTAAAAGAAGTAACTGGATTTCCAAGGTTCAATAGTATAATCTTGACATACACCAAACACAACTTATAAGAGGGAAAGCCTTATGCTAACTCATTGTTGAAGAAACTGTAAATCCAAGTGAATAAATGGAGACTGATTTGTAGAAAGAAATATTAGATGAAGGATTTCCTACAATACTCTTTGTAAGTACCAGATCTGAATGGTATGATGACATTTCTTATTTATTGATTGACAATGACTACCCCATATGAATGGGAGATAACACATAACCCTCAAGCTAACAGAAGCAAGGCTTGCGGTATAAAATCATGTATTATATAAGAGACTATTTTTTGTTCATTTTTTATGGTGTTTTGATAAGGAGAAACATGAAAAAGTTACTCAACGCATATTATGAACAAGCATGTGGCGGAAATGTTTTATAGTTGACCGCATCTCAAAATATCATAGGAGGAAGATATTACTGTCAAAAAAAATTCTAGGATTCTCTGAAGTGGGTGGATGAATGTAGACCATGCCAATAATTTGTTTGTAGACTTTGATTTCTTACGTTACCTATTAGGCACATAGTTATTGATGATTTATTCCAGCAATGGAATCTAGACTTCGTAGGTGTCCTAAATAAAAATTCTAGCGCAGGTCATATCTATGAGCTCACTACAACAAATTACTGCACTAAATGGATTTAAGACAACATTTTAAAGCACATGAACACTGAATTGGTATATAAATTCCTCAGTGAGAACATCATATTGCACTTTTGTGTTCCAAAATAGATTTTTATTTAAAATTCTACTTATTTATATCTCATTGATCTCACTAATTTATGATAAAATCAATGTATCTCCCTATCTCATTCATCTGATTCTTACCCTCAAGGTAATGTTCACATAGAATCCAATAATAATAACATTATTATAATCATTCATTAAATGGTTGATTAGAATCAAAGGAATTGGCACAAGAAAATATATGATGTATTATGAGATGACCAGATCATGCCTAAAAATAATAGGGTTGTGTCAATTTAAGTTGTTGTATGTCAAAGAGGCATGGGTAACCATATTGGTTGATCTACCTACCTTACAGTTCATAAAACTAGTTGAAGACGGTCAATTCCATGACTCCTTGGATGAAAGAATCTTGTACATAAGAAGATCAATGTGGAAAATTCATGGTGGCCAAAATTATTAAAGAGCATCAAATGAGGGTGAATAAGATTCTTTATCAGAAAACATGGTACACAATATTTTAGATTTGAGACCCTGTCATACTCTAGGATTAGATAACAGAACCAAAAGGAATCCATCAAAAATTTTATTCTCTGTCGCTGGGACCATTCAAGATCAGACATTTTTGTGGTGATAATGCATTCTAATTGTTCTACCTAGATGGAATACCCTTGGAATTACCCTAAAGTGGGATATACTTGATATTGTACAAGAAGTGAAAGTGGCTTATCCCCCACCTATACCATATGTGATTGAGATTTGTTTTTGGTCATGTGGTGTGTTTCCTTTTCTCACTATGTGTTTTTACATTTCAACATTTTGTGGTGTGATTTTTCCTTGTTGTGTGTGTTCATCTCTTTTCATTCCAAGTCCCTTCTAAGGAAATTTTTCCCAATGGAAAAAGCCACTCTTTATTCATATATGTTTCATCTAAACCAAGTCAAGTACTAAAGTATGAGATAGTTATTTGCATATGAAATGTCTCTGAATTTTACTTGAAAACCCTACAATTATTTTTCCCTTTTTGGTCAAGTGGGTAAATTGTTTTGAGTTGCATCTTTTTAAAGATCAACTCATGTGGAAGGTTTCAAGAGCGGCATGTTGCTTTCGAAGCCCATATTGCATTCAATGGAAATGTCTCATATTTTTATTCAAGAAATTATGGATTAGGAGTTATTTATTGAGATTTGGAATGCTTTTGGAGATAATTTTTCTTGTAGAATTTTTTAGAAAACAATGTGTGTGATATTTCAAGAAGGGTCATCTTCTGGGAAGGTTTCAGGATCCCTGCATGGCATCTGGATCCTAGATAATAGTAATTGAAAATCTTACTGGGTCTACTATATGATGAAAAATGCAATATAAAGTTCTAGGAACAAAAAAAAGTGGAAACCTTTGCAACACTGAGGCACATGGGTATTTTTGGAAGAGGGAAATTTCTTTAAACGTTATAGGAACCTTGGATAGAGTTAGGAGCAGAAAAAAATTGAAATTTAAGCACATTGAGTCCCTTCCATGGTCAATGTGTTAATTCGTTTCATAACCATCTCAATCCATTGTAACAACTTTATTCACTATTACACTTCACTAAAACAAATGGCGAGTTGACTCAAAAATAAAGAAAAAATAATTTTAAAAGTTTATAAATTCTTCCATTGCATTTTTCAGCACATTTCAAGTCAAATAAGTATATTATATGCCCCATAAAAGTTTATTTTTGGTCTCAGACCAAAAAGAGCTTTTCATCTTCTAATTATTAGTTGACATATTGATGTCATTAACTTATGCGTACTTGGTACACATTGGGAGCTTAGTATCCCCTTGTGTTGGCCATTGTGTGGTTGTGTTTTCATTAATGTTGAACCTCATTGATGGAAAAGGGTGCCATGGTGATGTATGAGTCCTCATATGATGTTATTCAGGTGTCATGCATGTTTTTTGAGTGGTTTAGTGATTTGTCATGTTGTCCTGGTGCATGATTGAGCATTACTAGTCATGGTTTTAGTCTTCCCAAGCTGATTGAATGTTTTTATAAGGTAAAACATGGTCCATATGATGTGTCATGAGTTTCCATAAGTTTGCATTGAGTCAGAAAGGTATGTTCATGGTTGAGTCAGGTCATTCCAAGCTTGTTTCTAGGCCTGGAGCATTCTAAATGAGGTGGATATGTTGTATTTGGGCCCAATAAGTCATGGTGAAGAATGGGAACAATTTTTGGATATTGTACCTAAGGTTTATGGTCAGGTTTAGGTCTGAATTCAGTGATTCAATGCATATTTAACTTGGGAAGCTACATGTGAGAAACAAATAGTTTGGCATAGGTAAGTCACTATGCCTGGACAATTTTAGGCATATATAGGATATGTTGTGATTATGGACAGTTATAAGATTTTTTCAAGGTGATTCATGACAAGTTTCACGTAAAAGTTCCGAACAATTTTGAAGTTATGCATGTTTTGGTGAAACTGGGTAAGTTGCAGTGTGTTTTTATAGAAAAAGTTGATCTTTTAATGCTTGTTGTGAATTATATGATTTTCATGGGGACATAAGCTATTACGAATATATTATATGGTCAGTTATTAAGCTTTCAAAAAAATAATTAGATGGTTTTATCGTCACATTTTATGAACGATCGTTATGAAGTTAAAGTGGTTTGAAACCCTAGCTAGGAGGAGTTTACATAAAAGTTCTTGTATCGATGTAATTTTGATCAATTCATCAAAATTTATTATTTTATGTTGTAGAGGAGTCCTTAGGATTTCCATAAATGTATGGTTGAGGTCATAGTGATATGTGCGCCCCACCTAAAAATTGCACTTTCTTGAGAATAAGGATTTAGGACAAGATGGTCCAAAGGAGTAGAATGAAAAATTGATGTTGCATGATGATTTGGAAATTTTACTTATGTCCATTGGTGATTCATAACATTTTCATGCAGGTTCATGGTTTTTTGAGGTCCAAATGGGTTAACAGGTCAAAGGGCAATTTTAGGATCTCAAATAGGAGGCTCTAGTAAAATAGTCATAACTTGAGCTACATGTAGAATTTGAAGGTGAGTCAACTTATGATGGAAATTATATTAATATGTATTTCCATTGATATATATATTTTCATTATAATGTCATTTGACATGGTTCATAGTTCATTCTTTGATTAAGAATATTTTTGGCAGTTCAAGACATCATTTGTTTTGGTGAAAGTTTTATGTTATTGTAACCATGAGATGGATTGGGTGATGCTTCCCATCACCTGGAATGTGAATATGCATTAATTTGGAATCAAATTAATCCATTTGGAGTTATTTAATGTATATATAAATGATTTTATGATCTAACCTTTGGAAACATATTTTTTGGTAGGTTGATCTGGTGAAGGAAAATGTTGTTGTGGTTTGACGTGAACGATGTTTCTTGACTTATAACTTTATTAAAAGTTTTATAAAGGTTCTTAAATTTATTTTTAGTCATAATATGGAATGTTTTTGTTGAGCATAAGTGAATTGGGGATCAAATGAACTTTTTAGGGTGCTGAAGCATGCAAGAAACAATTATTTTGAGAATTGCAAAAGGAACTGGGCCCAATAAATAAAATAATTTGATTGTTTTAAAAAAAATCGACCATGGTTAGTGTTTAAATTATGTATTACTCATGTATTATGAATATGGGAGATTTAATAAGCATTTTTTTAAATGAGGAGAATTTTAACATCACAATGCATGTGTTTTAGTGATTTTTGGATCATGGAATGAAGGGTTTTTGTTAGGCCAACCTACTTGGGTCACTTGTAGCTGTTAGGGAAAATTTATGGGATGTTTTTAACATTTCATGACTTGAATTTATCATGAGGGACCGACCTTCTTTGGGTTAGAAAAAATAAATGCATATAAAAGTGATGTTATGGCTCATTTGGTGAGCTAGTCTTACATGGGAGAGAAGTGTGACCTAGAAGAGAGATAATTGTAGGTATGAGGAAATATGTAAAAAATATGACCAAATGCATGATAGGTTGAATATTTTTTTAAGATATGTTTGTAAGATTTTAGAGGAAATACAAGTCCATGAAGACCTAGAGAGAGCAAGTTGAAGAATGTGTGCTTGAGAGAGAGTTTGAAGGAATTTGGAGCTGAACTTTAGGATCATTATCAGATGTGGTATCAACATATTTTCAGTTATCATAATTTTGAAAATATCTTATGATGATTCATATTCATAAGAGTGTGTTTTTGTGAGTCATATCAATAAGGTTTTAGGGTTTGGTGCTCCTTGTGGGGTTGGCGCCTCACTAAAAAAATATCTTGTGATGCGTAAATTCACTTGAGTCATTTTTGTGTGTAATATTAGAAAAAAATTAGGTTTTTAAACTCCTTATGGGGTTGGTTCTCACTAAAAAAGTATTGTAGGATGTGTAATATTCTTGCAAGTCCTTGCTTTGAGTAATAAATGTAATGGTTTCAGCCAGTTTTCTTCCCCTTGAGGGTTTCCAACTTATATCTAGTTTTTCTTGTTCTCTCTCTCTTTTTTTACACATGTGATTGTTTATTGCACACATAATATGTTTATAAGGTTTATGGTTATCAATCGTTAAGTTTAATGATGAATCTAAGAAATGGAAAATGAAGTTGTAATTATTATATGAATGATTCACCCCCCCATTAGCTACTGTGTTTCCAACAATTAGTATCAGAGCAGGTACTTGAAGAAGAAAGTTTCACCACTTGAAGGATATCCTACTAAGGCACATGGATGGTAGATTATCAGGATCAATTCATGGAGAATACATTGGTCAGATTGATGACATGCTTAAAACCCTTAGGGTTTGATATTTTGAAAGATGATCTTGGTGTTTGCTCTCCTATTTCTAATTTAACTCATGATATGAATGATGAAGGTGTAAGAAAATCCCTATGTAGTTATTTTTGAAGCAGGTTGTCCTAATGGCAAGAATGAAGAAGAACAAGACCTATATATTGATAATGAATATGACCTAAAAGTTTATTTTGATGATTGTGACCCTAATGAGGATGATGGAGATGTTGATGACCTAGACATAGAGTTAGAGAGTGTTCTAGGATTTTTAAAGGAAGAAGTGGTATTTCATAAAACCTCAATCATGGTAATGAGCTATAGAGATATTCAAGAAAACCTTGAGGAAGAGTTGTTCTTCCATAATAATCGTATCAACCTGTTAGAGGTAAGACTAAGGTCACTTGCATGTCTTGAAATAAAGAAGTGTTCAAAATATTCAAGAGAAAAGATAGGGGATAATCCATCATCAAGGAAGAAGAATAGAAGATGCTTTCATCTAAGGTATAAGTTTTTGTCTTATGACTATTTCTTCTTGGTTGATTGTTGTAATCATAGGACTGAAGACAAATGCAGGAAGGAGCAGAATATGATGACTGTGACAGTTGTGTTTGTAGATTTAAAGCTTTCAAATGACATTACTGGAATAATAAAAGTGGTACCATATTGCAAGTACAGAATCAAGATATGAGTAAGTTGTTCTTAACTAGTTTGTTATGTCAAAATGAGTGGTCTTTGTCTAAGGTATGTGTAACTGTATTAAAGGTCTTGTCAATTTTGTTAAAAGGTTACTAGAATCATCATTTCCTAGTCATAAAGAGACATGTGAATTGCGTCATGTACTATCAATAACCTCATATTTTTACAATGTCTGTAAATCTATTAATATGTGTCATTATTAATTACTCCCAAGGTATGTTAAGTCAATCTTTGTCCAGGTTTTTTTCATTCGATTCTATAATCATGTTCTATGTCTCTAATCTTTAAAGTGTATACTTATGTTTACATCTCAAGATGTGATTTTTAGTTTCAAATCGAAGATAGTATCTTATTAGCTAGTAGCCCTTGTTGAGGTCTTGTATCATAACGATTCAAGTTTTTGTGGTAAAGTATGAGTCTTAAGGTCTTGATCATATGTCTGAGTTTTGGAAAAGATCATTATCTATGGAGTATTTGTTAGGTACAGTTTCTTGCAACACTGTCATGATGTATCCTTTTATAAAAAGGTGTTTTCATGTCTTCAAAGTATTTTTGGTGTCATTTCTAAGGAGATTGAAAGCTGAAAATAAGAGTATCATGGGAATCTAAAAGTACAAAATGTTGAGTTATAGGTGATTGTGTCTTAACTTGAGGGTTACATGCATCAAAATTAGTGAAAAAATACTCTCAAGGTGCTAAATTAAATATGGATCTTAGAGGATGTAAAGTGGAGGATGATCAAGATATTGATGGAGGTCTTAGTTCATATAAGCTTAGAAATAATTGTATAGGTATTGAGAAGGTGGTTTCAAGGTTTCATGACATGAGAATGGATTCTATAGGTTAAAAAAGGTTTGTATAAATCTTTGAAGACATGATTTAAGCCAGTATGAGGTAAATGTACGTACCAAGAATTATAGGGTACTGCACCACCTTAAAAAGGTTACACATACCCTAATGATGATATAGGTCTCCTTGTAAGGTGTTCAGAATCTAGAAAATCTCACCAAGTATAAATTTTCATCCCCTGAGCCTCGTCCAGCCTCTGTGTGCTTTTTTCTTCCCTCTCCCCCCTTCTTCCTTGCATTTTGGTCTTAAGTGACGAAACCACTACCCCGCCTGGGTGGTGGTCTTATGACCACCACCCATGACAGGGTGGTAATCCTGTAACCACCGCCCTACACAGGGTGATGGTCCTGTGTACGTTTTCAAGAATGTTTTGACAACCTCGTCAAACATAAATTTCAAATTTCTACCCACATTCTTCAACCACTTTTCTTTGCATTTATGTTTTGGCCACCCAGTAAATAGTGTTTTCCCTTTGTTTAATGGTAAAAGAGTTCAATTCCAAGTTACCTTCTACTGAATGCAATTGCTATAAATAGCCATCTTGTTTTCAAATAAGAGGCCTCTCTCCTTCTTTGTTTAAATCATTCAATTCATTTGAAGTTCTTTCTGAGAGTTCCAATAGTTTCCTCTTTTGCATCATTTATTAGCTTTTCCTTTATTGTTAAAAATCACTTGATCTTATTTTTTCCATCTTACTTCATCACTCTTCTATACATTCAACTTAGGATAAGGTAGTTTCATTCTTAGATTAGAAATCCATTTAGAGTTGTAGGTTTTGTTTTGTCACAAAAGATAGTTTCAAGAATTCTCAGCGTATTTGTGTTATATTCCCCCAATAAATCCTACTAGTAATTACATAGTCAAGCTCTGTTCACTTGCACTATCCCTCTCTTACTTGCATTATATTCGGTCTATATCCAAAACTGCCATTGTTCAAGTATCTTCTTCTGCTAACGCTATCATATACACACTTTTATGGATTCACGAGAACATGAAGGAATGAGGAGATCACACTAAGGGGATGAAGTCACACACAATTGGATTTACCACTGTTCTGTAAACTCCAGGTTTCAGCTATCAAAGTTCTAGTTACAACGTAACAAATAGAGTAGTAAATTATTTCATTTTAGTTAAAGTTATCTTTCAATATTTCCAGGGAAGCTGTAGGGAATGATAGTTTCTAACAAGCTATGATTCATTCCTCACTTCTGAGGTATGATTGAGAGTTTTTCGATTAAACTAGTTGGTTATTTAGATATTTAGGATAAACTCACAATTACAAAAGTAAATAGCTACATCAGGCTACTTTGCTTGTTTTGATTTTGTCATTAGATTAATTGTCTTTTTTTTAATATATTAGAATAACTGCTTTTTTAATTTCGTTAAAATACTTCATCGAAAATACAAAAATAAAATAACATATGCATAGTGTAGATACATCTTTCATAATCAGTTTATTCATTTCAGTTAAAATTGAATCATCTTTGCATGACAATCATGGGACCTAGAGAGCCCAGAGAATACATATTTGAACCGATAGTACCTCAACCAAATCTCCCCACAACACTAGCTGATATAGATCAAGACCTTAGGATCCAGGTCTTTCGAACAACAGTAAACCTATGAGCAATTAGTGAACAATTGAGAGAGTTAAATGTTGAAGATGACAAGGCATACACATTTTGGTCAAATCATCCTAACTATAGACTGCCTTGATAGGGTATCCGTATGACTACATAAGGACTCAAAAGAGAATAAATATTTGGTTGCAATCCTTTAGTTCCACAACCCAATGTAGGGGACCTCCTCGTCGACATAGACACTAGCTTATGCATTCAAGTTTCCAGAACATCTGTAAGGTATTTTGAGAAAATTACGCAACTCCTAGTTCTAAACATAGAGGCTGAAAAGGTATATGATTAATGGATAGTTGGAAGGAGATATTAACCCTTAATATGATCATAGGAGGTCTACCACAACCACAAACTTATAGTAGTGATCCACAGGTCCCACAACCCAACATGTATATTGATTAATCAGACATTGATGTTGGTTTACGGACACTAGTATTTAGGTCCTCACCACTTCCACTAGACATCATTACACAATTCTCCATATTAAACATAACAGCTAATCAGGCTAGGAATTTCTAGACTAGACCAGAGAATCATCCATAAAACTCTAGATGATCTACTACACCTCTCATCACCATTCTCATGACCTTGTTTGGATATATACATGAAGCACTTATAGGTCACTTTCCACGTATCTAACAACCAATAAATAGGATCTCGGTAGAGCTCGACATTGATTGGATCCTACGAACAACTATTATATCCAAACGATCCATTACACCAGTTCAGGTTAGGAGGACCTTCTTCACCTTAGATTTACAGATTCTATTATTGCGTATTGAGGATATAATATTACCCAACTAGTTTTTCTATATCTGTATAAATTCCATTCTCACTGGCTGTCTTGGCATAACCTCGGGAGGTTAGGTATGAAGAAAAGTTGATTGTAGATTCTCATGCTTGCATGTCACTTTTCCATCGTACAAAATTAATGAACATGATGTGAAACAAACAATTATTCCCCTTTTATTTTCATTTCTTTCTTTCATTCACCTTCTCCCTTTCCCATTATTATGTGGGTATTCATATACCCCACGAATATGTTGGGATACGACGCATATGGTAGACCTCTCTCAAGTCTTGAAGAACATTATGGTCAAACAAATAGACAACTGTCACCCTCACTTTTTTCATGGGCTGACAACTATTCAAGTAATTACTTGTCATCTCAAGATACCCCTCAAATAAATATCTCTAGTTATTCGTTTCGAATTGAGGAGTTAGATCAGCTTGCACAAACGCAACAAATAGAGCCCTCAGGCTCTAACAATATGACATTTACTGGAGAATCTATTTCATATCCTCAGGTTTTGTTCAAACCATAAATTAGTAGACAGTCAGATTCACTCCCATTTTTTAGATGAGGAATATTTAGCACACTACGCTAGAAGTGAACAATACTTCCAAAACATGTACCCACCTATAGGGAGTTTGAAAACACAAACCGATACCCTACTCCAAGAAAACACCCCCATTCAACCACATATGTGAAATACTCTCCGTGAAGCTTGGTAGGGTAATAATCAATTCATAGTAGGGTATCATACCCCTTTACAACTTCAAAGTGTACAAAAAATTCCATTAAGGAAAAGCATTGTGTCTTCACCAATCGAGGCCATTTCAACCTTAGTTGAAAAAGTTAGAGGATTGGAACTTGCTCAAGTAGATAAAAATTCATATTTCAGGCAAGCCGGAATCCCCAACCCTATGCATCATCCCATCCAGGTTGACCTCCTTATAGGAATAGATACATTAGGCTTACCTCCTCAACATTCATATAACTATCTACAGAAAACACCAACTAGAACTACATTTTCAAACGCCACTCCAATTGAAAATATGACACCTCCCGACTTAGCACCAAAAAAACCATACCAAAACAATGCTCCTCCCTACTTAAACATTTATTTAAAATCACTAAAAGGAGACATGTTCTCCTCTCCCAAGATGTTTTCTCAACCACGTGGATTCCCTTATGCCCCTACAAATACATATGCTATGCCATATCAAAAAACCATTCCACCCCACCCCCTCATTAAACACCATTGATGGTCGAAGCCTATGTGGTAGGGACTTACTCAAAATATTTAAAAGAGCCCCTAGACTTCACCATATGAAGTGTCTTGCTTCCAAGAGCTCTTCCGGATTTGCCCAAATACAAAGGTGAGGGAGATCCAAATACACACATCAAAGCCTATGGCACAGCCATACGGGAATTACTCCCTTGGGATGGGGTTGTTGCTAAGATATTCCCTAAAACCTTGGATGGTATTGCCCTTGATTGGTACTACAAAATACCTGAAGCCTCAATACACTCATTTGAACAACTCGTGTAAGAGTTCATCAAGGATTTTGATATGAAAAAATTATTGAGAACATGAATCAGGGAATTTTTGCATATTAAACAAGAGCATAATGAATCCGCCGCTCATTTTACGCAAAGATGGTGTATGGTTATCCACTCATCAGCAAGTGCTCCAAACATGGATCAGATGGAACTATGTGATTTATTACTCCATTCCCTCAATAAAGAGATAAAGGAAGAAGTATAGAAGTTCCCACTAAGAACATATGATGAATTACTCGAGAGTGATCACAGAATTGACCAAGTGGCAATAGATAGCGGTCATAAGACATATAGAACAAATGGGAAATTAATCACTCCCAATCAGAACACTACGACCTATCCTAGTACCAAGAATACTAATCAAGGACCTAAAATCCTTAACAAAAAATGTGGGGTTACAACAGATGGAGTAACAGACCAAGTTAAATAAGCAAATGTTGTCAACATTTCACCACCTATTAACAGTCAGAGAAATAACAATTTTACTCCAACAATAAATGCAGTGGATTTTAATCATCCACCACGACAACAACAACAACAACAAATACGAATCTAAACACAAGGTCCAAAACGAAACCCAACTAGATATCATAGTCAAAACCAAAGGCAACAACCTCAAAATTTTAATTCTAATAACCAGTAACCTTATCAAAATTTTGGGTCACAACAGGTTTTAAATCAACAACCTCGAAATCACAATCCCAATTTGTATTGTGGTTTCCATAAGATTCAAGGCCATGATACTAGGACTTGTCATGACTACAATTAATTCATGCAGCATTTTCTAGAAGACCAAAGAAATCTATTTATAGATATGTTCTAAGAAAATTTTGTAGTTCCCGTGCCAAATAATTACACAGGGGCAGTTTCCCCTCAAAATGCGCCCCTCGATATCTTTAATGATTCACTCCCAAATCATACTAACAATAATATGTTAGATCCAAGTGGAATGAATAAGGGTGTTATAACATGAAATAATGATCATGAAGCTTCAACTTCAATAAATCCACCAGTCACACCCCAATTACGAACTCAACCACAAACCAAGATAGTTGGTCTGGTAGAGTTAATAACCGAGCTACCCATAGAAACCATAACAAGAACATGGGATTATTCTTCTCAACCATTTCTAAGTTATCCACTAGAACTAGAAAACATTCAACAAACATTGGTAAAACCCATAGGTGCTTATGATTTAATTAATGATTTACTGAAGACCTTCTCTCATATTTCCTTCTTGGATTTATTGAAAAACTCTCCCGCTCATAGGGCTACTCTCTTAGAAGCATTAGGACATGGTCAATTAATTAATATCAGGTGCCCTCCTCCAGAAATGTAATTAAACCATGTAGACTTTGAGTTCTACCCTCCAGGGCAGCCAAATAGGGATACTGAGTTTATATTTGATATAAAAAAATGCCAACATACGCTGAAATCGTGCGTAGAGGTGACCCAACTTTACATCTACAAGTATGTATTTACAATAATTATGTTAAATGCACAATGATTGATGATTGGGCAACAGTTAACATAGTCCCATTCACTTTTCTTCAAAAGTTAGGATATGGAGAAACAAACTGTTCCACAACACGAAATATGCTAAGAGGTTATGATAGCCTTAAGGCCACTTTAATTAGAACCATAGTTTTACTAGTCACCTTAGGACCCAAGACTGTCCTCACCGAATTGTATATTATAGATCGGGAAACCAACTATAATATGATCCTCAGTCGACCATGGATACACCGCATGAAGGAAATCCCTTCCAAGTTATTCAAAGAAATAAGATCTTTACACTTAAGGAAATATTTGTGGCACAAGGTGACCCAAAACCCTTCGATATACACCTTGCTGATTTGAAGAAAAGACTAGGTGTTCACTCTAAGTTTGAAATCCCAACGAATCAAATTAGAAAACCAATTAACTCAAAACCAGAAGACAAGTTTATACCCACCACAGAATTGGAAATTACAAATCTAGTCAAGGGCATTCCAGCACTCCAAAACGAGACTAATGTCATAGAAATTGTGTTGCTAGGGACTACCATAAATATTATAGAATTACTAGAGAAATATCTACCCATTCTCCTACCATTTGATTCTATGGGTATGGAATATACCCTAGGAATTGGTTCCCTTCCATCAGACAAATTTTGTATGGTATAAGTAACCAAGGTAGAAGAAATAGATATGATGAATATCCCAACATCCATTTTCCCAAGAAAATATTGGACTCTCCACTTTGATGGAGCTAGATGTAACTTTTGAGTTGGGGCAGGAGTGATCTTTACTTCTCTTGAGGGAAAGATCGTACCTTTTTCCTTTAAATTAAACTTTAACCAAGTCTCTAAGGTATATGAAACTAGAGGTGAACATTTACAACTCTACAAAATAGTGGTGCTAAATCTAAGCAAAGGATTCAACTTCATATCAATCGAAGCAATCCCACGACAGCATAACCTTCTCACAAATTCAATAGTAACCTCAGCTTCCTGTTTCACTCCAAACAGTGAATTGGAAGATACAAGTTTCACAGTATCACTTCATATTGAACCATTAGTGCGTAAAATACCAACAAACCCATTCTTGACTCATAAAGAAACTAAAAATGATTTTGCTATCCTAGATCACTTTGATAGTGATATAGTCACCCTCAAATATCTAAATGCATATGTAGAGTTACATTGTGCTCACCACATAATAGATATTTAACTAATACCGCATTCCTCTTCCTATTTTGGAAATCCCATGGTAGAGTCTCCCCCACAGAAGGATCTCGATATCTACGAGGTAGAGAATGGAGAAATTTTGGAACTACCTCTGGCTCCTCCTGATCTTGAAGAAGGAAACACTTCTTTAATCAAAGAAACAATTAACATAAACATCAGAATCGAGGAAGAACCAAAAAAATTGAAGTCAAGATCCTCGTTAACTCTAGAGGAGATAGAAATATACACCCAAATCCTCAAAGAGCATCAAAAGTATTTTGCATTTAATTATAAAGAAATGAAAGGAATTGCAACACATATCACAGTACATAATCTTGTCGCTAAACCAGATGCAAAACCAATTAAACAAAAGTCAAGAAAAATGAAGCCAAAAGTGGCTCTCATGGTAAAAGAAGAAGTAATGAAACTTATCCAAGTAGGATTCAACAAAACCATTAATTATTCACAATGGGTATCTAATATCGTCCCTGTTCTAAAAAATAATGGGAAGATATGAATTTGCATAGATTTTCGGGATATTATTAAAGCATGTCCCAAAGATGACTTCCTGTTACCATCCATTGATGTCATTGTTGATGTAACAACTAGATTTGAACTGTTGTCCCTCATGGATGGGTTCTCAGGGTATAATCAGATTAAAATATCTAAATAGGATCAAGCCAAAACCATGTGCATAGCTCCTTGGGGAACTTATTGTTACGTTGTCATGTCATTCGGTCTTAAGAATGTCAGTGCTACATATCAGTGAGCAATGACATACATATTCCACGACCTTATTCATAAAATTGTGGAATACTATGTGGATGACTTGTTGGCGAAGGAAAAGAAGTGTTGTGATCACCCATAAGTACTCCATATCATCCTCTCACAATTAATTGAATATGGTGTCATGTTAAACCATAAGAAGCTCATATTTGGGGTGATAGGAGGAAAACTTCTGGGTTACATTATATCTTCATGATGGATTGATGTAGATCCAGCCAAAATCCAGGTTGTTCTTGAAATGATTCAACCATTAGACAAGTCTGGAATCAGATCATTTCTTGGGAAACTTGGTACAATCCGAATGTTCATCCTAGATTTAAGTTTTGCTATTCATCCAGTCAACAATTTGTTAAAGAAATATTATAGCATTGATTGGACAGAATAATGCAACGAGGGATTCAAAGTATTTAAACGGTTCTTGTTGTCTCTTCCCACGCTAATGCATCCCAGACCAGATAATCCTTTGATCCTATACTCATGGGCTACTGAAGTATCACTAGCTTTCATGTTGGCTCAAGAGGACAACGATAAATGAGAACGTGTAGTCTATTTCATTAGCCGAATGTTGCTTGGTTATGAAACACGTTATACACATGTAGAGAAAGAATTCCTTTCCATAGTCTTTGCAACAAAAACGTTTAAGACATTACATGTTAAATCAAGAAACAAGGGTCATTGTAAAGATAGATGATTTACAAACATTCCTCACACAAGGGTATTCATCTAAAAAGGGTGGACATTTCATAACCTTAATGGGAGAATTTGAATTAACGTTTGTAAACTAGAAATCTGTTAAGGGTCAAATCACTGCAGACTGGTTAGCTGACCATCCATTAGATGGAGGCGATGTGGTAAATCTAGACTTTCCTGATGAGTGCATATACTTTGTCAAGACCAGACCCCCCATCTCTACATGCCCTTGGTACACCGATATCGTCAATTTCATCATGGACCATACATACCCAAAAAGTGCCACGTCACAATAAAGAAGGCAGTGACGCATTCTAACTACTAAATACGTTATTTTAGAACAATTACTCTATCGTAAAGCCTTCGATGGCATGCTATTAAGATGTATCGACACAGAAGAATCCAAGAAGATTCTTTATTAATCCCACAGTGGGAAACGTGGAGGCTAGTTTGGTGGTCACGCCACTTCTTGCAAAATACATCGGATGGGCTATTTTTGGTGCATTCTTGAACATGATGTAGTAGAGTTTATACATAAATGCCAAAAATTCCAAGAGTTCTCTCACGAGATTCACATGACAGCATAATCCCTATAACCAATAGCAAACCCGTGGCATTTCTCCATGTGGGGTTTATATTTGATAGGGAAATTCTCTACCTCATCAATAGATGGCCATAATTTTATAATTACGGCCACATAATATTTTACCAAATGGGTAGAGGCCATGCCTCTCACCATCATACCAAGTTCAATAATCACCAAGTTCATTCTGAACCAAATCATTTTTAGGTACGGTGTCCTATAAGTCATTATCTTAGATAACAACACATACTTTAAAAAAGATGAAGTCCATGAGCTATACAACAAATTCAAACTAAACCATCATACGACCTCTCTTTACTATCCCCAAGCGAATGGACAAGCTGAAGCAACGAACAAAAAATTAAAGGATATTCTCCTTAAAACAGCGAAGGAAAAAAAACGAGAATGGCATCTAAAATTATATCCAGCCTTATGGGCCCATCGAACCTCAATAAGAACACTGATGAGGGAAACCCCTTTCTCATTAGTATATGGGGCAGAGGCATTTCTCCCGCTTAAGGTCGAAATACCTAGTCTTTGCATCTCATTACAAGGGATTTTGGACGAAGATGCCTATAGAGAGGCACGCCTCTCTCAACTAGAAAGGCTTGATGATGCTAGACTAAATGCCGAAAAACGGCACAGATCCTATGCTAACTGGATGTGCCGGAAATATAACAAAAAATTCTATGACCGAGAAATATATGAGGGAGATTTAGTTTTAAGACTAGACAGCCAGATTGATAGGAAATTTGGCAAAGGAAATTCTGGCCCAAATGGTAGGGCCCGTACTGAGTCATGAAGGACTACGAAAATGGTGTGTATCTCCTGTGTACACTAGAAGGTGAGGAATTCAATGAAACTTTCAATTCCTTACATCTTAAATGATTTTACGCTTGAGACATCAAAATCACCACTTATACATTATATTTACCTACATTGCATTAGTCATTTAGCTGTTTTGTTTTGTCTACTTGTTTCGTAATAATTGTAGTCAAGGAACCTACTCTTAAGTAATCTATTACAAATTTATGAAAATATTGGAAAAAACATTGAAATCGCATCTCTTCATACATCATCAAGTAATTTCAAAATCTTTTCATCAATTTTGAGAGACAAATGTTAACGAAAACAATACCAAGGCTTGCATACTTGGTTTTTCTCTTTCTTTCTACTAGGTGAAGTTTTTCTTACCTATGGTCTATTCTAGAAGCTTCTTGGTGTCACATCTATCCCTCTTATGTCTCTTTGAAACAAGGATATTCCAAAATCATAGTTCAGAAGTGTCAAAATAAAATAGAATCAAAAATATCAAGCAAACAGAATATTTTATTCTACACACTTATTTTCCCCACCAACCTTCAATGGTAATCCCACATCTCTTACTGGTGGTGTGAGGTTAGGAAAGGAAAGAAGTGCCCTTACTTGCCTATGTCCTACCTTTGGTGGCAAACCCATGCTTCTTACTAGTGGCATGGGGTAGGGTGTGGGGGGTCCATTCATACAAATTAACAAATCTTGGTATTTTACAAATACAAATAAAATTATATTAAGTGAAAATAAGTGTCCAAATTCTAAAGAGATCAAAAACTCAAGACCATATTTTGTCAACCAGGTTACCATCTATAGATTTAAGACTAGATAAACTAAAAAGTAAGTTGTCTCTGAGCCAGGTGGTAGTTCTAAGTAGAGTAAGTGTGTAGCTCTAAGTTTGGTATTTGTCACTGGTTTTTCCATCTCTCATTGTTCCATTCAATCAAACTCATACAATTTGTGCCCTTCCCAACTCTCGATGTTTAGCCCTCACATCTTACTAGTTGTGTGATGTTTGGGAATCAGGCATGTTCATATCTTTATCTCTATACATTCATCACATTTTTCCAACATAAGAAGAAACAAAAAACATTTCCCAAAGAGGCCAAAATTTTAGTACTACAATATGTTCGACATCATCGTATATTAGCATCACAAAAAAAAAATGCAAAGCATTCTGTTAAGTATTTGTTATCATTTTTCATCCATTACATACATTCTAAAAAGCATATAAAAACAAGTACTCTAACAACATCTAGCGTACACGTGAGAAGCGAATCACAAAATTCTAGACAAAAGAATTTCTAGATCCAAATATATATATATATATATATATATGAATGGTGTTTTATATACAATGCCATCATGCACTAAAGCATGGTTAAGATGCTCAATGAGCCCAGAAAATACAAAAATACTCGTATAGGTTTCTGACCAAAAATCACTACAAAAAGGCACGATGATCTCTCAATCCTTGTGAGATCCCTCAGAAGGTGCATAACCTCATCTAGGACTCATGATGTGATGACGCTCTGAATGAACTAAGGGCTCATGATCATGGCCAGCAGCTGTAGTCTCACTATGAGAGTGAATCCTCCTCATCAAGTGCTCAGCAGTCCTATATCTAGCCAGCTCATTGCGAAGGGAGGTAATGATATTTTCTACCTTCCAAACAGGGGAAAAGATGTCAGTATGTCAGCCAGCTACTAAGGGCTCTCCAACATTCTCATTTAACTCAGCCTGAGTACCCTCTGAAGGGAGTAGTAGAGTGTCTATGCACACCTAGTGAATCAAGTCTCGCCATCCCTCAGCAGCAGGTACAAATAAAAAATGAGAAATAAACAAGTTAGAAGGTGTTCCAAAACAACTGAAATAACGAAAGGGAAACATCAAATAAACAATTATAACTAAAATGAAGTTGAGAAAAGAGTAGTAACTCACGCAGATCTCCAGGCCTCCAGTTAGGATCTCTAGGATCTACGCCTGCTACTGACATAGCCACTGATTTTCATGCCTCTCTCATATCTGGAACAACGTGACGGCCTACCACGGACTCATCATCTCCCCATAAATATTGATAAGGCAACTCATCTGAAATCATGGTCACCTTCTCTACGCTCTCCTCCTCTCTCTCATCCCGCAAGATATCCTGAGTTTCATGCCACTCAGTATCGTTGTCCTCCTCCTCACTTGTCTCGCCAGCTCCGGTCTCACCCTCCTCTTTCTCCTCCTCTATCTCCCCCTAGTGAACTCCTCAGAATTGGAGTCCACATCAATGGGCTCATCTCCACTATGAGAAGGACCGGTGCCAATCTAAAGTAAAGGTGCTCGAGAGGCACTAGCTACCCCTCAGGCATGAACCACCCTCCTGGATGCAATAGGAATGCCAAGAGTGACTGTGGTCCAACCTCGGCCTCTAAGGCCTCCCCTGGCCTCACGAATAAATCTATATACTAGCCCTGTCAAAGGAAACATATCAATATAGGGGAAGCCAAACTGCTATGGTACTCTATCAAAGCGGTGGGCCTCTAGCTTCCCTATCCTATATACCAACTGACCCATGGAAGAGTAGGTGATCAATGTAAGTGTCTCCTCTCGTCATATCCCTGCCATGTCCTGATAAGGATTGGCCTCCATGTGTACAATATTCAAGGAGACCACTGGCTAGTGTGGTTTCCTAAGTACGGTCATCCCTGCCCTGACAGCCCCTAGATCCTCCACTTGTATACCTCTCCCATAAGGAATGATGCACTCGTACACCCAATTCATACCTAGACTGGGATGACTCAGTGACTATCCCTATAGTCTTACCACCCTGTATAAATCATGGTAGGTGGTCCCAAGGATGTCTACTCCCCAAGTGTAAATACAGACATGGCCCTCAATCTATGCAATGATGGGAGCTTAGCAATATAGAAGAGTATCCCCTCCCTTATCCCCAATCAAACGCGAGGCAATGATACCCATAATGGCCTTGTGGATCACAAGGATAGGAGAGGATGAAATAGAACAAACCTTCACCCCCTTCTTAGACCCCATGGAAACAATGACATATCCCATATATGTGGCCCACTGAACCAATTGATATCTGGATACTACTATCTTGAGAGACAGCCACCTCCCAAGAATTAGATCCCCTAATATACGATAGACGTCCTCTAGGGTGATGGTCCACTCACCCCTAACTCCTGGAAATCGAAAAGTGTTCTGATCTGCGTCCCAATATGAAAATAAGTCACATAGTATGTGACTGGAAGGAGCAACATGAGCAACCCGAGAGATCCGCAACATCCCAACCCTTTATAAAGTGTCCCTCTCATCCTGAGACAATGCATCCAATACTACCAGGAGCCAATCACACTCCCTCTCTCTACTCTATCTGATATACTTTTCCTTATTTTGCATCCACCCAAATATGTAGAAAAAGAGTAAGTTAGTAACATAATCCGACTATAAAAAGTATCAAGAACGTATAGAAATGCTAAAAATGTAAAGACAATAAAGATTTACATCCTTTTTTACATTTTGTTCGAAACCACCGCCCTGTGTAGAGCGGTAGTTTTGTAACTACCACCTTCAGAGGCAGCGGTTGTGTAACCACTACCTTATTAGGTGGTGGTCCCATAACCACCACCTTTATAGGGTGGCGGTCCCATGACTGCTGCCCTCTGCAAGGCAGCGGTCCTATCCCGAAATGCCAAACAACTCAAAAGCCCTAAAAACACTTTAAAATGCAAAAATACATCATTGTAGATGAAATAAAGACCTACCCTATAGGCACCCCCCTAGAGACTCATTTAAGACTAGAATTTTCAAAAATAATCCCCCAATGATAAGGATTTCAACATTCCTAGGTTTTGGGTTTAAAAACGAAAAAATTGAGAAGAACTAACCTAAGACTTCATGAGCAGATGTCCTACTCTTGGAGGCTTGATCATGATCTCGTAATGGACATTTTGATGATACTCTCATTGAAAATGGTCACCGTGGGTCCCAGAGCTCAAGAATCACCAAGTCAACACGTGCGAATGAATAGTAAAATGAGCTCATTTTATATATATATAATTTTCTAATTTGGTTTTGAACATTTTTCGTAGGGTTGGAGCGTCGACGGAGCTAAGTTCTAATCCCCACACAGATGGTAAGTCCTAATTTCATATTAATTTAGTTTTATTTTCAATTTATTGTATCTATCTACACTTGAGTCCTCTTTTCATTTTGCAGGTAGTGGGAATTTGGATGGTGATATTCCAACACACGAGCGTATTAGGTATAACTTCTAATTCCCCATTTTAGGACATCCATACATGGATCCACCATTTTACACCTCTTCATGACTAAGACGCTTCTCTGAGGGGGAAATATGTATGTACCCAAAATTATAGGGTACTCCACTGCCGTAAAAAGGTTACACATACCCCAATGATTATACAGGTCTCCTCGCAAGGTGTTCGGAATCCAGAAAAGTTCACCAATTATACGTTTGCATCCCATGAGCCTTGTCTAGCCTTCGCGTGTTTTTTTCTGCCCTCTCCCCCAGTTCTTCCTTACATTTTGGTCTTAAGTGATGAAACAGCCGCCCCACCTGGGTGGTAGTCTTGTGACCACCGTCTAGGACAGGATGGCGGTCCTGTGCACATTTTCTAGAATGTTACGACGATCTCATCAAACATAAATTTCAAATTTCTACCCGCATTCTTCAACCACTTTGCTTTGTATTTATTTTTTGGTCACCCAGTACATAGTGTTTTCTCTTTGTTTAATGGTAAAATATTTTAATTCCAAGTTACCTTCTACTGAATGCAATTTCTATAAATAGTCATCTTGTTTTCAAATAAGACGCCCCTCTCCTTCTCTGTTAAAATCATTCAGTTCATTTGAAGTTCTTTCTTATAGTTCCAATAGTTTCATGTTTTACATCAGTTATTAGTGTTTCCTTTATTGTTAAAAATCACTTGATCTTCTTCTTTCCATATTACTTCATCACTGTTCCATATAGTCAGCTTAGGATAACGTAGTTTTATTCTTAGATTAGGAATCCATTTAGAGTTGCAGGTTTTGTTTTTTCACAAAAGATAGTTTCCAGAATTCTTGGCGTATTTGTGTTGTGTTCCTGCAATAAATCCTGCTAGGAATTTCATAGTCAAGATCTGTTCACTTGCACTATCCCTCTCTTACTTGCATTATATTCGGTCTATATCCGAAACTTCCATTATTTGACTATCTTCTTCTACTGACGCTATCATATACACGCTTTTATGGATTCACGAGAACACGAAGGAATGAGGAGATCACACTGAGGGGATGAAGTCACACACAACTGGATTTACCACTGTTATGTAAACTCTAGGTTTCAGCTATCAAAGTTCTAGTTACAAAGTATCAAATAGAGTAATAAATTATTTCATTTTAATTAAAGTTTACTTTCAATATTGCCAGGGAAGCTGTGGGGAATGATATTTTCTAAGAACCTATGATTCATTCCTCACTTTTGAGGTAGGATTGAGATTTTTTCATTTAAACTAGTTGGTTATTTAGATATTTAGGATAAACTCACAACTGTACAGGTAAATAGATACATCAGGCTACTTTGCTTGTTTTGATTCTATCATTAGATTATTTGTCCTTTTTTTAATATATTAGAATAGTTTCTCTTTTAATTTCATTAAAATACTTCATCAAAAATACAAAAATAAAAGAACATATGCATAGTGTAGATACATATTTCATAATTAGTTTATTCGTTTCAGTTAAAATTGAATAATTTTTGCATGATAATCATGGGACCTAGAGAGCCTAGAGAATACATATTTGAACCGATAGTGCCTTAACCAAATCTCCCCCCAACACTAAATTATATAGATCAAGACCTTAGGATCCAGTTCTTTCAAGTAACAGTAAACCTACAAGCAATTAGTCAACAATTGAGAGAGTTAAATATTGAATACAAAAAGGTAAACACATTTTGGTCATATCATCCTAGCTATAGACTGCCTTGATAGGGTATCCATATGACTGTACAAGGACTCAAAAGAGAAAAAATATTTGGTTATGATCCTCTAGTTAAACAACCCAACACAGGGGACCTCCTCATCGACATAGACACTAGCTTACGCATTCAAGTTGCCAGAACACATGTAAGGTACTCTGAGAAAATTACACAAATCCTAGTTCTCAACATAGAGGCTAAAAAGGCGTATGATTATTGGATAGTTGAAAGGAGAGATTAACCCTTCATATGACCATAGGAGGTCCACCACAACCACAAACTTACGGTTGTGATCCACAGGTCCCACAACCCAATGGGCCTATTGATCAATCAGTCATTGATGTTGGTTTACAAACACTAGTATTTAGGTCCTCACCCTTTCCACCAAACATCATTACATAATTCTCCGTATTAAACATAGAAGCCAATCAGGCTAGGAATTTCTTGACTGATACCAAAGAATCATCCATAAAACTATGGAGGATCTACTACAACTCTCATCACCATTCTCATGACCTTGTTTGGAAATATACACGAAGCACCTATAGGTCACTTTTTCACATATCCAACAACCAATAAATAGGATCTCGGTAGAGCTCGACATTGATTGGAGCCTTCGAACAACTATTATATCCGAACGATCCATTACACCAATTCAGTTTAGGAGGACCTTCTTCGCCTTAGATTCACAGATTCCATTATTGCGTATTGAGGATATAAGATTACCCAACTAGTTTGTCTATATCGGTATAAATTCCATTCTTGCCGGTTGTCTTCGCATGACCGCGGGAGGTTGGGTATGAAGAAAAGTTGCTTGTAAATTCTCATGCTTGCATGTCACTTTTCCATCATACAGTAAACTGGTAGTAGTATGTGGAAATTATTTCTTCTCCATGTCACAGTATATAGGAACAGGAGTATAAATGCTCTGGAAATGTGTGATATCATTAGTCAAAGAATTTTTGAACCTAACATGGTGATTTGAGAAGGCATTCAGGTTAAGGAAATTATACATTGTGGTTTGAATCTTCTTCAAGGCCTATGTAAATTTCAAAGGATATATGCAAAGGAAGACGTTGTTCTCATAATTGTAAAAAATCTAGTTAGAGGTCTGTAACTAGTATTGCAAGACTATATATACTAGGAACCACAAGGAGTATATTCTAAGCTCATAAAAAATAATGAAAAGCTTATTTCAAAGGCTACATGGATAAATGTTATCTTTGAGTTATAGTTGAAGGAAGTTGCATTGTGTAATCTTGGAAAATTGTTCAAAGTGCTCTCTAGCAAGATTCTTGGTCTGAAGAGTGATAGTGGTACACATTGTTGAGGTATTTTACACATTCAAGCATGAATATGGATTTCAAAGATAACTTAGAGCTCAAATAGGATGATTTATCATGAACTCTAAAGTATTCTAAAGAGATGAAAGTGCCACAGGTAACAGAAGTTCCACGTAGGGTATTTAGGAACAAAACAAGTAGTTCCATGACTAGTCTATCAATGAGGCACTAATGAAGGTACGGAGAAGGAAAATTTATGTTGTTGACTATTCATGAAGTCAGCATAAGGTAAGGGAAATATGTTAACTTGTTGGTTTATAGGTTTAAGTGCAGAGAAATGAATTTCTAAGCAATATGGTCCATTATAAGTTTGTTATTCCAAGAACAAATAAAGTATGTACATGACCAGTACTCTTGAAGGTTGTGGTTACTTTAAGTACTTAAAATTTGACATCATGAAGTTGTGGTGATAATATCATTATACAACATAAGTAAATTCTTGAAATCTTATAAGTTTATGAGAAAAAAAGTTAGATTTTATTTCTCAGTTGGTAATTCAAGTTTTCGATTTTCAATTAAGTTGAAGGTTCTCTTTATACACGAGGTAAGATAAAAGTACATCAAGCTAGAATATATCATGAATGTTTCTGTGACTATGTATAGTAATCAAAGGTTGTGTATGGACATTCTAGGTTGAATAAGTAATTTCAAATCTCTGTGAATACAAGAAGGGTGTCATCATGGGTTTGAATCAAATATCAAGGGTATCCAATTTTTTCCTATATCTAAGTAGTGTTCACCTTACCACTCATAAGTTTGAATGTATTGACAAGCAAAACAAGAAAGAATGTAGGAATGTGACAGGATCTTAAGGGTATATTAACTATGTATAACTTGGGTTACCATGCTCAAAGGATTGTGAACAGTTGTTAAGATTGTATAGTAACCTCAAGAATCTTTCAGATGAAGTCAATGTACAAAAATCCAATGTGTAAGTCACAAGAAGGTGGAGTGTTTAGAGTAGAGTGATGAGATTGCGTTATGTGAAGTATGATAGATCTTGTAAAGGTAAAAGGTGGTATAACAAGGTTTTTCACAAAAAGGTAAGCTACATCTTTCAGGTTCTATAGAAAGGAGACTAGGTACTCAGGAAGAAAACATGGATTCTCGAAGAAAAGTTTAGTAGTTGTGTAAAGTGTTACAAGGAAAAGTAAAATATTGAGGTTTTCATTAGTGCAAAGGATAAAGAAACAAAAGTTCTTAGTAAGCTAAATGAAAGTCACTAGTTCTCATCATAGAAAGGTCTAGTATAGTGTCCATGTGGTATTAGTAAGGTCAAATCAGTCAAAACATGCTTGAGCACAAGGCAAAGATATGTATAAGAAAGAGAGAATCCATTCTTGACTATAAGTATTGTTCATGATTTTCTACTCTTAAATGTTGTTAGAAAAGTCTCCTACAGGTTTGTTCAAGTTGCTTGTAGTTTGTACCAAGTATCAATCTATGGAAGGATGCATAGGAATCCTATGAAAAGTGTATCTCATTATTTTATTAGATCAATGTATGAAGATCCAAGGGTATTCAAGTTGACTTACGTATGTCTTATTATGTTGAAGATTTCTTCAAGAGTTTTATGGTTGATCTCTTGCATTGAGTCTCTGAGTATCAATGTTAGTAAGTTAAGGAATTCAAGTCTATGTTTGATTCAAAAGGAGTATACAACGTATCTTTTTTCCAAAACATCAAGTTTGTGTCAATGTATCATTGTGCATTAAAGAAACAATGTTTGTAAAAGATAGAATATGCTACAGTATCTTAACAAGATATATATTTGCAGAATTATTTGTGTATACTCCCAAAAATGTATAGTGATGGGAAGATTACAAGGATTTGGAGGATTTGATATAGGTGTAAGAATGGTCTTCATTGTAGGGGGAGCTCTTTCTTGAGCTTAAATTACCGAAAATTATCATGTTTGTCTTAAATATTGTTATAAACATGTAAGTTCATCTTCTGTGTTTCAAACTAAGGTAAGTAGCCAAATTTTGTTCTTCTTCACTAGAGATGTGTAGTACAAGTATAGGGGAATTTTTGAAGGTACTTAATATGCTGTGTAATGGATTATAGAGCCCTAAGAAATTAGCTATTTTTGCAATAAAGGACATGTTCAAAGACAATATTCCTAAAGATGGATATACTAGTATTGAACGACTGTTTTAATGATTTGAGGATGTTTTTGGCCAATAATGAGATGCAAGACATGAATGAACGCTAAGAAGAGGTTTATTAACTCAGGGGGGCATTTTTTGTTTCTTTCATCGGGTCTAGAGGATAATTTTGTTGTTGTTAGAGTCAAAGAGAAGATAATTCTATCCAAGAGGCAACATTTCGGGCTAGTAAGTCATGTTTTGTGCATTACTGTCATTGTGTTGTCATTTTTCATGCCTAGGATTCATTGTATCCTTTTTAATGGATGGAAAAGGGGGGGAATCTTATAAACATGGAGTCGAGGTCAGTTGTTTCTTTTTCATGTTGGCTACCATCAATGATCAAGGGGGAGATTGTTGTCCATTGTGTGGTTGTGTTGTCAATAATTTTAACCCCAATTGATGGAAAAGGGCATCATGGAAATGTATGATTCCTCCTATGATGTTATTCAGGTGTTATGCATGTTGTTTGAGTGGTTTGTGAGTTGTCATGTTAAGCTTGTGCATGATTGAGCATGACTAGTCATGGTTTGAGTCTTACCAATATGTTTGAAGGTTTTTATGAGGTCAAACATGATACATATTTTGTTTCATGTGTGTCCATAGGTCTACATTGAGTCAATAAGGTATGTTCATGGTTGAGTTAGGTCATTCTAGGCTTATTTCTAGCCCTAGAGCATGAAGAATGAGGTGGAGATGTGAGAGTTTTGAATAATTAATCATGTTGAAGCATGATAACAGTGTTATGATTGTACCTAATTTGTATGGTCATTTTCAGTTTTGAATTCAGTGACTCAGTGTATATTGAAGGTCCTTGGGAAGCTATGAGTGAGAAGCAGATAGTTTGGCATAGATAAGTCACTGTGGCTAGAGATTTTCAGGCATATCTGGATAATATGGTGATTATGGAATGTTATAGGATGATATCAAGGTGCTACACGCCAAGTTTTAGGTCAAATTACTGAATAATTTTGAATTTATGCAAGTTTTGGTGAAATCGGGTAAGTTACAGTGTGTGTTTATAGCAAAAGTTCACCTTCTGATGCTCATTGTGAATTGTATGCTTTGCATGAGGACCTAAGATATTATTCATGGATTATATTTTTAGTTATGAAGATTTCAAAAAAATAATTATGTTCTTTGATCCTCACATTTTTATGAATGATTTTTAATAAGGTAAAGTTGTTTGAAACCCTAACTAAACTGTAACTAGGAGCAGTTTGAAGAAAAGTTCTTGTATTAGTCCAGTTTTGATTGGTTAATAAAAATTGATGATTGGATGTTGTAAAGGAATCCTCAAGATTTCCATAAATGTGTGGTTGAGGTCATGGGGATATGTGGGCCCTACCTAAAATGGAATTTTCTAGAGAAGAAGGTTTTAGGACAAGGTGGTACAAAGGAGTAGAATACGAAATTGATGTTGCATGATGATTGGGAGTTTTTATTGATATCCTTGAATGATTCAAGACATCATAATGAAGGTTCATGGTGTTTTTAACCTAGTGACACTTCTTTAGATCTTGCATGAATCTCGAGATATAGCTCATAGCAAAAAATATGTCTTGTCTCCCAATGAGCTATTTGTAGAGAGTTACATCCACTCTAGGTGAGTCCTAGAAATGAGAGAATTGTAAACCTTTATTCATTGGTGGTAAAAAAGGTTTGAAATATGAAATTCTATATTTTTCCATGACTGTCTTGGCATATATGATCTTGGAGATAAAAATGTGATTATGTTTCTCTCATATCTCCAAGCAAGTAAAATAATGGAATACCCCCAAATCATTCATGTCAAAGGATCTTTTGAATTCATTGTTCATGATATCAACCTAGTCTTATGAAATTCTAGTGATCAAAAGATCATTCACATACAAAACAAGAATGACTATTTTTTTCCTACATTCTTAATGTACAAGTTTGAATCTGAGGGGTTATGGCTTAAACCATGCTGCAAAATGTGATCATTTATCTTGATGTACCATGCCCAAGGAGATTTTATCATTTCATATAGTGATTTGATGAGATGACATATATTTCTAGGATTATTTTCATCAATGAATCCTTCTGGTTGGGTTATGTACACTTATTCCTTGAGATCACCATTTAGGAAATCACTCTTGACCACTATCTACTGAATATTTCATCCATTCGGTGTCTTCAGTGCATATTGATCATGGTAGTGGGTGCAAAGGTTTATTTATAGTCAATGTATTCTTTCTAAGCATATCCCTTTGCTGCAAGTCATGTTTTGTGTTTATCGATTGATTTGTCTTCCTTATATTTAATTTTGAAAACCCATTCGCAACATATGGGTTTATTTCTTGTAGGAAGATCAATGAGTTCCCAAGTATTTCATACTCAATATCCATGGTTTTATTCCATTGAGGTTGAATTAGTACTTTGTGAACATTATCGGGTTCACATCTATCAACCACTGTACTCATAAGTGCAAAATTCACCCAATTTCTTTCCTAAATCCTCATTCTAACTCCAGAAGAATTATTAAGGAGATATTTCACATGGGATTCTTTGGTGGCGCTTCATACCCACTTCAGATGTGAACTTTCCTTCTGATGTGAAGAAATATTTTGTTGATGTGAAGAGCTACCTGGTGATGTAAAGTAACATTTTATAATTCTCCAAGATTGACATGCAGTTCCCCTTACAGCTTATCTTCTCTTTGAGAAGTATTATCTTGCTCATCATCTGATTCAAAGATAAATTGGTGAGATCCAGTTAGTGTTGATTATTATTTCTACATCATAGATTCAAAGGATGACTCGTAACAAACCAGATCTCAAATTTCATAGATTTTCTTCGTCTCGGGATCCATGAGACGTTATACTTTTGAGGTAGTGTTATATCCCAATAGGATGCACGAGATTTGTTTAGCTCCATCTTATTCCTCTTCTAGGGTAGGAAATTCAAATATGTTGTGCAACTAAACACTCATAGATGAGAAATCGATGGTTTTTTACCACTCGATACCTCTTTTAGTGTTTTTTCCTGTATAATATTTGTTGGTGCCCTGTTGAGAAGATAAACAGATGTCTGAAAGTTTCTTCTTCCCAATATTCTTCCTCTAAATTTCCTATTGACAACATGCAATGATCTATCTACGTTACTGTGTAATGAAGTTGCTTAATAATGACATTATTCTTGGTAGTGTAGGGAGCAGTAAGATTTTATTAGATGCCTTGTTAGTCTGGGAATGCCAAGAACTTATTTGATGTGAATTATGCCACTCGATATGAGATGAGTAGAAGAAGAGTTTTTCTAGTCTCCTTCACAATACTCTAATAGAATACCTAGAAATGATGAAGGGCCTCACTCTTCTGCTTCAAGAAAAGCACCCATGTCTTTCAAGAGTAGTCATCCAAAAAAAAATGGAAGTAAAGTAATGGTTTGAGTAGATCGGTATGAGAAACCTCTAGAAGTTTCTTGGCATGATATGTGCTTTCCTTAAACGTATCTCTATTTTGTTTACCTACAAAACATCCAAGGAAAATGGGAAAAGAGCTAGAAAACTTAGGAAGTCCATGTACTATAAACTTTGAAATTAGTTTTTACAAAGATCTAGTGGAGAGATGACCATAATGATAGTGTTAGAGGGAGGTAGATTCTACCATAGAGGCAGATAGAGATAATATAGAAGATGAAACAATATATAAAGACAATAACTTATCTTTCAAAAATTCTTGAGAAATAGATGTACCTTCTCATGAAATCAAGCAGTATTTGATGCCATTATCAACAAGAAATTATACTTTTAGGCAATGATTCAAAAGATAACTAACTCATAAGAGGTCAGATTCCAATCTAGGAAAATATAGAACCTTTGAGATTGTACATTTCCATGTTCTGAGAGGAATGGTGACTTATTCTATTCCTTCTACAACATACTCTTTGTTTTCAACAATCCTAATCTTATCTCCAGGGGGTTGGTCTGTCAGCGAATTGAACAACTTCCTCTCACTTGACATGTGTTTACTAGCACCTGAGACTATCAAGAAAACATTACTTGTGGGCTGCAAGGTTTGTGAGACTAACACTAATTTTTTATGTGCACCACAACTAGATTCTTAATGTTTCTCCTCATTATATCCATCATCTTGTTGAGATGTGATATGTTCCTTTTGCTTCCTATGACAAAAACATATTTTTGATTTCTAAGAATCTTCGTGCCCTGATTTTTTTCTTGATTAGAATACCCTTGTTTCAATCCATTATACATGTAGTTTTTTGTGTCTTGAGTTTTGGTTTGACCTATTTGACACCACCTCTTATATTTTTAAGAATTTTCTTGTTGTGGAGACTATTGTTATTGTTGTTTCTATGGTTTCTTCTCCAAGGGTCCCTTGCGAAAATTCTAACCATGTTGTTTTTTCAAGATAAAGGATTTGTATTACTACTATTCTTATACTAAGTTGATGGTTTCTTATTACTTTAGCATGTTCACGATTAATTTGAGTGACATTGGCCTCTTTGAAACATTTTGTGGCATGATGAACACTATTAATTGGGAAGGGAGAGATCTCAAGGTGATTGGGACTAAGATTTTGTCCTCTACTATCTAACCAAGTTCTAACAGTTTCGTTCATAGATCAATCACCTGACGTAAGAAATCCTTGACCTTCTCGTCAGTCCTCATAGATAATGTGTGAAGCCTCGACTCCAGATGGAGGATATTTGTTTATTTTTTCACTTCATGGATGGTTTCCAATTCATCCCACACTTTCTTTGTTGATTCTGAATCCCTGACATGTGGTTTTGTTTCATCAATGATTCTTAACATAATCAGCATCAAGGCTTTGAATTAGCTTTTTCATACTTCATTAGCTCATCGGGGTCTATAGGAACTAGCACAACCCTATGATGGTGCCCCATGGTCCCTCAAAATAAAGGATGTTGTGCATCTTCATTTTCTAGATGGCATAGTTCGACCCTTTAGAAGTTAGGCATCAGATATAAGAAATTTTGGAGTGAGAAAATTACAAGTCTTTTTACTCGCTAGCGAGAGAATCGAGCTTGGATATGAGATCAATAATCATGCTATGAAAAATGGGGATGCTACTTGGGGTTTTCAATATCATCTTGGAAGTATGGGTCGTATCTCAATTCAAGTTCTGCTCAGATTCTCTTTTCTTGACAACACACATCAAACAAGAAATATTCTAGAGGTCCTTTGCAGATGATCTCATTGAAGTGAAGATTTCCGTTGTCATAAAGGGCTAAAAACAATGAAAATTAGAAACTGTATATTTTGTGAGAGTCATGACACTTTAACATGGCTAGGGAGTCTCCTTGGTGGCTTTCGAAGGTCACAACAATGTACTTTATGGTTGACATACGCGGGGGTGTTTTGTGGGAAAAAATATCAGTGAGTTGCATCTTGTTTCAGGCTCATACTATTCTCGTAAACGACTCCTTCAACAACACCTTATGTACATGTAATTCCTATCTTGGTCTTCACATGTGGTATTTACAATCTTCTTATGTGTCTTACTTACTTTGAACTTCTACATAGGCACCTTCACTAGGTCGTAGGCCTGCACAGTTAGTTATCACAAAAATGAGAAAATATTTATACGATGCAATTCACATGATGTCGTTTCCATCTTGCAGGTCTTTAACAGGTCTCTAATAACTGTTTCAAATCTCCACGTTTGACAGGAATGATCATTTTATACAAATTTTTCGCAATCCTCTTTCATTGAGTAGGGTTTCCACGCAAGTTGTTCGAGCAGGTTGCTTCAGCAGTAAACCTTCAAGTTTAAGCAAATGTTGCCAATACAATCAAAAATAAAAAACAAAATTATTCGTTGCATGAATCAGATGTTGGGATTTCCTCCTCCAGATCGTTGCGCCACTTAGATACTAGGTTATTATTAAATAGTGTATCTTTATGCCCTATTGAGGAATCAACAACAATATAAATACACCAAAGATTCAACAGAATGCAGGTGAGAGATCTGTAGGATCCGGGGAGTTAAAAAATAGTTACCAAAAATAATATAATAGTTCTAACAATTTAGTTGTTATGCTCTCAATTGTACCCTTTCTTTTCAAGCAAGAGGGGGGATTAATATTTTGGACATGCCAAGGCTATGCCCTTTTTGAACTGTAACACTTGTTTAAAGCAATAACAGACTTATTTTCCTCCATTCATAGCTAATCTGAAGTGTGTCATAGCTAGTTTATGGGTATGTGTTAGTGAATATTTTTTTTTTCCTTTGGATGCTTATGAATAATAAACACCTCCATTAAGTAATTTTGAATCTTTTGCAAATCATTTTAAGTGCATGTTAGTTTATTCACCATTTTTTGGAAGTGTAATAGACCCATGTCTACCCTCCCATCCTTTGTTAATGTCTTTGTGAAGTGTAGAGGTCAATCAAACAATAGTTGAAGTGATTATTATGTATTTAAAAGTCAAGTATTGTATTTTCTACAACCATAAGTCTCCAAAATGTTAGTGTATCACCTATTTTACATTCTTTCCTTTAAATTTGTGTTATTTATCTCCCTCAACCCCTGGAAGAGAACTATTTTAGGTGACTGATCCAGGAAACCAATCCTCTCTAGAGGTTATTCTCAACTCGAGTTACCCACGCTCAGATAAGTTCCCATTCTATCAATCAAAGAGAAGGATTGCTTGTAATTCTTCACTCAAGGTTCTCTTTAGAGTGATAACGTGACCATAAAAGATACCACATTGTATTTCCTTAGGTATTTAGGGTCCTAACTAGATCTATACTATCTTGGGCCCTTTTGTAGTCAAGTTTTGACACTTATTGTGTTATTCACTTTGATGTAAATATAATTTGTTGTATGTTTATCTTGTTCACATTACCTAGACACAAACCTATAGATAACCTGCAAATAAATTAAATACCATATAAAATTTCAGTACCCTTAATCAAATATTTAGATAAGAAAGGGGAAATCATGTGTGTGGCGAGGTTAGAAAACACTTGGTTCTAAACTCTTAAAAAACCAATTCAAGTGTTCTAATACATTCCCTCATGATGTATCCAACATCATGTAGGTCTCCTAGGTGCATGTGCAAGTGTGAGGTTCATAGGAGCAATCACCCTATGATTTCTCTTATGTCCGTTGTCACAAAGATACTGAAAAAATCTATGGAGTAGAAAATAAATGTAACATTGTAGTAGTGTGATGTAGTGTGATTTAGGTTCATGAATAAAATCATCATCCCTTGATAACCTTTGAAAATGTTGGGATTGACTTTGATCTTTATAAGAAATCACTCTAATACCTTGTATGCTTGGAATTGGAGGAAGGTAAAACACTTTACCTTGTTGAGTACTTCAAAGTTATAGTATTTGATTCTCTAAATGATGTGTAACTGGTTAAGGGATATATGGGAGATCCTTTAATTTACTTTGGTTAGATTTTTTTCTTTATTTTTGGAAAAAGTAAAGTGTTGAGATTAAAAAAGTCAAGAAAGAGCTAGAGAAATATACTAATTCAAATTAGAATGTGAATATTTTTCTTAATAAGGACGAGTAGATAAAATTTTCATATCCCTAATATAATTTACCAAAATTGAGTGTGTATACGTTCTAGTGATATTATTCCTACCGAAAATCCTATAGTATTCCCTCTATCATTCCTTTTCTCTTTCAATCCTATATTTTGTAACATGTTTTCTATTACTACATCTAAGAAAAATGAGATTGCAAAAAAGGAATGATATGTAGAGAAGTTTTGTTTGCTGCACATTCTATTCTTTCACATAGGGACATGTGTCCAATCCAATATTACAATTCATCCACTCCTATGTAGAATATGAAGACTAAATGTCCAAGTATGAGGAAATGAAAGGGAGTCTTAAACTAACTAACCAACCTTAATTTGGGATATAGACAAACACAAGTTGAAATTTCCAAATTGGAATATTTTAGCTCAAAGTGCGAGTTTGGGAACTCCAATGTTCTGTAATTGCGATTCATAGATATTCATTAAGGTAATACTAGGAATGTTCGACCTAGGTGTTACCTAGTTCAACCATATATAATTTTAGGCCAAAATATGAGAATAATTCAACAAAGTGAAATGGGGTCTACAATAATATCATTTTTCCTAAGATGACCAACATAAAACATGTTGGATCCTAAGAAATATTTAAATCTAAGATCATCATATAATGTAAGGAATTTATTATTATTGTTCACATGTTGCATGTCTTAAATGTAGTGATTTATCGTAATAAAAACTCATATATAAATATAGTTTATAGATTAATAATGTAAGAGATGTTATATGGTCTTATACACTTTATACTTAGAATTTAATGGCTCGTGATATTATTGTGAGTATTTGAATAAGATAAGTTTGAATATTAACTTATAGGATATCAACACTCTATATATGTAAACATCTATGTTTATGAATAACATCATCTTAAGGTATTTATTATTGCAAATATAAGTATTATGTGTATTTTTCTTTTTAAATATCTACCATATTTTTAGTGCTCTTTTAAAGAAAAAATATTTATTTATACAAAATTTATGATAGTGTGTAGCAGATTATTAAAAATATTTGATTACGAGAAAAGGTTAAATGTTAAGAAATTGAATACATAACTTCGATGAGCTAAACAAAAAACCTTATATGTGGAATACCAATAAAAATTATCACATGAATATGACCTCATGGTTGCTCTAATTAACAAAGGTGAATGATGTAAGATAATCCCAGATTAGAAGTATTTCCACATCAACCAAAAATGGTGAATTGAAAAGTATAAGTCTCTACACAACTTAAAGACACTTAGAATGTAGTGTGTTTGTGTTGATGGTATACAATTTTAAGGTCATCAGATATTGTACATGAGATTTTAACACAAGTGCATGAGATATTATGTTGAGGTTCGCTAGAAGTATAACATGCAATGTGTTCATGAATGATAATTAACTCTTTAATGCAATATTGATATAAAGCATCGGTGGTTTTAATTGAATTTGAATATTATAGTGAAGTATTAAATCAAACTTAACTACTAAATCAATTATAATAAAATAATTATGTCAAAAATACATGTATATAATACGACATTGATCACAAAATATGATTTAAATTGCACTCACTTGTGTCATCATTGTGCATGACTTTTATAGCCTCAAATTCATTATATATTATTTTTAAAATAAAATACTCCTACATAAACTATTTTTAAATGTACCTTTCCTCGATAAAAATGGGAAAAATGAATTATTATTAAATATATTAAGAGTCAATATCATGTGTTGTTGGAATAATAAGTTGTTTATCTTATCACTCAAGATTCATCAACAAAGGAAACTTGAGATCTTGATTGGTATTAATGAAATAAATCAAATTATATATACACTTCATTACATTATCTTCCTTTCGAAATGTTAAATTTAGATTATTTTTCCTTCATTTGATACCGTCCGTTTCGTTTTTCAATTTCACTAGTTTATTGAGCATATAGTTTACAAATAAAATACACAAACTCAAAGTATGACAATTTTCATCTTTGAAATTTATGGATTTTTATAGTACATTAACAAGTAAGTTATTTTTTTATTAGATAGGGTAGTAAAAAAAGGGATTATGACTATTAGAAGCCTTACAAATTTAGATACAAAGTGAGAGACACAAAGGATATAAATACATACCAGTGAGGATTTATAGAAATGATTTCTACTAGCACTCAGAAGATAAGAAGCATGAGAAAAAACATGTTGTAACTAATTAAAGAGCGAGTCAAGGAGACTTGGCCCAACCCAAATATAGAGCACAAACTAGGGCTCGCCACTAGAAGTTGTCCTAGAGCATCTTCACGTCACATGTTTCTCGTGATGGACCTTTGTCCACCCATCCCAGTCATTCCCGTGTGAATAAGGTCTTAACATAGTAGAATTATCGCGACTGAGGATCACTTCGAGCTTTTCATTTAATTCATCAGTGCTTCCACCAAATGGTGGGCTCATTCCTCCCACTTGTTACCTAGCCATCTTAAACCGAGGCACATTCAATGCAGACATTTCCACTGAAGGGATAAGTTTAAATTGTTTTTTTTCTCACCAATTCAACCTGTCCTCTCGCTCAGCCTTACCATCAGCACCAATCTCCCCAACCTCTCCTCCATTCACCTAGTTCAAAGCTTCGTGAGTAGCTCCAAGTCCACATCAAGCAGGGGACCAGTGTGCGTAGTCGAATCTACATCCTTCAGCACACCACGCCCTCCATTGTCACCATCCTCCATCTCCTCCTCTATACGAGTTTCCATCACAGATTTTTCACCCTCCAGGTCTTCTACACTAGAAGAGGAAAAAAATGTGTGGGCATTGGTATTTATTACATCCTCCTCAGTATCGCACCCCTCCTTCAATGAGACATCACCCATTTGAGTGATCGCAATCTCCTGCAGTGAAGCATGATCAAATTAACATGTCTTCTATTCATACCTAATTTGTCTATAATTGTTGTAGAAGATTATTGAACTCTCCACATCAATCTATTGTTTCCATATTTTCTCTGTGAAGTTTAGAAAAATTCATTTGGGTATTTTTAAAATCACAGGGACATTAATACTTAACCAAACAAATACCAATCAGGCACGAGACTTAGTTGAAGGATCAATATCTCTTAAGACTCCCATGGATCTGGCTATCTCCAGAAAAACTTTAGGCTGCCAAAACTCAAAGGGTAGAGCAGGGAGGCAAATCCAGACCGAAAGGGTCTGAAAAGTATACTCATGAGGCATTCCTCGCTGCCATCGGTGGAGGTTAAGAGTGTAATGCCCACTTCCCTATGACACTTAGTTGATTATCATTTTGAGTTATGCAGACTTTTGGATATGGACATGACTTATACTTACGTTGATTAGCATGATGTTTTGTGACTAGATGCATTTAGGTTATGATTGGATTTTGTTTTCAGTATGATCTACCCTGACTCATGGACAGACTATTGGATACTAATATTATTTGTATATGGATATATTGCATGTGTTCTAACATTGGATTTCTTCACCATGATAAGTAGGATGTAGTTGTTGAATTTACATTGCTATAAATTTGGATAATGAAGGAATGCATAATTAAGTTCTGATTAAAACCTTGAAATAATGGATAATTGAATTACGTATAGATGTTAATGAATTTCATGCATATGGTTATTTTGGACATTTTGACATGGCCGCAAGGCTGAAGGAGGTATTTTGTATTTTGCAGGAAACACAGCATGATCACAACCATGAGGGGGATTGGAAACCAAACACAACAGAATGTCGGGTGGTTACAACATTTGGTCGTCAAGGCAACTAGTGAATTGTATAGTGTTACCTTTATTATTTTATGTGTTAAGAAAAATTTCCATGAGGGGGAAATTTTCTAATGTGACCAAGGGGGAAAGAATTTTAATTACTTGTTGTAACTTACTTTAGTAGGTGATTTTATTTGTGATATCTTTTTAAAATTTCTTTTGTTAAGTATGTTTAGAATTAATTTAACCCCTTGTTTTAAATTTTAAGTTTTGGAGGGAAGTCTAGTGGATGTAATTAATTTTGATGGTTGGCTCCTTGAGCCTTGTGTTTCCTCTTGTATTGAATGTTTGTTTTGAGTGTTGACCACTCCAAATCCTTTGAATCTCGAATTTGAGATTTAGGGCAATTTTGGGGGACTTGTGGGACAAGTTGAACTTGTCCCACACTTCCCAAAACCCCT
Organism: Taxus chinensis; assembly: GCA_019776745.2. Taxonomy (NCBI): domain Eukaryota; kingdom Viridiplantae; phylum Streptophyta; class Pinopsida; order Cupressales; family Taxaceae; genus Taxus; species Taxus chinensis. The sequence goes on along the minus strand of CM034152.1, from coordinate 179,906,478 downwards.
TACCAACCATATCTATGAGTTAGAAAGCCAAAAAGGGGATTATTTATTGTTTTGGGAAAGGAAATATGACTTTGGAGTGCACTTTTCTTCCTTTTTGCATTTAATTGTGCCTTAAGACAAATGGGAAGGGATGGATGTGGAAAAGAGATGTCATTCAACCCAACCACCCATTTATGGTGTTTTGGGATTTGAGTTGACTAAAGGGAGGTGGTCTTGAGGATGTGTGATGTGGCATCCTACAAGGAGCCACATCATCCTCACTCTTCCCTTTTGTCTATTTATGAAAATTTCCTCTCTTGTTGAGGGGGTTAGGGTTTTTTTGTTGGAGAGCTTATTTTGTTATTTTCTTTTGGGGGAGAGAAAAGAATTGGGAAGAAGATAAAGAAGGAGCTTGGACTTGCATGCTTGAGATTGTTTTTGAAGGGAGCTTGTGCAAAGCTTCTTGGTTTAGGCTTCTCCAGTGGAGAGGTAGGAAACCTTCTCTCTTTTTTGCTTTCATATTGTTGTTGCTTCTATTCTAAATTTGTGGATAATGTATGTTTACTTTTGTCTATTGTGAAAATGGATAGAATGCTTATTGTGTAGTATAGGAGAGGTCTATGGGAATACTCATGAGGGAGGCATAAGAGTAGAATAGGATATTGTGGAGGGAGTTTGAGAGGGATGCCCATCTTGGGTAAGAATATTCACATTCTTACCTTGTCCTTGAGGGAGCCATAAGAGGAGGGAGGCATAAGAGTATGGGAGGGAAAAGGGGTACTTGAGGGAGGCATAAGAGTCATAGGGGCTTGAGTTTTATTGTGGAGGGTTTGGATGGGCATCTCATCTCAATTGGGAGGCATAAGGAAAAGTTTCCCATAGTTCCTTCTCTTGTTGGATTGGATGAAAGCCTTGTTGTGAAAAGTATTGTGTTGTTGTGTTTCCTTTTGTTTCTTCTTTTTAACCTTGAATGCTGTGAAAAAAAAAAAAAAAAAAAAAATTGTATTATGGAAGCAAGTGTTGTTGCCTTCAGTTGGAGACCACCCTTCATTGTGTTGTGTTTGGGGCTCGGGGGTCAATGGAGGAGATTGCTTCTCTTCTCCATTGAGTTTTGGTTGGGAAGAGAGTGTTGCCTCTCCCCCTATCTTGGTTGTGATTTGAAATACTTGGAACTTGGAGCATGGATGTAGAACACCTTGGAACACAAGAACCTTGTTGTTGACAATGTAAAGACATCATGTATTTACCCACCTTGGGTGGAGGAAAAATGTAATATTGCTTTACTTTCTTTAGCTTCCATTATTGCAAATTTGTTTCTACATGAAGTAGGATATGTTGTAAAAGGAATTGGAAGGAAAAGTTGCATTGAAATGATAGTATTTCTTACTCTAAAATTTATTGGGAATGTGGTTGAATTATTTTGTGGAATGTTAGGAAGAAATTACAAAAGAATATACATGTTAGATCTCATTTTTTTGCTTAAAAGGAGATGTATTGAAAAGTGGAATGTTAGTGTAAAAGGAAATATTTTATAAACAATTTTATCAATGGGCTCAAAATAGAGAGGAGTTGATCCATTTAAAAAAATTTAACAATAAGGCACAATTATGTATCGTTTCCAAAAGGAAGAAAGCACCACGAAAGTCGAAATATGGTTTTAATGTTATTCCAAATGTTTTCCATTAGAACATCCTTAATACTTGAATTGCAACAAGCATTAATTAACACTCAACAATAATACTTCCTTAAATGAATCATATTTTTCCCTCTCCAAAACTATATTAGACTATCCCAAATATTTTAAACGTTTTTTTTTACAGATTAGGACACTGCGAGTGGTCCTAGCTTCACAAATATCAAGCTGCATGGCAGGCCTCACAACTGCCCAAACAAATGTAAAGTTAGTCTCAAAATCAAGACTAGTCAATAACCCTTAAATCGTGTCTAAGAGAATAACTGCTAATATAAAAAAAAATGATGATACGTTTCAGTAGATATGCCTGATAGAAAACTTGATACACAAAGCACTGACTGTCATAGAGAATATTTAAATTGTTGCAATGCTTGCAAAAGTGAGTTTTGTGGTCATCTATTTAAGAGTGTTGCAATAAACAAGCAGTAGTTGTTGGTATAAGAGGTACATATTTGAAAGATGGCATATCTAGAATTTATAGCAACACCCTGCACATTTGACACAAAAACCAATCTCGGCATCAGTAAAAACAAGGGTTGTAACCACGTATGAAATGTTTTGTTTTGTTTTTTCTTGTAAAGCAAATCGTGCTCCATGATCTGTTGGTTATGAAACAGATCCACCCCTATGAGTTTCCCTCCCACGGACTAAACCAATCTATGAACATGATCTCAATAGAAAATCGTTGGAGTGTGTTGTTTCAAGTCGCCTCCTAACACTCTCACTGTTCCCTAATCGATTTTGGTTGAAGTGTCTGGAAGGGAATCCCGAGTTTTGAGGATGCATTCGATACTGAACAGATAACAACACAGTTGGACGACCTTCCTTACCATGCAGGCCGCTGCCATAGACCTTGCCACATTCATCCACACAACACCCACTGAAAGTGGAGGTAAAAACGTCCTTCTCCCTCCCTTCTTGCCAAGCGGTTTGGTCGGGCAAATATTACATCTCAGTGGACGCGAATGCAAGGGATTCAAACCGCGACCTATCACTCTGAATCAAGTTCCTTCACTGCTGCACCAAGTAGCCATTGACTGGGTAACTCACCCTTCTACTCACCTACTACACTGGTCTACTGCTTCACAACCAACTACCACAATGAATATACACGGCCAGGACAACATCCAGCAGCAGGCCAACCGTGTAAATTAATAGATTCACAAATCTAGGGGAAGTATGGGTTGAGCGGTGCAGCAGAGGTGTTCGGAACGCAAGGAGAGGGGGATTAATGCCGGCAGGTGGATGTGACCACGTATCATTGATTTTTTCCCACCGGTGTTATCAAAGAAGTCAGCGCGTTAGGTGGACAGTGGGGTTTTGCGTGCCCACCAAGTTGCTTAGTGCCGAGTTGGTTTGGTGAAAGGTGTCCGAAGATGGAGGTAATCGGTTCGACCACCCCCCCCTAAATGGTTAAACATTGAAATTAATTAGAAAATTCTGCGGAATCACCAAACTTTAGCGGTAGAAACCCTAAACCATTTGCCCATGTTGAATATAATTATTCACCGCAACGACTCTGTTTTTAAACCTCCGTTTTAACAATACAATTAGATTTAAACAAATGTTAACAATCTTATTAAACTGCCAGCCAATCACGCATAGAGTGAATGATGTCAATTTTAAATCAAATCAACCAATTTATAAATAACTCGGGAGCTGGCATCAAGCTATTGACGAAGGACACAAGTTTATTGCAAAATCCTTAATCCTTGGGTAACTAAAAGTATATTTTAAAATATTCTCATTTTTATGTTCAACATCAAATCTTAAGACATTTAACAAATCTTTCTCTATTGAATGCATGACATGAGTCATGTAAACGAAGTTTTTTTTTTTTTTTTCTTAAAAAAAATTGTCGCATTTTCGGGTGGTATGTTTGAGGCGCGGCGTCGTCATTGTGAGTGTGGCATCGTATTTTAGCAGAGTTACAATTTTGGTATCAGAGCCAGGGGTTCGAAGCTGGGACGCTTGGGCACACGTAGAAAACGTGAAACAGGAACACTTAACTTAGTGCAGAACATTATTCTTTTAAAATATAAAACCATAATGTTGATAATTATAGTAAACAGCAAATTTTGAAAACTAGCACAAGACCTAGAACGATGAACTAACTCTCGCCTTGATCTGTGCAGGAGGCGTAGATTGGGTGAGGGGTCTCTTCATATAGACCTAGACATACCACCACTAGAGCAGGCCGTAGCAGCCCTTCTGCCTCAGATTTTGCAGACACTCCAGGATGTCAATGCCGTTATACGCGGAGAGCCCTTGGGAGGACGACTTGCTAGACATAGTTTGGAGCCATCAGTAGATGCTCGGGCATCCCCTCGACACAGTGAGGAGCACATAGCAGAGAATTTCCATGCAGAGTCAGCTAGGGCAGAGTCACCATAGAGAGGATATGGGGACAGGATCTCAGAACATAGGGACAGGTCTTGGAGCCCTAGACAGAGGGAGGAGCATATAGAGAGACCTAGGATTCGTCATACATCAGCTGCAGACCATATCAGGGAGATCCTGAAGCTACAACCATCTCACTATTCGGGTGATACAGGTAGTTTTCAGGTAGAGGCCTGGTTGGTGATCCTGAGCGGATGCTTCAAGCTCTGTCCTTGTAGTAGCAACACAAAAGCTCGTGTTGCGATCCATCTTCTGAAGGATGGAGCAGGAGTCTGGTGGAGTACCAAGGAGCAGAAGCTCCATGTCGACTCAGAGATGATTAAATGGGAGTTGTTTGAGGAGCATTTCAGGAGCAGGTATTTACCCAGGAGATTTATTCAGCAGCGGATAGACGAGTTTCATGACCTCCGTCAGGCATCGATGATAGTAGCTGAGTATGAGAGTCGATTTCTGGACCTACTCCAGTACGTCGACTATATGCAGAATGAGCAGGTATGGATTCACAGGTTCATCCGGGGCCTGAACTTGGATCTAGGCGGCGCAGTGCGCATTCACTGCCCACAGACGTTAGCAGAGGCCGTGGAGAAGGCCTATATTGCAAGGGAGACACGGGGGAAGACGCAGCAGGCTAGAGATAGAGTTTGGAGCCATATTCAGCAGATGCAGGATAGTAGGTCGAAGGGGTCAGTTCCTCCTCCACGGGGTGGACAGAGTTTAGGGCAAGCTTCATTCAAGCCACCACCACAGCAGCAGCAGCAGCAGACCCGCCCACCTTACCGACCTCCTCAGAGATTTGATGCACAGAGAGGACGTAGTATGGGGCCTCCTCCTAGGGGTCCCATCAGGATACAGGGTGCACCGAGAGCTTAGTCAGTAGGAGCTCGTCAGTAGAGACCTCAGCAGTCCATAGCCGGATTGTCAGGATTTGTATCCCAGTCATCTAGAGTACCAGCTGGAGCTGTTTCCCAATAGAGAGGACCAGGCAGCTGTTATGGATGCGGTGTTGTTGGACATCTTTGGAGAGATTGCCCACATAACCCTACCAAGGGTAAGACACAGAGCTCAGAGCCTACTTTTGGAGATATGGCACGGAGTCATCAAATCTATGCAGCGGTCGAGAACCGTCAGGCTGAGCATCAGAGTACTGTGATTGAGATGACAGGTAGTATTGGTGGTATTTCCGCCTCTATATTATTTGATTCTGGTTCTTCTGATTCTTTTATTGCACCATCCTTAGTAGAGCGTTATAGGCTGGTGGAAGTTAGGCAGGGCCGTAGTTGGGACGTTGAGATGGCTTCTGGAGCCAAAATTTTTGTAGACTCCTTAGTTAAGGAGTGTGTAGTGGATTTGGGACCCTTCCCCACTACTTCTGATCTTCGGATCCTTCCATTAAGATCTTATGGCATCATTTTAGGCATGGATTGGCTATCCGCTCATAGAGCTAGAGTGGATTGTTACCATAAGACTATTGCTTGTATAGATGATCTTGGAGTAGAGTTAGTGATATCAGGAGTTAGGAGGGCCGTATCCATTCGCACCATCTCCGCTATGTAGCTTAAGCGGTGTGCACGACAGGGTTGTCAGTTATTTGCTATTACGGTCAGTGATAGATCAGAGGACGAGTCTAGAGGACCTTCCCTTGATGATCATCCCATCTTATCAGAGTTTTCTGATGTGTTCCCAGGGAAGTTACCGGGATTACCTCCCCCACGTGAGATCGATTTCCATATAGATCTAGTTCCAGGCGCAGAGCCTATCTCACGAGCGCCTTATCGGATGACTACTCCGGAGTTATGTGAGCTCAAGTTACAGCTTGAGGACCTTCTGGAGAAAGGCCTCATCCGCCCTAGTGTATCCCCTTGGCGTGCACCAGTTATCTTCGTGAAGAAGAAGGATGGATCTCTTCGGTTGTGTATTGACTACTGTCAGCTGAATAAAGTAACGATCAAGAATCGTTACCCCCTTCCATGCATTGATGATTTATTTGATCAGATGAAGGGGGCTACAGTTTTCTCTAAGATAGATCTTAAGTCAGGGTACCATCAGCTCAGGATTTCGGAGATAGATATTCACAAGACAGCTTTCCGTACAAGATATGGCCACTACGAGTTCACAGTGGTACCTTTCGGTCTGACGAATGCCCCTGCAGTGTTTATGAGTTTGATGAATGGGGTATTCAGGACCTTCCTTGATCGCTTCGTGCTTATCTTCCTTGATGACATTCTGATTTACTCACACACACGTGAGGAGCACGAGGAGCACCTTCGCTAGGTTCTTCAGTGTCTTCGCGAGCAGCGCCTTTACGGGAACTTGGAGAAGTGTGCGTTCTTTCAGCCTGAGGTGTAGTATTTGGGCCATATCATTTCAGGGCAAGGTATTGCAGTCGATCCTTCCAAGATTCGACCCATCATGGATTGGCCATCACCCACTAGTATGACCGAGGTGCGTAGTTTCATGGGTCTAGCAGGGTACTACAGGAGGTTTGTTCAGGACTTTTCTCAGATTGCGCACCCTATCACTTCTCTTTAGCGGAAAGGGAAGAAGTTTCTTTGGTCAGATAGATGTGAGCAGGCTTTCAGTACACTGAAGGAGTGCCTCACGAGAGCACCTATTCTTGCAGTGCCAGATCCTCATGGAGAGTTTTATGTTTACACAGATGCTTCCTTGGCAGGACTTGGAGGAGTGCTAATGCAGGAGGGTAGAGTAGTTGCCTTTGAGTCTCACAAACTCAAAGATTATAAGCTCAATTATCCGACCCATGACCTTGAGCTTGCAGCAGTAGTACATGCCTTAGTGCGGTGGAGACATTTTCTTCTTGGCCGGAGATTTACACTCAGGACTGATCACTTGAGTCTTCGCCACCTCTTCACGTAGCCCAATCTCAACGCTCGTCAGCGGCATTGGATGGAGTTACTCTGTGAGTATGACATGGAGATAGAACATGTGAAGGGAAAGGAGAATGTGGTGGCAGATGCCTTGAGTAGACAGAGACATGTGGCTATGGCCACCTCAGTGGGCATAGATTTGCAGAGTAGGATCTTACAACAGCTTCCTCAGGATAGTTTCTACCTTGTAGCTAGAGCAGAGATTGAGTCTCAAAGACCCCTTGAGGGGAGATTTGATGGATTTTCATTAGAGGCAGATGGTCTTCTCAGACACAGAGGTCGAATTTATGTTCCTAGAGATGGAGGCTTGAGACATGACATTTTGACAGAGGCTCATCGTGCACCGTACTCAGCACATCCCGGGGTGAAGAAGATGCATGCCACCCTGAGACAGCTGTATTTTTGGAGAGGACTTTGGAGAGACATAGCTTCATTTGTATCCCACTGTTTAGAGTGCAAGAGGGTAAAGGCCAAACACCAACATCCAGCTGGCCTCCTCTATCCTCACGCCATACCAAAGTGGAAGTGGGACACCATTTCTATGGATTTCATTCTTGGGTTGCCGACGTCGAGATACCACCACGACGCCATCATGGTCACGGTGGATAAATTGACGAAAGTAGCTCATTTTTCCCTAGTGAAGACGACCTATACAGCAAGTGCTGTGGCACGAGTATACCTAGATGAGATTGTCAGATTACATGGGATTCCATGGAAGATCATTTACGACCACAACCCTTTGTACACCTCCCATTTTTGGACCACCATGCAGTATGCTCTTGGGACGAGGATTAATTTCAGCATAGCTTATCACCCTGAGATAGATGGACAGACAGAGAGGGTGAATCAGATTTTGGAGGATATGCTCAGGATGTACGTGATGGATCACCAGTCGAGATGGGAGGAGTATCTGTATTTGGTAGAGTTCGCTTATAATAATAGTTTCCAGAGTTCTATAGGCATGGCTCCCTTTCAGGCATTATATGGTAGAGAGTGCAGGACACCTCTTAGCTAGGATAGGATTGAGGATAGGGTTTCTCTTGGGCCAGCATTATTACAGGACATGGAGCAGCAAGTTACCTTGATTAGATAGAGATTACAGGAGGCACAGGATAGACAGAAGAAGTATGCAGACCAACATAGGACAGATCGCAGTTTTGAGGTAGGCACGAAGGTGTTTCTTCATGTCAAACCGCATAAGAGCCCTATCCATTATGGAAAAGGTTCTAAGCTTGCTCCTAGGTTTGTGGGTCCCTTTGAGATCTTGGACCGCCTTGGTCCCTTGGCCTATCATCTAGCATTGCCACCTAGCTTATCGCGCATCCATGATGTATTTCACATTTTTGTGCTTAGGAGATATGTTTCTGATCCTTCTCATGTGCTAGATTGGAATGCATTGCAGGTGCAAGATTAGGAGTAGGTGATGGTCGAGCCCGTGTGCATTTTAGATCACAGGACCCTGGACCTTCGCGGCAGAGAGATTGATCAGGTTCAGGTCCAATGGGACAGGTACGATGAGACTGCAGCTACTTGGGAGGATGCTATATCATTGCGAGCTCAGTTTCCACACTTATTTCAGTGACTTCCAGGAGGAAGTCTAGTCTAAGGGGAGGGGGATGTAATGCCCACTTCCCTATGACACTTAGTTGATTATCATTTTGAGTTATGCAGACTTTTGGATATGGACATGACTTATACTTACGTTGATTAGCATGATGTTTTGTGACTAGATGCATTTAGGTTATGATTGGATTTTGTTTTCAGTATGATCTACACTGACTCATGGATAGACTATTGGATACTGATATTATTTTTATATGGATATATTGCATCTTTTCTAACATTGGATTTCTTCGCCATGATAAGTAGGATGTAGTTGTTGAATTTACATTGCTATAACTTTGGATAATGAAGGAATGCATAATTAAGTTGTGATTAAAACCTTGAAATAATGGATAATTGAATTACGTATAGATGTTAATGAATTTCATGCATATGGTTATTTTGGACATTTTGACATGGCCACAAGGCTGAAGGAGGTATTTTGTATTTTGCAGGAAACACAACATGATCACAACCATGAGGGGGATTGGAAACCAAACACAACAGAATGTCGGTTGGTTACAACATTTGGTCGTCAAGGCAACTAGTGAATTGTATAGTGTTACCTTTATTCTTTTATGTGTTAAGAAAAATTTCCATGAGGGGGAAATTTTCTAATGTGACCAAGGGGGTAAGAATTTTAATTACTTGTTGTAGCTTACTTTAGTAGGTGATTTTATTTGTGATATCTTTTTAAAATTTCTTTTGCTAAGTATGTTTAGAATTAATTTAACACCTTGTTTTAAAATTTAATTTTTGGAGGGAACTATAGTGGATGTAATTAATTTTGATGGTTGGCTCCTTGAGCCTTGTGTTTCCTCTTGTATTGAATGTTTGTTTTGAGTGTTGACCACTCCAAATCCTTTGAATCTCGAATTTGAGATTTAGGGCAATTTTGGGGGACTTGTGGGACAAGTTGAACTTGTCCCACACTTCCCAAAACCCATTACCAACCATATCTATGAGTTGGAAAGCCAAAAAGGGGATTATTTATTGTTTTGGGAAGGGAAATATGACTTTGGAGTGCACTTTCTTCCTTTTGCATTTAATTGTGCCTTAAGACACATGGGAAGGGATGGATGTGGAAAAGAGATGTCATTCAACCCAACCACCCATTTATGGTGTTTTGGGATTTGAGTTGACTAAAGGGAGGTGGTCTTGAGGATGTGTGATGTGGCATCCTACAAGGAGCCACATCATCCTCACTCTTCCCTTTTGTCTATTTATGGAAATTTCCTCTCTTGTTGAGGGGGTTGGAGTTTTTTTGTTGGAGAGCTTCTTTTGTTATTTTCTTTTGGGGGAGAGAAAAGAATTGGGAAGAAGATAAAGAAGGAGCTTGGACTTGCATGCTTGAGATTGTTTTTGGAGGGAGCTTGTGCAAAGCTTCTTGGTTTAGGCTTCTCCAATGGAGAGGTAGGATACCTTCTCTCTTTTTCGATTTCATATTGTTGTTGCTTCTATGCTAAATTTGTGGATAATGTATGTTTACTTTTGTGTATTGTGAGAAATGGATAGAATTCTTATTGTGTAGTATAGGAGAGGTCTATGGGAATACTCATGAGGGAGGCATAAGAGTAGAATAGGATATTGTGGAGGGAGTTTGAGAGGGATGCCTATCTTGGGTAAGAATGTTCACATTCTTACCTTGTCCTTGAGGGAGCCATAAGAGGAGGGAGGCATAAGAGTATGGGAGGGAAAAGGGGTACTTGAGGGAGGCATAAGAGTCATAGGGGCTTGAGTTTTATTGTGGAGGGTTTGGATGGGCATCTTATCTCAATTGGGAGGCATAAGGAAAACTTTCCCATAGTTCCTTCTCTTGTATGCTTGGATGAAAGCCTTGTTGTGAAAAGTATTGTGTTGTTGTGTTTCCTTTTGTTTCTTCTTTTTAACCTTGAATGTTGTGAAAAAAAAAAAAAAAATTGTATTGTGGAAGCAAGTGTTGTTGCCTTGAGTTAGAGACCACCCTTCATTGTGTTGTGTTTGGGGCTCGGGGGTCAATGGAGGAGATTGCTTCTCTTCTCCATTGAGTTTTGGTTAGGAGGAGAGTGTTGCCTCTCCCCCTATCTTGGTTGTGATTTGAAATACTTGGAACTTGGAGCATGGATGTAGAACACCTTGGAACACAAGAACCTTGTTGTTGACAATGTAAAGACATCATGTATTTACCCACCTTGGGTGGAGGAAAAATGTAATATTGCTTTACTTTCTTTAGCTTCCATTATTAATTTGTTTCCACATGAAGTAGGATATGTTGTAAAAGGAATTGGAAGGAAAATTTGCATTGAAATGATAGTATTTCTTACTCTAAAATTTATTGGGAATGTGGTTGAATTCTTTTGTGGAATGTTGGGAAGAAATTACAAAAGAATATACATGTTAGATCTACTTTTGTTGCTTAAAAGGAGATGTATTGAAAAGTGGAATGTTAGTGTAAAAGGAAATATTTTATAAACAATTTTATCAATGGGCTCAAAATAGAGAGGAGTTGATCCATTTAAAAAATTTTAACAATAAGGCACAATTATGTATTGTTTCCAAAAGGAAGAAAGCACCAATAAAGTCGAAATATGGTTTTATTGTTATTCCAAATGTTTTCCATTAGAACATCCTTAATACTTGAATTGCAACAAGCATTAATTAACACTCAACAATAATACTTCCTTAAATGAATCATATTTTTCCCTCTCCAAAACTATATTAGACCATCCCAAATATTTTAAATGTTATTTTTTACAGATTAGGACACTGCGAGTAGTCTTAGCTTCACAAATATCAAGCTGCATGGCAGGCCTCACAACTGCCCAAACAAATGTAAAGTTAGTCTCAAAATCAAGACTAGTTAATAACCCTTAAATCGTGTCTAAGAGAATAACTGCTAATATATATAAAAAAATGATGATATGTTTCAGTAGATATGCCTGATAGACAACTTGATACACAAAGCACTGACTGTCACAAAGAATATTTAAATTGTTGCAATTCTTGCAAAAGTGAGTTTTGTGGTCGTCTATTTAAGAGTGTTGTAATAAACAAGCGAGTAGTTGTTGGTATAAGAGGGTCCATAGTTGACAAATGGCATATCCAAAATTTATAGCAACACCCTGCACATTTGACACAAAAAAAACCAATCTCGGCATCAGTAAAAACCAGGGCTATAACCACGTATGAAATGTTTTGTTTTGTTTTTCTTGCAAAGCAAATCGTGCTCCATGATCTGTTGGTTATGAAACAAATCCACCCCTATGAGGTTCCCTCCCACGGACTAAACCAATATATGAACATGATCTCAGTAGAAAATCGTTGGAGTGTGTTGTTTCAAGTCACCTCCTAACACTCTCACTGTTCCCTAATCGATTTTGGTTGAAGTGTCTGGAAGGGAATCCCAAGTTTTGAGGATGCATTCGATACTGAACAGATAACAACACAGTTGGACGACCTGCCTTACCATGCAGGCCGCAGCCATAGACCCTGCCACGTTCATCCTCGCAGCACCCACTGAAAGTGGAGGTAAAAACATCCTTCTCCCTCCCTTCTTGCCAAGCGGTTTGGTCGGGCAAATATTACATCTCAGTGGACGCAAATGCGAGGGATTCAAACCGTGACCTATCACTCTGAATTAAGTTCCTTCACTGCCTCGCCAAGTAGCCATTGACTGGGTAACTTGCCCTTCTACTCACCTACTACACTAGTTTATTGCTTCACAACCAACTACCACAATGAATATACACGGCCAGGACAACATCCAGCAGCAGGCCGACCGTGTAAGTTAATAGATTCACAAATCTAGTGGAAGTATGGGTTGAGCGGCGCAGCAGAGGAGTTCGGCATGCAAGGAGAGGGGGATTAATGCCGGCAGGTGGTTGTGACCACGTATCATTGATTTTTTCCCACCGGTGTTATCAAAGAAGTCAGCGCATTAGGTGGACAGTGGGGTTTTGCGTGCCCACCAAATTGCTTAGTGCCAAGTTTGTTTGGTGAAAGGTGTCCAAAGACGGAGGTAATCGGTTCGACCCCCCCCCCCCCCCCCCCCCTAAACGGTTAAACATTGAAATTAAGTAGAAAATTCCACGGAATCACCAAACCTTAGCGGTAGAAACCCTAAACCATTTGCCCATGTTGAATATAATTATTCACCGCAACCACTCTGTTTTTAAACCTCTTTTTTAACAATATAATTAGCTTTAAACAAATGTTAACAATCTTATTAAACTGCCAGCCAATCACGCATATAGTGAATGATGTCAATTTTAAATCAAATCAACCAATTTATAAATAACTCGGGAGCTGGCATCAAGCTATTGACGAAGGACACGAGTTTATTGCAAAATCCTTAATCCTTGGGTAACTAAAATTATATTTTAGAATATTCTCATTTTTATGTTCAACATGAAATCTTAAGATGTTTAACAAATCTTTCTCTGTTGAATGCATGACATGAATCATGTAAACGAAGTTTTTTTTTTTTTTTTTTTTTTAAATTGTCGCATTTTCGGGTTGTATGTTTGAGGCACGGCGTCGTCGTCGTGAGCATGGCGTCGTCTTTTAGCGGCGTTACAAAGAGCCTCACTTCCCTAAAAACAAGGAACCCACAGAAAAAATTTCAGGATCTCCATCTCATTTGGAAGCAGAAAAGAAAACCTTCACCTGCAAGCTCCCTAACATCAAGCTTGTAGGACCATTTCCTTCTACACCAATCGCTCATAAAATCAATGTTTAGTTTGAGTCCTGCAAAGATGCCAACAAGCACAAATATAAATCTTGCTTTAGCCTTGTCGATGATTGATTGTAGGATTTCCAACTGAAACTCCGCATCTTTCTAGGATGGATAGCACTTAGTTGGTTCCCTATGCGCATCTCCAAATAATTTCGCAGCCCTAGTCAAAGCTCCTCCCATCGCAACTCCTCTGCCTTAACAAATAAGTTATAAATTCACATATTAATATAATATCGTATTGGTAGATAACTTATAAAATATATAATTCAATATCAATATCTATTTTTGAAATTGACATAAGTTTTGATATTATTAGTAAAATGACATGTTTCTACTACAAAAATATATTGTTTGTTTAATATTACATAGAACTGATAACTTTTTTTAAACAAAAATATAAAGCTTTCTAAACACTTTTGATAGAATGAAGTCAACGATAATAAATCATGCTAACTAATTTCTATTTCCATTGTACTCAAGTATTTATCAATATATAAAGATTTTCTCGATTGACATATTTGTACAAAATATTCATTTACAATAACTACGCACAAAGTACAACTTGAAAAGTTTATATCTATATCTCCATATTTGGAAGGGACATACATTATAAATGTCTTCTAATTCAAATAATTTAAGTATATTATTGTAAAAACATGTTTTATATAATATTTTGTGCTGAGATTTCTTTATTTGATTTTTTCTATTTCTCATTTCAATTTATTTTATTTATATATTGAGGTCAAAAATAAGCTACATATTAAACATCTTGTATTCTAAACAATATTTTAAGATGACATTCATTATACAATTGAGTTAAAAAATAAGCTACATATTCAACATCCAATATTCTAACTAGCATTTTAAAATGAAATTCACTATACAAAAAAATATATATTTATAAATTTGTAATTACTCAATTACCATATCAACTCTAAAACACAATTAAAAATAATTAATTGATATAAAATTTGAGAACATATAATCAAAATAGATCTTCAAAAACATACAAAATATCTTTGATCTTCATATATTGAAATCAAATTTAAATAGTTAAAGATTATTGGTGTTTCTTCAAATTACTTACAAATATTTATTCTTGATAATCTTTGTGAAAATGTATTCCTGTCCACGTTAATATATAAACTGAAAACAATATAAAATAGTTATAATGAAAAGGTTCGGGACAAAATTAAATCCTAATATGTAAATAAAAACCAAACAATGAAGATTACATACAAAATACAAAAATGAAAGAGTCAATACAACCAACTATGATACTAAAGAGACGTAACATATCATATACTTATAAAAGAATGTCCCCAAACGAGGAGGCACTCCGTGGACAAATTCAAGATATGCATTCTTTATTTTGAAAATAACAACCTAAAAATACCTATGGGGCTTCGAATGACATGGAGAGGTGCCATTGTTAATGTTGTTTTGACGCGCTTAACAGGTTTGTCAATCTGTTTCCACCTGCTTCTGTTTACGTGATTGACTGTAAATATTTATACTTCGATATTTTTCCCGATGCAAATATTGGTAATGACAACTTTTGACCAAGTGCTCCGTCTTTCCTAATCACTCTCCGCGTCATAAAATATATGATCGCTATTTCTAACTACTACGAATAAATTCTGACTTTGGCAACAGATAATATCTACCATTCCCTGCACCGCATCATGTTTGATGTAGACTTGGTCAGATTTACTGCGATTGGTTTTCCGCGTGGGGACACAGGCTTTAAGTATACCTAAAGAAAAGTTTTGCGCGTGGTAGGCAGTGGTATGCGATTTCCAAGCTAGTGTGATTGCTTAACGCTGTTATGTTTGAATCCTTCTCGTATATAAACCCATCCATGATTACTTGATAATTCACAAATTTGCGTTCTTAGACTTTCAAACTTCAGCACAAGTCGACAGTCTATCTATTTGCTTGCTTGGATATTTGGCTGTATTTGCAGCTATGAGAATCGAATTTGCTGCCAGTATTATTTTGCTCTTATGTTCGAGGATGGCGTATGGGCAGCTTAGCTCAACATTTTACAGTACGACGTGTCCAAATCTGTTGTCAACTGTAAAATCTGCAGTCAAGCAGGCAGTGAACAACGAGAAACGGATGGGAGCGTCTCTTTTGCGCCTTCACTTCCATGACTGTTTCGTTAATGTAAGATTTGTCAGCACGAGGTTTTCACAGTTGTGAAACATTACATTTCGCTTTTATTAATGGTCTTTCGGTTTGCAGGGGTGCGACGGGTCGATACTGTTGGATGACTCCGCATCCTTAACAGGTGAGAAAACTGCGCAGCCCAATGCTAATTCAGCGAGAGGATTTGACGTAATCGACACCATCAAAACTCAAGTGGAGGCAGCTTTGCAGTGGAGTTGTGTCTTGTGCTGACATTTTGGCCATTGCAGCTCGTGATTCTGTTGTCGAAGTAATTCCCTATTCCCTGCTAATACTTGCACAGTTCCAAATTAACTTATGATTGTATGGTTTGTCACGCTAATGCTTTTTGTATTGACTAGTTGGGAGGGCCAACATGGACAGTGCAGCTGGGAAGAAGAGACTCCAAAACAGCGAGCCTGAGCGGTGCAAATAGCAATATTCCTGCTCCCACATCCAATCTCAGCACTCTCATCTCATCCTTCAGTAATCAGGGACTTTCTACCAAGGATATGATTGTGCTTTCTGGTAATTTTTGTTTCCAATTTGCGAATTACTGTACCATGACTACTCAGTACAAAATATAGTGCCTGATAAAAAATTTATGATTTTCTTTTTCAGGTGCTCATACAATTGGTCAAGCTCGCTGCACTACTTTCAGAACTCGCGTCTACAATGAATCCAACATAGACACTACAGTCGCCAATTCACTGAGATCAAACTGCCCAAGCAGCAGTGGCGACAACAACCTTTCACCCTTAGATCTTCAGACTCCTACAACATTTGACAATAAATACTACAAAAATTTGAGAAGCCAAAAAGGACTTTTACACTCCGATCAGCAGCTTTTTAATGGAGGTTCCGCTGATTCTCAGGTGACTACCTACAGCATCAATAAGAACACCTTCTTTAGCGACTTCTCAGCTGCCATGGTGAAAATGGGAGCAATCAGTCCCCTGACTGGTAGCAACGGAGAGATCAGAACGAATTGCAGGAAACCCAATTGATAGCGATAATTAATTCATGTATTCTTTTGTACTACTAGATTATAGTTTTTGTGGCATTTTCTTTTGGATGTAGTGAAGCCCGGATTGGGGCATTCCCAAATAAACAGTTATACGTGCATTCCTTCGTCTGAATTTATACCTTTTAAAAAGATGAATTGAAATTGAGTTTTCTAATGAATATGTTGATCACATCGAAATTGATCTGTACTACATAATATATACGCTGAGCGTATCTTCCCGGTACGTTCCGGTTCAACAGCCCGCGTGGCACTTTCACCTTACAAGTCTTCCGTTACAAAAACTTCTCCGTTAAGGCCACTGCACATTCCGTCTCCTGTGCTGCCCCAGCCCGCCATCCCCTTTTCCGGTTATGTTTTCTGATGATAATACAACAATTTAAAAAGAAAGACAAATAGGCGACATGAAATGAAATGACAGAAGGGAGATGGAGATGGATGACGTGATCTTCATCCGTTCAGGAAAAATGGTCGGCATAAATTTGAAATTTGAAATTTAAATATAACTAAAAGCCCGCGCATTCCTAATTCTTACAAGTCAAAGGTTGCTTATTTTGGCCTGGAAAAAGTCCTGCAAGCTAGCAGAGCTGAATCTGGAACAGTTTTTGTAGGAAGTCATGGCTATATTGCTCTTTGGTAAACATTAACTCCTCCATTTTCTTCCATCTCTAACAAATTTTTTCTTTTAATTAGATTTTTTTAAGATTTCCCATCTTTCACAGATCTTAACATAGCAGCACTTGATATATCGATTTCGAGGGTTTGTTTTTCATTAAAGGCTATGTATTTTGTTGCAGAATATGCATACTCTTTGAAGATCACAGAGAAGAGTGATGTTCTCAATTTTCTTGTCGGTTTGTTGGAGCTGATAACGGGAAAGTAATCAAACGAGCTAGAATTTGGCAACAACAAAGATATTGTTTACTAACTCACAGAATACGTAGAAAGAAAAATGAAGTGGATGTCATCAACTCCAATATTTCCATGTCATTTGAGGAGAAAATGTTAGAGGTATTGAAAATTGCGGTCATCCATGAAAGAAGTCGTGAAAATGTTGGTAGATGCAGATCCTTGTTGCTGCAGTGACAGAAAGACGTCCATTAAATAGGGGAAGCACTTAAAGAATGTTAACTCTTATGTTTGACACCTCTGTAATATTTTTGATTTTTTGTTATTAAAAATGGTTTTTGGTTGTATGGTGAGGCTATAACTATTAGACTGTATGAAGATTGTGGATTAAATTTGATGGTCAACACTATCTATGCAATGAAAAATTAATGGTGGTTATCCATCCAGCATTTCCCTTCAATGGCTACGACCGTCATATGTTAATGTTTGAAAGGATACGCCAAACAGTAAATATATGTTTATATCTCCCAAATATTAGTGTCATTTACTAGAATTTTTGTTATATGTTTGTAATTATTAGTTTTTGCTAGATTCTTTTGAGTGTGGTTCCTTACAAAGTGGTAGACAAAAGGGCATATTTAAAAACAAATTAAGATAAAATGTTTTATTTCGTTTTTTTCCCAATTCGGAGAATTTCACTCTTATAAAAAACAATCAATAATGCTCAATCTAGCTACACATGAAGAATGTTTACAATTGTCTCTTGTTTCCTAACCTAAATAAAGAATAAAGAGGAAAGACACAACATAAATATACAAATTTAATATATATCATTTGATTTGATTATGATAATTGTACATATGGTTTAAATCCAACAACCTCCTATGGCCATCAAACAATTTTTAAGATGATTTTTTTATGTCAATTGGCATTAGTATATTATAAAACCAATTTGGGTGGGAAGGTCGAGTGCCAAGAAGTACAAAGGTATGGACATTGAGGTATTATTAGGGAACACCATTGAAGAGGAAAGATTGGGTTGATATTATAAATTTCATTAGCAATAAGTTTTAGTTCTTACCTTATAGGCATACACACATTTAAAAGGTTTTAACACACATAACTAGTTATCCAAGGTAGACATCCATTGTATGGATTTTAGAAAGGGATTTGTTGTTATTTCAAAAACATCAAATTGAGTTTTATATTATTATAAATACTTAACCTAATAGCATATTAAATACACTTATTATCGTATTTTATAAAAATTTCAACTACTATCAATATGTAGACTTTTGGAATTTTGTGAAGTAGGGGAATTCAAACACTTCTTTGAGTTTTCACATGCCATGATATGAGAGAGCTTGGTGAGTTTCAAGATTCTAAAAAGATTAAAGTGTTTAAGAAATTCTCAATATTTAGTAATTCACACCTGTAATTAGAAAAGCGACAAAAGGAAGAGAGAAAAAGGTTAACCTAAAACTTTGTCAATGACCATCAAATTGGAGTGTGAGGATTCTAACACATTTCACAATGTGATCTCTTAAATCTAGCCCTTTCCATATATGACATGATAAGACACGATAAGAGAATATGTTGGTGACAAGTCGACCATCCATATATCAATATATGACATGTGATTAAGGTTGTAGCATTCCTCTCCCCTTCAAAGAAACATAGTCGCTAGTGTTAGAAATCTATAGATGTTGCTGCTAGAATGCTTCATCATCTTATGTTGCCTTTTTAATGTCTAAACTTGATCATATACATGGTGATGACCCTGGTCCTAAATTATTAAAACATGCCTCTATGATTACTTTAAGATCCAAAATCATGTGTCCCTCCTCATCAAGCCTGGTTAACATTTATTGAGAAGACACCTTCCCAATGACCTTCTTCAAAAAAGAAAATTGACAAAATGGATGTATTTTAGTTGATTGAGGAAGATCTAGTTAATAAAAGACACTAAAAAATTCTTGCAACACTTTATAAGGAACACAATATTTAATTGAAATATTGTTATGTTTATTTTTTTATTTCAAACATAGTTTCATATATGGATGCAACCAAAAAAAAAATCTCCAACTTCTAATCTTCAATCACTATATTTTTTATCAACGTGTTGTTGTATATGCTTTTATGCCATTGCCAAATTTTCTTTAAGGATAGAGAACACTTCTTGATGATGTTGAATGTGTTTCTTGTAACGACCCAAAAATTCACACACAAACAACACAGTGAAATACAGGATTTTTTTTGTTTTTTTTTTTTGACTTGCTTGACACATAACATGACGCAACATGTCATCACCAAGGATATAACTAACACTGTGAACAACTTGATACAAGGCTGGCCATAAAGGCAGCACGGAAACGTTCACACCTATCAAGGACAATTTACTCTTCTTTTGACAAGACAACATGGAAGTCCAACCACATGACACACTTACAGCTAGGGCAAGCCACAATAAGAAATTATTGGAGGTTATTTATTTTGATAAGACACCATTTAGCTCATGACTTAAGTTTTCATAAGGATTCAATATATGATTCGCACAAATTCATCTTACCAACTGAGTTATGTTCTTATACACTGTAGAGTAGTTCACTTAAAGTCTTCTCCTTTATAACCATTATTTGTTTTATATATTTATTTGATAAAGATGGTAATTTAATTCCTTAAGGCCATCTATTCACACTTACGTTACTAGAACTCGTTCATGCCCTTATGACAACATTGGTTCACGTTCAACAAACTCAAGAGAAAATTACAAGGTACCCTGGATAAAGTTAAAGGAAGAAGGTCAAATGAGTTCACCCTTAAGACGACATTAGTTCATTCTAAGGTTTAATTGAAGCTCGAGGTTTTATACGTAGTTATTAGCGCTCTTACTTAGGCTTCACTGAAAGAGCTTATCCAGAGGAAGCCACTTACTTTTAAATAGGCTGAGAGATAAATTGAGTGGTTTCAAAATTTTCTTCTCTTACTTGTTAAATCTTATTAGAAACTAACCATTTTTTTCCTTTAAGCTTGTCTTTAGTGTTCACCAAAAAGAGTAATTTTTACTAGTTCAGTTAGTGATAACACGCTATATAGAATCACTTTGCAAGGATAGTCTCACTCTTGATTACTTAAGGAAATGTTTGTTTTCAAGGGGATCTAAACCACAACATATTTCTTTGAATAAAACTTTTAGGTAACTTCTATAACGAAAAACCACCACATTACAACTTACATATAACACATCAATACAAATTCTCAGAAAGATTTAAATTAACACTTAATTCTCAAGATCCAAGTTTTACAATGCTTATGCCAGTGAAAGTTTGAATAAAATTTCCCACAAAGATAAGTTACCAGTTTACCTACAGAAGGACAACATAACATCTTCACGCAAATTCTGAATAACCCAAGGCAAGAGGTCTTCTAAATTCCTTTGCAATCACTATTACAAAATTTACCTCACATTAGACATTTTTACAAGGAATTTCATAAATTGCATTGATGAAACCTTTACAACTCTTTCCTTTAATCTACTCGCACAATCCATCTGCACAAATACTAGCTGGAATCAGTTCGCGAGAACTGACCATGTTAAGACTACCCATTACAACAGTAAGCTAACATTTTATAATATCATGAAAGTAAAATTCTAAACTCAAGAAAGGATCAATCACAAACCACTAATCAATATGTTTCACAAGATGACAAGATTTAAACCAGCCAACAAGGAGGAATCCCAATATTCAAGTGAGAGAGATATTCCAAAGAAAAACAAGGTGAGACCTTATTGGTGAAGACAACAAGGCTGAGAGTATTGAGATTTTAGTCAAGTAATCCTATGGATTACGTGATTGAAATCTAACACCCAAACATCATTCTATTATTATTAACCAAAAGATAAAGATCAGTCAAATGACTTAACATATTCAAAATTGCTTGTTAACAAGACTGCATTAACACACATCCATGTCTTAGGAAGAATATAGGCCCCAACCATATATGAACAAAAATCAGTCAAAGATTAAAGTTAACTTCACTCGACTAAAATAAACCAACATACATGTAATACTCACAACACAAAAATTGAATCTGAAGATTCAAAATACCAAGTAATTCTCACTGAACCTAATTATTTTTCTTCAAGAAGTTAAATAAATTAGATTCTATCCAACTAAAATTACATACAACAACTATAGTTGGATTACACAGGCAAGGATCAAGAAGAAGTCTTTTCACCAAAGGTTGTTATTATCTTACATCACATAATTAGTAATAAACCCGTAATCCACCCCTCGTATGAACATTGTAAGAGTTAAGGACTTAGCTCACTAAAATATGTAACTGAGTCGATTCCTACCTTTTCCATTTTCATACAAGTCTAACCCAATTCGAAGAAAGATAACCATTCTATTTTCACACATGCCTCAGTCAACACTTACTCAGAAAGTCCCTACCCGAATTATTGAAGGTTTGCTAAGCTACAAAATGGATTTAATAGAAACCCATTTCTTTCGATACTTGAATTTAAACAAGCAAGGGATAGTCTATTGAAAATATAAGTGAATCGACACAAGATCCTCTAGCGTGACCCAACTTGAGTCACCAATCACAAGGTTAACAGTTAGCGAAGGGAAAAAATACAAAGTAAAATATTCTTCCTACGAACTATGCCTTAGCTTCCGTCTCTAAAACAACATATGAATAGCTTGGGTATACCCATCTATCTCACAACAGTCTACTCAACCTATCCTCATAGTCGCTCCAAAGAAAACATCTGCTACTCCAGAGTTTGATTCAGAAGGAAGATAATCTACATAGAATGTCTATAACATCATACACTTTACCAAGAAAGAGAAAACTCTACAATTTTAATTTCTGCCTTTCACTATTACATCCATTTAGAATAAAAGCATTATCAGGCAGTCATAAAGCAACCTAGCCAAAAAAAATAAATTAAAAACTGGAATTAGAATTGTAATCGGTTTGAGATAGCTTTTCATAAATTACCATTATTGATCAGACAATCGCAGTAACTAATAACATAAACAAAGGTTAAGTTTTACTGTTTACCTAGTTCATTCATTTTGTCCATTGTGAAAAAATTTTACTCTACAAAATACCATTTTTGAAGCCAGAGAGCAATTAATTGAGGAGCAAGGAAAAAGCAGAAGCCCATTCTAAATGCCATAATAGATAAAAGAAAATAGAAGGACATTCAATTCATGACATAATAAAAGGGTAGTAGAAGATTGCAAGGGCAAGTTTAACATGCCTGGTTTAAAATGCCATCTCGATATGCATATGATTGTTTCAATGCCGCTGCTTGCCCTTAACCCAAAATGCTCTGCGAGCTTGAGCTAGCGCCACATTCACGCGGTGAAAAACAACTATAAAGCCAACCCCAGGATTTGAAGCTCGGACACAAGACATAAAGATTACATCATGCTCTTGGATCTGAAAGGCATCTACCGTAATGATAAATAACCTTTTCCTCCATCAGGTTTGAGGACAGCATCAAACTCTCGGTGCAAACATTTCAGCTGTAGCTTGTAAGGTGTGATAATTCCAACAGGAAAATTTATGCCTGCAAACCTAGTGACTCATTGAAAAAGCTCAAATATGGCAAAGAAAATTGTGTTTCACGAATATTCTGATATGAAACATATCGGCCTCTATGAGGTTCTCTTCCATGAGTTACATCGTACAACAAGTAGGATTTTTGTAAATAAATTTCATCAGGTCTGCTGGTAACACCCTCACTGTCACATAACTGATTTTGAAGAAACAACCTCTGTACATGCTCTGGATCTGAAAGATATCCTGCTACCTTCATCTCCCAAGAAATTTTCTCCAACATTGCGTAGATATCCTATGCCTGTGGGTGTGATCTGTCACCTAGGACCGGCTCTCAAAAAATTCATCCCTCCTTTTTCTTTTACAATACATCCTGAAACCTCATTTAAAACCTCTGCAACTTGACCATCTTCTAGTGTTGAGGATTTGCTGAGGTGAATAAGGTTTGCCACCAAATCAGTATTGAATGGCTTCTCATTCAATGCGTAACGAATATATTTCCTTAAGATCTCTTCCATGTTAAAACCAGTCTTTCGCATAAGACGCTTCAGTGCCTCGTAGCTTAGCTCATCTTGCTTAGACTGTAATAATTCATCCAATGTCCTACACAACATTGCATTTGTGCGTATCAGTCTACGTTTTTTCATACGGGGAGAGGTGAGCTTCCTAATTGTCTTAACCACTGCTATGACAAATGAGAGACCCATGTAAGCCAATGGCACAGCTGCTAGCCAAGGCAATGATGTTTGCCCCACTCTGGGTCCAGGGATGGCCTGTACGACTGTTCCTGTAAACTGTGCAAGATCCTCTGCCTTCTCCTGTATCCATGTCAACTCCACCTCTTCTTCTATATACTCCTCCTCTTCGTTAGCAGTCACATTCTTCTCTGCCTCTTTTCCCTTCTCAGCAAACCTCACTAGACTATCCTCTACGCTCACCCGCCTCTCTCTCCAAGATATACCCTCCACTTTACACATCACCTAGGCGGAAGTGACTTTCCAAAATGGAAAGGCAAGACAACTCAACTCACGACTGTGGTCGCGTGCAACCAGAACATCAGGATCAACACCAACGGTTCTTTGGGATCACCCTGCAGCATCTGTCACACTTAACTCTCTCTGGAGGCCACTGAATTTCTGAGATAAGTTTACTTCTCTGCCCTGTAGCTGCTGCATATAGCCAAATACTTCCTCATGGCACTCTCTTAGGAGAATTTCAGTTCTACACTCCACTGATACTTCCTGCAACCATGCTATTCCAAGTACCTGGCTCTCCACACAATCATCTTTCTTCAGTCAACAATCATGTACGCACAAAGAAAAGTGTCCCCATTGCATAAGATGAACCAGGGTCGCTGCAACTTCAACATCAGATGAAAACTTGGTATAGGATTGGCACCATGGAGTAGAGGGAAATAATGCACTTTCCAATGCCTCTACAGATTAAAATTGCCCAACCACTTTTCAACAAATCATATTGTGCATAGTCAGGATCATTGATGCCCATGAAAACATGTTTGGTATAGGCACATTGTAGGAGTGTGCTGGTACAGAATTAAGTGGTTTTGGGAAATTGTTTATTGCATTTTGTGAGACTATGATAGCTATTGAGGGCGCCCCCTACCAAACTGACCCAACTCTCACGCACATGCCTGCAAATTCCACTCTGCCTTCAATTCTCCTTGAAAAGTTGTCCCATTCTTTCATTTGGTCAAGCACTTGATTACATTCACCAAACCTTTGCACCTTGCCAAGAAATCACGTGCCTTCCCATGCCCTCCACTCCATTTCCATTTTTTTAAAATTTATTTATTTCAAAAATTTTACTTTCATTATTATTATTATTCTATTTTTATTTGTTTTATTCTAAAACTCATTCTATTTATATTGTTATTCTATTTTATTTTTATTTTTCTGGATCTCAGGTATGCCCCAGCGGTAAAAGGAAAGGGGCACCACAATAAGCGAATGGTTACACGAGCCTTACTATTGCTTGTGTAGTCTTGAAGCCTAAAACACCCAGTCAAGCTAACTAGCCATGCCTCGGCTCGTGACCATGTTGTATCTCTTGAATAAGTGGGTGGGTTGAGTGCTTAAATGAAATATTTACGCGAACACCACTCCCAAACCGTGGTGCCACCACAAAACCTACTCTTCCTCATTTGCGTAACGAGGCTCGATCAGCGGGAGCGACAAACAAATCAAAAGGATAGTTTAATGATAATAGAGGATGATATCGATAACAATTGATATAAATAAGGTAATAATAAAATACAATCATTGATCGATAATACAATCATAATGTCATTATTATCATTTTACAACTTGTGAAATAATTATCAATTATAGTCATAATGGTCAGCAATCGAGGTCGACGAAGGCACAACGACACTCCATGCTTAGCACTCGATCACCAAAAGATGAATAGGTGTAATGTAGAACAGGGCATTACATTTCTCAAATATTCTCTATTCAGTATGGTACCTAATGTTGGAGGTGAGGGATGGTGAAGAGTAACCATACTACAACTTCAGGGAAATGCGCATGATATTAGAGGTACAACCATATCCATCACATACACACTATCAATAGCGCACTTACACCTCAATGAGGTGTGATGCACATTTTACATATATATCTATCAGGGCATTTGCAACTACTTCATCTTAAAATAGATGTTTTCTATATTATAAATTTTTATATGGCTACACATTGTTATAAAGCTTCCACTTTTGAATAGGCCTAGAGTATGATGCCGCAAGTTGTCGAGTACAACTTAAAACCTTCTAATTGTGTTTTCCACAATTTTTTCAATGCCTTTTCAACATAACCATTTTACGTATACCTTGCCATCATAGTAGTCCATGAGACCAAATTTGTGAGGTTTTGCTTTGGAAAGTGTTAGAGACTCTTTATGAATACCATTTTGAAACTACATTATTTTTGGTATGAGCTAAATGATGTGGATAGAGATTGTGGAGTATGGATGTACACCTACGAAGTAATTTTTTTGATATGTTGAAAGGCCATTTTAACAAACTTATTTTTAATGAATATCCCCAACCATAGCACCACCAAAACATATCTTAAATTCCATTACAACCACTATGACATGCCACTTGGGCATGTTTCCTCACCCAATACACTCATAAATAACTACAAAAATCCACTATCCAATATGATTCGATTGATGTACATGTCTTGTTTACAACTCCCATTTTGGCATAGCTAGGAGGATGTTATCAAATGCATTGATTCCTTAGATGACAATATTTTTTTCCACATGGAAATAGGTTAAGAAGGATAAACCCAAGCTTGTTAGAAACTACTATGGTGAACACAATTTTGGCTAAGTACTACTAATTAGAGCCACTCGAGAACAAGTCATACCCATAGGAGTTTAATTCAAAAGGTGTGTCAAAGGTCTAATAAAAGGTTAGAAATAAAATCACGTTCATTTCAAAAATGTGGTATCCTTGCAAAACATGTGTGCCACATTTCAACAGAAGAAAAACCATTACAAAAAGCATGAAAATGTGTAAATGGACTTAAAATTTATAGTTTGTAGACAAAATCCCTTATTTATTTCAAATTATCATAAATTACTTGATATCCTATTGAATATTTGTTCAAGATTCTTCAAACCTTAGACCTTATTTTTATCACAACTAGAGTACAACGTACACCACAAATTACATCACCAATTTCAAGGAGACCAATACTTAAAATAAATATTATAAGTGGGCCACAACAACATGGTGCCCTATACAGTTCGTGTTGTATCATAAACTTTGAAACCTTTAATACTAAATTTTCCATCTCTCATAAACAAGTCAATATTAGTTATGCTTTTATATATTCCAATAATATAGATCACTTATGAGATAAAGAAAATTGTCTCATATTATAGTCACTAAATCACACACTTACTTTGTACATCTATACTCTAAATACTTCATTTATATGCATGATTCATAAGCAAGAGAACTAGGAATTAATGACATGTGTTTTACTTTATTTCATTCTCCAAGGCACATATTACTAGACATCTATCTCAAGTTTCCACATCTCAATGGGTTCCTAAATATAATTCATCTATGGCTCACGAACATACTTCCATATCAAATATATCAAGTTTTTCCAAACTAAATGAATCATAACTTACCCTGATCCATTGCATATCAAAAACACCAACAATATCGGTTGAGCCACCACAAGCCCCATCTAAGGACAAAGAAAGGAATCTACACAACATATTTAGATATATTGTGCAAACGCAAATATTAATGACTTACTGAATGATTTATGGATCTCCACGGGCATGGGCACATATAAGCTAAATTGCAAGTATACTTTTAAACAATCTTTTGATCGTTCTTACTATTGTGATGATTATAAACACCTTTTTGAACATTTTTCACCCTTCTAGATTAGTCTTCAGCCCAAAATTAGTTCAAACCTACAATTACAAGAGTAGTCATCTTTATCTCCTATCTTTTACTCTTGTTTATACTTTTATAGATAGATCTTGTATATTCACTGTTATATCTATCTGATCAACAATGTCTTTAGTTTAGATTTAAATTTTATTAAATCACATATGAATTTGATATATCCCTTTTAACAAGTCAATTTTCATCGCTAATAACCACCATGACAATTGTCAATTGATTTATTAGTTTAAGACTAGTATTAGCATATAACATTGATGTCACCTAATAAATATGAGAGTGAACCAAAATGATTGAAGTAAATTAGGGTGGGTAAGGAACTTTGAGAACCAAACAAAGTCAATTATTACATATGTATTTCAATAAAATCTTAGGTCTCCCAAGAGTTAGAAGAGAGAAGGATTTTCTTTGGGTTTGTGAGGATAAAATGTAAAGTGAAGGTCTATCAAACAAATTGAAACCCATTTTAGGGCCTGAAGGAACTACAACTAAAGTGGAGATTGTGTCAATTTCCATGCGTGAAAAACCCAACTTCAATGTTCCAAAACAAAGTGAAAAAAACTAATTATAACATTAGAGAAGTAATGATATCATATCAAGGTGCTCTAGCCACCCATACGACCATGAAAATAATACAACCTGAGCTAGCTACTAGGCTAGACAAGAACAAGTTTGGTCATTGTTGACCCAAGTTAATGATCATATATTTGGATTTAATCATACAACCAATCAACCCTTATGTTAGTAAGAAGGAAAATTCCATTGTGGCATCACCCTTATTTGATATAAGGATCATAATAGATTGGGGTTTATATGTAACTAAAATATAAGCCTACAATCAAATATAGGATTAAATTTTTTGATTCAATGCAATTTTTTAGCGTCATAGAAGTAATTCCAACACACATTAAATAGACATATCTAATTAAATTATTTTGTTATTATGAAGCTACACATAATGAGAGGAAATCCTTAGCAAGAAAACATACTCATCTTGTAACCAATCAAACATAATGTTAGTAAGGGGCCACTTCCACTGTGGCTTCACCCTATTGGCATAAAAATCATGATATATTGGTTTTTTATATGTTATCCTAGACCACTCCAACCAACTAATGTGAGATTAATTTCTCTAATTGACTGAGTATTTTTAGAGTCATAGAAGAAATTTGAGGATGTACCGAAGAGGAATATCTAAATTTTTTAGTAAGGCATGTATTTAGGTAATTTTACAAGATGTATACATTTTATTATGAATCTAAAGAGAAGGGGAAGGTCGAGCAACCAAATATACACATCTAGTAACCAATCAATAATTATTTTGGTAAGAGGGAAACTTCCATTGTGGAATCATCCTTATTGGCATAAGGATCATACTATATTGGGATTTAAATGTATTGCGGACCAAAACAATCAACCAATGTGATATTAGTATTTTTTATTAAATGAGGATTTTTAGAGTCGTGGAAGCATTTCTAAGATGCGCTTCAAGGTTGAGTAGTAAGTCATGTATTTAGAGTCATTTTTATATGATTTTGATTTATTATGAAGCCATAAAAGAGGAGAGAGAATGTCGATCAAACAAACACTTAACATGTAACCAATTAGCCATTATGTCAATAAGTGAGTCATTTCCGTTATGGCATGGCCCCTATTGGTATAAGGATAATGATATAGTAAGGTTTATGTGTTCCCAAAGACAAAGTAAATGAACTAATGTGAGATTAATTTCTTTGATTTAATAGGGTTTTTAAAGTCATATAAACAATTGCAAAATACATTGAAAAGGTATATCTAGTTTGGATAGTAAAATATGTATTAAAAATTAATTATAATTTTTTTAATAAAAAAAATTGATTATAAAACCTCTAAGAAGGAGAGGAGACAAAGCAAAAAAAACTTTCATATATAATTACACAATAGGAGAAAAGTTTCTTAAAATAATCACAATTGATTTTAAATTAGAGGGACACTTAGTATTGTTAACAAAAATAATCAATATTACATTTCAAATTATATAAAATAACAATGATAAAAAATAAAAAGACATACTTCATCTATATATACACAATTTCAATCTATAATCAAATTATCAATCTTATACACATAAATATTAAATTTTCATCATATATTTAGTTTATTTCATCATTTCTAATAATTTAATAAATATCAATATAATTTATAAATATATCTACTTAAAAAAATGAGTATGATTTCCTTAATCTTCAAATTAAAGGAGACATAAATTTTAAAAAATTGATGTATTTTAAAGCTTAAAAGCATGAAAATTGAGGAAACAAATGTCAGATATAATCATATTTGACATACAATCACATACAAAGAGTTTACTTTTAAAAATGGATGGATTAAAAAATATGAGATGTACTCATTAGTCATAGCTCTAATAAAAAAATGAAAATTCATAGTATATAGGTATGGGGCAATTAATCCATCTGTACTATGTAGTAATTGAATTTGGCTACCAGATCATAGTAGCCAGGATTGACAGTGACATCGGCAGGAGGCATGGGCAGCCTGGGATGTTTGGGCAGTTTTTCTAGGTAGTCCATTGATGAAACGACAAAATAATATTGTTTAGAAAATTAGATATTAATGTCCACAGAAGGCCAAGAATGGCCTATGTGACAGAAAAATACAAACCAAGAACCAAAACATAAAGGGAGTGTCAAAACATCTCTAGAAACATAAATAAGGAAACAACAAATCGTGAAACCAATAGAAAGTGTGTTATCTAACACATCTGGATCAGGTTGTCTACATATGAGATCTCTTAAGATTCTTGAAATCAGTAATGTGGAAGTAAGAACTGATATTTCTGTACTCATTTGTATTTGAGGACTGCAATTTGAGTGTTCTTTCCGAAATTTGAAGTATTTCATGAAAAAATAAAGCTAAGCAATTCTGATCTTCATATCGAATGAGACTCCTAAAAGACCCATTGGAATCTCTAAAAAGAAAATGATATCTTCCACAGTATTTCATAATAGATGGGACACCTTGAATATAAAATTCTCTTCGCTTTCAGGTTCTAGAAAAAACAACTGACAAATCCGCTCATGCTGTGGAAGGCTATGATCAGATTCCATCCGAAGAGGGTGAGAGCAAATGCAAAATTGAGCTAAAGGGATCCTTAGGCATGAAGGCTAAAACATCTTCATGTATTCTGGAATTTTGTTTTGATCTTCATGGAAGCAGGGAATACAATTGAAAATAGTGAAGAAGCTTTGGTTTTCAAAGGCTCTTTTGGAGAAAACCATGTAACTTTCAAATAAGACTTAGTGAGCTCCTCTTGTATACCCTTGTTAACTTCATGTTTAGTAAGTTGAGGAGCATTAATAGAAAACCCAAGAGGAGGGAGTCTATCAATATCAATATTCAGCTAGAAATAGAAATAACGGCCATTAGTTTTCATGTTTGACAATAATGGAGGGACCACCTAGACACATCATTAAAAATGGGAATACACCGGCAAGTTAAGGCGCTCCTAATATATATGTTTAGGTTATTATTGGAAAGTGTGATGTTTTAGCTGTATTTTCCTAATTTTTATTCCACTTTGTCTTTAACTTTATTTTCTCGAAGTGTTTTTAATGAAATAGAGCAATATAAATTAATAAAGGAATAAACTAAAAGACCTATGAGAAAATAAAGTATTTAGAGAAAAGATGAATAATAACACTTTATTTAGATGAAAGAAATTAGATGAAAGAAATTTTTTATATTAATGTTTCTAAATTTATTAATAAATTTCAAAGCCTTTTATTTTGTGTTGTCCCCTCGTTTAGGTTAAAGTGCAACCCGTGTGTCTTCAATCCTCTGATTATTGTAGCAAATAAATACTAGCTGCTCTCCTCTATGTGCTTGAATTCTGGTTTTGCCATGGGGATGCTCTTGAAATAAAGAAATTTCTTGCTTTTACAAATTCAAATAGTTTTCTTCTTAACAAGTATTATTACTTCAAGAGCATTCTTGTATGCAACTAGGTCTGATTTTTCAGATTGATATCTGTTTAGATCTGAATTGCAGCGTATGTGGTTAATTGTAAGTGCATTGTTAATGTAAACCTACTTTCCTTATCTACTTTTTGAAAACCATTATGAGGCACCTAGGTTTGCAAAGTAATAAAGAAAAGGATTGGGTTTTGGGTCTATGGCACGCAGTGAAATGCAGAGCTTCCTTGATATACATTTCATATGCACATAAACACCTAAAAGTGGCCTTGAGGCATTAGTTATGAAATTGCATGATTCAAGTCTGTGTACTTGTAATGCCCCGTAGGGCATCGAATCCTATTTTTGCCACCTTGGCCTCCTCCCAACCACCCCGGCCTGCAGATAATTGACCACCGTGTTTTCTTTTCTGTCCTTGCGTGAGGGAGACGGGAGTGGGTGGAGCCCCGTTTTTCTTCGCCAAGATCTCGTGCTGATTCTCCTTCAATGCATGCAGGTGGGTGCGGGTCTCCAAAAATCGTGCTGTACAGGTAGCTTCAGTGGAGCGCAGAACTGATCTTCACCTGGAAAGTGCCGTGAGGAAGTGGTTCGCTATTTGCAGTAGCTACAGGGTAGAGAAGTAAACTTATCTCAGGAAATCAGTGGCCTCCAGAGTGAGTAAGTGTGACAGCTACTGCAGGGCGAAGCCCAGGGAACCGTGGTGTTGATCCTGTTGTTCTGGTTGCACGCGACCACAGTCGTGATCAGTTGTTGCAAGATCTTGCAGCTGTAGTAGAAGCCTTTTTGAGCGCTCCAACAAGCAGGTGGTCCAACTTCGTGGTTATCTGTTCAGCTTCGACTGCATCCTCTGGTTCGGGATTCTCCTTCAAGATATGTTTCTCAAAATCGATTAAGTGACAGTGTGAGTGTTACCAGGAGACCCGATGAAATTTATTACAGAGATTCTCTTTTGAGAACTTGTTTTACGATGTAACTCATGGGAGAGAATCTCATAGACATGGATCTGTGTACTCTCCTGGCTGTGGCTCTGGATCCACCTTTGGCTACGGCTCATCTTAAAAAAAAACTCTATTTCTGTGGATTTTTCTAGCCAAGGCTGAACCAGATCTCTGCAATATATTAGCATACAGTATTTCCAAGGGTACGTGCGTCTGAAGGCTCATCTTCATATAGTAGTGAAGAGGGAAGGTCGTGAAAGAAGAAGAAACGACGGAGCAGGCGTGAGGAGCCTAAAAAGAATTCAAAGAAAAAGGTTGGCAGGTCCAAAAGGTCCAAAGCAAGGAGCAACAGAGATAGTTCAGAGAGTGCATCAGGATCAGAAGATGGTACTGGTTCTTTTGATAAGGAAGGGAGTGACGGGCAGAAATCTAAACTGGCCGTATTAAAAATCTCCGATAGCAGGAAACTTGTGCAACAGTCACCTTTTGAGAGTAATGACTTGTCCGAACATAGTAATTCTGAGTCTGAACCTGTTGGCGCTGAGGAGGGAAAAGAGGATAATAGCCAACCTGTTGAAATTGACACCAAGGCTCTTATGTTTAAAGAAATGATTGAATCTCAGAAGAAATCAGCAACTGGAGGTCTTGAGAATGAGCCATTTGTGGGCCCAGCACCAGCTCCAAGAGCTGAGGGGCATATCAGCTATGGAGGTGCCCTTCAGCCTGGAGAAGGAGATGCAATTGCGCAGTGTGTGCAGCAAGGGAAACATATTCCTCGAAGAGGAGAGGTGGGGCTGTCAGCTGATGAGATTCAGAAGTTTGAGTCTCTGGGTTATGTCATGAGTGGAAGCAGGCACCAACGTATGAATGCTATCCGTATCAGGAAGGAAAACCAAGTGTACAGTGCTGAGGGCAAATGAGCATTGGCAATGTTCAATTATGAGGAGAAGTCAAAACGTGAACATAAGGTTATGTTAGATCTACAACGCTTGGTACAGAGGCATATTGGGCAAGATGTTGGCCCAACACATGATCCTTTTGCAGCTAAGGATTCAGAGGTGGCAGATGGTTAGGTTTTTTGCAGAGGATGTCTTAAACTTTAATGGTGTTTTGTACAATTTCTAGACGTTTTCATAAATTGGACGGAATGAGAGCCCAGGTAGTGAGATGAATGGAGGTGCGTATGACTTTAGTACCAAGCTGCTTATAAAGCCGTATTGGAAGATGGTAATGTTGTTGCAGTGAAGAGATTAAAGGAGGTGCAAGGGTCAGGTAAAAGGGATTGTGAGCAGCATATGGAACTTGTTGGAAGGTTGCGGCATTTGAATCTAGTCAGCTTGAAGGCATACTAGTATGCAAGAGACGAGAAGTTGCTTGTTTATGACTATATGGCAAATGGAAGCCTCTATTTCCTTCTTCATGGCAATCGCGGTCCGGGACGAACCCCACTTGACTGGACAACTCGACTGACATGTTGGCTGGTGGATTGACCTACGGGCTAATTTGGAGTGGTGTTCAGAGGATTTTGTATCTACTTCTGAGAAACCCAGGGATGCATGGCAACAATCTTTGGGAAGAGCAGATAGGGTGTTGCCAGAGGATCAGTGAGGGAATGATAATCGGGTGTCAATGCGACCCGACCGAACTATGGGCAGAGATGCACATTTCGGACTATACAATTGATTTTATGAAGTCAAGAGCATGGCCGTTAACAGAGTTTGGACCTTCAGCAGGCTGAGGAAGAGAAGTTGCGTAGGTTGTGTTGCTGTTGCCCAAGCCCTGGTCGACGTGCTTGTTGGGTTGGAAGAATTCTAATCAGGCATGTTAACTATACTCTTTGTAGTAGTTTTCTACCTTCTTTCAGTATCTTGAAACGAATTTTCTTTCCTCTTGAATGGCGCCTAGACTAAATGTTTTCGTGGATGTTTATATCGCTACATGATTGTGTTGGTTGTTCCTTTAAATCTCGTTCCTAGTTCGTTGGTTTTGCTTGGAATGTTCTTTCCCCTCTTATAGCTTACTCTGTTTATTTTAT
This sequence comes from Taxus chinensis, assembly GCA_019776745.2. Classification (NCBI taxonomy): domain Eukaryota; kingdom Viridiplantae; phylum Streptophyta; class Pinopsida; order Cupressales; family Taxaceae; genus Taxus; species Taxus chinensis. The sequence goes on along the minus strand of CM034152.1, from coordinate 179,872,192 downwards.
GTCTAAATGGGCTACTGCAATATTGAGTGATGCAGTTTAGTTCGTAGGGAAGGAAACATTATCGAGTCTTGTTTGCTTATATGACCCTCTTTAAAAAGAATTTTGTGATGGTAATTATAATAGAAGGCTTACTATATGGAAGGTTAAGCCTTCATACCTCTATTTGGTTGAGTAAATACGTATTTCCTGTTTAGGGCTCTCCTGTTTAGCTAAAGGTACATTAATAGTGACGTTGGGTTCTAAAACTTGTTTAAGCCTGTGGGCATTCCTTACTTTTTGTTTTATTAGAATATGACATTAGGGTTTTACCTTAGAACTGTACATGGTTGACTTTTGTACCCAGTTCTAGGGGATGAATAACCTGACATCTATTGTGGCCTCTACGTGTTGAGAAAATTACTTACCTACTCTCTGGTTCAAACTCTTGTTTGATTAAAGTAAGGGAAAGACATTGTAAGTTTAATTGGATGAAATCTTTACAATTTTATTAAGGGTCGAAAACAAGCTATTAATAGCTGGACTGAAACAAAATTTGTAGGTGAATCCATGGGATTGGACTCGTGAACTCGTTTCCTATCAGATGACAGCTGATTTGAGTGATAATATAACAGGTGGCGGTTATATTTATCTGTTTGATATTTACTAGACTTTTCCTTGATAAGCCCACATGGTTCAGGTAAAATTTTCCATCTTCTATACCATTGGCAAGGAGCTCATAGAACTTCTAGGCCTGACTACACTGCGTAACCTTCCTGATGGATATGTGTGTTGGTTCTTATTTTTGTGCTTGCACTCGTGGTAGGGTCCTTTGAGTCTGGGGCATCATTGGTGTTTTACCCTCTGCGTATCGAATCCCTTTGTTTTCGAACTCGAATATCTTATACTTCAGATTTGGTTACTAAAAGGTCCCATTTTGTGGCCTTGTTAAGGAAATCAATTTTTTATTTTAATACTTATTGACATTGTCGGAAATATATAAAAATTATTAACGACCTTTGGGTTTAGCCTTCCCTTATATTATGTAGAGAATTTGACGATTAGGATAGGGTTTGTTGGTAGAATAATGGCCCTTTCTGTGTCTCTTTTGTACGCTTTTGGAAACAGTGGATTTGTTTTGGTTAACTAGTACTACGTTTAAGAAATCCTATAAGGAGGTAGTGGTAAACTCCTTGGTTAAAACTGAAACTATGGTTGTGTTCTTTTAAGGGTGTCGAACCCATATTACTATGAAGCCCCCCTGGGAGAAATGGATAACGTCGTTTTGCTTCGCGCCTACGATCATAATTAGTACGTTTTGTCTTATCTTAGACCCATTTAGTTGGATGGAGTAAGTTTTGGATTCCAATCACGTAATCCATAGGATTACATGAAGGAGATATCAACACTCTTGACCTTCTTGTTCCTAACCCATAAGGTCTTGCCTTGTTTTATGTGATTTTGTTCTTACTGGTATTTTGACTTTCTCCTTGTTGGATGGTTAGATTTCTTTCTCATGCAAATAATTTTGGAGTTGTGGGTTGTGTTTTAATCCATTTTTGAATTAGAATTTTCCTTTCTTGATATTGTTAAATGTTAGCTTACTGTTGCAATGAGTAGCCTTAACATGCTCAGTTCTCGCGAACTGATTCCAGCTAGTATTTGTGCAGATGGATTATGCAAGTAGATTAAAGGAAAGAGTTGTAAAGGTTTCATCAGTGCAATTTATGAAGTTCCTTGTAAAAATGTCCAATGTGTTGTAAATTGTGTAACATTACTTGTAAAGAGAGTTGATATGACCTCTTGCCTTGTATTGTTTGGTAATGGTGAAATAAAGTGTCTTGTTCTTGTGTAGTTAAACTTGAAATTATCCTTGTGAGAAATGGCATTCAATCTTTACATTGATATGAGTATTGTAAAACTTTGATCTTGAGAATAAATTGTTAAGTTAAATCTTTCTAAGACTTAGTGACAATATTTTATAAGTAAAGTAAAATGGGTCGGTTAACCCTTAAGAAGCTAAACAAATAATAATTTTATATTCAACAAATAAATGTAGAGGTGATCTACTTGAAATCAAATAATTCCATGAGTGATCAAAATGAAACCATCCTTTAAGAAGTAAATTCTTTTTTTATATAAATTGATATCCCTAGCTAACTAGTGAACACTACCCCTTTTGGATGAACTCTTAAACAAGCTTAAGGGAAAACAATGGTTATTTTCTGGAAGATAATAAGATTTAGCAAGTAGGAGAAGACTTTAAGTGAACTACTCTACAGTGTATAAGAAATTAACTCAGTTGGTGAGATGAATTTGTGCGAATCATATATTGAATCCTTCTGAAAACTTAAGTCATGAGCTAAAGGGTGTCTTACCAAAATAAATAACCTCCAATCAGTTCTTACTGTGGCTTGCCCTAGCTATAAGTGTGTCATGTGGTTGGACTTCCACGTTGTCTTGTCAATAGAAGAGTAAATTGTCCTTGATAGGTGTGATTGTTTCCGTGCTGCGTTTACAGCCATCCTTGTATATAATTGTTCACAGTGTTATTTGCATCCTTGGTGACGACATGTTGCGTCATGTTATGTGTCAAGCAAGTCAAAAAAAATATATCCTGTCTTTTACTGTGTTGTTTGTGCGTGAATTTTTTGGGTCGTTACATTTTGGTATCAGAGCATAGGTTCATGCTCTCGAACCTATGGGCCGGATTGGTGTTATATGATGATGTTACATGGTGGTGGTGGTGTTACATGATGATACTGCATGATGATGATGATGTTGCATGATGGTGGTAGATATTGGAAGAGTAATGTGCTTTAAACGTGATGTGATTATTGTCGTAATTGTGATATTGTGAACGCACATGATGTGTATGTCACTTAGTGCGTGTTTGTCATCATGTTGATATGTTGGGGATGGGAGTATTCTCTCTCCTTCTTGTGGATTCTATGAAGAGTTCACGTGTGAATTACTGCTTGTGATGTGTGAAAAGAATTATAAAGTGGATGACATAGTGTTGGAGCTTTGTGACATATTGTGCTATGTAGGTGTATCAATGTGTTGTATGACCAGATTGATGTTAAAAGAAATGAGTTGTATCATGATGTTTTACCATGTTTTGGAGAAATGTGTGTACCACCTTGTTATGTAGCAATGGATGTCATGTTGTGATGTACTATGTTCATCGTATATATGAGTTGTGTAATATGTAATGCTTCATGTTGTGATTTTGGGTCATACGGTGAGTGTATGAACCCTATCGTATGGTGCTTGCACTTTGGGTGCAGAATGTAGTAAAGTGATGTGTTACACTCAGTGAATGTATAATCGTGACCTACCTGTATACATACCATACGTGAGATGTTATGGTAGTTATGTGTGTGCCACCGTTATGTTAGTGATGTTGTTGTATGTTATGTTGTGAACCTTATGCTAACCAACCCTGAGGGAAATCGGTAGAAGTGTATGTTGAGAGTGAGGAATGGTGTACCATGGGTCAATAACTTGAGCCGAAACTCAGCTTAGTAGATAACATGTGAATCTTTCCTCTCTCCCTATGTGGTTGTATGTATGCAACCTTAGTGTATCTATGACTATGTTTAGCCTTGTCGAAGTGGTGGCGGGATGATTCAGATGGAGGTGATGACAGTTGTATTATTGATATGTATTTTACGAGCTGAGGCTCGATGTTCCGAGTGCTAGCAACTCGTTGAGTACCCCTTTGGTGGCTAGATAAGGCCACACCGTTATCGTAATGTGACATCATTATAAGTTGATTTTATTCGTAATTGTTTTCTTTTCTTTATTTTGTAAGGACCAGCAGCTTTTCTTGATTGCAATGCTTTACAATTTTGGGCATTTCCTTGGTTTGTGGCACTAACATGGGGATTTTGATACTAACTTTGGCTATTTGGCCATTTATTTTAGCTTGATTGGGGGTCTTCTTTTAAATTTGGAATTTTTACCGCCTTGCCCAAGGCTTGTACTTTGCCACTTGGCACTTTGATTGGATTGTTGTGCTGGTTCTATTGTCGTGATGTGTGGAATAGGGTCATGGGATGCACCATGGAATGGTTGGACCTATGGACCCGCTTCATTGTATGGGGGTACGCCCCAAGGAGTACATATGACTAGCGGGTTGTTGAACCACACGTTATTATGTCACTTGGGTTAGGAGTGTTCGAACTCTATGTGTCTTGGACCATAGGGTCAACCGGCCTCCTTGAGGGAGGCATAAGAGTTTGAGGGAGGCATAAGAGACTTGAGGGAGGCATAAGAGTTTGAGGGAGGCATAAGAGACTTGAGGGAGGCATAAGAGTTTGAGGGAGGCATAAGAGACTTGAGGGAGGCATAAGAGTTTGAGGGAGGCATAAGAGTTTGAGGGAGGCATATGAGTTGATGTTTCGGGATATATGTTGAGTTATTGAGATGTTTTGAGTAGTGGTATTTTGATGTATGTGTTACTCATGTTGAGATGGATATGTGTTAGTGATGTTGTATGTGTTACTATGTCATTGGATTGTGTTATGATGGACACTATGTACCTATAGCATTTGTTTGGTGTTATGTGAGTTTTTCATTGATGCAAATTGAGGAAATGTCTAGTGGATTGTAGTACTATTTTGGTTAAGTATTTTGGTATGTCAGTCATTGATGTGTGTCGAGTAATATGTTATGTGGACTGTGCCTATTCCATTCCGTATTTGAGTAACCTTTATGTGGTGTAATACAATCTTGAAGTATATACTTGTGTGCTTGTGAATCTGTAGGGTCTTGTGAACCTGATAGGGTGTTGTGTTAGCAGTTCATGTTGGGCACCCACAATAAGGAATAAATCAAAACTCTTCAATGATGATATTTTTTTTTAAAAGAAACTAAAACTAGAAATAATGATAATGGAAAGAGACTAATGAAATGATGAACAAGAAAGAACTGCCAATCTTCACAGAACCTTGAAAGTTAAAATTTCTACCAAATGTTCCTAAGGCTACCCTGTGGCCGTGCTTTAATCAACTAAAATTTTAAACCATAGGGTGTGTTTTCTTCTTTATCTATCCCTTGGTTGCGTACCATTTCTTTTCCTCTGTGTAATGTCGCATCGAGGACGATGCTTTCTTAAGGGGAGGAGAATGTAATGCAACCCGTGTGTCTTCAATCCTCTGATTATTGTAGCAAATAAATACTAGCTGCTCTCCTCTATGTGCTTGAATTCTGGTTTTGCCATGGGGATGCTCTTGAAATAAAGAAATTTCTTGCTTTTACAAATTCAAATAGTTTTCTTCTTAACAAGTATTATTACTTCAAGAGCATTCTTGTATGCAACTAGGTCTGATTTTTCAGATTGATATCTGTTTAGATCTGAATTGCAGCGTATGTGGTTAATTGTAAGTGCATTGTTAATGTAAACCTACTTTCCTTATCTACTTTTTGAAAACCATTATGAGGCACCTAGGTTTGCAAAGTAATAAAGAAAAGGATTGGGTTTTGGGTCTATGGCACGCAGTGAAATGCAGAGCTTCCTTGATATACATTTCATATGCACATAAACACCTAAAAGTGGCCTTGAGGCATTAGTCATGAAATTGCATGATTCAAGTCTGTGTACTTGTAATGCCTCGTAGGGCATCGAATCCTATTTTTGCCACCTTGGCCTCCTCCCAACCACCCCGGCCTGCAGATAATTGACCACCGCGTTTTCTTTTCTGTCCTTGCGTGAGGGAGACGGGAGTGGGTGGAGCCCCGTTTTTCTTCGCCAAGATCTCGTGCTGATTCTCCTTCAATGCGTGCAGGTGGGTGTGGGTCTCCAAAAATCGTGCTGTACAGGCAGCTTCAGTGGAGCGCAGAACTGATCTTCGCCTGGAAAGTGCCGTGAGGAAGTGGTTCGCTATTTGCAGCAGCTACAGGGTAGAGAAGTAAACTTATCTCAGGAAATCAGTGGCCTCCAGAGTGAGTAAGTGCGACAGCTACTGCAGGGCGAGCCCAGGGAACCGTGGTGTTGATCCTGTTGTTCTGGTTGCACGCGACCACAGTCGTGATCAGTTGTTGCAAGATCTTGCAGCTGTAGTAGAAGCCTTTTTGAGCGCTCCAACAAGCAGGTGGTCTAACTTCGTGGTTATCTGTTCAGCTTCGACTGCATCCTCTGGTTCGGGATTCTCCTTCAAGATATGTTTCTCAAAATTGATTAAGTGACAGTGTGAGTGTTACCAGGAGACCTGATGAAATTTATTACAGAGATTCTCTTTTGAGACGTTACTTGTTTTACGATGTAACTCATGGGAGAGAATCTCATAGACATGGATTTGTGTACTCTCCTGGCTGTGGCTCTGGATCCACCTTTGGCTACAGCTCATCTTAAAAAAAAAACTCTATTTCTGTGGATTTTTCTACCAAGGCTGAACCAGATCTCTGCAATATATTAGCATACAGTATTTCCAAGGGTACAGTGCGTCTGAAGGCTCATCTTCATATAGTAGTGAAGAGGGAAGGTCGTGAAAGAAGAAGAAACGACGGAGCAGGCGTGAGGAGCCTAAAAAGAATTCAAAGAAAAAGGTTGGCAGGTCCAAAAGGTCCAAAGCAAGGAGCAACAGAGATAGTTCAGAGAGTGCATCAGGATCAGAAGATGGTACTGGTTCTTTTGATAAGGAAGGGAGTGACGGGCAGAAATCTAAACTGGCCATATTAAAAATCTCTGATAGCAGGAAACTTGTGCAACAGTCACCTTTTGAGAGTAATGACTTGTCCGAACATAGTAATTCTGAGTCTGAACCTGTTGGCACTAAGGAGGGAAAAGAGGATAATATCCAACTTGTTGAAATTGACAGCGAGGCTCTTATGTTTAAAGAAATGATTGAATCTCAGAAGAAATCAGAAACTGGAGGTCTTGAGAATGAGCCATTTGTGGGCCCAGCACCAGCTCCAAGAGCTGAGGGGCATATCAGCTATGGAGGTGCCCTTCGGCCTGGAGAAGGAGATGCAATTGCGTAGTGTGTGCAGCAAGGGAAACGTATTCCTCGAAGAGGAGAGGTGGGGCTGTCAGCTGATGAGATTCAGAAGTTTGAGTCTCTGGGTTATGTCATGAGTGGAAGCAGGCACCAACGTATGAATGCTATCCGTATCAGGAAGGAAAACCAAGTGTACAGTGCTGAGGGCAAACGAGCATTGGCAATGTTCAATTATGAGGAGAAGTCAAAACGTGAACATAAGGTTATGTCAGATCTACAGCGCTTGGTACAGAGGCATATTGGGCAAGATGTTGGCCCAACACATGATCCTTTTGCAGCTAAGGATTCAGAGGTGGCAGATGGTTAGGTTTTTTGCAGAGGATGTCTTAAACTTTAATGGTGTTTTGTACAATTTCTAGACGTTTTCATAAATTGGACGGAATGAGAGCCCAGGTAGTGAGATGAATGGAGGTGCGTATGACTTTAGTACCAAGCTGCTTATAAAGCCGTATTGGAAGATGGTAATGTTGTTGCAGTGAAGAGATTAAAGGAGGTGCAAGGGTCAGGTAAAAGGGATTGTGAGCAGCATATGGAACTTGTTGGAAGGTTGCGGCATTTGAATCTAGTCAGCTTGAAGGCATACTAGTATGCAAGAGACGAGAAGTTGCTTGTTTATGACTATATGGCAAATGGAAGCCTCTATTTCCTTCTTCATGGCAATCGCGGTCCGGGACGAACCCCACTTGACTGGACAACTCGACTGACATGTTGGCTGGTGGATTGACCTACGGGCTAATTTGGAGCGGTGTTCGGAGGATTTTGTATCTACTTCTGAGAAACCCAGGGATGCATGGCAACAATCTTTGGGAAGAGGAGATAGGGTGTTGCCAGAGGATCAGCGAGGGAATGATAATCGGGTGTCAATGCGACCCGACCGAACTATGGGCAGAGATGCACATTTCGGACTATACAATTGATTTTATGAAGTCAAGAGCATGGCCGTTAACAGAGTTTGGACCTTCAGCAGGCTGAGGAAGAGAAGTTGCGCAGGTTGTGTTGCTGTTGCCCAAGCCCTGGTCGACGTGCTTGTTGGGTTGGAAGAATTCTAATCAGGCATGTTAACTATACTCTTTGTAGTAGTTTTCTACCTTCTTTCAGTATCTTGAAACGAATTTTCTTTCCTCTTGAATGGCGCCTAGACTAAATGTTTTCGTGGATGTTTATATCGCTGCATGATTGTGTTGGTTGTTCCTTTAAATCTCGTTCCTAGTTCGTTGGTATTGCTTGGAATGTTCTTTCCCCTCTTATAGCTTACTCTGTTTATTTTATGTCTAAATGGGCTACTGCAATATTGAGTGATGCAGTTTAGTTCGTAGGGAAGGAAACATTATCGAGTCTTGTTTGCTTATATGACCCTCTTTAAAAAGAATTTTGTGATGGTAATTATAATAGAAGGCTTACTATATGGAAGGTTAAGCCTTCATACCTCTATTTGGTTGAGTAAATACGTATTTCCTGTTTAGGGCTCTCCTGTTTAGCTAAAGGTACATTAATAGTGACGTTGGGTTCTAAAACTTGTTTAAGCCTGTGGGCATTCCTTACTTTTTGTTTTATTAGAATATGACATTAGGGTTTTACCTTAGAACTGTACATGGTTGACTTTTGTACCCAGTTCTAGGGGATGAATAACCTGACATCTATTGTGGCCTCTACGTGTTGAGAAAATTACTTACCTACTATCTGGTTCAAACTCTTGTTTGATTAAAGTAAGGGGAAGACATTGTAAGTTTAATTGGATGAAATCTCTACAATTTTATTAAGGGTCGCAAGCAAGCTATTAATAGCTGGACTGAAACAAAAGTTGTAGGTGAATCCATGGGATTGGACTCGTGAACTCGTTTCCTGTCAGATGACAGCTGATTTCAGTGATAATATAATAGGTGGCGGTTATATTTATCTGTTTGATATTTGCTAGACTTTTCCTTGATAAGCCCACATGGTTCGGGTAAAATTTTCCATCTTCTATACCATTGGCAAGGAGCTCATAGAACTTCTAGGCCTGACTACACTGCGTAACCTTCCTGATGGATATGTGTGTTGGTTCTTATTTTTGTGCTTGCACTCGTGGTAGGGTCCTTTGAGTCTGGGGCATCGTTGGTGTTTTACCCTCTGCGTATCGAATCCCTTTGTTTTCGAACTCGAATATCTTATACTTCAGATTTGGTTACTAAAAGGTCCCATTTTGTGGCCTTGTTAAGGAAATCAATTTTTTATTTTAATACTTATTGACATTGTCGGAAATATATAAAAATTATTAACGACCTTTGGGTTTAGCCTTCCCTCATATTATGTAGAGAAGTTGACGATTAGGATAGGGTTTGTTGGTAGAATAATGGCCCTTTCTGTGTCTCTTTTGTACGCTTTTGGAAAAGTGGATTTGTTTTGGTTAACTAGTACTACGTTTAAGAAATCCTAAAAGGAGGTAGTGGTAAACTCCTTGGTTAAAACCGAAACTATGGTTGTGTTCTTTTAAGGGTGTCGAACCCATATTACTATGAAGCCCCCCTGGGAGAATTGGATAACGTCGTTTTGCTTCGCGCCTACGATCATAATTAGTACGTTTTGTCTTATCTTAGACCCCTTTAGTTGGATGGAGTAAGTTTTGGATTCCAATCACGTAATCCATAGGATTACATGAAGGAGATATCAACACTCTTGACCTTCTTGTTCCTAACCCATAAGGTCTTGCCTTGTTTTATGTGATTTTGTTCTTACTGGTATTTTGACTTTCTCCTTGCTGGATGGTTAGATTTCTTTCTCATGCAAATAATTTTGGAGTTGTGGGTTGTGTTTTAATCCATTTTTGAATTAGAATTTTCCTTTCTTGATATTGTTAAATGTTAGCTTACTGTTGCAATGAGTAGCCTTAACATGCTCAGTTCTCGCGAACTGATTCCAGCTAGTATTTGTGCAGATGGATTATGCGAGTAGATTAAAGGAAAGAGTTGTAAAGGTTTCATCAGTGCAATTTATGAAGTTCCTTGTAAAAATGTCCAATGTGTTGTAAATTGTGTAACATTGCTTGTAAAGAGAGTTGATATGACCTCTTGCCTTGTATTGTTTGGTAATGGTGAAATAAAGTGTCTTGTTCTTGTGTAGTTAAACTTGAAATTATCCTTGTGAGAAATGGCATTCAATCTTTACATTGATATGAGTATTGTAAAACTTTGATCTTGAGAATAAATTGTTAAGTTAAATCTTTCTAAGACTTAGTGACAATATTTTATAAGTAAAGTAAAATGGGTCGGTTAACCCTTAAGAAGCTAAACAAATAATAATTTTATATTCAACAAATAAATGTAGAGGTGATCTACTTGAAATCAAATAATTCCATGAGTGATCAAAATGAAACCATCCTTTGAGAAGTAAATTCTTTTTTTTATATAAATTGATATCCCTAGCTAAACTAGTGAACACTACCCCTTTTGGATGAACTCTTAAACAAGCTTAAGGGAAAACAATGGTTATTTTCTGGAAGATAATAAGATTTAGCAAGTAGGAGAAGACTTTAAGTGAACTACTCTACAGTGTATAAGAAATTAACTCAGTTGGTGAGATGAATTTGTGCGAATCATATATTGAATCCTTCTGAAAACTTAAGTCATGAGCTAAAGGGTGTCTTACCAAAATAAATAACCTCCAATCAGTTCTTACTGTGGCTTGCCCTAGCTGTAAGTGTGTCATGTGGTTGGACTTCCATGTTGTCTTGTCAAAAGAAGAGTAAATTGTCCTTGATAGGTGTGATCGTTTCCGTGCTGCCTTTACGGCCATCCTTGTATTAAAATTGTTCACAGTGTTAGTTGCATCCTTGGTGACGACATGATGCGTCATGTTATGTGTCAAGCAAGTCAAAAAAAAAAAAGTATCCTGTCTTTTACTGTGTTGTTTGTGTGAATTTTTTGGGTCGTTAAAAATTACCTATACACTCCCATACCCACCAACTATCACATCTGAAAATCCTACCTAATAAATATATACTATTTATTAAGGGTGTATACCAAGCCCTGAAACATAAATGTTACTTTTCCAACTTCACTACCGATTTTGGAGTTTGAGACCTTATTAAAGAAAGTGAATTTAAACTTAAGTCTAAATTTTTTAGTTAAAATTGAAGAGATAACATACGTTGTAGTCATCTTGCTTGATGACAGCTTCGCCGTCACCTTTGAAGGATCTAAAATGTTTGCAAAAGGCTAAAATAAGCATTGTTTTTTCAATTGTTTGATCATTCCTCTCTCTTTTCATCTTAAATTTAACATCACAACAATATAAATGAATACAATGCTCACATACATTCCATTAGGGCCTCCAATGCTTCAAATATCACTTGCCAACATACATTAGGAAAATCATAGATTATTTATTGACTGGAAGTAAATGTTGAGTAGCTAAGATATAATATAGAAATGAAAACATTAGTAAAACCTTTCTTAAGGTAGTCACTGATCTAGATAATAACTTTACATTTTAAAGGATTGAGGACACCCCTTGAAATAAATATTCAATATCCTCTTCAATATCTATATTTAAACTTCACAAAGTCTTTCATTATAATGAAGGAATATCTAATTGAGGGACTTAATTCTAGAAAGTGTCAAGCTCTTCTACTAAGGAAAACAAAATATGTCACTTTTCAACAAGTCAAATAAAATATGACACTTTCTAGCAACAACAAATAATAATATAAAAGTTTATGTCATCAAACCTCACATATATAGGAGTTCATTCTTGTTCATACAAACTAAAACCTTTTAGTTGCAAATATCTAGAGATCTATACATGTTTCTTTTAACTTATTCAATATATGCAAATATCACCTCTAGACTCCTTAGTCAGTGTTATTTACCTTGAACTCCAACAACATATCCATTATCTCCCTTAACTCTGTGCAACCATTTCAACATAGTTGGTCAACACTATAACAAACAAGCTGTTTTTACTACAATTATTCCACAAAATTTTTACAATTTAGGAGAATTGTAGAATATTTGTAGATGCTCTATTGTAATTTTATTTTTCAGTTTTTAACATATTGTGGATGTTCCACAATTTAATTTTAGTGATTATAATTTGTAGAAAAATCACATCTCAAAACCTTCTTCATAGAAAATCCACATTTATATTAAAAAGCTAAAATAAAATTTATGATAAAATTTTCCACCACAACTACTCATAAGCAGAATTTGAACAAGATTAATATGAAATTATGTTGGTGTTGAAATTACACATTGAATACTTTGAAAATGTCAAATTATATAAAGTTCTAATTTTTTACATATTTTAATAAGACTCGTATGAAATTTTAAAAAATAAATAGCTGAAATATAGAATTACTAAAAAATATATTTTTTATCATAACATGTATTAGAATGACTATTAAATTTATAAATTTATTATAAGAAATATATTTCATTCTTAGAAATTAAAAAATTCATTATAAGTAAATATTAAATTAGAATAGTGTAAAAAACCCATATTTCTCAAAAAAAAAAAAAAAAATTGTTTTTTTAATTAAGTTTTGCATATTTTAAAGTAACATATAATATATAAATGTCACATTGTTTACTATTTATAATTTTTGTATATTTTAATATGAATATTTGTAATGCTCCATTTTAACACACCAAAAACCAAAACACAAGATTAGAAAATTACGGAATTCGCTATTTTTATTTTTCCGTATTAGATACCGGGTTAAATACCCTCTTTGTTCACATTAAATTAATACGGAAATGGTCCATTCAGCTACTATGCTAACTCATTCCAGAAATTTATTTATTTAATTATTTTCTTAAATCCCAACTTAATATTTTATTCCATTGAAATAAACACATGCTAGATATTTCTTTATTAAAAAACTATAAATATGACATTATAAATGAAAAACACCATGGCCTCTCATAAAATCCCTTAGGTCCCCATTTGATTTAATTACCCCACCACCCATTAAAAACATCTATTCCCACAATGTTAAAAGTTAGGAGAGTTTATAATGATCTATTCCGACAACATTTGACAATAAATACTACAAAAATTTGAGAAGCCAAAAAGGAGTTTTACACTCCGATCAGCAGCTTTTTAATGGAGGTTCCGCTGATTCTCAGGTGACTACGTACAGCAGCAATAAGAACACCTTCTTTAGCGACTTCTCAGCTGCCATGGTGAAAATGGGAGCAATCAGTCCTCTGACTGGTAGCAATGGCGAGATCAGAACGAATTCCAGGAAACCCAATTAATTCATGTATTCTTTTGTACTACTAGATCATATTTTTTGTGGCATTTTCTTTTGGATGTAGTGAAGCCCGGATTGGGGCATTCCCAGTGATAACTCAACAGTTATACCTGCATTCCTTGATCTAAATTGATACCTTTTAAAAAGATGAATTGAAATTGAGTTTTCTAATGAATATGTTGATCACATCGAAATTGATCTGTACTACATAATATATATGTTTAGGTTATTATTAGAAACTGTGATGTTTTACCTGTATTTTCCTAATTTTTATTCCACTTTTATTTTCTCGAAGTGTTTTTAATGAAATAGAGCAATATAAATTAATAAATGAATAAATTAAAAGACCTATGAGAAAATAAAGTTTTTGAGAAAAGATTAATAGTAACACTTTCTTTAAATGAAAGAAATTATATATATATATAAAATAATATTTCTAAATTTGTTAATAAATTTCAAAGCCTTCTATTTTGTGTTGTCCTTTTAAAAAATTTTATGAACCATGTTATAGTTTTAAACTTTTGTTTATATATATATATATATATAACATTATACTTAAATTAATTATGAATATTCTTTCAACCACATCTATTCTTAACATCCACAATTTATTTAAAAATATAAAGGATAATTTTTTACAAATCTTGTGGATTTTTCGTCGATTATAGTGTCAAATACACTGCATTAAAAAACTACTAAAAATGCCCAATTTAAAATGAAGGATTATCAATAAAAAATTGATAAATTCCTTACTCAACGTACTTACACCACCAAGTCCTCTTTCTGACTATTATATCATCCTTTATACCTCATCTACAATTATAGACAACCATTATAGAAAAAAGGATAAGACATGCACTATATTACATTAACTTAGCACTACTCAACTAGGGAACATGTTATAGAAATGCAATGTTTTCTCTTGGTTGTTTAATTTTCTAAAACGAAACTCCAATATTATATCCTATAGAAACTTGACCTATAATATAGTCCATCGCAACCCTCCTTGTCACTTCTTTTCAAAATCAGTCCTACCTAATGATTACATTAGAAAATGGACAATACTGAAGTCACGTAATTTGAATTGTACATTATCAATCAAATATTGTTCAAAGGAAAGTGATTGCTAACAAATTTAACTATACACTCCCATACCCACCAACTATCACATCTCGAAATCCTACCTATAATGCCCACAAAATTTTGACCACGAAACCCAAAACGAAACAAAGGTTATAATGGAAAAATTATGGAATATTTTTTTTGTTGAAGGACGAAAAAAACATTTAGCAAATCCTATGGTTAACAGATGATCATCAAAAAGGATAAGACAACCATTATACCATCCTTTATACCTCATCTACAATTATAGACAACTATTATAGAAAAAAAGATAAGACATGCACTATATTACATTAACTTAGCACTACTCAACTAGGGAACATGTTATAGAAATGCAATGTTTTCTCTTAGTTGTTTAATTTTGTAGAACCAAACTCCAATATTATATCCTATAGAAACTTGACCTATAATATAGTCCATTGCAAACCTCCTTGTCACTTATTTTCCAAATCAGTTCTACCTAATGATTACATTAGAAAATGGACAATGTTGAAGTCACGTAATTTGAATTATACATTATCAATCAAATACTTGTTCAAAGGAAAGTGATTGCTAACAAATTCAGCTATACACTCCCATAACCACCAACTATCAAATCTGGACATACTACCTGTAACACTTGATCTCACCCCGTTTGTTCTAAAAATTTCCCAATCTTCCTCGTTTGTTGTATTTTCTATCTCCCTGAATGGATGCGTACAAGTTTTATCTTTACTAGGGTGTTATTGTAAATCCTTCTCTATGGTTGTGGATTGCTGTCGAGCCATGAATTATTTACAAATTCTTTTTCATTGAAAAAAAATCAATTTTGGGCACAAATGGTGATTTCCCTACATTTTACGGTTTGACGGGCGTGTTTTCCCCATCAAATTATATCTTAGCATCTTCAGCTACGTGGTCTCTTTTGATTAGATGAGGCACATCGGGTCTATTTTATAACTTGTAACTTTTTGTTATGTTTGCAAAAAGATCAATTTGGCCCCGCGGCCCCATTGAGTTCTGATTGGCTGGTCAAATTTATAAAGGCGGAGTGAATTTCTTAAATTTTTACCTCGAAGGTGTATACGTGTTCATTTTTAATTGGTTACGGCCCAGCAAGTCTTTTTGGTGAAATTTGCCACTTTGGTCACATTTGTAAAAAATACAAAATTGGCCCCGCGGCCCCAATAACATCTAATTGGTTAATCCATAAATATGAAGTGACAGGGAAACAGTCTTACTTTGACCTCGATGAAGGACATGTGGCAGTTTTTCATGTTACAAGAGGGGAAGCGGGTCAGCGAAACATTTTAAAGTTTTTTTCCTCTTTGTACGAGGGAGAAAAGTTATCAAATAATCCGCAACTCCATTAAGGCCCACATCAGAAGTTAGAAGTGACATGGAAAAAGTCTTTACTTTGACCCCGAAGAAGGACATGTAGCATAATTCCAAGTAACAAGCGGGGAGGCAGGTCGCTAGAGCATTTTGTAGTTTTTTATCCTTTTGTTTAAAGGAGCAAAGTTATAAATTAATCTGCAACCCTACAGGGAAAAGAGTGATGTCACATGTTTGAGTTATGTTGAAAATTCAAAAGCGGGAAGGTAGGCTTGCAAAGCACTTTGAAGTTTTTTGGCTTAGCATTGAAAAGTCAAAGCGGAGAGGTAGGTTGCCGGAGGTTTTTGAATATTTTTGCCTTTTTGTGAAAATAAGCAAAGTATAAAAGTGAAATGTGACTCTGCTAGGGCCCACATCAAAAGATAAAAGTGGGAAGCGGGTCACTGAAGGAAAATTGGAAATTTTTCCTTTTTGTAATAAAGGGTAAAATTACATAAAAGAGCCATGAATCCATTAAAGGCCCAGATTAAGCCACGTGTCAAGCTCGTATTTCAAAGGTGGAGGGACGGGGTAAAATATGAAAATTGCGCATTTTCTCCAAAAGTCATAAAATGCCAAAGGCACCCCCAGGCCCATTTCGGCTCTAATCTTCCACGTGGATGACTCTAATTTAAAGTTGTGAAAGGGCAGAATCAACGGTAATGACGTGATGCATTTTGTTTTTCTGTCATTAATGTTCCATGACTTTAGGGGATGTAAATAAACATCATTTTTCATGGTGAATTTGAATGATTTCTTGTCATTTCTATCAGCAAAGTGTAATTGAAGTGTTGTGGAGCTCGAATTTGTGAATTTGAGGAAGTGCAAGAGTTGATATTTTGAAACAGAGTTACTCGGGCACCTATAGAAAATGAATTGCCACATCCAACAAAGAAAATTGTAGAGGAAAGATTGAGGAGAAGGAGGCTATAGGCGCAAAGGATGAAAAACGTGTTACCAGAGAAAATGAATGAATTCCCTAGTTAAAACAATGATGGAAATATTTGAAATGATTCACCTTTTGAACACCTGACAAATTTTTGTTGTAAATCTGTTAAACACCACTTTCTGAAAATCATGATCAAATATGTAACAAAAAAAGGTTCCTCGAATATTCTTTGTTTGGGGGGAAGATTTAATGTAAATGAGTGCTATAAGGGGCATGAGTTAGTCATGTAAATGGTCGTTGGTTGAATTCTTACGAGAAAATTTGAGAAATCCTATCTTCTTGTGAGACCATTTGAGAAACCATGTTAATCTCTTATGTTTTTAGATTTGTTCATGTCAAGTTGGTTGCAGGTGTACAGCCATTGACAAGCTCTGAGGTTGATTCAATAAACCTTACCCTGTTAATGAATAAAATCAATTTCAAATTAATCTATGTTGATCTTGGGAAAAATTGTGTCTGATTTTATTTTAGAATGTTTTCAAATGGTATTTGATGTTCCTATGTTGTAATCTTGTGTTAAAATCCCTCCAAATCATGCAGGATATCATCCTTGTGATATGTTTAGTGGCATTTTCAATTTCATTATGAGAATATCCTTCATCCTATAATGAGACATAAACATTTTAAAATCACTTTATTGTCATTTTGTTGATAAAGATTTTGTGTAAGCCATAGTGTGTATCTTAGGCATGAGGAACCAGGGGTCTTTAATGTTTAATTGATTCTTATAGCTCGAGCCTTCGTGTTAAATTCTTGGAGATTGTGTGAAACTGTGCAAATCTGGGCCTCCATTAATGTAGAAATTCTGGTTGAAGGAATATTTTCAGCTATTCTGAAGCATTCTGTCATTTAGTTTTCCAATTTTTGTGAAGGTTTCTCAAAGATCTAGTAGAATCAACTTTATCTTACTCAATCTCCAACCAAAAATTATTCAAAAACAATGAATCCTACCTGAACTACCCTTGTTTTCCCTGTATGTCCACAAATTAATAAATTCGACTGCTAAAATATGCAGAAGAAATTAGGATTCCATAATGTCTTTAGTAACCTTAACCTTGTTTAGAAAATATCACCATTCTTTAGAAGTGACAACTCGTGAGAGTTAAATTGTGGTGCATTGATCATATTTTCTCAAGGTTTCATTTCAAATTTGTGCAAAGAAGGATATCTTCATTCTCCTTCACCAACAGAGCTTACAAAATGGCTCCTCTCACCCTGGTTGAAAGGCATAACCTAAAGTAGTGAAGATAGATCAAATCCTTATGAAGGTTATACCCATTTCTTCAACATTTGAGTGACAAAGAGCCAGCTGAAATGCCTCCCTGGCTACAAAATGACATACATGATGATTTATTTATCTTTAGGCTTCTTCTTAAATTTGTGATGCTGCTCAAATTGCAAAGGAGAAACAATTTGGATACCAACACCAAATTGGCGTCATTGTCGGGGATTATTTGAACTCCGAAACTTATTTGAGCCGCAACAACACCAAATTGGTGTCGTTGTCGGGGATTATTTGAACTCTGGGACTTATTTGTGTGGAAACAACACCTAAATGGTGTCATTGTTAGGGATTATTTGAACTCTAGGACTTATTTGTGTGGAAACAACACCAGAATGGTGCCGTTGCCAAGAATTATTTGAACTCTGGGACTTATTTGTGTGAAAACAACACCATTTCAGTGCCGTTTCCAGGGATTATTTGAACTCTGGGACTTATTTGTGCAGCAACAACACTAGAATGGCACCGTTTCTGGGGATTATATAAACACTGGGTCTTATTTGTGTGGCAACAACACTAGATTAGCATCGTTGCTGAGGGACATGAAGGTGTGTGTAAAGTTTTAACACCATCAAAAACGCATAAAGGACCCTATTAAATTCTTCTTACAAAATTTAAATTACAAATAAGTTGTTGAAACGTCATCCTGTGTCCATATTTGTAAGAATCGAGAAAAGTTACAAGTTCTGCGTGCAATATTTCCAGTTTATGTTGGTTTTTACACGAAATTTATATCATTAGTGATAAATACTTGCAGAGGAAGGTCAAATTTTCTAATCTTTGTAGGATTTAAGTGTTGATAGATATTTGACAAGTCAATTTTAGTGCATTTACACAACTAAGGTGAAAATCCTTAGTGACGACTCTGTGTTGAATTAAATTTTGACAAATGCCAGTGTCTTAACTTCTGTCAATTGAAATTTATCACTCATCTTTGTAAATATGGAAGGAAGAAGATCTTTCATCATTAAAGACCCTGCTAGAAGGTTGTTCCTAGAATTGGGAAAGACAAATTTTGAAGGAAAAAGAATCTAGAAATTTGTTGGAGGTTAGGAATAAAGAAAAAATTTATCCATTATGGAAAGTGATCAGCCTGTGGTTGAGGATTACCATTCTTCTTCAATTGATTCTGAATCAGGTAATTGTTAGTGCAAAATCACAACACCCCCAAATGAGTTTTATAGATCTAATTTTCTAAGGCAGAGTCATTTGATGTGATCCGCATAACATTGAACTTTCCCAAAGGTGTGGGACCTTGAAAATGGAAAATCTCTCCAAATTAAACGTTGGTTTCTATTCCTCTATTTGGGTGCATACGTGAGAACTTGCAAAGGATCAATCTCTATACCTAATATAAAATTTTCCAAGAAGACATGGATAAAAGGGATATAAGAAATAAGAAATAACTAAACTACAAGGTGATGCACCGAAGGAATGATGATTACTAGTTTTTCTCATAGACACAAACCAATAAAATACATACAATAAACAAGCACGGATAACCAAATTCATAAGAAATACCAGATGTAAGAAAAAGTGACATAAAGGATTTTGAATCGATCACAAACATGTTTTATTTCTCTACAGATTGATACAATGCATTACAAAATAGCCACGAAGCAAGAAACATATTGCAATTTTAATGGAAGGCCTGAACTCCATGAATTTCTTTACTAGAAGGAAAGGGGAGCCTGTAAAAAAAAATAATGTCCAACCCTTTACAACGAGTCCCGAGCTTGTATTTATAGATTTGATACAGATGGGAGAAAAGGAGAGAAGTGAAAAAAAATAGCTCCAAGCTCAACCACCACTATTTAATGTCTCCCATTAAATTTGCTCCAAATTTGTCTTGATTGTATCAAATCCTTATTCGGCACCTCGAAGGAGGAAGAAACGGCGGAGCAGATCAAATCTGATCTGGTTATTGAGGCAAGAAGATCCTGCATTAAATGCCTGAAGATTTTTTCTCCATTTTTCACCTACTAGGGCCTAAAAATGAATTTTAATCTTTTCATGGCGTAGAGGACGTTGAGATGCTTCCAATGGTGTAAGATTTGCAATATTTTGAGCCCTGAGTCGAAAGATATGCCCCTTAAAAGTTTGTATTAGGTCCTTACAAATGGGAGGGAAAATAGTTTGAAAAATGGGTCTCTTTTTTAATATGGGGCACGTGGCAGCCATATTAGGAAAAAATTGGGTTTGCGGGTCCATGATTTATTCTTTTTCTCCTTTTCCGTAAACAACTCAAAACTCAAAAAGAACTCCCGTGGCTCTGACGCTCCACTTGGACACATGGAATCCTTTGGTTGGCTGGGAAGATGTGCTTCAATTTTTGCCCTTTTGACAAAAGGAAAATTTTTACCTTTTCCTCTAACTCCCCGCTTTGACATTGACTTGGGATCAAGCGTTGAATTTTTCCTTTGGGTGGGGTTGCGACCCATTTTGTAACTTTTACACCTTTGGAATAATAAGGGGAAAAAAACCAACTTTCCCCCCCGAAGGCCCGCTTTAGCGCTACTAGTTTAGGCTTACCACGTGGTGTTTCCTCTACTGCCTGCCCAATTTATATGTTTTGGCTAAGTATTTTACTTGGCGGGGTCATATGTCTTGACCTGGAACACGTAGTAGTCTTACACTCATTTGAAAAGCCTCTTCCTATTCAATCCTCGAATTAGCACCATTTAGACACTTAGCAGCCTCCTCTGGCTTGCCCCTTTTTTTTGGCCCTGCTATTCCATTGTTGATTCTACCTGTAACTTGAAAAATGGATTCAAGACATAGAAACGACTCGACAGGGTCATTTGTTTTTACATAGGGTCATTTAATCTTTCTCATCCTCCACCACTCCATTTTTGAGTCCTTCTATAACCTTTTTACAAGATCTGAGTGAGTTTTCTCAGGTTATTTCTATGCGGGGTTATGGATGATCCAATATTTTTCCTAGGAGGAAAAATATGGATAACAATTTGGCAACTCACAGGGGTATCTGCCTACTAGATGAAAATACCAATCGCCTTATCATATCCATTAGGCATGGAGTTGAGAATGAAGGTCTGATACTGATTCTGCCTCTGATTCACGAACCGGCTGTTTGCACTCTCAATTTTCATAAGAAATCTAGAAATGAAGGTTTTTGAGAGTAGAAAATTATTTTGACCTGGGGCTTTATCTATCTCTCTAAATGGTTTGCATAAGAGCGACAAAACAACAGCACAACTATATACAAAATTTGAAATCATACATGCTCCAAATAGAACATGGAGAGCATGCAAAGAACTTAGGAGAAAATCAACCTAAACTACAACAAGACAGTGTGTACAAGCACTTAGATGAAAAGGAATTCAACTAATATGTACAAGGTGATAACCTTCCTTCTAGTAGCAGTGTTTAAGATAGATTCCATTTACTAGAACCTGCAATTCCTCACCATCCAACATAGACAATTGGAAAGAATTTCTAATTTTACATCTTGTGACCATGTAGGGGCCACTCCAAATGGCATCAAACTTAGAATGCCTTCCTAGTTTTTCCCGATATGCATCCCATTTCAAAACCAGGTCTCCTTCCTAGAAGGTCCTTTTTTTAACCTTCTTGTCAAAACATCTCTTGATTAAGGCTTGATCCTTCTCCATTGCTTGGAGTGCATGCTCTCTAGTTTCTTCCAATCTTATCAGCTCTGCATACCTGGCCTCCATCAGTTTAAATTCAGACATCTCTAGTTGTTTCACGAGCTCCAATGCTGGCAACTCAGTGGATATAGGCAACACTAGCTCTTTCCTATTGACAAGTTTGAATGGAGAGCTACAAGTAGATCTCTTGGGTGTTATCCTATCAGCCCATAAGGCTTTTCTGAGCTTTGTGTGTTAGGTTCTCTAGTTTTCATCAAGAGTTCTTTTGATGATCTTTAATAGGTTCTTGTTTGTGGACTCAACTTGGCCATTACCTTGAGGGTAATAGTTTGATGAAGTGCTCAAGTAATTCCCATTCTTAAGATCCCATCCTGTGATCTTGGAACCTATGAATGCCAATGCATTGTATGATATAATGGTAGTTGGCACTCCAAATCTGGTCACTATCCCTTCATAGAAATCCAGTATACTAGACTTATTAGCTTCCTTGAGTGCCACTGCCTCGATCCACTTGGTGAAATAGTCTGTCGCTATCAGAAACCATTTTTGTCCTTGGCTTGAATTTGGATTGATGACTCCAATGAAGTCCAATCCCCATTACATGAAAGGTTTGTCAACTAAAATTGGGTGCAATGGAAGTGTTGCTAGCTTTTCTTTGCCTTAGAAGAATGCACAATTCTTACACCTTTTGATCCATGCATAACAGTCACTAAACACACTGGGCCAATAATAACCCACCTTCATGATCTTGAGTGCTTCCACCCTTGGATAAAAATTAACTCCAACTGCTTCAACATGGAATTCTTGTAACACTCTCTCAACCGGATGTGTCTAAATGCATCTCAGTAGAATGCCCTTTTATTACTGATCATGATACTGTAGACTATATGATGGACATTCTTATAGTTTGGATTTAGAATGGTGTTAGATGTCAGATCCTGGATTATTGTTGAAACTAATTCATAAATGATGCATGATGATTGTTGGAGACATTTTATATAGATGTTGACATTTTGTTGGACATGGTTATATAGTAGATGTTTGAACATGTGATATTTGATATTTGGAGTAAACCTAGAAAATAGAAATTATTTGATGATGATATAGTTGTTGATTAAAAATGCAAATGATGTAGTATTACTTCGATGTTGTTGTGATTCATTTATATACTTGGTTTTGTGATTTATTTATATTCATTTTGAATGTTCTAATATGGCCATGAGGCCGAAGGAGGTATTTGTGTTTTGCAGGATAAATATCACAAAAAACTTTGGGGGATCAGAGACCAACCACAATAGAATTCTAGGTGAGTTCAACAAGGTCACCATGGCAACGTGTCTTGTGTGTGTGTGTGTGTTGTATTTTGTTAGGGATTACCATGGGGGGGATTTCCTTTATATGTGAACATGGGTTTGTGTATTTTATTAATGTGTTTCTTTTTTATTGTTGTATGTATTTTATTAGTAATGTGTTCCCTTCTTTTGATTAATTAAAATTGTGTTAGATTTATGTGAGAAAACATATGGTTAAAAGTTAAATAAGTTAAAATGGGATATGGGAAAGTAATAATGGAAGTTTTTGGCTCTTTCTATTAAATATGTAAGTGATGTGTAAGCTGTGTAAGAGCTTGTGTTAGTCAGATTTTGGAGTAAGAAATACTCCACCTCCATGGAAATTCGAATTTTTCATTGGGGGCTGTTTTTGGAGGCTTGTGGGACAAGTAAAACTTGTCCCATGCCTCTAAATTTAATCTACCAACCATACTTATGGATGGAGATGTGATTTGTGACTTTTATAATGAATTTTATTAAGTCATGTTACTTGTTTTGGATTGCACTTTCTTACATTTTAATTAATTTGTTGTCCCTTGAGGTGTGGGCTTTTTGGAGTGTGCAAGTAACTTGTCATTTTTCACCCACCTCTTTATTGAGCTTTGGATGATAAATTTTTTTATTTTGTGTTTGAAATTGATGATGTGTGATGTGGCATCCTACATGGATCCACATCATCCTCTTCTCTCCCTCTTCTATATAATTCAAACTCTTACCTTGTTTTGGGTTGTTGAATCTTTTTGCATTCTTCTTGGGGGTGCATTTTCTTGTGTTGGAGCTCTTGTTTTTTGGAGGAAGTTTTTGGAGAAATCTTTTCATGCTTGGGAGATTTTGTTTTGGACTATGTTCTTGGCATTTGAAGCTTGCTGTTGGGAGACAAAAGGTAACCATGGAGAGGTAGGAATTTAAATCTCTTCTTTATATGATGTTATTTTCTTGTTGTGTTGTGTGGATGGTGCATGCTTTGTTTCATTTGTTGGCTAGTTGGGTAGACTACCTTAGGAAGGTGTAGGAGAAGGCTATGGGGAATCCATGTGGGGGGGCATAAGGAATTCCATTGACATCAGAATTTTGTGGAGGGAGTTTGGGTTTGGGATCCACCATGGAAAAGAAATAGCTTGCATTTCTTACTTTGGGGCGGGCATAAGGGGGGCGGGCATAAGGAAATCTGTGGGGAGGGGCATAAGAAGGAATTTTTAGGGGGTAGGCATAAGGATGTGTGTGGGATGAATTATTTTGGTGGGTTGTTCTGGTGGATGCCCAATTCCCAATTAGGAGGCATAAGTAGCTTCCCCCATAGACCTTGCTCCTTTGGCTTGCATGATCAAGCCTGAGTTCTTGATTGAAATGATTTTAAATGTAAGTTGTGAACTAATTTTTTGTGTTGAATTGTGTTTTTTAAAAAGGAAATGTTTATGTGAAAGAATGTTGTGTTGTGGAAGCCAGTTGTTGTCATGGTTAAATTACACCTTTGATTTTATTTTGGTTGGGGCTCAGGGGCCAATGATGAAGGAAGGCTTCTCCTTTCATTGGATGTCTTGGTTGGGTGGAGAGCGTTGCCTTTCCCCCTCTTTTGTTGTGATCAACTTGGAGAAAGAGAAAATGTGCATGTTGCTGTCCTGGAGCAATGGAAAAATGTAGTTGGACTGTCCCTTGTGAAAACATATTTATTTGTAATCCTTTTGCACATGATGTGGATGAAATTGTAACAATTATGTTATGGAGAAATGATGTTGTAATTGATTATGAGAATGTATATTTGAATTGAGAAAGACATTTGTTTTCTTCTCTATACATTGGAAAGAAATAAATTGAATTATGTTATTGCTGTCAAAATTGAAAGATGTAAGTTGTATAATTGAATTCAATAAGGAATTACAAGTTCATCTCTTATTTACATTGTTGTAATTGAAATGGGAATATCAAATTGTGATTTGAAGCTCTGTTTATTTGCAAAGGAAAGAAAATGCGTATGAAGAGAAGAATGTTGCTTGTCTTTTTTGGGAAATACATATGAAATTGAATATCATATATATTGCTTTGAAATAATTTGTTGCAAACAACTCTTGTATGCATTATATCAGATTAGAAATAAGATATTACACTTAAATGATAAATTTGGATATATAAATTTTCCTTGAAGTGAATCTCTTGTACAAATTTTAAAACTGACAATAAATTTAAATAAAATGCACAGTTCGGACCTGCACTTAATAATCAACTTGGAATTGATATAATTTAGCATGCTAAGACACTAAGGAACTCAATTGGCAAAGAAAACTTAAGAAAACAAGTTTAAAAATTACAAATTTGAGTACAATCCCTTCCTCAGTTGTTTTCTGTCATTTGTTGCACAAAATTCAAATGTAAATCAATTGAACAAATTTAACCACCTAAACCTTTCAAAATCCTTCCTAGAGTAATCCTCCATGTCTTTTGACATGTTGAGTGAAGGAGGAGACCCAATTTAATCAAAATTGAAAGTTAGAAATTTACCAGTTGGCTTTTTAAAAGCTTGCAGATCCTTTTTACAAAATTAACACCTTAAAATTTATCAAAATGTAAAATTTATGCTTCATGTGCAGAGAGGGCATCGAGAGCTTTGCAAAAAGTCTTTGTTTTCCCAAAAGTGAGCTTTCTAGCTCAAGTTATGGAAGTTTGAAGTTTTTTTACCTTGGCGGGAAAGTTTGGGAAAATGTTCCCTGATAGGCCCGCAACCCAAAAATTTCCCATCGAATTGCCTTAGAAAAAATTTTTTTTTTGAAAAATTTATTTTCCTCTGTTGGCCCACAGCCAATCAAAGGCTGCCATCATGTTCTTACAAGGGTCCTCAGCGGCTGGAGGTGCGCGGAATATTTTTGGCCCGCGACTTTTTTGAAAATTTTTGAAATTTCATCTTTTCCTCCACCGGCCCACATCCAATCACAGGCTGCCACGTGGTAGCTTTGGGTTCTAGCGGAGGGGGCGGACCCTTTGTTTCTTTTTAGTTTTTGCCTTTGGAAATTTTTGAAAAATTTACCTTTTAGCCACGGCCCCGCACCCCTGCCCTCGCCTTGGGTTTTTCTCTTCCGCGGGCGTGGACCCATGCATGCCTTTTACCCCATTTTTCCCCTTTTGGCGAAATTCACCAAATCGCCCCGCCGCTCCGCACCCTCCTCTCTTCTCCCCGTAGCGAATCGTGGAGCGCCACATGTCCCTGGGATGGACCCATGGGCTGCACGGACACCATTTGGTTTTCTCTCCCCTTGGGTGAAATGCCCCAAATTCTTCTCCACTCCACCTTTCCCCTTTTCCCCGGTGATGTCTCAGAGGCTGCCACATGTCCTTGAAGGACCCGCGGAGGCACAGGCACAATTGGGAAATTTCTCCCATGTAAGGAAAAATTTCCAAACGCCGCCCCACGACCCGCCGACTCAAATTTTCCTTTCACCCCTGCTTGACATGTGTCCCCTTGGGGAAAATTTGACCCCTAAACTCCACTTGCTCATATCTTGAGTTCTTGAAGGAGTTAGGAGGACTTCTTTATATCACCGGAAAGGTGAGAAAATTTCCTATCCAATGGGAATGATTTAGGGAAATTTTGGAAGCGTTAGGTATGAGAAAAATCAAGTTGAAACTCTGAGCCTGTTAGAGAGTTAGGTATGGGGGTAAATTACTCCCTGAACCTAACTGAAACTTCTAACCCTAAAATTTGAACCATGTGACCTTGATAATTGTTAATAAATGAAAAGTTTGATCTAGTAATTTTAGACTTTTTCTTAAATCTGTTAGTGGCAGTTGTTGCCTTATAACCTTGTTATAGAAACTCTTAATCAAGTTCTGGGAGTGGGTAAGTGAGACCTTACTACTGATGTTTTAAATAGGTATTCCTTTCCTCACTGTAATTTAACCCTGCTCTTGTCTTGATCTTGTGGAATTAAATACCTTGGGTATTTAATTGTTTTGGGTCCCTTAACCCTAAAATTTTTAATCAGGGAATATTTAGCTAAAATGTCAATGTAATCAGTGATTAAATTAATCCCTAAGGAGATTTGAGCTAGGTGTGGACTTATTACACTTGTTGCTTTATAATGTGAAATTAGTAATTATTATAATGGGAAAAGTTATCAGTTGAATTTAATTGTCTTTGAGACTTTGGTCGTTAACTCCTAATCAAAAAAATTATTCCATAATTTTCTAACTAAACCTAGGTTGTTCATGGGTCTCAAGTGGGTTGTTTTTAACCGGGCATCACACTTGGTATCAGAGCAGTGGTTCGAAAGCTTGGACCATTGGGCACACTAGAAAACTTGAGACATGAACTGTAAACCTAGCACACTTTTGAATCTAAGAAAACAAACTTGTTTGAAAATTGAAGAAGAAATAAGTATGAAGAAATATTACATTACTCTGTTCATTTGAACTGCCAGAATTAAAATCATAATAAAATAACAAGTTGTTTGAGTTGTTGTGCTTGCTTAGTGACATTTTTTCTAAACCCAAGGTAACTAAGAATGTCAGATTAAATTGATTTTGTGAACTTCTAGTATAATGGAAACTTGGTTCCCCTTTGAAAATGTGTTGATTTTACAAGTCCTAAAACTTGATTTAATTGTAGGATGCATTAAGCCCTTTGTTGAGACCCTTCCTTATTGGATTTGTTGGAATGATGAGTTGTATGGTGTGATTTTTGTAGTTGGATAGTAGTGGTTGTGTTCTGGGTCGGGAAGAGTTAATTAGAAGCTATTTAGAGCTTCCTTCCTTAAGTGATTAGGAAAGAGGGTATGGTTGTCAGTTTTCCATGTTGTTACCCGTATGAGAGAGTGGACACTAAGTTTGGTTGTCGTTTAGGACCCAATCCTATGTATGTGTTCTTAGAACTAACCTCGAGGTGGAGTACCCCTATTGGCAGCCATGAAGGGCTATGGAGTGAATGTGGTGTTAAATTTTATGTTTTACATTCGTAATCTTGTGTATTTTATCAAGGACCAACATCTTATTTTATGATTGGATTGAGAAGCTCTGAGAATATTTTATTTATTTATGATTTCTGCAAGAATTTTCAAACTTTGCAATGTGGCTACTTAGCCACTTTTCTTGATTGCCAATATTTCTTGGACTTATTTGATTAGTGACTCAGAGCTCATTATGTTGTTGGCTACTTAGCCAAGTGTTACATGATTCTCACTTGCATGTTGTTGAGCTGGTTCTATGTTGTTTGTCTCATAATATTTTGTCATATGGGGGTACACCCTAGGTTCCTAGAATGTCTTCTTAGGTGCGTTAAGTCATGCCTTGGCTATGGATGCACAGAACCTTAAGTGTGTCTAAGATCTTAGAGTGACCCTTTCGTTGCTTGACCTTGCTAGAAAGAAAGTTTTTTGTGTAGTGCAGTCTAGAGGGCAGTCTGATAGCGGTAGTGGTGGTTCTCTTACAATCTGGTAAGAGCTTGACCTCGTCAGAGTAGGAGTGTTTTATTATGGGCTTTTAGATTTTGTTAGGATTGGATTGCCTTTTGGTTGACTGTAAATGTTGGTGGAAAAGTGTTGTTTCATCAATGGCATGTTAAATTGTATCATGGGTTCCTGGTTGCATCATAGAAAGTGTTGACTCGTGGAATGTATGCATCTTGGTAATTATGGAAAGATTTAAGCCCTTTCAGGCAGTGAGTTATTTAAGTGTACTTTTTTTTCTCTCTTGACTTATAAATAGGTCTACCCTTACCTTAAATTTCCTTTACTATGGATAACATTCTATGACCTATTAATCTTTGGGTTACTTGGAAACACTTATGGATGCTTTGGGTCTTTTGGATCTTCCTCTTAGAAATGTTAGTTTGGTAGATCTTAATAGTTAATTTCAACGGTGCTTATATTGTACTTCCTCTTTTTTAAAAAAAAAAAAACTATAACTCTTGGCTGTAAAGTCCATGATTTGGTAAATTATTTGGTTGCCCCATTGCATTTGATGCTTTCTAGTGTGGATGTGGTGTCCTTGGAGTAAAGTTGCATTGTCATCTAGTTGCTTGGCTAGTGGTATCTTATGGGGACATGAGAATTTATTGGAAAACCTCCTTTGGTTATTATGGGAGTAAAATGTTACCACCCTAAACAACAAAAAAATGTTAAACCTTAATAGATTCGTAAAAGTAAGATTATACCTCTTTAATGAGCCTTCCTTGAAAATTTCTTGTGAGACTTGCGGAGACCCACTAAGAATGTTTAATGATGCTTGAAATTATTCAGTGAATCTTTAAAATCTTGGTGTGATTCATGTTGGCTCATTGTTTCCTAGTTCTTACAAAAATTAATAATGTGTTTTCTATGTTGAATGTCTCTTGTTCCTTTAGAATTAAAAATGTGGTGTGTTGATTTATATCTCCTTCCCATAAAAGTAATTATGTGATATGTTTGAACCTTCCTTCTCATTAAAATTTGATTGATAAGATGACTCAACCAGAACATCATGAAACTATAATTAAGGAGATTTGACCTTGAAACTTAACAAATAAACTAGAGCATAGAAAAAGGGAAGTGATCCTTGTTGTACCCTTGGTAGATTAATAGAAGAAATAAAAAAACCATGTAGAAGAATAGAAAGGAAAAATTTTCCATCCACCTTCCTTACGAGTAAAATAAATTCTCTCTGCCTATACAGAATGGTGAGACATCATACCCACCTTAGTGGTGTTCTTTATAACGTAAACTGGTGATGTCATAATAGAAAAAAGTTTGTAACTAAGGAAGCATGAAAGGAATGTTCTTAACAAGAAAAGCTATAAATTTTGACTTAATAAGTTGATTTATAAAATAAGTAAGATTTATGTGTATTGAGTGCAATGTATAGTTGAACCTGTAGTTCTATCGTCTACCTGAAATTGTGAAACCCCAGGAGGATAGTAATGTGTTCTAGTTGCTTATTACTTCTTGTCCATAGATGTATGTGCCTTTCTTGTGGGATTTTTGGGTCATCACACCCTTATCATCCCGTAGCTCGACGGATGTGAGTTGTGGTCCTTTTGGATTGAGACTTATTTGTTGTTTGAGAAGCAACCTCCTTGCATGTTATCTTGTCCTTGGAGACCTAAGTATTGTAATTTTAAGGCAACATATGTTAAGGATATAAAATAACTTCGGGAAGTCTTATTTTCCTCATATTTTCTTGGGTCACCTTGTTATTGTAGCCCTTTTTCCCATTAGGATGGAAAGTGCAAGATGATGTTATTCACCCTTGGATTTTATTGGACCCCTTGTTACTTTTTCTTCCTAGCGACCTTGAGTGGTCCTTGATGTTTCTTGTGCTCCCTTTATGGTTATTCCGAGCTTGAGTAGGAAATAAGATAAATAAATCTCATTGTGATATAAGGTATGGTACTTGTATTGTTATGTTAGTTATTAGGGGAGATATAAATATATGTATATATATATATATTTTCTTTTGATAAATGGTTGACTCCTTTAGTTTGGTTGTTTCGTGTGTTCAATTCTTAAAACAAAAGTGTAAAAATCAGACTATAGGAAACCTTGTGGTCATGAATTTTCTTATTATTACCATGAAAAGTTAATTGTGCCCTCTCGAGTTATAGAAGTGCTTTCCTTGAATAGTTCCTTATTTTTAAATGCTTTCTGATTTAGGTGTCCTTGTTGGTTAACCTCATCTTGTGTGATCTCAATTTGTGGGACCTTGAGTAGACTTGTTCCTCGTAAAAATTTGGTCATAGTTGATTTTGCTAGCCTTGTCTAAACAACGAACCTTGAAATCATGGCTTAGACATGTAGAAACCTTAACTTCTATTAATGTGGTATGTGTATCATGAGGAAACTGTGTGGTCATCTCAAGTTATGGAAATTCTCCCTGAAATTCTCTTACTTGGTGGTTACTCTTAATAATCTTTTGGAACTCTTCATGTTATATTGTTATGTGTTGTATCTTGTTTGATAGCGTAAAGTTACTCCTTAGATTTAAATGCTTGTAGCCTTACATGAAGAAACTATAGAACTCATCCCTTGCAATCTCCCTTCTCCTTGTTAAAATACATTGGAACAAATTGGAGTTATGTAGACCCACACTTGTTTGAAGTGAACAATCCCATAATGGGAGTGATCCTTTTTCTGTTGCAGTTATTCCTATCTCTCTTTCCTATGACTTCTAGGAGGAAGTCGAGTCTAAGGGGAGGGGGATGTAGTGCCCACTTCCCTTTGGCACCTTTTATTACTGATCATGATACTGTAGACTATATGATGGACATCCTTATAGTTTGGATTTAGTATGGTGTTAGATGTCAGATCCTGGATTATTGTTGGATCTGATTCATATATGATGCATGATGATTGTTGGAGACATTTTATATAGATGTTGACATGCTATCGGACATGGTTATATTGTAGATGTTGTTCGGACATGTGATATTTGATATTTGGAGTAAACCTAGAAAATGGAAATTATTTGATGATGATATAGTTGTTGATTAAAAATGTAAATGATGTAGTTGTTACTTTGATGTTGTTGTGATTCATTTATATAGTTGGTTTTGTGATTTTATTTATATTCATTTTGAATGTTCTGATATGGCCACGAGGCCAAAGGAGGTATTTGTGTTTTGTAGGTTAAATATCACAACAAACATCGGGGGATCGGAGACCAACCACAATAGAATTCTAGGTGAATTCAACAAGGTCACCATGACAACATGTCTTATGTGTGTGTGTGTTGTATTTTGTTAGGGATTCCCATGGGGGGATTTCCTTTATATGTGACCATGGGTTTGTGTATTTTATTAATGTGTTTCTTTTATTATTGTTGTATGTATTTTATTAGTAATGTGTTCCCTTCTTTTAATTAATTAAAATTGTGTTAGATTTATGTGAGAAAACATATGGTTAAAATTTAAATAAGTCAAATTAGGATATGGGAAAGTAATAATGGAGTTTTTGGCTGTTTGTATTTTACTTGTAAGGGATGTGTAAGTTGTGTAAGAGCTTGTGTAAGTCAGATTTTGGAGTAAGAAATACTCCACCTCCATGGAAATTCGAATTTGTCCTTGGGGGCTATTTTTGGAGGCTTGTGGGACAAGTAAAACTTGTCCCATGCCTCTAAATTTATTTCACCAACCATACTAATGGTTGGAGAGGTGATTTTAGAATTTTTATAATGCATTTTATTAATCATGTTGCTTGTTTTGGATTGCACTCTCTTACATTTTATTAATTTGTAATCCCTTGGGGTGTGGGCTTTTTGGAGTGTGCAAGTAACTTGTCATTTTTCACCCACCTCTTTATTGTGCTTTGGAGAATGAAATTTTGTCTTTTGTGTTTGAATTTGAGGATGTGTGATGTGGCATCCTACATGGATCCACATCATCCTCTTCTCTCCATCTTCTATTTAATTCAAAGTCTTGCCTTGTTTTTGGGTTGTTGTGCAATCATTTTGCAACTTTTGGGGAGCACATTTTCTTATGGGAGCTCTTGTTTTTGGAGGAAGTTTTGGTGAAAGATTTGCATGCTGAGGATTTGTTGTTTTGGAATATGTTTTCTTGGCATTTGAAGATTACTTTTGGGAGCAAAAGTCACCATGGAGAGGTTGGAATTTAACTCTCATCCTTATTGCTGTTATTTCCTTGTTGTGTTGTGTGTATGGAGATTGTTTTATTGTTTTTGTTGGGTGGTTGGGTAGATTGCCTTAGGGAAGGTGTAGGAGAAGGCTATGGGGAATCCATGTGGGGTGCATAAGGAATGCCATTGGCATCAGATTTTTGTGGAGGGAGTTTGGGTTTGGGATCCACCATGGAAAATAAATAGCTTGCATTTCTTACTTTGTGGGGGGCATAAGGAAATCTGTGGGGGGCATAAGGAGGGATTCGTGAGGGGCATAAGGATTTGTGTGTGACGGATTAATTTGGCGGTCCGTTATTGGTGGATGCCCAATTCCCAATTGGGAAGCATAAGTAGCTTCCCCCATAGACCTTGCTCCTTTGGCTTGCATGATCAAGCCTGACTTCTATTTTGAAATGTTCTTAAATGCAGTTGTGAACTATTGTTTTTATGTTGAATTGTGTTTTAAAAAAGGAAATGTGTATGTGAAAGAATGATGTGTTGTGGAAGCTAGTTGTTGCCATAGTTGAATTACATCTTTTATTTTATCTTGGTTGGGGCTCGGGGGCCAATGATGAAGGAAGGATTCTCCTTTCATTGGATGTCTTAGTTGGGTGGAGAGCATTGAATTTCCCCTCTTTTTTTGTGATCAACTTGGAGAAAGAGAAAATGTGCATGTTTCTATCCTAGAGCAATGGAAAAATGTAGTTTGACAGTCCCTTGTGAAAACATATTTATTTGTAATCCTTTCCCACATGATGTGGATGAAATTGTAACAGTTATGCTATGGAGAAATGATGTTGTAATTGATTATGAGAATGTATATTTGAATTGAGAAAGCCATTTATTTTTTGCTTTGTACATTGGAAGAAATTGGAATTTTGTTATTGTTGTTAAACATTGAAAGATATAAAGAGTGTATAATTGAAGTCAATAAAGAATTGCAAGTTCATCTCTTATTTACATTGTTGTGATAAAATGAGAATATCAAATTGTGATTTGAAGCTCTGTTTATTTGCAAAGGAAATAAAATGCATATGAAGGAAGAATGTTTCTTGTCTCTTTTGGGAAATCCACATGAAATTGAAATTAGAATTGCTTTGAAATAATTTGTTTAGAAAAATATAAATGCATTGGATTAGTTTAGAAATGAAATTCCAAACTTGAATGATAAAATTTGCTATACAAATTTAAAAGAAATTGATCTCTTGTAAATATTCAAAACTGACAATCAAACTTAATAAAAATGCACAGTTTGGATCTGCACCCATTAATCAATTTGAAAATGATATATTTTAGCATGCTAAAACACTAAGGAACTCAATTGGCAAAGAACACTTAAGAAAACAAGTTTAAACATTGCAAATTTGAACACTATCCCTTCCTCGGTGGTTTTCTGTCATTTGTTGGGAAAAATTCAAATGTAAATCAATTAAACAAATTTTAATTCCTAAACCTTTCAAAATAATTCCTAGAGTAATCCACCATGTTTTTTTGACATGTTGAGTGAAGGAGGAGACCCAATTCAAGCAAAATTGAAAGTTAGAAATTACTAGTTGGCTTTTTAAAAGCCTGCAAATCATTTATAAAAAATTGACCCCATATGCTTTAACAAAAAGTAAAATTTATAATGCTTGTACAAAGAGGGCATCGAGAGCTTTCCAAAAAGTCCTTGTTTTTGCAAAACTGAGCTTTTTTGAAAAAGTTATGGATCTTTGAATTTTTTGTGCCTTGGTGTGAAAATTTGGGAAATTTTTTCCTGGCAGGCCCGCAACCCAAAAATTTCTCGTTGAATTGCCTTAGAATTTTTTTTTTGAAAAATTTTGGCTCAGGAAAATTTTCATCTTTTCCTCCACCGTCCCACAGCCAATCAGAGGCTTCCACGTGTCCTCACGGGGCAGCAACGGAGTCACAAAATATTTTTGGCCTTTGATTTGTTTGAAAAGTTTGGAAAAAAATTCCTTTTAGCCCCGCCGGCCCGCGGCCAATCACAGGCTTCCACGTGGCAGCTTTGGGTGCTTGTGGAGGGACACGAACCCTTTTTTTTTAAGTTTTTTCTTTGGGAAATTTTTGGAAAATTTCCCTATGGCCCCCTAACCTAGCCCTTGCCTTGGGGTTTTCTTCTTCACAGACGAGTGGACCCACTCATGCCTTTCACCCTTATTTCCCCCTTTTGGTGAAATTCACAAAATTTCTCCACCGTTCTGTGCCCTTCTTCTCTCTTCTCATCACAACAAATCTTGGAGAGCCACGTGTCTCTGGGTGGACCCATGGACACACGGACATCGTTTGGCTTTCTCTCCCCTTGGGTGAAATGTCCCAAATTCTTCCGCCGCTCCGCCTTTCCTCTTTTCCCTGGTGATGTCTCTGAGGCCGTGTCCTTGGACCCAAGAAAAATTTCCTGCACAATGAAAAATTGCCACCCCGCAACCCGCCGACCCAAAATTTTACCTTCACCCCTACTTGACACGTGTCCCCTTGGGGAAAATTTGTCCCCTAAACTCCACCTGACCATATCTTGAGTTCCTGAAGGAGTTAGGAGGACTTCTTTATATCACCGGAAAGGTGAGAAAATTTCATATCCAATGGGAATGATTTAGGGAAATTTTGAAAGCATATTTTATGAGAAAAATCAAGTTAAAACTCTGAGCCTGTTAGAGAGTTGGGTATGGGGGTAAATTACTCCCTAAACCTAACTGAAACTTCTAACCCTAAAATTTGAACCATGTGACCTAGATAATTGTTAATAAATGAAAATTATGGTCTAGTAATTTTAGAGTTGTTCCAAAATATATTAGTGGCAGTTGTTTCCTTGTAACCTGGTTATAGACACTCTTAATCGATTCCGGGGAGTGGGTAAGTGAGACCTTACTCTGATGTTTTAAATATTTATTTCTTTCCTCACTATAATTTTACCTTGCTCTTGTCTTGATCTTGTGGAATTAAATACCTTGGGTATTTAATTGTTTTGGTTCCCTTAACCCTAAAATTTTTAATTAGGGAATATTTATCTAATTGTCAATGTAATCAGTGATTAATTTAATCCCTAGGGAGAGTTGAGCTAGGTGTGGACCTATTACACTTATTGCTTTATAATGTGAAATCAATAGTTATTATAATGGGAAAAGTTATCAGTTGAATTTAATTTTCTTTGAGACTTTGGTCATTAACTCCTAAGAAAAAAAATTATTCCATAATTTTCTAACTAAACCTAGGTTGTTCATGGGTCTCAAGTGGGTTATTTTTAACTGGGCACTAAAGTTCACACAACCCCTTCCCACAGACCAACTTAGTGACCTTGATCTCAATGTCATATTCCATGACATGAGTGATCCATCCTGCATGTTTTTCATTCAAATCCTTGCTAAGAAGGGAATATTTAACTCCCGCATGGGAGACCAACAATTGGATTTTATTATTTAAAACCAGATGCTTAAACTTCTTAAATCCTCTGATTACTTCTAGGACTTGATTTTCAATGAAGAAGTATCTAACATCATAGTCTTCCAGGCCTTGACTGAAGAAAGTAATTTGTTGTTCTGTACCTTCTTTGTTATGTTGAACTAAGATTGTAGAAATTGTGTCACTACCACCAAAGGCATACAATATGAAGTCTTTAGAGAAATCTAGATTCATGAGAGTTGGGGCTTATGATATAACTTATTTCATTGCCTTAAAGCTTTCCTTTCCTTCAAGTGTCCACCTGAATGCTAAGCTCTTCTTCAACATCAACGTTATTGGCTTAACAAGGGCAACAAAGTTTGGTACAAACCTTAAGAAAAAATTGATTTTTCACAAGAAGATTTGAAGAGATTTCTTGTGGCTTACCAATGGCAATGCTCTTATTGCTTGGACTGTCTCTGGGTCTATTTCCAATCCTTCCTTTGATACAATATGGCCTAGAATCCTTCCCTCATGGGCCAAAAATATACATTTTTTAGGGTTCAATGATACCCCAAAACTCCTGCATCTTGTAAACACCTGCATTAGGTGGAAAAGGTGGTTTGCTGTATTTTTGGGAAACACCGTAATGTCATCCAGATAGATCAGTACTATTTTTTTGATCAACCCTTTGAATGCCATATCCATTTCCCTTTGAAAAGTGGCTCTGGCATTGGACAATCCAAATGAAATTTTTCTGTAGGCATAGGTGCCCCATTTGGTGGTGAAAGCTATTTTGAACTGATCATATTATTTCACCATGATCTTGTTGTACCCTGAGTAGCCATCTAGGAGGGAGAATCTCTATGATATAGACACCACTTGCAAGATCTACTCCATTGAAGGGAGTGGGTAGTGATCTTTGAGGGAGGCTTTGTTCAAGTCTCGAAAATATACACAACCTAATCTCTCCATTTTTCTTCCTAACTAGGACCAAGTTTGTAACCTAGCTTGAGTGTTTGATTGGAAATATGATACTTTCTTCTATTAGCTTGTTCATCTCTTTCTTCATTAGAGGCTCAATGTGTGGGTTAACTGGTCTCTACTTTTTCTTGATGGGCTGAGAAACTAGATCTAGTTCAATTGTGTGTTGTACTAGCTTTGGATTGAACCCTCTTAGGTCTTCAAATCTCTAAGAAAATACATCTAGAAATTCTTGGAAAATTTGGATGAAGTCATACCTTTCTTTCTCAGTTGATACTTTTCCAATTTGAAGTGTTTTTCCTTCTCCAACTGGGATTGAATCTGAATCTTATCCTTTGATCTGTATGTTAGCCTTCTCTTTTCTAAACTGATCATTAGGATAGAAGATAAACTCCAATGTCACTAAGCCTTTGGGAATATTTTTTGTATGCAGTTATACTATTTGATTCCCGTATTGCTGCTCTAATCTG
Organism: Taxus chinensis; assembly: GCA_019776745.2. Classification (NCBI taxonomy): domain Eukaryota; kingdom Viridiplantae; phylum Streptophyta; class Pinopsida; order Cupressales; family Taxaceae; genus Taxus; species Taxus chinensis. The sequence continues at coordinate 179,834,910 of CM034152.1, read as the reverse complement.
CTCTGATTTCTAGCTGAGAATTCAACTTCTTCTTGCAAAAAATTAATGATCTACCAATCATTATTGAACACCTGCTAACATGTGTTGTTATCTAGCACTTTTGGCCTCATAACTATATGGATATGTTGTTGTTATTTGTCTCCTTTGATGCTATCGACCACATCAAATGTTTCCCCAACTGCTGTAAGCCTATCAACAGTTTCGTCTCCTTCCTGAGTATGGAAACAATGCTGAAGGCCCTGAAATCCTCTATGATATCCCATACCCTACTCTTGTATTTCTTGAGCAGGTCGTTCTTGATAGAATTAAGTCCTCTGACTTGATTGGAAACTAGTTCAATGTCACAAAACACTTATAATTTCTTGATTCCTAGCTTCCTTGCCCAATGAAGACCATAGACCAAAGCCTCATATTCAACAGTGTTATTTGAGCAGGAAAACTGAAATCTGAAGGATGAATAATATTTCATACCTTTGGGGGACACAATCATAACTCCTCCTCCAGCTCCTTCTCTACTGCTTGAGCCATCAAAGAACAATTTCCATACCTCATTTTCATCTTTATATTCTAGCTTAATTAGGTTAGGAAGAGGATGATTCTTTTCATGTAGACAGTAAACACCTAGCTCAAATTATTCCATCTCCTTATAGGGGTCAAGAGCATGTATTTTGTTGGCCCACTCATCGAGATTCAAGTCTAGGATACATCCCACCTTGGTATCTACTTCACAAGTGCTTAGGAGGTCTTCTTGATCAAAAGCTGAGTAGTTGGCATTGATTGGGCTAGGCACATAACATTAAATATGATAATCAGGAATGGGCTCAGATATGATTTTGGAGTTTTCCCCATACCTTGTTCTGAAGAGAATATATGACCAATCATTAGACAGATAGCCTCCAATTTTGGCAGTGAAGTCCCTGGACAAATACAAAGCAAAATGTGGTGGCAAATCTATGATTGATACGTTCTGCAAAATAGTCACATTGGGGAAGGCATGTAAAGTGAGGCTCATATCCTTGATGATTATAATAGTTTTCACTATTGTCCCATCTAATTGCACTACCCCTCTAGAGATGACTTCATATTGGAGACCCAGTTGATCAGCTATTTGCTTGGGCATTACAAAACTACTTTCCCCAGAATCAATCATATAATTGTGCACCAATTTGTCTCCAATAATCAATGAAACATAGAATGGAGGTCTCAGGATATTACCTTGTTGTTCTCAATGGTTTTCCCCATGTTGAGTTGTATTGGTAAGCACTTTCTCTTCCTGGTTAGGGGTGTGATTTGAGCTTGACCAATTTTGTATATTAGTCTGCAATAGATCCCTCTGCAGTGGAATGGCCAGTGACTCCCATAGTGAAATGTTCACACTTGTCCTCTTCATTTTTCTCAATGATATTGAATGAGCTATCCTTTTACTACCTCTTCCCAGTAACATTTGTTTCTTACACATGGGTTGTTATAACCGGTGTTGAGTGGATTTGGAAGGTGGATTGGATTGGTTCTACATGTTAAGAGTTTTATTTGGAGCACTGAAACCTTGTGGAGTGATGGAAGGTTGAGGGTTTCCTAAGTTCAGTTGTTGGCCTTCTCCAATATTTCTATTTTTAGACCATGTATTGGTAGCTACACTTTGAGAAGGGAACTGATTCATCCCACATAAGTCCTCACCTTTTCAACTAACAAGCATAGTTTCACTTGGAGGTCCCTATTGCTGAGCTCCTTAATGTTGATCTCTTTCTTGGCTAGGTTCCTATGACACCATACTAGTTTACACCATCAAGGCCTAATTCAGTGCACCATTAAAGCACATTGATTGGTTATGTGGTTGATTGCATGGGAAACACCAATCATATTCATGTGCCATATTGTTCTATGTTGGAACTAATGCCCTAGATGTTTAAGCTATGTTTGGATCATATGACCTGAAAGGTCTAGCAACTTGAGGTTGTCCTTGGTTTTGGCTCTAATTTACAATCTGAGATGGTGGTCTATTTTGCTGATACTACGGTCTAGCTTGATACTGAGCCTAATGCTGATATGGCCTAGAACTCTGAGCTTGCTTCCTTTTGATGGTTATTAACTTGTTCCCTAGGTTCTAAAGTTGCTTCATGACTTCTTGGAGTTCCTTAGAGGTGTTAGATGATGAAGTTGAGGCTTCAACTATTGAATCCTAAGGGTGGGTGTAGGAGCTAATGTGGGAGTTTCGCTGGTACTTGGGTTTCCTAAATCAGGGTACAGAGGCATGGATGGCCTAGGAGTGAGTTTACCAGCTTGAATCAAATGATTCTCATCCTCTATTGAAAGGCCATAGGCTGTTGGTAAGGTTGTTCCCCCCATTGATTGAATCATCAAGGAAATATTAGAATTTAAATATCTAAGAAAGTATAAGAAGGCATCTTCATTAGTGGGTTTTACTACTATTGAAATTATCCAGGTCTGCTGAAATCTGAGGTTGAAATCCACCAGCTGCTCATTCGGGGCTCTCTTGATTGTTGTTAGTTCCTCTAACAAAGATAAGTTATCAACCTTTTCTCCAAACTAGTCATGAAGAGATGTGCATAGTTGGTTCCAATAATGAATAGAGATTGCTTCAAGGCTCCTTAACCATTGTGAAGCTTTACCTTTTAGTGAAGAGGTGATAAACTTGATTGTAATGTCCATTTCATGGATTTCATGGATTGTATAGACATTTGCACTATCTTGGACATGATCACCAGGAAAAGTTTGGTTTTCCCTAGTGAAATATGGGATGCTCTTTAATGCTGCTATCGGGGCCGGATTTTGTGCATTCATAGCAAGTGGTCTGCTACTCGTGAAATTGATAGAAGGATTTGGCTAAGCCATCCTAATCGGCCTGAGCACCCCTCTTGATTGAAAAAATGACCTACTGGGAGGAGGTGTCGATAAGGCTCTGTTTGGTGGGGATAGAGATTTCTGGGATCTTTTTCCTCCCCTCCCTCTATCTAGGGATAAGTCTAGATAGACAAATAATCCCTCCTCCCTGGGTATTGACCATATTTGTATTCTTCTCGTGAAATTGCTTGGACTACTGAAACTAGTGGATTTGTTTCTTTTGGAGTCGCCAGATGTACAATTTTAAGACTTTTTAAAAGTTAGAATCATAACAAGTGCACATCAATCTTACTATAATAAGATGGAGACTTCTCTGTCCCACCGAGCGTGCCAAAACTATTAATGCAAAATCACAACACCCCCAAATGAGTTCTATAAATCTGAATTTCTGAGGAAAACTCATTTGGTGTGATCTGCATAACATTGAACCTTCCCCAAGGTATGGGACCTTGCAACTGGGAAAGCTCTACAGATTAAAGGTTGGTTTTTATTCCTCTATTTAGGTGCATACATGAGAACTTGTAGAGGATATATCTCTATACCTAATATAAAATTTGCCAAGGAGACAAGGATAAAAGGGATATAAGAAATAAGAAATAACTAAATTACAAGGTGATGCACCTAAGGAATGATGAACACTAGTTTTGCTGATAGACACAAACAAACAAAATACATAAAATAATCAAGCAAAAATAACTAGATTTATAATGAAAAACTAAATGTGATAAAAAGCGATAGAAAGGATCTAGAATCGATCAAAAACTTGATTTATTGCTCTACAAATTGATACAATGCATTGCAAAACAGCCAGGAAGCAAGAAACATACTGCAATTTTATTAGAAGGCCTGAACTCCACAAATTCCTTTTCTAGAAGGAAATTTCTAGAAGGAAAGGGAATCCTACAAAACAAAAGAATGTCCAACCCTTTACAATTAGTCCCAAGCTGATATTTATAGATTCGATACAAACAGGAGAAAAAGAGAGAAGCAGAAAAAATAGCTCCAAGCTCAACCACCACTATTTAATGTCTCCCATAAAATTTGTTCCAAATTTGTCTTGACTACATAAAATCCGTATTCGACACTTCGAAGGAGGAAGAAACAATGAAGAAAATCGAATCCGATCTAGTTGTTGAGGTAAGAAGATCCTGCATTAAAGGCTTGAGGATGTTTTCTCCATTTTTCACCTACTAGGGCTTGAAAAAATCATTTTTTATCTTTCTGTGGTGTAGAGGATGTCAAGACGCTTCCAACGCTGTAATATTTGCAATATTCCGAGCCCTGAGTCGAAAGATATGCCCCTTCAAAATTTGTATCGGGTCCATACAAATGGGTGGGAAAACAGTATGAAAAATGGGTCTCATTTTTAATATGGGGCACGTGGCAACTAGATTAGGGAAAAATCAGGTTTGCGGGTCCATGATTTATCCTTTTCCCCCTTTTCCGAAAAAAATGCAAAAATCAGGAATAACACCCGTGGCCCCGACACTCTGCTTGGACACGTGGTGCCCTTTGGTTGGTTGGGGAGATGTGCTTCAATATTTATCTATGTGCCCTTTTGACAAAAGGAAACTTTTCACCTTTTCCTCTGACTCCCCACTTTGACCTTGACTCAGGCTCAAGCGTTGAATTTTTCATTTGGGTGGGGCTGCGGCCCATTTTGATAATTTTACACCTTTGGAATAACAAGGGGCAAAAAACCAAATTTCCCCCCGATGGCCCACTTTAGCGCTGTTAGTATAGGATTGCCACGTGATATTTCCTCCGTTGCTTGCCTAATTTATATGTTTTTGGCTAAGTATTATTCTTGGAGGGTTCATATCTCTTGACTTGGGAAACGCGGCAGTCTGGTGCTCATTTGGAAACCATATCTCTATAAAATCCTTGAATTAGCATCATTTAGAAACTTGGCAGTCTTCACCGGACTGCCCCTTATTTTATGACCCTGCTACTCCATTGTTGAGTCTACCTATAACTTGAAAAATATATTTAAGACATGAAAACAACTCGACAGGGTTGTTTGTTTTTGCATATGGTCATTTAATCTTTCTCAGTCCCCACCACTCCATTATTGAGTCCTTCTGTGACCTATTTACAAGATCTGAATGAGTTTTATCATGTTCTTTCTATGCAGTGTCGTGGGTGATCCAATATTTTGCCCGGGGAGCAAAATATGGATAACAGTAATTTTCATATAGATTTGAATTCTCCAACTGGATAGGGTCCTTCATTTGTGTGTGATAAGTGTGCTTCTCAGTTTGTCCCTATATTTTCCAAAGTTGATAGAGTTTTCCATGAAACAAAGTCTTTAGGGGACATTCATTTTCTAAATTATACTCTCGTGTTCCAAAGACCCATTTTCCCTCATCATTTTATATCTCATGTAAGGTCGCCTCCTCAAAACAATATGGCCCAACCCCCACCTAGACTCCATTTTTTGTCAATACTTTTCGTCTTATAGATTTTAGAGGTATGGCTGGATATCCAAATGTAGTGTCACAAGATGTCAGGAATAGACTGCCTAAATTTCAAGGAAACAATGCTATCACTGGTGATCAACATTTAAAACTTTTTGTCAATATGATGGAAGAATTTGATATTGAATTTGAGTATGTGTATATAAAAATTCTTATTCATAATATTGAGGAGGATGCACGTGACTTGTATAAATATTTACCAGATAACTCAATAGACTCATGGACATAAATGAAAAATGCTTTTAGATTGCAATATGAGGATAAGAAAGATCCCAAGTGTCTTTTGTCTGAATTTGAAAATATTAAGAATAACCTTAATGAATCGGTTCATGAATTTAATAGTCGGTTCAATAAGACCCTGAATAGGCTACCTGTAATCCTGAGGCCAAGTGATGTTTCTTGTTTAATAAAATACTCTGATGCTTTTAATAAGAAGGCTGCCTATTATTTAAGGGACAAAAACTCAGGAACTTTGAGGTAGGCCTTCAAGATGGCTTTGTAGATTGAAAAATATATCAAAGTAGTTGGTAAGAATCCTAAGAGGGAAGGTATCAAGATGATCAATCCAGAGAAGCCTCAGTCAAGTAAGTTTGTGGATCTAGAAGAGGTTGTAAAAACTTTGGTCAGAGCTGTTAAGGAAATATCCTATAAACTGGCCAGAGCAGAGAAGGGGATTGGACAAATTTCCCAAGGTTAGCACAAGCCACAAGGTCAAGAAATATTTGTAAATCATCCCAAAGGTGATCATAGATCAGAAGACAGGGGTAAACGTCCTGTGGGATCAGGAAATAGATAGCCCTAACCCCGTGAAAATAGATTGGTGCCTGATCCTTTAGCTACCAGAGTTGTTGTTATTGAAGAAGCTCATGAAATTGAGTGGTGTGATAGTTGTTTCTTGCCCCATTCCCCATGTGACGTTGAAAAGGGAGTTGAGGAAGAAGAAGATGATGATGATACAGATGATGATGCATGAACGATGGATTTCTCTACATGTTCACAATAGGGAGCAACCTCAACTAAGCTGATGAGTGCCGTAACTGTTGAAATTTTTTGGGGTTGCATTCATCGGGTATTGTCTCTTCCTCCCATTAATGCTTTTGAGATTGATATGGTAAAAACTTTTGAATTGCCTAATAATGATTTTGAGTACTTAAGGGCATTAATAATTAAGAAGTATGATGGAGGAATTCCTTCAAAAGAGAACATACAGTTGTTAATTCATGCAGTAGTTGGCCACAAAAAATAATATAATACTAAGAGAAAAGTTGTCAAAGGGGTAGGGCCTTAGGCTAAACCAAAAATTCCAGTGCTTACCAGTATCCCTAAGGAAACCCCTAATAAAGATGCATCTGGAAAAGGCATTTTCACCCAAAATAAAACTTGTGTTCCTCCCCATGCTCAGACTATGAAAAATCTTATGCCATCAAATGAATTTGTAAACCTTCGTCTTAACACTTCCTTAACAAAATATGTTCCTTGTGACATATCCCAAAACTTGAGTCAGATCAAGATTTTTATTCCTATTGTTGAATTGCTTAGAATCCCTGAACATAGTAACAGAGCATTCAAATATTTGGAAATTAAAGAAGAAAAGGTCACCCAGGGTAAAAATGTAAACAATGTAGAGGTTCCTCTTGCCATTATAGAATTAGAAAAACCACAAGCATTGAAGAAATTGGGTGAACCACTTGAGGTTTATTTGGGAAACTTTCTAGTTGATTCTCAGCTGAAGGTGGATCCATTTTTCACTACTCTGATTATTAAGGATAAGTCATTACATAACTGTATTTTTGATTAAAGAGCCTCATATAATGTAATGCCTCTTGAGGTCATGAATGAGTTAGATCTAAGAGTAACAATAGCTTATGGGAAATGTACTGCCATGGATTTAAGAGAGATGCCAGTAGTTGGATGTGTTAAAGGCTTAGTAGTGCAATTGGCAGTGTATCTAGGAAATTACTTAACTTTGAATGTAGTAATTGTGGATTCTCCTACTAAGTGGGGAATGTTACTATCTAGAAAGTGGGCAGCTAGTGTGGGTGGAAGTGTGTAAATGGACATGTCTTATGCCACCATACCAATTGAGGGCAGCCTTGTGAAGTTACCTGGTGAAAAGAAAATGTTATATCTCATTGAGGACCCCAAAAATTCTTGTCATGAAGTATTGTACATAGACATTGATGTTGATAACTTTGTGAGCTATGTTGTTTTCAAGGAGTACGAAATTGATCAATGCACATATCCTGAGAAGCTTATTTTTCCTGGGACTTTGATGTTTGTTGCAGCCTCGAGAGATGTTGAAAAACTTGACATAGGCACAAAGGAAAAGCCTGAAAAAATGTGGTTAGATAGTAACTTGGATGGAGAAGAGAAATAATCATCTGACCATTTGTTGAAGATGTATCACAACTGCTTAGTATGGTCATATCCAGAATCGAAGGCACTTGAAAATATTCCTTGATTGTTTTCTCAGAATCAGGGCATGCACACCATTGTACAATGTATAGTATTTTGTTTTTGTTCTGCTTTCATGTTTTTCTATTTCGGTGTTTCCTGGTCCCTGGTGACCAATTTTTTTAGTTTCTCAGGTTGTCTTAGGGGAATTGGTTATTGTCTTTCTTCTCTGCAAGTTTTTTCCTGACTTCATTTCCCAATGGATTTTTGGCACATGGTCTGATCTATTGTTCTTTCGACACTCCCAGGGAGTTCCATCACCGAGTCATAGCCGATGTTGGTGCTTAATTTGATCTCACCCCGTTTGTTCTAAACATTTCCCAATCTTCCTCATTCATCGTATTTTCTATCTCCCCGAATGGATGCGTACAAGTTTTATATTTTCCAGGGTGTTATTGTAAATCCTTCTCTATAGTCATGAATTGTTGTCGAGCCATGGATTATTTGCAAATTCTTTGTCTTTGAAGAAAAATTCAATTTTGGGCACAAATGGTGATTTCCCTGCATTTTACGATTTGACGGGCATGTTTTCCCCATCAAATTATATCTTAGCATCTTTAGTTATGTGGTCTCTTTTGATTGGATGAGGTACATCGGGTCTATTTTATAACTTGTAACTTATTGCTATGTTTGCAAAAAGATCAATTTTTCCCCGTAGCCAAGTTGAGTTTTGATTAGCTGGTCAAATTTATAAAGGCGAAGTGAATTTCTCTTTTTTGCCCCAATGGTGTATACGTGTTCATTTTCAATTGGTTGCGGCCTGACGAGTCTTTTAGGTGAAATTTTCTACTTTTGTCACATTTGTAAAAAATACCAAATTGGCCCCACGGCCCTGATAGCATCTAATTGGTTAATCAATAAATATGAAGTGGCAGGCAAAAAGTATTACTTTGACCCTGATGAAGGACACGTGGCAGTTTTTCATGTTATAAGTGGGGAAGCATGTCAGCAGAACATTTTGAAGTTTTTTGCCTCTTTGTATGAGGGAGAAAAGTTATGAAATAATATGCAACTCCATTGGGGCCCACATCAAAAGTTAGAAGAAGAAGTGCAAAAGTCTTACTTTGACCCCAAAGAAGGATGCGTGGCATATTTCCAAGTTACAAGTGGGGAGGTAGCTCACTGAAGCATTTTGTAGTTTTTTTCCCTTTTATACAAAGGGGCAACGTTATAAATTGATCCACAACCCCACAGGGGACAGAATGATGTCACATGTTTGAGTTTTGTCTAAAATTCAAAAGCGGGAAGGTGGGCTTGGGGAGCACTTTGAATTTTTTTGGCTCAGCATTGAAAATTCAAAGCAAAGAGGCTAGTCGCTAGAGGTTTTTGAAGATTTTTATCTTTTTGTGGAAAGGAGCAAAGTATAAAAATGAAGTCTGACTCTGCTGGGGCCCACATAGAAATATAAAAGTGGAAAACGGGTCGTCAAAGGAAAATTGGAAATTTTGCCTTTTCAGAATAAAGTGTAAAATTGCATAAATGAGTTGCGACTCTGTCAAAGGCCTAGATTAAGCCATGTGTCGAGCCCGTATTTCAAAGGCAGAGGGGCGAGGAAAAATGTGAAAATTTTGCATTTTATCCAAAAGTCATAAAATGAAAAAGGCACTCCTAAGCCCGTTTCAGCTCTAATCTTCCATGTGGATGGCTTTAATTTAAAATTGTGAAAGGGAAGAATCAATAGTTATGGTACAATGCATTTGGTTTTGCTACCATTAATGTTCCATAACTTTAGGGGATACAAATATGCATCATTTTTCATGGTGAATATGTATGATTTCTTGTCGTTTCTATCAGCAAATTGCAATTGAAGTGTTGTGGAGCTCAAATTTGTGAATCTAATGAAGTGCAAGAGTTGATATTTTGATAAAAATTTACTCAGGCACCTACAAAAAATGAATTGCCAGATCTAGCAGAGCAAATTGCAGAGAAAAGAATGAGGAGAAGGAATCTATAGGCATAAAGGATGAAAAATTTGTTGCCAGAGGAGATGACTAGATTTCCTAGTTAAAATAATGACGAAAATATTTGAAATGATTCACCTTTTGAACACCTGGTAACTTTTTGTTGTAAATATGTTAAACATCACTTTATGGAAATCATGATCAAATATATAATAAAAAAAGGTTCCTAGAATATTCTTTGTTCACGGGGGAATATTTAATGTAAATGAGTGCTATGAAGGGCATGAGTTAGTCATGCAAATGGTCGGGGGTTGAATTATTACTAGAAAATTTGGGAAAGCCCATCTTCTTGAGAGACCATCTGAGAGACCTATTAATCTCTTATGTTTTAGATTTGATAATGTCAAGTTGGTTGCAAGTGTACAACCATTGACAAGCTCTGAGATTTTTAAAGAAACCTTCCCCTACTAATGAATCTAATAAACTTCAAATTAGTCTATGTTAATCTTGTGAAAATTTGTGTTTTCTTTAATTCAGAATATCTGTAAATAGTATTTCTTGCTCCTATTGAAATATTGTTTTAAAATCCCTCCGAATCACACAGGATCTTGTCCCTGTGATAGTTTAGTGGCATTTACAATTTCATTGCGAGAAGAGCCTTCATCCTATAATGAGATAAACAATTTAACGTCACTTTACTGTCATTTTGTTGATAAAGATTTTCTGTAAGCCTTTGAGTGTATGTTATGCATGAGGAACCAGGAGTCTTTAATGTTTAATTAAGTCTTTAGCTCGAGCCTTAATGTTAAATTCTTGGAGATTGTGTGAAACTATGTAAATTCGGGCCTACATTGATGCACACCTTCTAATTGAAGGAATATTTTAGTTATTCTGAAGCATTCTGTCATTTAGTTTTCTAATTTTTGTGAAGGTTATCAAAGATATGGAAAAATCAAGTGTATCCTGCTTAAAATCTCACCAAAAATTATTCAAAAACAATGAATCCTACGTGAACTACCCCTGTTTTCCCTGTATGTCCACAAATGAATAAATTCTACTACCAAAATATGCAAAAGGAATTAGGATTCCATAATGTCTTTAGTAACCTTAACCTTGTTCATAAAATATCACCATTCTTTAGAAGTGACAACTCATGAGTGTTAAATTGTGGTGCATTGATCATAATTTCCCAAGGTTTCATTTCAAATTTTTGCAAAGAAGGATAAATTTCTTGTAGTTCACCAACAAAGCTTACAAAATGGGTCCTCTCACCCTGGTTGAAAGACACAACCTAAAGTAGTGAGGATAGATCAAATATTTTTGAAGGTGTTATCCATTTCTCCAACATTTGAGTGAGAAATAGCCAACTGAATCACCTCCCTGGCTACAAAACGACATACATGATGATTTAATTGTCTCTAGGCTTATTATTAACTCTATGATGTTGTTCAGCTTGTAAAGGAGAATCAATTTGGATACCAACAACGCCCAACAAAATTTGACCATGAAACCCAGCATGAAACAAAGGTTATAATGGAAAAATTATGGAATATTTTTTTTTGTTAAAGGATAGAAACAACGTTTAGAAAATGCTATGGTTAACAGAGGATCATCAAAAGCTAATTAAATAATAATATTGAATTTTTCAGTTAAGCTTAAAACTTCATTCCTACAATCCTTAATTAATTTAATAATTTGGTTCCTAAATTCATTCAATAATTTAATTATAAAAATTCTAGGTCCAATTTGCGTTTCCATTTACACAATATTATTAAATTACATTCCTACAATGGATATTGCTTAGCTAGAAAAGGATAGGTTTGATTTAATTAATTAGAAGATTTAAAGGGGGATTTTATAAAATAAAACACCACTAATTAAATGTTTTAAAACTAAATTAACCCCTACACTTCTCAAGTGGCCCCATTAAAAAAAATGACCCGTCTGATTAAATGATGCTCTCACCTAACTCTCACCTAAAATTTGTAGGGAACAATATGGGTCATTGGATGAATACAATCAAGTCCATGAGATCAATCAGGTGTCAATGTGTTTACGACACACACACACATTTGTGGGTATGTATATATATATATATATATATATATATATATATATATATATATATATATATAAATTATTGTATTAAAATATTAACCAATATATACATACATAGATACATACATACATATATACATATATACATACATATATATATATATATATATATGTGTGTGTGTGTGTGTGTGTGTACATATACATACATACATACATACATACATACACACACACAGATATATATATATATATATATATATATATATATATATATATATATATATATATTAAAACATATGTATTTGAATTGGTTTATAGAGGCTATGACATACAAAAATATATAGACCATTAAAAAGACCAAATTTCAGCCGCATGTGGAGAAATCCACAGTTTTGATTTTTTTTTGCGTTGGATTTGGTGGGGGCTCATCCTCCACCAATTCTAATTTTAGAAGATTTAATGGGTGGGGAGGTGTCACCGATCCCACCCCTCATCCCATATAACTACTGCGGCCCAAGGCCTTTAACAAACATAACAACTAATTTTTCTTTCTTTTAAGTTTTTTCACTTGGTTTTTTAATACAATTCCTAACATGTATATTATTAAGTGTTATATTATTATTAATAATGTTTACAAATAACACTAATAGTGTGTGTGTGTGTGTGTGTGTGTGTGTGTGTGTGTACTATTTTAATTTCTTTATTAGTATAAAATTCAAATAATTTTAATATATTAATGAAATTAAGGTAATAAAATTTATTTTAAATTCTCCCTTTTTAAAAGAGAACTACATTTAGTTTATTATTTATAAGGGAAAATTGGTACAAACATTATTATAAAATTAGCTCAATCATAGTTATATTTAAGTAGAAAGGTATACATAATTTTATTCACTTATAAAACTATATGGATCATATTTCATTGTGTTTATTCCATCTAAGAATAAAATTGGGAAAATAAATTGATTTATTACACAACTCATTCTACAAAATGTTAATAGAAAAAAGGATGCTTTCATTTAATCTAATGATTTCAACTACTTCCCTTCAACTAGTTTAGTAATACATCTCTAGTATGGATAATTGAATTAACTTTCATTTAATGAAAAACAAGAATAACCATTCCATTTTTATCAAAGATGTAAGTAGTAACCATTTCCAACAACAATAGGTTTTTACAATATTTTCACTTCTTTTGAAATGTAATATTTCACATTTTTGAAATAATTAAACAACTTAAAATAAAGAGAGATAGATTCCCATTTTACTTATTTCACACATTTTACTTCTTCAAAACAATACTGCTAAATTGGTAGTTTCCCTTCACAATACTAATACATTTTAAAATGCACATTCTTATACTATACCTTTAGAAGAGTTTACCAAATAAATGGATTCCCAAGTCATTAAATAACACTCTTAGAAGCTTAAAAAAATATAATCATCCAATCAAGTGGGGATAGTAAAATAAACAAATTACAACAAGGCTATCAGCAAGGCCAAATATATAAGTCTCGAATTTGCATGACTTCTCCAAGGCAGCTACAAATCTTGCTTTCTTCAACTTTTCATCACAATGATAAAAAAAAAAGGAAGAGGGAGTAGGCAATGCTCTCCGCCCAACCTTAAATCCATTAAGAGGAGAAACTATCCCCTTAATGGCCACCAAGCCCCAACCAAAGAATCATAAGGGGTCTTGAGCAACAAATGAAAAATTTCAACAACTGGCTTCACAACAACATACATTCAAGACATTCAACACCACAAAAAAGACATAACGAAACATTGTGTAACCTTCTCAAATCAACACCAAGGTTTGAAATCAAACTAAAAATAGTAAGGGCTATGGGAAACAACCTCCTTATGCCTCCCAAGTGAAGTGGGAGTCTCAATCTAAGCCTCCAAGTGCACAAAAAAAACAACACAAAATCCTTATCTATCCCTTTCAAGTATGCAACAAAATAACCATGATTTCCTTTTCACTCCCCATAGATGAAACTCCCATTCACACTCCCACCAAATGCATGCCTCAAAAAAATCTCTTTTCCCTCGCCAATGGTCCCATAAGCCCTTCTCCCACACCCAACTTAAGGCCTACTACCCAACCAACACACAAGTAAATTCACAAAACTTAAACAATTTTAACAAGCAAAAAATTTCATATAAACAAGCATAATAAGAAAATAAAAAGGTGGAAAGCCTACCTCTCCATCAATATCCAAGAAAAAATCCACAAGTCTCTACAATTCCAAGCCAAGAAAATTCCAAAATAATTCCAACAATCTTCAAGTCCCCAAAAGTGCACAAGAGAAAAATGAAAAAGTAAACCCCATTCCAACCAAAAATCATTAATAAATAGAAATGGAATGTGAGGATGATGAGGTGGATCCATGTAGGATGTCACTTCATCATTCCTCCATACCCACACTCAAGTCAACACACCAAGTCCAATAAAATCAATGCAATTTTAAGAACTATGACAAAACCACGTGGCTCACAAACTTGCACATCATCCTTTCAAAGGAAACAATGAATTGGGGTAGAAGGAAAGTGTATTTATTTTCTTTCTTTTAAACTCAAAAATGGATAAAAAATTCTCAAATAAGATTCCCAACCAATAGGTAGGGTTTTTGGGTAAATTTAAAAGGCATGGGAAATTTTTTTTTTGTCCCACAAGCCTCCAAAAAGGATCCCCAAGGCAAAATCCTAATTTTTATGTTAGGGTGGAGTAAAACACTCACACATAAACATAAATTTTACATACAAAAATGAATACATAAGCTCGTTATTATCTATTTACCACATCCAAAATTTAGTTAACAAAATAAGAAGAATTTAAATTAATTAAAACACATTATAACATACTAATAAAGTGACAAAAATTACCAAAATTTAAATACATAAAACACAAATAAAGAACAAAAAAAAATTAAAAGAAAAGTGAAAACATATCACCCCATGGCCACATATGTGAGGTCACCCCCCATGGAGACCTCCTAGTTAGGTATGCAAAACAACACAAAATAGCAATACATAAGTTGTCAAATTTTGGCCATATTGCTCAACACCCGACATTCTTCCATGGTTGCTCCCCTATCCCCTTTGATGTATGTGATAGAATTACCTACAATATGATAAAACACCTCTCTAGCCTTTTGACCATATTAAAAACATCGAGATAATTTATATAAAATCAATAATCATCATTCCAATATAGAAATTCTATTGTCCATCAATATATCAAAAATCTAATCCTAACATCCATGAGGTTATATTTCTACTCAAAACATCTAGAGTATAACGTCTTAGTATAAAATTCAAATCATGAAAATCAACATATATAAAATTGTCTATCATCACCATCTAGTGCATCATAAAAAAATGTAAACAACATAATGTCCATAGTCTAAATATCAGTATAATCTATCATCTACTAATCAATGTATCATAATCTAAATGTCTGAGTATTAGTCTAATAATATCAATATAAAAATGAAATAGAGCCAAAGATAAGTGGGCACTACATCCCCCTCCCCTTAGACTCGACTTGATTCTGGAAGTCATTGGAATAGGTCAGGAAACTGGACTTGCAATATAGTGGCATCCTATCAAGTGGCTACAGTCTCATTGTACCTATCCCACAGGACCCACAACTAGTCAATCTTGCGGCCTCGAAGGCCAAGGGTCCTCCACTCTATGATGTGCACGGGATTCTCTGAATCCTTACTCTGCTCCCACACCTACAATGTGGTCTAATCAAGAACATGAGAGGGATATTGAATATATATCCTAAGTATAAAGACATGAAATACATCATGCATGTGAGAAGAGCTAGGTGGCAATGCTAGACGATAGGCTAAAGGACCGATTCAATCCAAGATCTCAAAGGGACCCACAAATCTAGGAGACAACTTAGAGCCTTTTCCATAATTGATAGGACTCTTATGAGGCCTGACATAAAGAAACACCTTCCTGCCCACCTCAAAACTATGATATTTCCTCCTCTGATCTACATACTTCTTCTGCCTATCCTGAATCTCTTGTAGCCTTTATTGAATCAAGATAACCTGCTACTCCATATCCTGAACTAATTCTAGCCTAAGAGAAAACCTATCCTTCGATCTATCCCAACTCAATGGTTTCCTACACTCTCTGCCATATAATGCCTAAAAATGATCAATGTCAATCAAACTTTGAAAATTGTTAATGTAGGAAAATCCCACCAAAGACAAGTAATCCTCCCACCTCGACTGATGGTCCGTGACATACATCCACAACATATCCTCTAAGATCAGATTTACCCATTTTGTTTGTTCATCTGTCTCTGGATGATAAGTTGTATGGAATTAGATGCTCATCCCAAGAACCCAATGCATGGCAGTCACGAATTGAGAGGTCTATAAGGGATCACGGTCACAAATAATATTCCATGGAATCCTGTGCAATCTAATAATATCATCAATGTATAGTCACACTACTAAAATAGATTTATAGGTGGTCTTCACCGAACAAAAATGAGTGACTTTCGTAATCAATCTACCGTGACCATGATGGCATCATGGTGATATCTCAACTTCGGTAGCCCTACTATGAAATCCATGGAAATGGTGTCCCATTTCCACTCCAGTATGACATGCAAGTAGAGAAGGCCAACTAGATGTTGATGCTCGACCTTCACCCTCTGACACTCTAAACAATGCAACAAAAACCTAGCTACATCTCTCTGTATACCTTTCCAATGGTATAGTTGTCTCAAGGTGGCATACATCTTCTTAACCCCTAAATGGGCTAAATAAGGTGCATAATGAGCCTCTGCCAAGATATATTGTGACAATCCTTCATATCTAAGAACATATATACAACCTCTGTGTCTGAGAATACCATATACCTCTAATGAAAAAATATCAAACTTCCCTTCAAGGGGTCTCTGAGACTCAATACATGATCTAGCTGAAAAGGTAGATGTTGTTGTGAAGAAGTTGTTGTAAAATCCTACTCCACAAACTTGTACCCACTGAAGTATCCATAGCCAAATGTCTTCGTCTACTCAGGTTTCTACAACCACATTCTCCTTCCCCTTCACATGCTCTATCTCCATGTCATATTCACATAGAAAATCCATCCAATGCCACTGATGATCATTGAGATTTAGCTGGGTGAAGAGGTGGCGAAGACTCAAGTGATCAGTCCTAAGTATAAATCTCTGGCCAAGGAGGAAATGTCTCCATCAGGCCAAGGCATGAACAAATGATGCAAGCTCAAGTAAATGAGTTAGATAATTAATCTCTTAATACTTAATTTTTTGAGACGAAAAAGCTACAATACGGCCATCATGTATCAACATACCTCATAATCCTGCCATAAAATCATCATTGAAAATGAAGAACTCATCATGAGGATATGGCACTGTAATAATGGGTGTTGTCATAAGGCATTCCTTTAGTGTCCTTAACACCTACTCACATCTATCTGACTATAAGAAGTTATTCCATTTCCACTAAAGGGAAGTGATGCGGTGCACAACCCGAAAGAAGTCGTGAACAAATATCCCCTAGTATTATGAAAACCCCATGAAACTGTGCACCATGGTCACACTAGTAGGTACATGCCAATCCATAATGGCTCTATTCTTGGAAGGATCGACTATGATACCTTCCCTAGAAATGATGTGACCTAAATATTATATCTCATACTAAAAGAACACACACTTATCCAGGTTCCTGAAAAGATGTTGCTCATGAAGACATTGCAGAACCTGACAAAGCTGCTCCTCATGATCCTCATGCATACGAGATTAGATCAATATGTCATCAAGGAACATGAGTACAAGGTGGTATATAAAGTTCCTAAACACCACGTTGATCAAACTCATGAAAACTATAGGGGCATTCATCAGACCGAATGACACAACTATGAACTCATAGTGGCCATATCTCCTACGTAAATCTATCTTGTGAACATCTTCCTCTGCAATCCTTAGCTCATGGTATCCTGACTTAAAATTTATCTTGGAAAATAGTGTGGCCCCATTCATCTGATCAAATAAATCATTGATGTGAAGAAGGGGGTAACTATTATTGATTGTTACTTTATTCAGTTGATGATAGTCCACACACAACCGCAAGGATCCATTCTTCTTCTTCACAAAAATCACTGGTGCACCCCAAGGGGATACACCAGAATGGATTAGGCCTTTCTTAAGAAGGCCCTCAAGCTGTAACTTGAAATCACATAGATCAGGTGTGGTCATCCTATTTAGAGCATGCAAGATAGGTTCCACTCCTAGAACCAAGTCAATGTGGAATTCTATCTCATGTGGGGGAGGCATCCCTAACAACTCACTAGGAAAAACATCCGAAAAATCCTACAAAATGGGGTACTCATAAAGTTAAGGTCCACTAGCCCCATCCTCCAACCTTTCACTAATTGTAATAGCATACAACTGACAACCCATCCATGCATACTGCTTCAACCGCATAACGGAAATAGTGCGAATAGAGATGGGTCTCCTAACTCCAATCCATTCCCAAAATCACTCCATAAGAAACAAATGAAAGGACATGAAGATCCAAGGTCATGATGAATGGTCCTATGTCTACTACACACTCCTTGACTAAGGATTCTATTGAGATCTTAGCTCAAGAAGCCATCTCGACATCCAAAATGAGGCTCAACCTAACTCCCACCATCCTGTAAAGCTCTACTAATGAAGGAGAAATGAAATAATCTGATGAGTCTGAATCAAATAAGATAGGGGTTGAAATACCACCAATAATACCTATGGTCTCAATTACCTTACCCTGGTGCTCTACCTAGTGGTTCTCGAATGATACATATATCCTATGGCTCCTAGCCATGTCACCAACTGTAGGATTAGAAACAGGTGCTAAACCCTAGTTAGTAGAGGTTTGAGGGCACTCTCTCTCGAATGATGTCTTTGCACACCGCACCCATAATAAGTACCTTGTCCTTTCCATTAAGTAGATAGTCCTCTAGGTGGCCCAGTAATTCATGTTGAAGACCCCGATGGTCTTGCCATAGATATTTGTGGGTTCTACGGTGGTTGCACTCCTTCCAACTGTGCTCGAGGTTGAGCTTGTGTCCTGTTGGGCCCCTTGGATATAGGTCTCATACTATGCCCTCTACGAGCATCGTGGCAATGTGGAGGTCAAAAGGGTAGTTGAGTATACTACTGCTAAGGAGGTGGAGCAGGCCGGAAGGAAGATTATGGTGAAAGGTTTCAACCACAAGGAGGAGGAGCTGATCCCCTCAACCTCCTATCCTATAACTGTTGTACGTGGCTTGTCACTCTGTTACGAGTGTCCTGAGTCTTCCCCTTGGTTTCGTCCGCTATGTAGGCCTTCTCCATGACCTTTGAAAGTATTTGTGGAAAATCAATATGCACTTTACCACCAAAGTCCAAGTGCAGGCCCCTGATGATCCTGTGAACTCAAACCTACTCATCATGTATGTAGTCTAGATACTAAAGTAGATCCAAAAACCATCCCTCATACTCTGCTACCATCATCAACGCTTGTCATAGATCATGGAGCTCATCGATCTGATTATGAAAGAATCTCCTAGAAATATATCTTCTTTTAGAACTCTCCTCAAAGAGATCCCAAGTGACTATCTCTAAATCCACATGGAGATTGTACTCCTCAATCCTCCACCAAACTTTAGTTCCATCTCTCAGAAAGTGGATGCCAACAAAATCTTTCGTGTTGCTAGAACAAGGGCATATCTTGAATCATCCACTCAAGATAACCAACAATTCCTCAGCCTTAAATTTGTCTATGTCGATAGCAAAATGAGGCAGGTACAACTTCGGTATCTCTCTAAAGTGATCTGCTACAATTGACTTTCGACCTTTAGGTCTCTCCACCTAATCATCTCTCGGCCTAGGGATCCTACACATGTCTCTTTTCCTTATAACTCTATCTCTGAGCTTGTTAGGAGGTGACTCATGTCTAACTGACTCCACGTTTGTGTTCTCTACCATCTCCTTTGTACTATGATGTGAAGGCACACAAGCCTCCATTGATGGCTCTCTACCCTTCTTGCTTGGTCGCCCTCCTAAAGATCCTCTATGTATAGCGGCTTTAACATCTTGTAGTGTCTGCAAAATATGAGGAAAAAAAACTACAATCACCTGATTTGGGGGTGGTAGGTCTAGGTCCATGTGTCGGAACCCCTCGTCTAGTCCATGCCTCCTATACAGACTAAGGAGAGAGTTAGTTTATAATCATCTAAGTTTTTGTTTTCAGTTTTCTAAATTTTCTACATTTCAAAGCATCATGCAAAGTTGTGTGTTCTAGGTTTAGAGTTGCGCTAATTTATTTGTTTTTGTTTCATGTTTTCTACGTGTGCCTAGGGTCCAAACATTAAACCAATGGATCTTATACCAAGTGTAAGGCCCACAAAATTTCACCTACAAAACCCAAAATGAAACAAAGGTTATAATGGAAAAATTATGGAATTATAATTTTTTTAAAGGAAAAAAATAACGTTTATCTAATCCTATGGTTAATAGACGATAATCAAAAAATAATTAAATAATAATATTTAATTTTTAATTAAGTTTAAAACTTCATTTCTACAATCCTTAATTAATTTAATAACATGGTTCCTAAACCCATTCAATAATTTAACTATAAAAAGTCTAGGTCCAATTTGTCCTTCCATTTACACAATTTCATTAAATTAAATTCCTAAATTGGATATTGCTTAGCTAGAAAAGGGTAAGTTTGATTGAATTAATTACAACATTCAAGGGGGGTTTTATAAAATAAAACACCATCAATTAAATTTATAAAACTAAATTAACCCCTACACCATTCAAGTGGTTCCAATCAAAAATATGACCCATGTGATCAAATGATGCTCTCACCTAGCTCCCACCTTACATTTGTAGGGAACAATCTAGGCCATAGGATGAATCCAATCTAGTCCATTAGATCAATTAGGTTTCAACCAACCCTAATCTCTAAGGAGAGTTTTTTTTATTCTTTTCATTTGGCCTATTTGCTTATTTTGTTTTGCAGTTTAAAGGAAAATGGAATTATTTTTTAATTTTTACTTGTTATTCAATTCTACCCTATTCTAGGGTTTGTAATTTTCATTATTTGTTATAAATTTGTTTCCATGTATTTTCCCTTCTTGTGCATTTGGGTATTTTACCCTAATGATAAATATGGTTTTCTTTTAGTTGAAAACACACTCTTTATTTTCTTTTAGCATATATACAAAAGTATATATGTCACAAAAAAATATATGAACACACACACACACACACACACATTTTTTTGTAATAAAATATTAACCATATATATATATATATATATATATATGTATCATATATATATATATATATATAGGTATGTGGCATATATATATATATATATATGTATATATATATATATATATATATATATATATATATCGGCCATATGTATATATATATATATATGTATATATATATATATATGAATTGGTTTATAGAGGCCATGGCATACAAAAATATATAGACCATTAAAAAGACCAAATTTCAGCCACATGTGGAGGCTTGACCCCCACTAGTTTTAATTTAAAAATATTTAAGGGGTGGGGAGGAGTCGTTGATCCCACCCCTCACCCCATATTACTATGGGGTGGGGGTGGGTTCAGTGACCCCTCCCTACCCCATTCCATACTCAAAACAACATATACCCACCTGCGGCCCAAGGCCTCTAAAAAACATAACTAATTCCTTTTCTTTTAAGTTCTTTCACTTGGTTTTGTTAATACAATTAGTAGCATGTATATTATTATGTATTATATTATTAATAATAATGTTTATTAATAACATATATATATATATATATATATATATATATATATATATATATATATATATATATATATATATATATATATATATATATATATATATATATATTTACCATTTTAATTTCGTTATTAGTATAAAACTGAAATAATTTTAATATATTAATGAAATTAAGGTAATCAAATTGATTTTAAATTCCCCCCACTTTTAAAAGAGAAATACTTTTAGTTTAGTATTTATAAGTGAAAAGTGGTACAAAGATTATTATATAATTATCTCAATCATAGTTTTATTTAAGTAGAAAAGTATACACAATTTTATTCACTTATAAAACTATATGGATCATTTTTGTTTGTGTTTATTCCATCTAAGGATAGACTTGGGAAACTAAAATGATTTATTACACAACTCATTCTACAAAATGTTAATAGAAAAAGGGATGCTTTCATTTAATCTAATTGTTTCAACTACTTCCCTTCAACTAGTTTAGTAATACATCTCTAGTATGGACACTTAAATTTAATTTCATTTAATGAAAAACAAGAATAACCATTTCATTTCTATCAAAGATATAAGTAGTAACCATTTCCAACAAAAATACGTTTTAACAAGATTTCCATTTATTTTGAAATGTAATATTTCACATGTTTTGAATAATGAAGCAACTTAAAATAAAAGGATCACACCATATCTATTATCAAATATATATCTAACTTGCAATTTGGACGAAGACACAAGTGGAGAGAACTTTATAATTCAACCAACAAAAAACTTCCACTATTTGAAATTATAAGTTTCTTACTACAAGCACTCTTCAAGAGAGTGAACAATATGAAATGGTTTTCAGGTATTACAACAAATTCTCTCAAGAATACTTACAGGATTACAATTTTTCCACTCAAGTGGGAATAAAGGAACATGAGCATAATTACAACAAATCTATAGAACAAGTGCCAAAATATGAAGTCTTCAATATACATTTCCTCTTCACAAAATGGTAGCTACCAAAACTTACTTTCTTTCAATCATTCATAATGGGATCACAAAACAAAGGACGTGGAGAGTAGGAAACCGCTCTCCGCCTAGCCTTAAATCCATTAAGAGGAGAATCTATCCCCTTAATGGCCCCCAAGCCCCAACCAAATAACCATGAGGAGTATTCAGAAACAAATGACAACTTTCAACAACTGGCTTCACAACAACATTCATTGAAGACATTCATCACCTCAAAGAAGACATAAGAAACAAGTTTGCAACCTTCTCAAATCAACACAAAGGTTTAAAATAAAACAAAATAGAGCAAGGGCTATGGGAAACCACCTCTTTATGCCACCCAAGTTAAGTGGGAGTCGCACCCTAAGCATCTAAGTGCACAAAACAATCAACACAAATCCTTATCTCTCCCTTGCAAATATGCAAAAAATAATCCATGATTTCCTTTTCACTTCCCATAGGTGAAACTACCATTCACAATCCCACCAAATTCATGCCTCATAAAACTCCCTTTTCCCTCGCCAATAGTCACATAATCCTTTCTCCCACACCCAAATTAAGGCCTACTACCCAAACAAAACACAAGCACATTCACAAGACTTAAAAAATTTCAAACATACAAATAAAGTGTAAAAATAAAATTAAAATTCCACCTGAAACAATTTTACGCTTATTTCTTCATACCAGAAACAAGCTCGTCTTTCTCCTTTAGGGAATTGGAAAAAATATCAATTTGAGATTTCAAACCTTTGATGGCTTGATCATAATCTTTCTCCATTTATTTGACCTAATTTTGATCCTACAATATGTTACAAGTTAATAAATTATTTCCATGTTTGATGGGATTGATGGGTACAATCAAATTGAGATAACACCATAAGACCAACACAAGACTACATTCACTATTCCACGGGGAAAATTCACATATAATTACATATCATTTTTATTCATCAATGCAATGGATAGGTTTCAAAGAGATATGGATTTGGACTTCAAATATATCAAGAAAAAATGCATATTAATATACATTGATGACCTAACATTGTGTTCAAAGAAATGAGGTGACCATTTAGAACATCTTAAACAAGTTATCATTAGTTTTAAGGAAAATGGTATCTCCTTAAATCCCAAAAAGGCTATCTTTAGAGTGACAAAATGGAAAATCCTTAAAAATATAGTGAACAAGGAACCAAGATTGATCCTAAATGAGTATAAGAAATTCAAAACATCTATTTACCTACAATCAGGCTAGGGGTGCATTCATTTTTTTTTCATTACTTTTCCTTAAATTTGTAGAACTAACCCAACATATCACTAATATGATGAAGCATCAAGGGAATTTTCCTTAGAATAAGGAAGGTAAGAATAATTTTGACAACATCAAGTATTCTATTGCTCATGCTCCCACAATGGTATGTCCATATTTTGATAAATATTTCATAATATAATATTATGTATGAGAGCACACTTTGCCAGTGATTCTAGTTTAGAAATATGAAGAAGAAGTTGAATCTGCTATTTCTTTTATGAGATTCCCATTGAATATCCAAAAGATAAAATGATCAACTGTGGAGAATCATGCATTTATGGTTGTGAAATCCATCAATTTTTTTATTCTAAGCTCACATACAATAGTATTTGTTCCTGACTCTGCAGTGAAATCAATTCTTACTCAACAATAATTTGGATCTAAAAGAGGTAACTGGATTTCCAAGGTTCAAGAGTATAATCTTGACATCCACCAAACCAAATTATAAGAGGGAAAGACTTATGCTACCTCATTGCTGAAGAAATTATAAATCCAAGTGAATAAATGGAGACTGATTTGTTGAATGAAATCTCAGACGAAGGATTTCCTACAATACTCTTTGTAAGTACCACATCTGAATGGTATGATGACATTTCTAGTTTCCTTACTTATGGTGACTACCCACCTCATATGAATGGGAGAGAAAACAAAACCCTCAAGTTATGAGAAGCAAGGTTTGTGGTATAAACTCATGTATTATATAAGAGAGTATTTTTTGTTCATTTTTTATGGTTTTTTGATAAAGGGAAACAAGAATTTTTTTCTCAAGGAATAACATGAACAAGCATGTGGCGGACATGTTTAATAGTTTTCCACATCTCAAAATGTCCTAGGAGGAATATACTATTGTCAAACTTTGTTCTAGGATTCTCTGAAGTGGGTAATTGAATGTAAACCATGTCAACAATTTGTTAGTAGAATTTGATATCTTGTGTTACCTATTATGCACGTAGTTATTGAAGATCTATTGCAACAATGGAATCTAGACTTCATAGGTGTCCTAAATAAAAATTATAGTGCAGGTCATATCTATGAGCTCACTACTATAAATTATTGCACAAAATGTATTTAATCCATCATTTTCAAGAACATGAACACTGAATTGGTATATAATTTCCTCAACGAGAACATCATATTGCACTTTTGTGTTCCAAAATAGATGTTTATTTAAAATTCTACTTCTTTATATCTCATCAAGATCACTAATTTATGATACAATTAATGTATCTTCCTCACTCATTCATTTGATTCTTAACCTCAGGGTAATGTTCATGTAGAATCGAGTAATAATAACATTATGATAGTCATTCATTAAATGGTTAATTAGAATAAAAGGAATTGGCATAAGAAAATATCTAATGTATTATGAGATGATCAGATCATGCCTAAAAATAATAGGGTTGTGTCCATTTGAGTTTTTGTATGTGGAAGAGGCATAGGTAACCATATTAGTTGATCTACCCACCTTATAGTTTGTAACAGTAGTTGAAGGCAGTAAATTCCATGACTCCTTGGATGAAAGGATATTCTACATAAGAAGATCAATGTGGAAAATTCATGGTGGCCAAAAATACTAAAGAGCATAAAATGAGGGTGAATAATATTCTTGATCAGAAAAAATGAGACACGATATTTTAGATTTGAGACCCTGTCATACTCTAGGACAAGAGAAAATAACCAAAGGGAAACCATTGAAATTTTGATTCTCTGTGGCCAAGACCATTCAAGGTCAGACATTTGGTTGGTGATAATACATTCTAATTATTCTACCTAGATGGAATACTCTTGGAAATACCCTGAAGTGGGATATACTTAATATTTTACAAGAAGTGAAAGTGGGTTATCCCCCACCTGTATCATATGTGATTGAGATTTTTTTTTGTTGCATGGTGTGTTTCCCTTTCTCAATATATTTTTTTACATTTCAACATTTTGTGGTGTGTTTTTTCCTTGTTGTGTGTGTTCATCTCTTTTCATTCAAATTCCCTTCTAAGGTTGTTTTTTCCCAATGGAAAAATCCACTCTTTCTTCATATATGTTTCATCTAAACCAAGTCAATTATGAAATTATAAGATATTTATTTGTATATAAAATGTCTCTGAATTTTACTTGAAAACCCTACAAATTTTTTTCCCTTTTTGGCCAAGTGGGTAAAATTTTTTGAATTGCGTATTTTTAAAGATAAACTCACGTGGAAGGTTTCAAGAGCTTCATGTTTTTTTCGAATCCCATATTACATTCAATATAAATTTCTCATATTTTTATTCAAGAAATTATTGATTAGGAATTATTTATTTAGATTTGGAATGTTTTTGGAAATTCTTTTTCTCGTAGAACTTTTTTGAGAAAATAATGTGTGTGATCTATCAAGAAGGGTCATCTTATGGGAAGGTTTCAGGATCCCTAAGTGGCATCTGAAACCTAGATAATACTAATTAGAAACCTTACAGGGTCTACTATATGATGAAAAATGCAAGATAAAGTTTTGGTAACATAAAAATGTGGAAATCTTTCCAACGCACAGGCACATGGGTTTTTTTGGAAGAGGGAAATTTCTGTAAAGGTTCTAGGAACCTTGGATAGAGCTAGGAGCATATTGTTTTTAATATTTAACCACATTGAGTCACTTCCATGGTCCATGTGTTAATTATTTTCATAACCATCTCAATCCATTCTAGCAACTCTATTCACTATTACACTTCACTAGGAAAAAATGGCAAGTTGACTCAAAAATAAAGAAAAACAATTTTCAAAGTTTTGAAATTATTCCATTGGGTTTTTTGGACCATTTCAAGTCAAATAACTATATTATATGCCCCATAAAGGTTAATTTTTAGTATCAGACCAAAAATAGATTTTCATCTTCTAATTATTAGTTGACATATTGATGTTAGAAACTTATGTGTACTTGGTACACATTGGGAGCTTCGCGGCCTCTTTTGTTGGCCATTGTGTGGTTTTTTTGTCATTGATATCAACCCCAATTGATGTAAATGGGTTTCATGGTGATGTATGAGTCCTCCTATGATGTTATTCAGGTGTCATGCATGTTATTTGAGTGGTTTACTGATTTGTCATGTTTTCCTCATGCATAATTGAACATGACTAGTCATGGTTTGAGTCTTCCCAAGATGATTGAATTATTTTATAGGTTCATACATCATCCATATTATCTTTCATGAGTGTCCATAGGTCTGTATTAAGTCAGAAAGGTATGTTCATGGTTGAGTAAGGTCATTCTAGGCTTGCTTCTAGCCCTAGATCATGATAAATGAGGTGGATATATGATATTTGGGCCCAATAAGTCATGGTGAATCATGGGAATTTTTTTCATAGTGTACCTAAGGTGTATGGTCAGTTTCAGGTCTGAATTCAGTGATTCAGTGCATATTTCAGGTCCTTGGGAAGCTAGAGGTGAGAAACAAATAGTTTGGCATAGGTAATTCACTATGGCTAGAGATTTTGAAGGATATATAAGATATGTGGTGATTATGGAAAGTTATAAGATGTTGTCAAGGTGCTTCATTCCAAGATTTGATTAAAAGTTTTGAATCAGTTTTAAGCTATGCAAGTTTTGGTGAAATCGGGTAAGTTGTAGTGTGTTTTTATAGCAAAATTTGATCTTTTGATGCTCTCCGTGAATTGTATGTTTTTAATGGGGACCTGAGATATTATAAATATCTTATATGGTTAGTTATGAATATTTCACAAAAATATTTAGGTGGTTTTATTGTCACATTTTATGAACGATCGTTACGAAGTTAAAGTGGTTTGAAACCCTAACTAGGAGGAATGTGTAGAAAAGTGCATGTATTAGTCTTGTTTTTATTGATTCATAAAAAAAAAAAATTTATGTTGTAGAGGACTCCTCAGGATTTCCATAAATGTATGTTTGATGTCTCTGTGATATGTGGGCCCCACCTAAAAAATTGTACTTTCTGGAGAGTAAGGTTTTATGAAAAGATGGTCCAAAGGAGTAGAATGAAAAATTGATGTTGCATAATTATTGGGAGATTTTACTTATGTCCACGGGTGGTTCAAGACATGTTCATGCAGGTTCATGGGGTTTTGAGGTCCAAGTAGGTTAACTGGTTAAAGGGTAGTTTTAGGATCTCAAATAGCAGGGTTTAGTAAAATGGTCATAACTTGAGCTACAGGTAGATTTTGAAGGTGATTAAACTTGTGTTGGAAATTATATTCAGATATATTTCAATTTACATATTTTTTCATGATAATTTCACTAAACGTGGTTTCTAGGTCATTCTTTGATTAAGAATATTTTTGGCAGTTCAAGACAACATCTATTTTGGTGAAAGGTTTATGCTATTGTAAGCACGAGATGGATTTGTTGATAATTTCTATCACCTGAAATGTGAATATGGATGAATTTTTCATCCAATGAATCCATTTGGAGATCTTGAATGTATGTATAAATGATTTTATGAGCTAACCTTTAGAAACATATTTTTTGGTAGGTTGATCTTGTGAAGGCAAATGTTGTTGTGGTTTGACGTGAATGATGTTTCATGACTTATAACTTTATTAAAAGTGTTATAAGGGTTATTAAAATTCTTTTTATTCATCACATGGAATGTTTATATTGATTATAAGTGATTTGGGGATCAAATGAAGTTTCTAGGGTGCTAAAGGGTGTAAGAAACAACTTTTTTGAGAATTACAAAAGGAACTGTGACCATTCAATGAAATAATTTTATTGTTTAACAAAAATTATGACCATGGTTAATGTTTAAATTTTATATTACTCTTGTTTTATGAATATGGGAGATTCATTATGAATAGTTTTTAAATGAGGAGAATTTTAGCATCCCAATGCGTGTATTTTAATGATTTTTGGATCATGGAATGAAGGGTTTTTGCCAGGCCAACCTACTTGGGTCACCTATATATGTTACAGAAAATTTATGGGATATTTTTAATGATTTATGGGTTGAATTTATCATGAGTTACCAACCTTCTTTGGGTTTGAAAAAGTAAATGCATATAAAAGTGAAGTTTTTGCTCATTTGGTGAGCTAGTCTTGCATGGGGGATAAGTGCGACATAGAGGAGAGAAAGTTATAGATGTGAGAGAATATTTAGAGATATGATCAGATGAATGATAGGTTGAATATTTTTTTAAGATATGTGTTCAATATTTTAGAGGAAAGACAAGTCCATGAAGACCTAGAGAGACCAAGTTGAAGAAGGTGTGCTTGAGAGAGAGTTTAAAGGAATTTGGAGATGAACTTTGGGATCACTATCAAATATGGTATCAAAATATTTTCAATGGTCATAATTTTGGAAATATCTTATGATTATTCATATTCATAGGAGTCTCTTTTTTTTATTCATATCAACAAGGGTTTAGGGGTTGCTGCTCTTTGTGGGGTTGGTGCCTCACTAAAGAAATATCTTGTGATGCGTAGTATTCACTTGAGTCCTTTATTATGTGTAATATTAGCAATGGTTTATGGTTTTGTGATCCTTTTGGGGTTGGTGTCTCACTAAAAAAGTCTCGTATGATGTTTAATACTCTTGCAAGTCCTTTCTTTGAGTAATATAAGTAATGATTTCAATGAGTTTTCTTCCCCTTGATGGTTTCCATATTATATCTAGGGTTTTGTGTTCTGTCTCTTGATTATTGTACATGTGATTGTTTATTACACACATAATAATTTTAAATGGTTTATGGATATTGAATGGTTAATTTGAATGATGAATCTAAGAAATGGAAAATGTAGTTGTGATTATTGTATGACTGATTCACCCCCCCTCTCAGTCACTGTGTTTTGAACAATTGGTATCAGAGCATGTCCTTGAAGAAGAAATTTTTACCACTTGAAGGAGATCCTACTAAAGCACATGGATAGTAGATTATCTGGATCAAGTTGAAGAGAATCCATTGGTCAGATTGATGACATGCTTAAAACCCTTAGGGTTTGATATTTGGAAAGATGTTCATGGTGTTTTCTCTCCTATTTCCAATTTAACTCATGAGATGAGTGATGAAGGTGTCAAATCATCCCTATGTAGTTATTTTTAATAATGTTGTCCTAATGGTGAGGATGAAGAAGAACAAGACCTAGATATTGATAATGAAGATGACCTAGAAGCTGGTTTTTGATGATTGTGACCCTAAAGTGGATGGTGGAGATGTTGATGACCTAGAAATAGAGTAAGAGAGTGTTCTAGTATCTTTAATGGAAGAAGTCGTATGTCATGAAAAATCAATCATGGTAATGATCTATAGAGAGATTAAATAAAACCTTGATGAATAGTTATTCTTCCACAAGAATCATATCATCCTGTGAGAGGCAAGACTATGGTCACATGCACATCTTGAAATAAATAAGTGGTTAAAATATTCAAGAGAAAAGATAGTGGATAATCCATCATCAAGGAAGAAGAAAAGAAGATGTTTTCATCCAAGATATAAGTTTTTGTCTAATGAGTATTTCTTCTTGGTTGATCTTTGTAATCATAGGACTGAAGAAAAATGTAGGAAGGAGCAAAATATGATGACTGTGACAGTTTTTTTTATATTTTCAAATCTTTCAAAGGAAACTTATGGAATAATAAATGTGGTAAGAAGTTGCAAATAAATAATCAAGCTATGAGTAAGTTGTTCTTGAGTAGTTTGTTATGTCAAAATGAGTGGTTTGTGTCAAAGTTATGTGTAATTGTATTAAAGGTCTTGTCAATGTTGTTAAAAGGTTGCAAAAATCATCATGTCCTGGTAATAAAGAGAGCTGTGAATTTTGTCATGTACTTTCAATAAGCTCATATTTTTACAATTTTTGTAAATCTATTAGTATGTTTCATTATTAATTACTCCCAAGGTATGTTGAGTCAATATTTGTCCAGGTTTTGGTCATTTAAGTCTGTGCTCATGGTCTATGTCTCTAATCTCTAAAGTGTAAACTTGTTTCCACATCTCAAGATGTGCTTTTTAGTGTTAGAGTGAAGATAGTATCTTATTAGCTAGTAGCCCTTGCTGAGGTATTGTATCAGAATTATTCAAGGTTTTTTGGTATAGTTCGAGTCTTAATGTCTTGATCAGATTTTTGAGTTTACGAAAAGATCGTTGTCTATGAAGTCTTTGTTAGGTATAGTTTCTTGTAACACTGTCATGATGTATCCTTTTATACAAAGTTATTTTCATGACTTCAAAGTATCTATGGTGTCAGGTCCAAGGATCTTGAAAGATCAAAATAAAAGTGTCATGGCAATCTAAAAGTACAAAATGATGAGTTATAGGTGATTGTGTCTTAAATTAAGGGTTATATGCATGAAAATTAGTTCAAAATTAATATCAAGGTGCTAAAGTAACTATGGATCTAAGAGGATGTAAAGTGGATGATGATCAAGATATTGATGGAGGTATTAGTTCATATAATCTTAGAATGAATGCTACCGGTATTGATAAAGTGGTATCGGGGTTTCATGACATGAGAATGGATTCAACATGTTAAATAAGGTTTGTATCAATCTTTGAAGACATTATGTAAGGTAGTATGAGGAAAAATTGTAGTAATATGTTGAAATTCTTTCTTCTCCATGTCACAATCTGTAGGAACAAGAGTATAAATGCCCTAAAAATGTGTGATATCATCATTCAAAGAATTTTTTAACCTAGCATTGTTATTTTATAAGGCATTCATGTTAGGGAAATTATACATTATGGTTTGAATCTTCTTCAAGGTCTATGTAAATTTAAAAGGATTTATGCAAAGGAAGACATTACTCTCAGAATTGTAAACAATCTAGTTTGAGCTTTGTAAATAGTACTTCAAGACTATATAGATTGGGGATCTACAAGGGGGATATTCTAAGCTCATAAAAATTCATGGAAAACTTATTTCAAAGGATACATAGATAAGTGTTATCTCTAAGTTATAGAACTTTGTAGGAAGTTTCATAGTGCACTCTTGGAAAATTGTTCAAAGTGCTCTCTAGTATGATTCTTGGTCTGAAGAGTGATAGTGGTACACATTGTTGAGGTATTTTACACACTTAAGCATGAAGATTTCTTTCAAAGAATGACTTAGAGATAAAATAAGATGATGTAGCATTAACTATAAGGTATGCTATAGAGATGAGAGTTCCACATGTTACATAAATTCCAAGAAGGGTATTTAAAAGCAAAACAAGTAGCTACAAGACTAGTCTATTAGTAAGGCACTAATGAAGGTATGAAGGAGGAATATTTATTCTATTGATTGTTCATGAAGTCATCATAAGGTAAGGTAAATATGTACAATTGTTGTTTTATAGGTGTAAGAGTAGAGAAATGAATGTCTAAGTAATATGGTCTATTATAAGTTTGTTATTCCAAGAACAGAGAAAAGATGTACATGACCAGTACTCTTGAATGTTGTGGTTACTTGAAGTACTTAAGATTAGACATCATGCAGTTGTGGTGATAATATCAGTATACAACATAAGTAGAGTCTCGACATCTTAGAAGTTAATGAGCAACAAAACTCATATTTTTTTCTCAGTTGGTAATCCAAGTTTGTGATTGACACACAAGTTGAAGGTTCTCTTTATACATGAGGTAAGCTACAAGCACATCAATTTGGAATATATAATGAATGTGTCTATGAATGTTTATAGTAATCAAATCTTGTGTATGGACATTCTTGGTTGAATAAGCAACTTCAAAGCTCTGCAAACACAAGAACGGTGTCATCATGGGTTTGAATCAAATATCAAGGGTATCCAATTTTCTCCTATATCTAAGTAGTGTTCACCTTACCACTCAGGAGTTTGAATTTATTATCAAGAAAAAAAAGAAATAATGTAGGATTGTGATAGGGTTAAAGGTATATTAACTATATAGAATTAGTGTTACAATACACAAAGGATTTTGAAAAGGTGTTAAGACTGTATAGTAACATCAAGAAGCTTTGAGATGAATTCAATGCAAAAAAATCCAATGTGAAAGTCACAAGAAGGTAGATTTTTTTAGAGAGGAGTGATGATATTGCTATCTATGAAGTAGGATAGAGCTTGTAAAGGTAAGATGTGGAATAACAAGGTTTTCTACAAAATGCTAAGCTATATATTTTAGGTTTTCAAGCAAGGAGATTAGGTATTGAGGCATAAAACATGTATTCTCAAAGAAAGGTTTAATAGTTGTGTAATGTTTTACAAGAAAATGTACAATATTGAGGTTTTCATTAGTGCAAAGGATCAAGAAATCATAGTACCTAATAATCTCAATGAAATTTGTTGGTTCTTAGCATAAAAGGTCTAGTATAGTGTCCATATGGAATGAGTAAGGTCAAAGGAGTCAAAAGATGCTTGATGACAAGTCATAGATATGTTTAAGAAAGAGAGAATCCATCATTGACTCTAAGGATTGTTCATGATTTTTGGCTCTTAAATGTTGTTAGAAAAGTCTGCTACAGGTTTGGTCAACTTTCTTGCATTTTGTATCAAGTATCAATTTGATGAAGGATGCATAGGAAATATATGAAAATTGTATCTAATGATTATACTAGATTAATGTATGAAGATCCAAGGGTATGTAAGTTGACTTATGTATGTCTTATTATGTTGAAGATTTCTTCAAGAGTTTTATGGTGGATATCTTGTGCTAAGTATGTAAGTATAAAATTTGGTAAGGTAAGGAATTAAAATTAGTGTTTGATTAAAAAGGAGTATACAATGTATCTTTGTTCTGAACACATCAATTTTTTGTAAATGTCTCATTCTACATTAAAGAAACAACAGTTGTAAAATATAGAAGTAGTGCATGCTAAAATATCTTAACAAGATAAATGTCTATAGAATTGTTTTTTCAAACTCCCAAAAATGTATAGTGATGGGAAGAGTACAAGGATTTATAGGGTGTGATATATATTTGAGAATGGTATTCAGTGCAAGGGGAGCTCTTTTTTTATCTTAAATGACAAAGACTACTCATGTTTGGCTTAAGGATTGTTATAAGGATGTAAGTTCTTAAACTGTGTTTCAAACTAAGGTAAGTAGCCAATTTTTGTGCTTCTTCACTAGAGATGTGTAGCACAAGTCTAGGGGGAGTTTTTGAGGTACTTAATATACTATGTAATGGACTCTAGAGACTTCAAAAATTAGCTATTTTCGCAATAAAGGAGATGTTCAGAGACAATACTCCTAAAGGTAGATATAATAGTATTGAAGGACTATTTTGGTGATTTGAGCATGTATTTGGCCTAGAATGAGATGAAATACATTAATTAAGGCTAAGAAGAGGTGTATCAGCTCAAAGGGATCATTTTTCTTTCTTGTGGCTCTCATCGGGTCTAAAGGATCATTTTACTGATGTTCGAGTCAAAGAGAAAAAAACTCAATCAAAGGGGAAACATTTTGGGCCTGTAAATCATGTTTTGTGCATTATTGTCATTGTGTTGTCATATTTCATGTCTAGGATTCATTTTATACTTTTTCGTAGATGGAAAAGGGAGAGATAAGCTTATAAACATGGATTCGAGGTTAGTTGTGTTATTCGTATTGGTTACCATCGATTTTTCTAAATGATGGTTGTCATCAACAATAAAGAGGAATATTATTATCAATTTTGTGGTTGTGTTGTCATTTATTTTAACCAAAATTTATATCAAAAGGAGTGATGGTGATTTATTATTATTCCTATGATGTTATTCAGGTGTTATGCATGTTGTTTTAGTGGTTTGGTGAGTTGTCATGTTGTCCTTGTGCATGATTGAGAATTACTAGTCATGGTTTGAGTTTTACCAATATGATTGAATTTTATTATGAGGTCAAAAATGGTCCATATTTTGTTTCATGTGTGTCCGTAGGTCTGTATTGAGTCAACAAGGTCTATTTATGATTGAGTCAGGTCATTCCAGGCTTATTTCTAGCCCTAGAGCATGCAAAATGAGGTGGAGATGTGAAATTTTTGAATAATAAATCATGGTGAAGAATGGAAATAGTTTCAAGATAGTGCACCTAAGGTGTATGGTTAGTGTTAGGTCTGAATTCAGTTATTTAGTGCATATTTAAGGTCCTTGGGAAGCTATAGGTGAAAAGCATGCAGTTTGGCATAGGTAAGTCAGTGTGGCTAGAGAGTTTGTGGCATATATGGAAAATATGGTGATTATGTAAAGTTATAGGATGATGTCAAGGCATGTCATGCCAAGTTTCAGGTAAAAGTGCTAAAGAATTTTGAAGTTATGAGAGTTTTGGTGAAACCAGGTAAGTTGCAGTGTGTGTTTATAGAAAAAGTTGATCTTTTGATTATCGCTGTGAATTGTATGATTTTCATGGGGACATGAGATATTATTCATAAATTCTATTATATGTTATGAAAATTTCACAAAATTAATTATGTGGTTTCATCGTCATGTTTTTATGAATGATTTTTAATAAGGTAAAGTGGTTTGAAACCCTAGCTAAACCCTAACTAGGAGCAATTTACAGAAAAAGTTCCTGTATTAGTCTAGTTTTGATTGGTTAATCAAAATTGATGATTAGATATTGTAAATAACTCCTCAATATTTCCATAAATTTATGGTTGAGGTCATGGTGATATGTGGGCCCTTCTCAAAAATAGAAGTTTCTGGAGAAGAAGGTTTTAGGACAAGATAGTACAAAGGAGTAGAATGTGAATTAATGTTGCATGATGATTGGGATTTTTTCCTGATGTCCATGTAGGGTTCAAGAAATGATCATGCAGGTTCATGGTTTTTGCAACCCAGGGAAACTTCTTTAGATCTTGCATGAATCTTGAGATATATCTCATAGCAAAAAATATTTTTGGTCTGGTGTAGGTCAAGTACATGAGACTCCCAATGAGCTATCTATAGAGAGTTACATCCATTCTAGGTGAGTCCTAAAAATGAGAGAGTTGTAAAAATTTCTTCATTGGTGTTCAAGGAGGTTTAAAATATGGAATTCTATATTTTTCCATGATTTTCTCGGCATATATTATCTTGGAGATAAAAAAGTGATTATGTTTCTGTCATATCTCCAAGGCAAGAAAATAATGCAATAGCCCCAAATCATTCATGTTGAAGGATATTTTGAATTCATTATTCATGATATCAACCTAATATTTTGAAATTCCAATGATCATAAGATCATCTACATACAAAATAAGAATGATGAATTTTTTCCCTACCTTCTTAATGTATAAGTTGGAACCTAAGGGGTGAAGGGTGAAACTATGCTGCAAAAGGTGATCATATATCTTCATGTACCATTCCTGAGGATATTTTTTCACAATTGTGTTGCTTAATAATGATATTCTTCTTAGGAGTGTAGGGAGAAATAATATTTTGTTAGATGCCTATTAGTTTAGAAATGCCAAGAACTTATTTTATGTGAATTCTGCCCCTCAATTTGAGAGTAGTATAAGAAGAGGTTTTCCAATGTCCTTCACAACACTCTAATAGAATACCTGGAAATGATGAAGGGCGTCACTCTTCTGCTTCAAGAAAAGAACTTATGCCATCTGAGAGTATTCATATAGAATTTTTTTGAAGTACTTGTATCCCAAAAATGAAGCAGGTAATGGACTGAGTAGATCGGTATGAAAAACCTCTGGAAGTTTCTTCGCATGAAATATTTTTCCCTTGAATGGATCCCTATGTTTTTTACCTGCAAGACATCCCAAGAAAATGGAAAAATAACTAGACAACTTGGGAAGTCCATGTACCATAACATTTTAACTTATCTTGTACAAACATCCAGCGGAGAGATGACAATAATGATAGTGTTAGACGGTATTATATTCTACCATAGAGGTAGATAGAGATAATATAGAAGTGGAAACAAGATATAAAGATAATAATTTATCTTTCAAAAAAATTCAAAAAATAGTTGTACCTTCTCATGAGATCAAGCAGGATCTGATGCCATCATCAACAAGAAATTATACTTTTAGATGATAAATCAAAAGATAACTTATTGATAAGAGGCTAGATGCCAATCTAGGAAAATATATAACCTTTGAGATTGTACATTTCCATGTTCCAAGAGGAATGGTGGCCTGTCTTATTATTTCTCCAACATACTCTTTGTTGTCAACAATCCTAATTTTATCTCCAGTGGGTTGGTCTATTAGTGAATCAAACAACTTCCTCTCACCTGACATGTGTTTACTTGCACCTGAGACTATGAAGCAGACATTACTCGTGGGTTGCGGGGTTTGGCACACTAACACTAATTTTTTATGTGCACCACAATTGGATTGTTCATGTGTCTCCTTATCAGATCCATCATCTTGTTGAGATGTGATATGTCCATTTTACTTTCTATGGTGCGAACATATTTTTTATTTCTAATAATCTTTGTGCCCTGATGTTTTTTCTTGATTAGAATACCCTTGTTTCAATCCATTATACTAGTATTTATTTTTCTTGATTTTTTGTTTGACATATGTGACACCACATCTTCGATTTTTGAGATTTTTGTGGTTTTGGATACTATTTTTGTTGTTGTTTCTACAGTTTCTTCTTCAGGGGTCCCTTGCGGAACTTCTAAGCATGTTATTTTTTTGAGATAAGGGATTTGTATTGCTACTCTTCCTAGACTAAGTTTATGGCTTCTTATTACTTTAGTAGGTTAACGATTTCTTTGAGTGACACTGGCCATTTGGAGATATTTTGTGTCATGAAGAATGCTCTAAATTTGGAAGGGAGATGTCTGAAGGTGATTGGGACTAATATTTTGTCCTCTACTATTTAACAAATTTATAACATTTGCATTCACAGATAAACCACTTGACGTAAGAAATCCTGGACCTTCTCATCAGACCTCATATCTAGTGTGTGAAACCTCAACTGCAGATGGAGGATATTTGTCTAATTTTTCACTTCATGGATGGTTTCCAATTCATCCCATGTTGTCTTTGTTGATTCAAAATCACTTACATGTGGTTTTGTGTCATCAATGATTCTTAACATAATCAACATCAAGGCTTTGTAATTATCCTTTTCATACTTCATTATCTCATCGGGGTCAGTAGGCACTAGCACAACCTTGTGATGGTGCCCCATAGTCCCTTAAACTAAAGGATGGTGCACATATTCATTTTGTAGAAGGCATAGTTTGACCCTTTGAGAAGTCAGGCATCAAATATAAGAAAAAATTTAGTAGACATTCTAAAAATATATTTTATTCATATGAGATAAAGTTACAAGTCTTTTTACTCCCTAGTGAGAGAATCAAGCTTGGATATGAGATCGATAATAATGCGCTGACATATGGGGATGCTTCTTGTTTTTTTCAATCTCATCTTTAAATTATGGGTCATATCTGACTTCAAGTTATTCTTAGATTCCCTTTTCTTGAGAACACACATCAAATAAGAAATATTCAATAACTCCTTTGTAGATGATCTCATCGAACTGAAGATTTCTATTGTCACGGAGGGCTTCAAGCAATGAAAAGTAGAAACTAGATGTTTCCTTAGTGTCATGACACTTTTACATGTCCAGGGAGTCTCCTTGGTTGATTTAGGATGTCACAATAATGTAATTCACATTTGACATATGCGGGGGTGTCTTGAGGGACAAAATTTTAGAGAGTTGCATCTTGTTTCGGGCTCATAGTCTTCTTGTAAAAAAATCCTCCAACAACACCTTCTGCACATGTATTTCATATCTTGGTCTTCACATATGGTATTTATAATCTTCTTACATTTCTTACTTACTTTGAACTTGTTGGTATCCAAATTCGTTCTCCTTTTCCAGCCGAGAAGCAACATAAATTTGACAGGGAGCTTAGAGACAGATAGATCATAGTGTGTTTCATTTTGTAGCTGGGGATGAGATCTAAATGGCCCTTTGTCACTCAGATTTTTGGATATATGGATAGCACCTTCAAGAGGATTTGACCCGTCCTCACTATTTTAGGCCATGCCTTTTAACCAGGGTGTGAGGACCCTTAGTGTAACCTCTGTTTGATGAAGGAGATGGAGATATCCTTCTTTTGCACAAATTTTATGATGAAAACCTAGGTAAAATGCATTCAATACTGCATAATTTAACTCTCAAGAGTTGTCACTTCTAAAATATGGAGATATTTTCAACACAAGGTTAAGGTTACTAAAGACATTAATAAATCTTGATTTTTCTGCATATTTTAGTAAGTAGATTTTTTTCCTTTGTTGATACATAGGGAAAATAGAGGTAGTTCAGGGTGGATTCATGGTTTTTAAATAATTTTTGTGGGAGATGAAGAAGGATAAGTTGATTATACTAGATATTTGAAGAGACTACACAAAAATAGACAATTATACAACAAAAAACTTCAAAATAGTTAGGATGTTCCTTCAACCAGAAGGTGTGCTTCAATGTAGGCCGATATCAGCACATTTTCGTACAATCTTTGAGACTCTAATATGAAGGCTCAAAAAGAAATACTCAATTAAACACCAAAATCTCTGATCAATCATGCCTAAGGTACACCCAAAGACTTACAGACAATATTTATCAATAAATGATAGTAAACTAATTTTAAATTTGTTTATCTCATCCAAGATGAAGGCTCTTCTTGAAATGAAATTGAAAATACCACTAAACTATCTTAGGGATGAGATCCTGTGTGATTTACAAATATTTCAAGGTAAGATTGCAATGGGAATGAGTAAAACTACTTGCAAACATTTTAATGTAAAGAAGACACTAATTGATCCAAGATTAACAAAAATTAATTTCAAAATTGCTTAGAGTCATTAGCAGGGGAAACCTTCTAGAGAAATCTCAGTGTTTGTCAATGGCTATACTTCTACAACCAACTTGACATGATAGAAAATCTAACATAGAATAAAATAACAGGTTATCTTGGATTCATCTCTCAGGAAGACGAATTTCTCAAATTTTCTCTTAAGAATTCAACCGCCGACCTTTTGCAAGAGTATTCTCATTGCATTTATACATTTTACTCACTCAATTTTCCCCCCAAAAAGAAAGAATATTCGAGGGACCTTTGCTTGTTAAGAATTTGCTTCAAAAACTGACATTTAACAAATTTAGATCCAAAAGCTGCGAGGTGGACAAATTGTGAATTGATCACATTTCATTGGGCCCTAAACTAATAAATATGATGTCGTGCTATGAATTTTTGACAATCTTTCTAATCATTTTAATTCTATCATGTGATAAATCCCCCTTTTAATCACTTTCGGGAGAATTTACACAGCTGGATATGACAGGTAATCCTTTTCACTCTCAAGGCAACACCTTTTTCATCTTTTGCACCTGCACTTTCATAATTTCATCCTTTTCCCTTTCTTTCCTTTTCCACTCTGGAAATTTTTTCTCTTCATGTAATTCCATCTCCTCTGCTAATTTCCATTTTTTCAAATGCCTAAGCAATTCCAACTTCAAAATATTGACCTTAACAATCCTTGGAATCACAAATTAAGTTCCAAATCAATCAAATGGTACATTACAGATAGAGATGACAAGGAATTTAATCAAAGAATGATGAAAAATAGTGCATATTCACATCTCTAGCGGTCTTGGAGAAAAAATGGAAGAAAAACAGACGCAATGTAAAGCAACCAATGATTTTGTGCCTTTCCTTCTTTATATCATATCCGTCCACGTGTTTCCTTAGCGCAACTGCAAAGGAGAAGCACAAAGGAAATTCCTAAATAAGAACGGGCCTTCCACGTGCCCTAGGCCCAAGAAAAAAACCTTTTGGCCTTTGAAAAATCTCCAAAAAAAGGATCCTCCACGTGTCTCCTTAGTGCACCTTTGGCATGGCCCTCAAAAGTGGAGACCTAAACAAGCGTGGGCTCACCACGTGTCTCAACTTGGTAGAGTTGTTAAAAAAGGTTGAAGGATCAGTGGAAGGCGCCATGTGTCTAAGGTTCGAGACAATTTTCTTTGGCCGTTAAAAATTCCAAGAAAAGGGCAGAGTGAGAGGAAGCCTCCAAGTGTCCTCCTGGCACTTCTTCAGAATAAAACTTAGTGGTCAGTCCCCAAACATGCGTGGTCCCTCCACGTGTCTGAGGCCTTTCAAAATTGATTTGAAAAGTTTTGAGTTCAAAGAAGAGTTGGTGGAAGCCTCCACATGTCTCCCTGTCACAATTGTTAAGGTGGGACCTTGAGGAGGATCCTCAAATGAGCATCAACCCTCCATGTGTCCATGGTCCACCAAAATTATACTGACTACATGAAAAAAATTTCTAACTATGGGCAAAGTAGCGGAAACCTCCACGTGTCCCCCCGGCACAACTCCAAGGCCAAACCAAAAGGTGATTTTTCAAATAAGTGTCATTCCTCCACATGGATAATTTTTGGGTTGAAGCGAGCCTTAGAGTTTTTAAGTGCCCCGCCAAGTCACATCCAACTAGAAAGGGTCACGTTTCCATTAATGCTGAGAAGTAAATTCGACCGGGAAAAAATACACCCATCAAACTGTAAAATGCAGGAAAATCACCATTTGAGCCCAGAAATGAATATTTCTTCAAAGACTGAGAAATTGGAAATGTTATAAGGCTCAAATATGATCCTCTAACCTACATTTAATCATATTTCCATAGGTATTTGGGATAAAAATGACATGGACAACAAAATGTGACTGTGTAAAATGGAAGGAAAGGAAAAATCTTAGTTTTACGCCCAAGTAACAGACTCTTTCAAATGGAAAGAGGAACAAAAAACAAATTGTGGACATTTATGTGATCCTTGAGCAAGGAAGGGACATATCATGGCAACCAAATGGAGGAAAATGTCTTTAAAAATCAATACAAGGAGATAGAAAACATGACAGAGGCCACAAACTAAGGAATTTCAATAACAAACGGGGCGAGACTAATTAATGCACCAACATCAGCTCTGACACGGGGATGGGAACTCCTTATGAGTGCCACAAGAACAAATAGCATACCAAGTGCCAAAAATAAACCATTGGGTAATGGATTCAAAGAAAAATATTGCAGAGCAAAACAATAATAACCAGCTCCCCCAAGGACGAACCAAGAAACCAACAAACTAGGTCACCAAGGACCAAAAGGAACAAAAACATAGAAGCAGAACAAAAACTAAGAACTATACACTATAAAATTAAGTATACCTTGATTATGAGAAATCAATAAATGAAATGTTTCAAATGCCTACCATTAACAAGTAATTTAAGCCATTCCCCATCTAATTCTTTTAGGAAGAAGGTATTGTCACCAATTCCAATTTCATTTGAATAAGGGCCCATCCAAAAAGCATCAAATTTACCATGCTTTCCCTTATCTTCATGCCTTCTATCCCATAATAGCACCAGATCCCCAATGCTAAAATCTCTTTGAGTCACCTTCTTGTTAAATACATTCTTCAACTTTTCTTTGAACTTCACATGTTGTTGATGGGATGCACTTCTTTCTTCATTCAAGTCAATAATCTGATTGATCTGAGCATCATATGGACTAACTTCTTGATCTTCAATTTTTTGAACAAACTAAAATGAAGGGAAAACAAAGCTTGAGTTCCATATACCAACTCAAATGGGCTCTTACCAGTAGCTCTTTTGACAGTGATTCTATCAGCCCAAACAACAAACTTCAGTTGCTCACCCCACTTCTTTTTATTTAGGTCCAAGTTTCATCTAATGATCTTCAACAAGTTTTTATTACTGGACTCAGCTTGTCCATTTCTTTGGGGATTGTTGTTAGAAGCATATGTCAAATTGATTCCATACTCTTTACACATTACCACTAATGGTTTGGCTCTAAAACTCATGGCATTATTAGCAACAACTTTAGCTAGCACTCCAAATTTGCATGTGATTTGATTCAGCATGAATTCGATGATAACTTGGTGTTTTTCTTTCTTGGTGGGGATTGCTTCCACCCACTTATTGAAAGAATTAGTGGCTACAAGAATCCATTTATGACCAACACTAGAAGGATTAGAAATTTCCCCAATGAAATCCATTCCCCATTTTCTGAATTGGACTTCAACTGATACAGGATGCAAAGGAAGGGAGCCTGAAGCTTCCATTATTCCAAAAAAATGCTGATAGTTTTCACATTTCCTAACCAATAGAGTTGAATCTTTGAATCGAGTTGGCCACCAATAACCATCACTAAAGATTGTATGTGCTGTAACTCTTCCAACAAAATGTCCCCCAAAAACTCCTCTATGGAGATCAGAAATTATTTTGGGGGCCTCATATTTAGTAATACATCTCAAGATGACTCCCTTGGGGATCTTCTAAGCTAATCCAAAATTAGTAATGACATACTTTTGAGAGGCTAAATTAAGATCTCGTTTCTGATTTTTACTCAAATATTCAGGGCAACATAGATGTATGAGATAAAATATTATATCCTTGTACCATTCAGAACTTACCAAATTTTTAAGGATATCCTCCCTTTCTCCTACTACTTCATTCACATCAATAGTTTGCAAGTTTCTCTCAACCATAATCTTAGCTAGACCCAAACCTCTTACCAATTTTGTGGTTTGGATATCCATGTCATATTCCTACAACTTGTTTAGCCATCTAAATTTTTTTCTTGAGACCTCCATCTCTGATAAGATGTCTTTCACCATGGTGTGGGGAACATAAGAAACAACTTTAGAGCTCAATATGTAGGGTTTGAAAACCTTTGTTTCTTTTACCAAGAAAAATTCTTGCTTCTCTATGATGGTGTATTTCAACTCAGCTCCTTGCAATGCCTTACTGAAAAAGGAAATTGGTCTCTCAGCCCCTTCATCATCCTTCTGCAATAAGACAGATGCAATGGTGTTTTCTAAATCAAAAGAAAACACTTGAAAAGACTTCTTGTAACTTGGAGCTGCCAAAACAGGGGCATTCTTTAGTGCTTCTTTGATCCCATTGAAATCTTGAATGAAAAATTCTTCCCATTTGATAACTTGGTCCTTCTTTAGCATGCTAGTAATGGGGATGGTCAGCTCAACAAAGATAGACACAAATCTTCTGATAAAGTTTATTTTTCCAAATAAGGATTGAATTCCCTTCTTAGTTCTTGTAATTGGAACCTTCCTGATAGATTCCACTCTCTTGAGATCAATCATGACCCCTTCCTTTGATACAATGTGACCAAGAAGCTTCACCTTTTTCACTCCAAAGTGGAACTTATTGGGATTCAATGATATGCCATACTCTCTATAGCTTATCAACAATCTCTCTAAGTGTTGCAAGTGATCATTTTAATGGAAAACGCAGTTACATCATATTGATAAACAACAAT
Organism: Taxus chinensis; assembly: GCA_019776745.2. Taxonomy (NCBI): domain Eukaryota; kingdom Viridiplantae; phylum Streptophyta; class Pinopsida; order Cupressales; family Taxaceae; genus Taxus; species Taxus chinensis. The sequence continues at coordinate 179,790,861 of CM034152.1, read as the reverse complement.
GAATTCATTAACATAACCAACAAATGCTACATCCATTGCTCTTTGGAAAGTTTCTCCAGCATTCATTAAGCCAAAAGGCATCCTGACATAGACATAAGTTCCCCATGGAGTAGTAAAGGCAGTCTTTATTCTTTCTGACTCCTACACAAACACTTGATTATAGCTAGAGAAACCATCTAGAGTAGATAAAAATTTAGAAATAGTTACCAATTGTAGCATATTCTTCATTTTTGGTAGAGGGTAATTATCTTTCAATGATGCTTTATTCAGGTTCTTGAATTCTACCCATACCCTTATATCACCATTCTTTTTCCTGACAGGCAATAGGTTTATAACCCAAGATGAGTACCTTGTGGGATGAATGATCCCTCCATCCCTCAAATTCTTTAGTTATTCTTGAATCTTCAAAGAAAGGAATGGATTAATGGGATTTTGTTCTTTCCCGAAAGGCTTGGCATTAGATTCACGAGGAATTGGAACAATTATTCCCTGTATGCCTTCAACTCAGAGTAAGACCAAGCTAAGTAGTCTTGATATTTCTTCAGCAATTGAACATAAGACTGCTTCTCTTCCTTGCTAAGATTTCTTCCTAACCAGATTTTACGTGGTTTTTCCTATTTTCCTAGGATACATGCTTCCACATCTCTTGAAACCAACATACTTCTTTTAATAATGTAATCAGCATTATCAAATTTTAATTCAAGAGACACCAAACCTATGGGAATCGTGTTTGTCTTTAGTTGGATGATGTCTTTGAAAAATAAAGCTTCCTTTCCTTCATAAACACACCCCATTGGTTCTCAATCTATATTTTGGTCAGGAAACTCACCTTGGTTCTTCAAAAACCATTTCACCTGGGCATCATCATCAAACACTTTCCAATTTTTAACGTTATCAGGGACAGATGGCCTTGTTCGTATTTTAACATCATACTCACAAACTGGAGACATTGTATAATTCCAAAATCTAGATCCTAGCACTGCTAACTTGTTTGCATCAACATTAAATTTTCTATCATGGTGTACAATATTAAAAGAGTCAAACATTTCAAACAAATCCTAGACTATATGCTTTTATTGTTTAATTCTTTGATTTTTAGTAGCATACAATTTTCTAATTTACTTGATAATCAATTTTGAATCCCCTTTGACAATGATATCCTTTATACCATATTTCCATGCAATTCTCAATCCTAATAACAGTGCTTCATATTCAACAATGTTGTTAGTGCATTCAAAGTTAAGTTTGAAAGAAAAGACAAACTCTTCTTGGCCTGGAGAAATTGGAACAATGTCATAACCATTTGCAAACTTGGAATAGGATCCATCAAATAATAAGGTGAAAGGTAAACCTACTTGTTCAAGACATTTACATTGATCAATATTATGTTATTTTCCATCAGCAAACCCCACAAATGTATCTGCATCTACATCAGCATACAACACTTCATAAGAAGCATTATTGGGATCTTCAATATGGTGCAACATCTTCTTCTCTCCATATAGCTTTACAAGGCTACCTTCAATTAGAATGGTGGCAAAATACATATCCATCTAAACACTTCCACCAACACTTATAGCCCACTTTCTTGATAACATCATGCCCCATTTGGTAGGGAAATCAATAATGACAACATCAAGTTTCAAGTTCTTACCTGAATAAGCTACAAGTTGTACCACAAAACCTTTTACACATCCTACAACGGGAACCTTTCTAGAATCCATTTCAGTACACTTTCCATAAGCTACTATCACTTTAATGTTCAATGCATTCATGAATTCCAGAGGCATAACATTGCATGATGCTCCGGAATCAAACATAAAATTGTGTAGCAATATGTCCTTAATAATTAGTGTTGTACAAAATGGATCAACATTTAATTGAGACTCAACCAAATATGTTCCTAAGTAAACTTCAGGTGGCTCCCCTATCTCCTCCAATGCTGGTGGCTTTTCTAGGTCTGCAATGGTTGGAGAATGAGTGTTTACATTATTTATGTTTATACCTTGGGCACTCCTATCTTCCTCCAATCCCAAATACCAAAATCCCTTTTCTTGTGCTCAGGAATCCTAAGAAGTTCAATAATTGGGACAAAAATCTTGATCTGAATCAAGACATGGGCAATGTCATAGGGAATTTATTTGGGAAAAGTAGCATTTGGAGAAAGATTGACAAACTCGTCATATGGCACAAGATTTTTAACATTTTGGGCATGCGTGGGAACACTAGTTAACTTGAGACAATAAGGTATTTGCCAAATGCATCTCTCATTGGAGCCTCTTTTGGGACATTGGTGAGAATTGGGGTCTTTGGTTTAGCTTGAGGCCCTACCCCTTTGACAACTTTACTTCTTGTGCTATACTCCTTTTGTTGGGCAACAACAACATTCATTAATAGTTGTCTATCCTCTTCTAATGGGATTCCTCCATTGTACTTCTTAATCATTAGAGCTCTTAGGTACTCAAAATCATTACTAGGAAGTTCAAATTCTTGTACCATATATATTTCTAAAGCATGAGAGGGAGGAATAAGAGATACTTGGTGAATGCAGTCCCAAAAAATTGTAGCAGTTCTTACACTTATTACCTCAGTTGAATTTTTTCCTTACTGTGAGCTTGTAGAGCAGTCCACCATGCATGCATCATCATCAATGTTATCATCATCATCATCTTCAACTTTCTGATCTATTTCACATGGCGGGTGGGATAAGAATCATTTGTCACACTAATCCATTTGATTTGTCTCATCAATAACAACAACTCTGGCATTTAAAGGATCATGCAGTACTTGATTTTCCCTAGCTTGGGGTTGTCTAGCTCCCATGGGTCCTTTACCTTTGTCATCAGACCTCTGATCATTTCTAAGATGATTTGCAAGTCTATCTTGTCATTTTTTCCTATTCTAACCCTGAGAACCTTGTTGAATTCCTTTCTCTACCCTGAATAGCTTGTAAGAGACTTCTTTGACATCCCTAACCACAATCATTACCACTTCCTTAAGATCCACAACCTTACTTGATTAATGCTTCTTAGGGTTGATCAGTTTAATAACCTCCCTTTTAGGGGGTTTTCCAACTGCTTTAATGTTGTTTTGAATTTGTAGAGCCATGGTAAAGTTCTGCCTCAAAGTCCCAGGGTTCATATCCCTCAAATAGTAAGCATCTTTCTTATCAAATGCATATGGATACTTTATCAAACATGATTCATCACATGGCCTCAAATTAACAGGAAGTCTTCTCATTTCTTTGTTAATTATAGTATTGAAATCATGCACTAATTCATTAGGATTCTTTTTTATATTTTCAAACTCTGATAAAATAAACCTAGGGTCTGTTTTATCATCATACTGCATTCTAAAATCATTCTTCATCTCTATCCAGGAGTCAATGGAATTATCTAGAAGAGATTTATACTAGTCGCTTGCATCTTCTTCTAGGGTATGGATAAATAATTTAATGTATACATCCTCAAACTCTATTTTGAAGTCGTCCATCATATTGAAATATAGTTTTAAGTGCTGATCACTAGTTATTGCATTATTTCCTTGAAAATTTGGTAGTCTATTTATTACATCTTGTGGCACAACATTTGGATAGCTAGCCATACCTCTAAAAATAATAGGACCAAAAGTATTAACTAAAAATGGAGGTCTAGGCGGAGGCTAAGCCATATTATTCTGAGGAGGTAATATTACAGGAGAAACGTGATGATGAGGAGTGAGGGGTCTGTGTGGTACATGGATACAATTTTTAGAATGACTTCACTCTAAACGCTCTGTTTCTTAGAAAACTCTATTAGATCTTGAAAATACAAGGGAAGATTGAGAAGTAAATGTTTCAAATATAGATGAAGGACCTTCTCTAGATGGATAATTAAATTCAACAAAGAGACTACCTAATTCAAAAGCACTTGAGGTAGTACTACAATATTCAGTCATAGGCTGATCAGTTTCACCAATGGAGATCTCTTTTCTTGATGCTTGATCTCCAAAAGCCTTCCAAATTCTTCTTCCTTCTGAATTAGACTTTCCCATCTCTTGAAACAACCTTCTACTAGGGTCCTTGGTGAAGAAATATCTTCTTCCTTCAAGATTTGCAAATATTAATTACAAATTTTACTTGATATATGTTAAGACACTGGTATTTATACAAAATTTAAATAGCACGGAGTCAGCACTAAGGATTTTCACCTTATTTTATGCAAATGCACTATGAAAGACCTACCAAATGTCTATCAATACCAAATTCATGCAAAGCTTACAAGAGTTTCTCTTCTTTTACCCAAATTTATCAATGATGATACAAATGTTAGTGCAATAACTATATAAAATTGAAATATTACACTCATAACTCAAAAATTTGAACAATTCTTACAGATCTGAATAGATAATGATGTTTCAGCAATGTATTTGCACTTTTAAATCCAGAAAAAGCATTATCAGGGTATTTACATACTGTATTTGTAAAATAATTCAAAGAGTCCTTGGTAACGGCACCACGAGTGTTATTGTCAGGCCAAATGGATATGAACTAGAAACAAATCAACAAATCATCCTCGGTAACGCAAATCAGTCCCTGGAAATAGTGCCACTAGTGTTGGTATCCAAATTTGTTCTCCTTTACAAGTGGTGCAGCAACACATATTCAAAAGGGGGCTTAGAGACAGATAGATCATTGTGTGTGTCATTTTGTAGCCAAGGATGAGATCCAATTGGCCCTTTCTCACTCAGATTTGTGGACAAATGGATAGCACCTTCAAGAGGATTTGACATGTCCTCACTACTTTAGGTCATGCCTTTCAATTAGGGTAAGAGGACCCTTATTATAACCTCTATTCGATGAAGGAGATGCAGATATCCTTCTTTTGCACAAATTTTATGAAGAAAACCTTGGGAAACTATGGTCAATACTCCATAATTTAACTCTCAAGAGTTGTCACTTCTAAAATATGGAGATATTTTCAACACAAGGCTAAGGTTACTGAAGACATTAAGAAATTCTGATTGTTCTACATATTTTACTAAGTATATTATGTTCCTTTGTTCATACACAGGGAAAACAGGGGTAGTATAGGGTGGATTCATGGTTTTTGAATAATTGTGGTGGGAGATGAAGTAGGATAAAGTTGATTATACCAGATCTTTAAAGAGAATTCACAACAATGGACAACTCAACAACATAAATCTTCAAAATAATTAGGACGTTCCTTCAACCAGAAGGTGTGTTTCAATGGAGGCCTAGATCAACATGTTTTCACACAATATTTGAGACTCTAATACAAAGGATCGAATTGAAAGACTAAATTAAACACAAAAATATCTGATCAATCACTCCTAAGGTACACCCAAAGACTTATAGAAAATATTTATCAAAAAATGGCAGTTAATTGATTTTAAATTTGTTTATCTCAGCCAAGATGAAGGCTCTTTCTGAAATGAAATTACAAATACCACTAAATTTTCACATGGACGAGATCCTGTATGATTTTACAAATATTTCAAAGCAATATTGCAAGGGGAATGAGTAAAACTACTTGCAGACATTTTGAAAAAAAGCAGACACTAATTTCTTCAAGATGGACACAAATTAATTTCAAAATTTCTTAGATTCATCAGTAGGGGAAAGATTCCTAAGCAATCTTAGTGCTCATCAATGGCTATACATCTGTAACCAGGTTGACATGATAGAAAATCTAACACAGAAGAAAATAATAGGTTATCTTGGATTGGTCTCTCAGGAAGATGGCTTTCTCAAATTTTCTCTTAAGAATTCAAACCCCAACCTTTTGCAAGAGTATTCTCATTTCATTTATATATTCTACTCACCTCAATTTTCCTCCCCCAAAATAAAGAATATTCAAGGGACCTTTGGTTATTAACAATTTACTTCAAAAAGTGACATTTAACAAATTTATATTCGAAAGCTTCCAGGTGGACCAATTATGAAATGATCACATTTCTTGGGCCCTCGACTAATGACTTGGATGCCATGCCAAAACGTTTTGGCAATCCTTCTAATCATTCTAATTGTGGCATGCAAGAAATCACCCTTTTAATCATTTTCCAGAGACTACACAGCTAGATATGATAGGTAATCATTTTCACTCTCGAGACAACACCTTTTTCATATTTTATGCTTGCACTTTCATAATTTCATCCTTTTCCCTTTTTTTGGTCTGCAACTCTTTCCCACATCCATATTGTCTAGCTAATTCCCATTTTTAAAAATGCCTGAGCAATTCCAACTTCAAAATATCAACCTTAACAATCCTTGGACTCACGAATTAAGTTCCAAATCCATCAAATAGCACTTTATAGGTAGAGAAGACAAGGAATTTTATCAAAGAACAATGAAAAATAGTGCGTATTCACGTCTCCAGGAGTCTTGGAGCAAAAATGGCTGAAAAATAGTCCTGATGCACAATAACCATTGATTCTTCCCCTTTTATACTTTATATCATATCCATCCACGTGTTTCCTTGGTGCAACTATAAAGAAGAAGCACAGAGGAAAGTACCAAACAAGCACAGGACTTCGACATGCCCTGGGCCCATGAAAAATGTCTTTTGGCATTTGGAAAGTCTCAGCAAAAAAGGAGCTAGCAGGAGCCTCCACATGTCACCTTGGCACACCCTTTGGGATGGCCCTCAAAAGTGGAGACCCATACAAGTGTGGGCTCACCACGTATCTCAGCTCGGTAGAGTTGTTAAAAAAGGTTGAAGGATCATCGGAATGAACCATGTGTCTAGGGTCTGAGATAGTTTTTTTTGGCCATTGAAAATTCCAAGGAAAGGGCAGAGTGAGTAGAAGCCTCCAAGTGTCCTGGAACTTCTTCAGAATAAAACTTAGGGGTTGGTACTCAAACATGTGTGATCCCCTCCACATGTCCCAGGCCTTTCAAAATTACTTTGAAAAGTTTAAGTACAAAGCAGAGTTGGTGGAAGCCTCCACATGTCTCCCTGCCATAATTGTTAAGGTGGGATCTTGAGGCAGATCCTCAAATAAGTGCTAACCCTCTATGTGTCCATGGTTCACCAAAACTGTATCGGCTACATGAATTTTTTTTCTAAATCTAAGCAGAGCAGCGAAAAGCTCCATGTGTCCCCCCGATGCAATTCTAAGGCCAAACCAAAAGGTAACTTTTCAAATGAGTGTTGTTCCTCTACATGGACAAGTTTTGGGTTGAATCAAGCTTGAGAGTTTCTAGAGTGGCCTGCCAAGCTGCATACAACCAGAAATAACCATGTTTTTATTGATACTGAGAAGTAAATTTGAATGGGAAAAACTACACCCATCAAATCGTAAAATGCAGGAAAATCACAATTTCAACTTGGAAATGAATCTTTCTTCAAGGATAGAGAATTTGGAAATGTTATAAGGCTCAAATATGATCCTTTGAGCTACATCCAATCATGTTTCCACAGGTATTTGGGGTAAAAATGACAAGGGAAACAAAACGTGACTGTAAAAAATGGAAGGAAAGGAAAAACCTGAGTTTTACGCCCAAGTTACAGACTCTTTCAAATGGATAGAGGAATGAAAAATAAATTTTGGACCTTTAAGTGATCCTTGACCAAGGAAGGAACAGATCATGGCAACCAAATGGAGGACAAAGTCTTCAAGCATCAATATGGGGAGATAGAAAACATGAAAAAGGCTGAAAAGTAAGGAAGTTCAATGACAAATGAGGCGAGACTAATTTGGGCACCAATAGAACTTATACATAGGAATCTTCACTAGTTCGCAGGCCTATACAGTCAGTTATCACAAAATTGAGAAAATATTTTTGTTACACAAGTCACATGATGTTGTTTCCATGTTGCAGGTCTTTAACAGGTCTCTAGACACTTTATGAAATCTCCACGTTTGATAGGAATGATCACTTTATACAAAATTTTCTCAAGCCTATTTCATTGAGTAGCGTTCCATGCAAGTTTTTCTAGTAGGTGGCTTCAGTAGTAAAACTTCAACTTTAAGCAAACATTGTTAATACAATCAAAACTAAAAACAAATTATTTGTTGCATGAATCAAATGTTGGGATTTCCTCCTCCAGATTGTTGCACCCACTTATATACTAGATTATTATTAAACACTTGATCTCTATGCTCTATTCAAGAATCAACGATAATATAAATACACCAAAGATTCAATAGAATGTAGGTGAGAGATCTGTACGATCCAAGGAATTAAAAAATTGTTACAAAAAATAATATAATAGTTATAACAATTTAGTTGTTATGCTCTCAATTGTACTCTTTCTTTTGATGAAAGAGGGGGGCTTACTAATTTGGACATTCCAAAGCTATGCCCTTTTTTTACTGTAACACTTTTTTGAATCAATAATAGACTTATTTTCTTCCATTCATGGCTAATATGAAGTGTTTCATAGCTTGTTTATGGGTATGTGTTAGTGAATTTTTTTTTTCCTTTGCATGCTTATGAATCATAAACACCTCCATTAAGTAATTATGAAGCTTTTATAGATCATATTAAGTGCATGTTAGTTTATTGATCCTTTTTTGAAGTGGAATAGACCCAGATATTCCCTCCCATCCTTTGTTAACATCTTGTTACTGTGTTTTGTGAAGTGTAGAGGTCAATCAAAATAAGGATGAAGCAGTTATTTGTATGTATTTAGCAGTCAATTATTGTGTTTTATATAACCATATGTCTCCAAAACGTTGGCGTATCACCTATTTTACATGATTTCCTTTAATTTTGTGTTATTTCTCTCCCTCAAACCCTGCAAGAGAACTATTTTAGGTGATTGATCCATAGAACGAGTTCATTCTAGAGATTCTTCTCAACTCAAGTTACCCACACTCAGATAAGTTCCCATTGTATTAACTAAAGAGAAGGATTTCATGGAGTTCTTCACTTAGGGTTCTCTTCAGAGAGATAACATGACCATTAAAATACCACATTGTATTTCCCTAGATATTTAGTGGTCCTAACTAGATCTATACTATCTTGGGCCCTTTTGCAGTCAAGTTTTGAAACTTATTGTATTATTCACTTTCATGTAAATATAATTGGTTGTATGTTTCACTTATTCACATGATCTAGACACAAACCTATATATCACTGACAAATAAATTAAATACCATACAAACATTCAGTAGCATTAATCAAATATTTAAGAAAGAAATCATAAATCATGTGTGTGGTGAGGTTAGAAAACACTTGGTTCTCAACTCTTACATAGCCAATTAAAGTGTTCTAAGACATTCCCTCATGTGGTATACAACATCATGTAGTTCTCCTAGGTGCATGTGTAAGTGTGAGGTTCATACAAGCAATCACCATATGAGTTCTTTTATGTCCATTGTCACAAAGATAGTGGAAAATCTATACCGTAGAAAATAAATGTAACATTGTAGCAGTCTGACATTGTGTGATTTCACTTCATGAATAAAACCTTTATCCCTTGATAACCTTTGAAAATTTTGGAATTGACTTTGATCTTTATAAGACATCTCTCTAATACCTTTGTATGCTTGGAAATGGAGGAAGGTAAAACACTTTACCTTGTTGAGTACTTCAAAGTTATAGTATTGGTTTCTCTAAATGATGTGTAACTGATTTAGGGAGATATGGGAGATCCTTTAATTTAATTTGGTTATATTTTTTTCTTTATTTCTCAAAAACATAAAGTGTGGAGATAAGAAATTCAAGAAAGATATAGAGAAATGTACTAATTCAAATTATAATGTGAATATTTTTCTTAATAAGGAAGTGAAAATAAATTAAATTTTCATATCCCAAATATAATTTACCAAAATTGAGTGTTTAAACTTTCTAGTGATATGATTCATACCTAAAATACTATATTATTTCCTTTATCATTCCTTTTCTATTGAAATCTTATATTTTGTAACATTTTTTCTATTATTGCATCTAAGAAAAATGAGATTGAAAAAAATGAATGACATGTAGAGAATTTTCATTTTTTGCACATTCTAATCTTTCATAGAGGGACATGTGTCCAATCCAGAATTACAATTCATCCACTCCTATGTAGAATATGAACACTACGTGTCCAGGTATGATGAAATCAAAGGGAGTCTTAAAGTAACTAACAAACCTTAATTTGGGATATAAACAAACATAAGTTGAAATTTTCAAATTAGAATATTTTAGCTCAAAGTGCAAGTTTGGGAACTTCAATTTTCCTTAATTGTGATTCCTAGATATTGGTTAAGGTAATACTACGAATTTTCAACCTAGGTGTTACCTAGTTCAACCATATATAATTTTAGGCCAAAATATGAGAAAAACTCAACAAAGTGAAATGGGGTCTACAATAATACCATTTTTACTAAGATAACCAACATAAAACATTTGGGATCCTAAGAAATATTTAAATTAAGATGATCAAATAATGTAAGGAATTTATTATTATTGTTCACATGTTGCATATCTTAAATGTAGTGATTTATTGTAATAACAACTCATATATAAATATAGTTGATGTATTAATAATGTAAGGGATATTATATGGTCTGATACACTTTATAATTATAATTTAATGGCTCATGATATTATTGTGAATAGTTGAAGAAGATAAGTTTAAATATTTTCTTATAGGAGATCAACACTCTATATATGTAAACCTATATGTTTATGAATAACATAATCTTAAGGTATTTATTATTGAAAATCTAAGTATCATGTGTATTTTTTATTTTTAAATATCTACCATATTTTTAGTGCTCTTTTTAAGAAAAAAATATTTATTGATACAAAAGTTAAGATAATGTGTAAAAGATTACTAAAAAAAATTGATTATGAGAAAAGGTTAAAATTTAAGAAATTGAAGACATAAATTAGAGGAGCTAAACAAAAAACTTTATATGTGGAATACCAATAAAAATTATCACATGAATATGACCTCGTGGTTAATCTAATTAAGAAAGGAGGATGATGTAATATAATCTTAACTTAGAAGTATTTGCACATCAACTAAAAATGGTGAATTGAAAAGTATAAGTCTCTACACAACTTAAAGACACTTAGAATGAAGTGTGCTTGTGTTGATGGTATAGGGTTTTAAGGTCATCAGATATCGTACTTGTGCTTTTAACACAAGTTCATGAGATTATATGTAGAGGTTTGCAAGAAGTATAACATGCAACATGTTCATGAATGATAATTAACTCTTTAATGTAATATTGATATAAGGCATCGATGGTGTTAATTGAATTTGAATATTGTAGTGAAGTATTAAATCAATTATAATAAAATAATAATTACTCGACGACCATAACTCGATGAGGTTTTGTCAATAAGTCAGAGCTCATTTGGTCAAAGATAAGATGAGTCCTTTCCAACCTCAATTATTTTTGGGATTTTAGTGGATTATGTTTCAGATACGTATGAAAATGTTGCATATCTCAAAACACCAGTAAGTAAATCCAAACCAGTTACTCGAAGTAATTCTAGAGAAGATGGAGACAAAGATTCGGCTACAGGGGGTAGGAAAATTAATAAGGAATTAAGGGAAAATAATGCTAGGAAGGAGTTTGATACTAGTATAGGAAATACTTTGGGGAAGAAATTTTCCCATAGTAAGAAAGTATAAATTATTATTTTCTCATGGAATATTACAGGGTTGAACAACCCCAATAAACATAGAATAGCATAGGACCTTAGAACTAGAAATAAACCTGATATTTTAATGCTTCAAGAATATATGAGCATGGATAGATTTAAAGAGGTGGAAGGACTATTTGGAAAGACGGTTGTTGGGATGGAAGTAGTTCCTCTGGAGCATCAGGAGATATAGTTACTATGTAAAATCATAAAGTAGTGAATGTTGGAGTGATTCTCACTACCCGCTAGCATGTGGTTATAATTTTTACAGAGCTCGAGTCAAAGAAAACCTTGTATGTTTCAAATATCTATGCCCTAAATAAGACTTGTGAAAGAAGGAAGTTATGGAAGGATCTATCTAAGTTTAGAAAAAATTTCAAAGATAAAAATTAGATCATTAGTGGGGATTTCAACCACCCCCTTTCCCTTGAGAGAAGAAGGGATGCTTCATTTATTACTCTGATAGCATGGAAAATTTATTTGATTTTCTAGCCAAAAATGATTTGTTTGACTTGGAATTGGAGGGTCCAAAATATAATTGATTGAATAAAAGGATAGGGTACGAGCTCATTCAGATTAGACAGGACATATTTTTGGAGAGCCATTTGTGCACTATTAACCAAATTTATTCTCTTAAAACCCTTCCCAAAATCGGGTTGGATCATAATCCTTTACTCCTAAATTAGGGGATGAATCAACCCACGAAAGAAAGACATTTCATGTTTGAAAAGATGTGGTTGGATCATCTAGATATTTTCAATAAAATTCAAGAATGGTGGGGGTATGCAAGTCCATGGGGTGGCTAGTTGTAGATTGAGTTTTAAACTAAAGAATGTTAAAAGTAATATCAAAATATGGAATAAGGAATCCTTTGGGATTATTTTCTAGGAAAATAATAGAATTAGAGAGGATTTAAGAACTATTGAGGAGCTAATGGATAATTATGGCCTTCAGCCTTTTCTCAAAGATCAGAAATAGAAACTATTGAGTGAATACCATGATATTTTTGCTAAGGAAGAGGTTTACTGGAGACAAAAATCAAGAGTAAAATGTCTCAATGAGGATGATAAGAATAAATTTTTTTTTGAGTTTACAGCTTCTTTAAAAGCCAACCTCCTAAAGATTAATGAAATCAAAGGAGAGAATGGGGTGCTCTATTCAGAAGGCAAGGAAATCAATGATACAACAATAAACTATTTCAAGGATATCTTCCATGTGGGACAAGTTGTGGAGGAGAATGCTCAGAATAAAGTTATTGATCTCTTTCAGAATTTGATTTCCCCTCTTGAAAACTAATATCTCTTAATGATACCAATGGAGGAGGAAATTTGATATTCCATCTTTGAAATGAAACCAGATAAATCCCCTGATCTTGATGCTTTCCCTACATTTTTCTTTCAGAAATTCTGGGAGGTGATTAATTAAGAGGTTATTGAGATGGTCTAAGATTTATTCAACAATGAAAACCTTTTGAGAAAAATGAATAACACTTTCTTGGTCCTCATTACTAAAGTTGTCAGAGACAGAATTTAAGGACTTCAGACCAATAAGTCTCTGTAATACATGTTATAAATTGATTACCAAAATCATTTCTAGCAGGATCAGAAATATTTTGGCCAAATTTATCCCTGCTAATCAAGGAGATTTTGTTTCGGGAAGTCAAATTATGGATAGTATCATTGTGATCCAAGAAGCTATTCATTTTATTGAAAACTCAGGAAAGACTACTATGTTTGTCAAGTTGGATATTCATAAAGCATATAATAATATTTTTTTGTCCTTCCTTCATGCCATTTTGATCAAAGTTGGTTTCAGTATCTCCTTTATGAACTTGATCATGACATGTATCTCCACGGCTAGATTTTTGGTTATGGTGAATGGAAAACTAAAATATTTTTTCCAAGTGTTTTGGGTTTTTTGGGTTTTGAGATAAGGAGAACCTCTCTCACCATTTCTTTATGTTATTGTGGTTGAGTCTTTAAGTAGGTTTTGTTGACATGATTTGTCTTCCAATAGTATTCATGGTATTAAAATCTATAAATTTCTTTCTTCTTTTTTTCTTAATCAGTTTGTTGATGATAATTTCATGCTAGGTAAAGATTTTTTCTAGGAAGCCTCTAACTTTAAGTTTTTTCTAAATGACTATGAATTGGTCTCACGAAAGATGGTCAATTTTCATAAAAAAGTTTTTTTTTTCATTAATGTGGAGCAAGCGGTCTAAATCAAATTAGCTCGCATCATGGGGTGTCAAATTAAGCAATTTACTGATTCCTTTTTATGAATTCCCCTTGTCCAAAAGAAGCTAGATGTTTCTATATGGAATACCCCATTGGAGAGAGTGAACAAAAAAAAAATTCTTGGAAGGGTATCCTTCTCTCGATAAGGAAGATAAGATTCAATTACTTCAAAGTTCCCTTGAAGGGATCCTATTTATGTCATGTCCCTCTTAAATCTTCCTTCCTAAATCATTGGGTCCCTAGAATAAATTAAGAAAAGATTCCTATGAGCAGGAGATGAGGATAAGCTTAATTTTCCCCTAGTATCTTGGGAAAAATTTACTAAACCCAAATTATTTGGGGCCCTAGGATTAAAAAACATCACTCTCATGAATGATTCACTGATAGCTAAAGTTGTTTGGAGAATTGTAAGAGAAGAGGGTCTTTGGGTGGACATCATCAAGGAGAAATACTTGTGGAATATAGGAAGATTTGACTCCTTTTTCAACCAAAATGATTTTCCTAGAGGGTCCTTATTCTATAATTCCTTTTTGGATTCTAAGGACATTTTGATCAAGGGGATGATATAGGAGATAAACAAAGGTAACATAATCAATTTCTAGAATAACATATGGATTAAAGACTATCCTTTGGCTAGCATGGAGTCTTGGAAAATGGTAGCTCAACACTACGATGATAGGGGAAAAGATAGGATAAGGGAATTTTTGATTCAGGAGGAAGCCATCACCTGGGAGGTCATTGTCCACCCTCTGGATTTTTATGGGGAGCTACATACTTTTTGGGAACTCAACAAAAAGTAAAGGAATTTTTACATACCCAATTTTCAAAACAAAGAAGATTTCATTAAATGGAAAGAGGAACAATATGGGAATTATTCAGTTAAATCTTCCTATAGACTAAATTTTAAATATTCCATTCAGAAAGAGTATTGGGGTAGACTCTGGGTGAAGGATCTTACTCATAAAGTAAATATATTCTATTTGTTGGCGGTCTAAAATTTTAGTGTGAGTTATCCTATGTGTCCTCTTCTCATAGTGGAGGGTCATCTCACATGGGTTAGGTTTAGGGTTTCATGTGTGTCATGCACCAGGATTACTCAGCACCCTATATGTACCCCTTTACTATTCATTTATGAGCATGCCAAGACACTCCGCTATCTTTCCTCTATGCAAGCTTTGTTTCTGTTGAGCAAGTTCTTCCATTACTGATCAATTCTTTCTTGCTATTGCTGGAGCTATCACGATTCCGTTGGAGTGCAACTACTTCGTGGTGCCTCGTTTCTGATTCGATTCTCGCAAACTCTTTTCATGGTATCAGAGCTGAGATCAAGTAAACATGCACTCGTTATTTTTTGCTTGCGATTACTCTCTCTTGGTTTCGTTCTTTTACTCTGCATGCAATTTTTTCGATCACTATTTTCTGGAATTATTTTGCTAATCTCTCTAACAATCTTTCTCGGAAAGTTGTGTCAATTTTTGTGCCTATTTTTTGTACTTATGCAGGTATTCCTAGATATTTTAGGGTATTTACAACCACATTTAGCTATCTACAGCTAAATCTAGCTTTTCAGCCAAAATAGAGATTATTTCTTTTTTTTAATATTTTTTTTTAAAATAGAAGTGAAATTTTTTTAGATCTTTGTAGTTTTTTGGCTCTCTATTTTCTGGTATTTTACACAATACAGTTTTTTCTGTGGCTTAGAGTTCATGTGCAAGGTTTTTCCATCTCCCAACCGAGCTTTTGGCTGTGCGTGGACTATTATTTTGCATGGACTGTTGTTCGAGCTTTTCACTATGCATGGACTATTGTTTTGGATTTTTTTTCTTCACACAGTTGCTCCTCCCATTGCTTCCCTTGCTCACACGGCCTCCCTTTCTTGCACATGGTTGCACATGCGTGGTAATTTTTTTTTAAAAAGTCTGTTGGTATTTTTTTTAAAAATACGACCCTTCCAAGCACAGCACAACAAACTCTTTTCATATACAAACAAATACAAAAAAACACCATGCGGGTTTCCAAGCATAGCAACAACAACACAAAAAATAAACACCACGCATTTACAAAACACAAGCTTTACTTTTGGTAATTTTTTAAAAAAGCGGCTCCTTTGGTAATCTTTTAAAAAACAATGATCTTTTTTGGTAAGTTTTTACAAAGATTACTACCATGTTTTTTTAATTAAGTTTCTAAAATGTTTTAAAACCAGTTCTTACCTTTTTTAAAAACAAAAAAACTCAACGACTTTTTTCAATATATTTTTCTAATTTTTAAACACTCAAAAGTTTGTAACTTAAGAATGATTCGCATATTTTAGTCCTTCCTCTTAAAAAAAAACATTTAAAGTTTTCTTTCTAAATATTCTTTTAGATTAAATAATTCTTTTTTTAAACGAAATAGAGGGAAAGTCTTTTTTCATATTTAAATTAATTAGGATTTAATTTTTTATCAGATCTTAATTAGTTTTTTATTATTATTTGAAATTAATTAGATTTAATTTAATTAAGTCTAGTTTATTAATTTCTAAAATTCCTTTATCACGATCAATAAATATTAATTATCGGCCTCTAAATAACCTTTTTTATCGTTTTTAAAAAAACTCCAATAGCTTTCAAAATAGTAAAATTGGGCATTTCCAAACGGTAAAATTTAGGCGTTCTTGTCGATTTTTTCACTAATCATGCACTCAGTGTGCAACATCACTCTGAGCACCTCTTTTCCTTCTGGCTCTTTTCCGACATTCTGAAGATTCTATAAACTCCATGAGTTCATTTAAAACCTTGTATTTCACCCTAATTATTGCTTGCGACTAGTGAGCACATCCGCCACAGTCTGCAGCAAGGGGGTTTCCTTTTACGACATGAGACATTTTTTCTCACCACCAGGGTTGGATTTCACCTCCTTTCTTGTTTTTTGCTTGTGCTTGTTTATGGTTTCCTTTTTTCTGCACTCCACGAAACACTATTGTGGTCTACACTTATTGCACTTATTGCAAGATGAGTTACCAAGGGTTTCAAACCACACACACAGACCCGATTGTAATAAATGCACTAAACTATAAAGTGTCGAAAGTAGGGGGGTTGTTATTGTCCTAGGTGGTTGTGCTTCTTTTCTGCATTTCTTTCTCTCTCTCTCACACACACTATGGATGCACTTTCAATTCCTTTGCTTGCACCGTTCAACTTTTTTGAATGGAGACCGAAAATTATAATGAAACTAAGGGGTAAAGGCTTATTCCACATCACCATGGGAACTGAGACTGAACATGACAATGAACCTGAAAAATCTAAGTGGTTAAACCATAGTGATGAAGCTTTAGGTCTTCTTTGCATGTTCGTTTCTCCTGACTTGCTCTTCCATATTGAGGCATCTGAAACACCTAAATTTGTGTTGAAAATGTTGGATACGATGTTTGGACAACTAGATGACATGAGAGCGCATGAGTTGGAAAATGAACTACTAGGGTTAAATCCTAATGACTTTGAAAACCTACAAGCCTTCTTATCAAAAATTCTCCACATTAGATTGTTGTTAAAAGGATGTCAAGTAGAAAAGAAAGATTCTCAACTGATCTTGTCAATTCTCTCTAAGATAGGTCTCGAATATTCTATCTTCATGTCAACTTTTTACGCTACAAATTTTTTTTTGGGTGATACTTGGACTATGACCTCCTTTGACTATTTTTCATACCAACTCATTCGAGAATAGGACAAACTCATTCAAATGGGGTCTATCAAGTCCAAGTCACATGCCCTTATAACAAGTACTAGCAAGGGAAAGCAGACTGAAAAGAAGAAAGAAAAAAAGGATCAACCTAAGAAATAAACCAAGATCAAACCTAAAAATGACACAAACACTTCGACTTCTGAGCCTAAGGCACAAATAAGAAAGTATTTGTATTCCTATTGCAAGAATTTTGGTCACGACGAGTAACATTGTTTTCGGAAACAAATTGATCACTTATCTCATTTACTTGAGAAGAATAAAATAAATGTTCCTGAATCCATAAAACAAAGTGCTCTGAAGGCCAAGTCTTCTGCTGCAAAAGGTGCTAAAAATTATAAGAAGAAAGGAAAGGCCCTTGTAGCCAAAGTTTCTCCTTCATTGACATGGGTTATAGATTTGGGTGCCTTATGCCACATGGGTTCTTCGTATGTTGAGTTTTCCAACATTGAACCTTGTGGAATGTCCCAAATCACAATGGGTAATGACACGAAAGTGTTGGTTTCTGGTAGTTGATTGATAGAGATGGATGGGGGAACATTTAACAATGTGTTGAGTGTTCCTAATCTCTCTACCAATCTCCTATTGGTTTACCAAATTTATCACATTGGTGAAGGAATGTGAGTGGAATTTGGTCCTAACTCAGTGATTATTCATGAGCTTAACAATGACACTAGAGTGGCTGAGGGAAAGGCTGATCACCGTTCACGGTTATATACCTTTTCCCACTTTACTTCTGATTCTACACCCACTACCTTTCTCACTCATGCAAATGAGGTTAGTAAGCCATGGTATGAGTGTTTCAGACATCTAAATTATCACTACCTTGAACAATTGAGCCAAAATGAAATGGTCAATAGGTTGCCTCGCGTCAAGTTTTCTAAGGGTCTTTGTGAGGGTTGTACCCTTGGAAAGTATCCTGAAAATAAATTTGACAAAGGAAAAGCCTGGAGAGCCACTCGTCCTTTGGATCTTGTTTATAGCGATGTTTCTGGTTAAGTTCCTTCTCCTTCATTTACTAGATCTCTTTATGTGCTAACCTTCATTGATGACTATTCACGATATACTTGGGTATATTTTCTTAAGCTTAAGTCTAAAGTATTTGAACATTTTTAGGAATTTAAGGTTCTTGCTGAGAAATAGGTAGAATGGTCTATCAAGGTTCTTCGAACTGAAAATGGAGGTGAATATGTAAGCAATATGTTCATATATTTTTGTACTTCTGAAGGGATCTCTTTGTAGCATATAGTTGCTTATATCCCTTCACAGAGTGGAGTCGCATAAAGAAAGAACCGTACTCTGAAGGAGATGACCACTCGTATGATTCACTCAAAGTCTCTTCCTCCATAGTATTGAGCCGAAGCAGTGAATTGTGAAAATTACATTCAGAACCATGTTCCACACAAGGCAGTAAGAGGGATGACACCCTTTGAAGCCTAGTTTGGATGCAAGCCTGATGTTGAGCACTTTCAAGTCTTTGGATCCAAGGCTATGGCTCAGATCCCCAAGAATAAATGCAAGGCCTTGGAACCACAATCCAAACCTTTTATCTTTGTAGGGTATCCTGATGGCGTGAAGGAATATCAGTTAATGAATCCTACTTCTAATGAGCTATATATTGAGAGAAGTGTTAAGTTTGATGAGTCTTCTTTGAATTCTACTTCTCCACCTATTGAGGTTCTTCAGCTCACTAATTCAGATTATGACTCATCAGATGATGATATTGTTGAGCGTGCTCCTCTTCCTGATCCTCCTGACCATCAAACCTTTGAGTCTTCTGATTCTGATAGTAGTGATGACAAGGAATATGAGCTTGATCCTCCTGGTCCCCTTTGGGCCAGGAAAACTTTGCAAAGTGCTTGAGATTTAGTTAGAGATACTTTGGATATGAAACGTACTCACTCAGATTTTGTTGGACCGCACTCTTTCTTCGCCTCTGATTCTGATCCACAATATTTTTTGGAGGATTCTAGTATTCCTGAGTGGGATTATACTATGGATGAGGAGTATTCCTCTCTCATGAAGAATGATACTTGGGATCTCACCACTCTTCCGAAAGGAAGAAAAATCATTCGGTGTAAGTGGGTGTTCCGAACAAAGTATGGAGTAGATGGATATGTGAAAAAGTTTAAAGTGCAATTAGTAGCTAAGGGTTTCTCCCAGATAGCTAGGGTCGATTATATTGAAACCTTTGCTCCGATTGCAAAGATGACTTCTATTCGACTGACCCTAGCCATTGCCACAATGAACAGATGGAAAGTCCATCAAATGGACGTTAAGAGTACCTTCCTTCATGGTGATCTAGAGGAAGAGATATATATGGAACAACCTCTGGGTTATTTCTAAGACTCCTCCCTCATTTGTAAGTTAAATAAGTCTCTTTATGTCATTAAACAAGCCCCTCGGGCTTGGTATGCCAAGATGGACTCCTTCTTACTTACATCAGGGTTTACTAGGTGTCACTCTGATCCAAATATTTATATTCTACGACAAGATGACTCCATACTCATTCTTGTTCTATATGTTGATGACTTGTTGATCACAGGAAAATCTTCCTCTATTATTGATTATGTGAAGACCAACGAGTTTTCCATGACTGACTTAGGTCTGCTTCATTACTTCTTTGGGATCCAAATTTCAGAATCTGACTCAGGAATATTGATTTCGCAACCTAAGTATGCTCTTGATTTGATAGCTCGTGTTCATATGTCCGATTGCAAGTCTTCTCCTACTCCTTTTTTTTCAAGGGTTAAGTTGGTTTCAGATTTCTCTACTCCCTTGGTTGATGGTACCCTTTATCGACAGTTGGTGGGGAGCTTGATTTACTTGACTCACACTCGACTGGATTTATCATATGTTGTTGGGATCACGTCTAGATTCATGCAGAAGCCATATGAGCTGCATTGGAAAGTAGCTAAATAGATCCTTCATTATGTTCATGGCACTTATGCTGATGGCATTCATTATCATGGAGGGGTTGATATTGACTTGATTGGATTCATAGATTCTGATTAGGCCGGTGACTTAGATCATCAGAAATCTACTTCTGGCTACAATTTCTCTCTTGGTTTGGGTCCTATTAGTTGGTCTATCAAGAAGTAGAATGTAATTGTGATATCATCTATAGAGGTAGAATACAGAGGATTAGTTAACATTGCCACATAAGCTATTTGGCTACAGGGTATTCTGACAGAGTTTGGCATCCACTTTCGGCAGCCTACCATTATCTACTGTGATAACATGAGCATAATCTCTATTTGTAGAAATCTAGTTCAACATCAGCAAATGAAGCACATTAAGATCCATATGCACTTCATATAGGAGCTTATTCATGATGGTATCATTGACATTCAGTACATTTAGACAACTGATCAGATTGTAGATTTATTCACCAAGCCCTTCACTGAGATGAAGTTTCTTCACTTACGGTCTCTTCTTGGGGTGAGGTCTTATGTAGCTACTCATCTTCTTTGGGTTATGTAGTCCTTCTTTTATTCTTCTTCTTCTAGGAAGATTGTGTTTATATATGGGCACCTTATCAGGCCTTTAGTTGCCAGGCCCCATTGACACATCTTTCTTAGTTGTTTAGGAGTGTCTTCCTCTTCTGTCTGACTCATCATATCTGCTACCCTAGCTTCGATGAAGGGGGGTGTTAGTGTGAGTTATCCTATGTGTCCTCTTCTCATATTGGAGGGTCATCTCACATGGGTTAGGTTACGGGTTAGGTTTAGGGTTTCATGTGTGTCATGCACTAGGGTTACTCATCACCCTATATGTACCCCTTTACTATTTATTTATGAGCATGCCAAGACACTCCGATATCTTTCCTCTATGGAAGCTTTGTTTCTGTTGAGCAATTTCTTCCATTACTGATCAATTCTTTCTTGCTATCGCTGGAGCTATCGTGATTCCATTGGAGTGCAACTACTTTGTGGTGCCTCATTTCCGAATTCGATTCTCACAAAATATTTTCACAAAATAGCATCATTACAGTGCAAAATCTAAGGAAATGTGGTATGAAGCTTCTCGATAGATGTTCACTTTGTAGGAAAGAGGAGGAAAATGTCAATCATCTTCTCCTTCATTACCCCTTTTCTCAAAAGGTTTTTGTGACTATCCAGGAACTGTTCAAATTTCAATGGATTATGCCCTATACTATTGAGTATTTTTACATATAATGGGAGAGTCCTTTCAATTTCCCCATTTTTGTGATGGCATGGAAAATATCCCTCCCAAATATCTTTTGGGGTTTATCTAAAAGCTAGGAATGACTGTATTTTTCATGACCAAAAACCTCATCGCAAGAGATTCCGAAGTAGAGTCGTAATAACCATCAAATAAAATGTGAAATTTTTTAAAGGTAAGGAAAAGAAACATTTCCCGAGATTGGAGGAATAAATTCTTATTAGTTTCGACCTCAGTCCAGTGGAGATCTAAATACCAAGAATTCACACTAGATGGAGCAGGCCGAAGAATAATGTGGTGAAGCTAAATTTCGTTGGGACATCAAAAGGAAATCCAGGTCGTGCTAGGGTAGGAGGGATCATTATAATTAGTGATTGGGTTCTACATTTTTCCTATGCTGGTTTGTTAAGGAGACAAACTAACAATATCAAGGAGGCTAGATCTCTTCTGTGGGGTGTCAATTTGGAAAATGATAGATGCATCAAAAAATCCAAATTGAGGGGGATGCCCTCATTATTGTTAATGCTCTTAACAATAAAATACTATTAATTGGACCTTAAGAAATGTTCCTAGTGATGTCATGGAAATTAAAAAAGTTTTTAAAAAGGTTTCAATTAATCATACCCTGCGTCAAGGTAATACGTGTGAGAATAAGTTGGAAAATTTTGGCGTACAAACCCATTATTAAAAAATCTGAAATAAAGATGTTGATTTTCCCTTAGCAATTAATGAAGCAATAGGTAGAGATATATTTTACTAAAATTGATGATTCTTGCATCGGTGAGCATTTGTATCACTTAAACTCATACATCTTACTTAAGGGGAGCAATTTCAATTGTCTCAATGTTTTGAAAGGGGTTCTAAACCTTAAAAGTGAGAACAAGTAGGATAGGTTCTGTATTACGAATATGGGTAGATATAGAATCAAGGTTGAGCTGACGAGTCAAAGCATCAAGGATTTCAATCAGCCTTTGTGGAAAAATCTAAATATTGGAGGTTTTTTGCAATTTTATCTCCAAATTTCATTGTTACGATCATTCATTTTTGAAGGATTTTGGTATGGCTTGAAAAGAGGGAAAGTTTACGGTGATAGGTATGGAAATTTAAGTCATTGAGAGATACATTTCCCAAGCTACAGATATGTAAATGGAAGTTGTGTGCAATGGAAAGTGGAAAAAGCTATGGAATGAGGCTAAAGAACCTCAAATATTCACTAACTCATCCATGTACCATGAGATTAGAGCTAAACAAGAGAAAACTAACATTCAAGCATTATAAATTTGACAAAAACATCAAAAACTAACATGTATACTACTCTCTACTCTATTAAATCTTAATGAAAGTGAACCTAGTTAGATTTTAGGTAATCAAATTGTGTGTTGTTTACTCAAAAATAGTGAAGAAATCTCTCTAAGTTGGCTAGATGGCCAAGCTTTAGATCTTCCCTTACTAACTATATTTGGAATGGATGGATGCAAGATGGAGGAGCTTTAACAATGGAGGATTGCCAAAATCGAATGCCTATTAGCTTGGATAATGTAAATGAGGTCTAATGCCAATATCTCCAACTGTGAGAGAGATTTTGTTATGTAAACAAGGTGTGTTTGTGTGTAAAGTTGTAGTTTGAATGGGTAGGCTTAGCCTTGTATTTATAGTTTTCCACTTGGGAGAATTTAGAATTTGGGTGCATGTGGGACTAAAGCTCAAAAAAAAATTAGATTAGATTAGGATAAACATGCTTTAGGCTTAGATAAGCTTGGATTAGGCTAGTTAAAATTGATTAGCAAGTGATTAGAGACTCATTAAGAGTTGGGAGGGGTTTGGATAACCAATTGTGACTGATAGATATCCTACACAGCCAATAGAAGTGGTCTATAGAGAACTAGGGAGGTTCTGAATGGTCGAAAGGAGGAATGTTTAGCTAATAAGAGAGATATTAGTCAAATAAGCTGACTATAGGAGGAATACGATTGAGAAGGAGTCGTAAATGGGCATCCAAGAGTGGAGCGAAGACGGGTTGCTTAACAAAGTGTTGTTAATTGACTAGATTGAATGAAATGCTATATATAAGCATATTTTAGGTGTCTACATTTACCTCTCTTTGGGGTAACATAAGCGACGTCACTTCAAAGAAAGTAGAAAAGCATAAACAAGTAGAAAACTTTGAAGGGATAGAATAAAAATGAGTAGAATGGAGGATTCCCCCTCGATTGTCGATGGGGTGATAGAAGAACTCGATTGACAATAAAAAATATGACAAGAAGAGAACAGAAGAAAGAATAGTGTGAAGAAGAAAGTGGATATAGAAGAAAAAAAGGAATATGAGGAAGGGGGAATGAGCTAACATCCATCCAAAGCCTTTTAAATAACTTTATTTTTCATCATATTGGTAGAGATCTTCATCATCAGGGGTTATTAAAAAATAATGAACAAAAGTGTAGTATGACCTAAAAATCCATATACGAACAAATGTCCATTGCTAAAACACCAACTCCATGCAACATACAAAATGCAATGCAATACGAGAAAGTAAAATTCACCTAATTGTATGCAACATACATAATGTAATGTAATACAAGAAAGTAAAAGATGCCTAACCTAACAGAGAAACATAATGTACTGTTTTTTTTATCAAGCTTCAGTTCTAACCTATTCAAATTAAAGACAAGGGTTAATGACAGTGCCCAAGGCAAGGATACATGCAAAGGGAATAATGGAGGACACTTGGGTCTGATGAAATAGCAATGTGCACTATGAAACAGTACCTGACAACTCGTTGTGCCCTAGAGTACAGACATACTGAGAATCTTAGATTTTGTTTATGGAGGTAGATCAAGATGATCCACGAGACGTTTATGATGATAATAAGAAAGAACTATGTATATGAAGTTTTTTGAAACATATTTGAATGTTTTTGTTGATTTTGAAAGTTTTCTGAAACTATGTATATGAAGACAAGGAAGTGTGGATGCCCCCAGCAATAGATGGGATGTACAAGGGCATAAGGCCACGTGCGTGCGAGAAAGGTGAAGATGCAAAAATTCTCCAGCAATTAGGTGGGAGTATTTAAAGGAAAACTCTTCACATGTAGAAGTGGGACCCAAGGCCATTATGGATAGGTTCAACATGATGGTGAACATAAACCAATGAAGTGCTAAGAAGAAGCAAGTATGCCCCTAGCGTAAGTTGGCCTAAAAGCACATGATAGAAAAGAAGGAGAATATATTTTTTTGGTTGGAAACAAAGGTTCCCAAAAAAATGGCAAAAAATTAATCTTATACACATGGATGTTTTGAACAAAGTAGAAGAACGATGTGAATGATATGAATGTAGCTTAGAAGCCTCATGATGAAGAAGTGATTAGCCAAAGGAACAAATCGTGAGACGAGATATGGACTAGAGTAAGAGTCTTAACAAGGTCCAAAAATGACACTTGGTAACATACTAATCCTGTTTACTCATAGAGATCCAGTGTGTGCACATGGAATTTATTACCTCTTGAAGGGAATATTTAATAGATAATAAGTGAATACACCCTAGCCAATGTGTAGGAATGAATTATTTTGATAGGTGATTTTGTGAATGGATGGTGAAAGGATAGCCGTACATTTCTCCACTACTAGCCAAACATCCATAGCCCTGACAGAGATGTATTTGATTCTAATCGCAACATTTCTCTACTTCCAGTCAGACATCCATAGCCCTGGTAGATTTTGTTAGAAATACTCCAAGAGAGAGTAATATATCAATTTGTTTTTGCTTTGTAGCTTTTAGCTTTTGATTTGATTGATTTTGTTTCTTTTGATTTCTGAAAACTTATTTACGCTCTCTTGTTTGACAAGGGGTTAAGAACCACATATGACTTGATGGAAGGAGGTGGAAGTGATTGTGATGACAACATTGTCTAGTGTCCACAAATATGTCCAAAAGTTCTTCACAACAAGTTTATTAGATTCGGATTGTGATAGGATCTCTAAGAGGTCATTCGTTCTTTAATTTACCAAGGTGATAAAAGACCAGGGTCAAACGGATACCATAGAGATAAATGTCACAAAATGTGTCGGAATAATCTAACTAAAACATCACTGAAGGGATGAAAATGGTAGGGAGACTTGTAGAACAAGAGTAAGGACGGGAAGAAAGAAACATCCATGTGTACACAACACTTGTTTGCAATGTTTGATCTTTGTACCTTTGATTTTTGTTCTCTTTTCTCAATGTTTTTTATATTTTTGAATTGTTTTTGATTTTTATGATTTTTTAGAATTTTTGAAAGGTGGGGCCAACAAAGTCACTCCATGTGATAGGATCCAACAATGATGTTTGCAATTTCCTTGATAAGGGAGACTAGGCGCGTTTTTTATTGAGAGTGATATTATCTCGGTCTCGATGATTTAGGTGAGTTCACACTCAATAAATGACTGTGATTTGTTCTAAAACATGGATTTCATATGTGGGAGATTTAATTCCACATCTAGAGGTTTACGCACTTTACACCATACTTGATGGTTACATTGGTGTGCGTTTAGGAAATCACACTTGATTTAGAATTTTGAGATTGTTTCATTTATTAGGAGCTATAGATATCTTTACATTTTTGATCTGAGCTTGATTAAGAAATAGTTTGGGTTTGTTATAAGCTAACGCGTGACTTGTCTGATCCCGAGAAGGAGAAGAAAGTGAAAATGGACATTTATAACTAATGTAAGAAATGACCATGAGCTTTCCACCATCTTTAGTAGAAGAATAATGTGATGAATGAAAAGGATATGGTCCAAGAATTGAAGAAGATGGGCTACTGGGAGGTGATCCATGGATAGAAGATAAAGGGCTACTAGGATGTGGCCCAAGAATAGAAGAAGAAGGGATATTAGGACATGGGCCATGGATAAAAGATAAATGGCTACTAGGATGTCTCCCAAGAATAGAAGATGATGGACTACCCAGGGGTGATCCATACATAGAAGACAAGGGGCTAGTTAGATGTGCCCCATAGATAAAAGATGAAGGGATAATAGGATGTGGCCCAAGAATAGAAGATGATGGACTACCCAGGGGTGATCCATACATAAAAGACAAGGGGCTAGTTGGATGTGCCCCAAGAATAGAATATAGTGGACTACTAAAAAATTTCCCACAAATACCATAGGGAGGGATACTAGAAGGTAACCCACACCTAGATGAAGATGAAGGGATACTTGGCATTGACCCCATAAGAGATTGTGATTGAGGAATTATGATAGATACAGAGTTATTGGGTGATGAGAAGATAGGCCATGGATCATTGAAGGACTAAGGAGTTTCATCACATAATGAAGAATGTGAATATGGAAGAATAAGAGGAGGATCAAGTTGCATGATCTGAGGCTCTTCCTCCATTTCTTGATAAAAGGAATCAACCTTTTCCTCACAATACACAGACGCATCAAAGTCTAAAGAGAATCCTTTCTCGTAATCTGCTAAAGTAATATCTTCATATGCCCCTATAAATGCCCTGATTGTTTCTTCATTATGAAAGAGACCAATCAGTATGAGTTGTTGATCAATCACCAGGGGTGGATTGGAAGAAAGAGATCCAATTGGTGTGGAATACTTAGAAGATGTTTGATGATGATTGATACAAGAAGAAGATGTGTAGCTAGATGTCTCATGAGTAGAAGAAGGTGGTGTGGACCTACCTATACGATGGTATATCATTTGTAAACTAGTATGATTAAGTCCAAAGTCTGTAGATTGTGATGCATGGGCCAATTCAGACGTTTGAATCAAAGGACTTTGAGTCACACAAATCTTCAAAGAAGAATGAATTAGTGGGGGTGATTGATGAAGAAGGTCTGGCGAAGAAGGGGAGGACCATGATTCAAGAATCTCATTGGAAGAATGATAACAAGGGTCTTGCAAAGAAAGAGAGTACCGTGATTCAAGAATTATATTAGATGTTTGATTGGAGGGATTTGGAGTCGCATGTATCTTCAAAGGAATAATACGTCGATGAGGCGACTGATAAAAGGGGTCTTGCAAAGAAAGGGATGACCACAACATACGATTCATATTAAATTTATGATGAAGAGGTTCCTGTGAAGATAGGGAGGACCATGACATATGATTCACATTAGATGAATCCGAATAGTAGTTTGGATATGAATCATCAGAAGAGTCAAAATAAATGTTTGGATTGGAATCCTCAAAAGAAGAGGAAATGTTTGGATTAGAAATAAAAGAATATTTGGGGGAACTCGAATAATAATTTGGATCAAAAGTGTCCAAATCATACTACCGACTATGAGTTGAAGGTGGGGAATGAGTTACCCGTGTGGGCTCTCTAGCACGAAGAACCAAACGAGGTTTAGTTGTAATGGGAATATTTTGATTTGAATTGCTAAACCTAGGTTCTATATTTTTGTAAGTATAGGGAACTTCGTAATAGTCAGTCATTTTTGGAACTTTTTAAAGCACAAATTTCTAGATGTAGACAATGTGATGGATCTCCTTCAAAGGGAAGGAAGTGACATGTCGATTAGGGAAGCATAATGACAACCAGTTAGACATTTCATAAATATTGATATGCGTGCATAATTTTCTGAAGGTCTAAGGAAAATAGACATCGTGATGACGCAATATTGATGAAATCAAAAGGGATTTTCATAGAAATAAATTTCTATAGATGAATGATCACAAGGAACAATCATGCAAGTGTAAAACACAAAGCCAATCAACAAGGAAATACACCCTATGCAAATGCGTGTGCAAAGTGATAGTTCATTGCAAAAATGATCAACACAATGTCAATATTTACATCAATCTCGAAACGAACAAGGCATAAATATTAAAAAAGGGTGCATCAAATATATAAGGAAACATCCACACACTTTATATTTTTAACAACTCATCCACAAACATGGATGAGTGTAAATAGACAAAAACGTGGTGAACACTATCTATGACAACACTCTCGAAAGATGCCTTCTGTTGCCCAAAATGGGAAACAAGAATGCAAAGGTGTAGATTAAAAGATGGAAATGAACTAAGCATTACTTGGGAAGAACTTCACCTCGTTTGAAGGCAAGAAAGAAGCTAAGCTAAGTAAAACATCGTTCAATTTCCGTGATGAAAGGCACTTAGATCCAACTTAAGTGGATTCTTTGCCTTGTTCGAAAAGTAAGGTTCTAAATCCAATAAAGTTATCACTTTGTGATGGCCAAGACGTGACAAAGGACTAGTAAAGTGGGCCTCAAGACAAAATGGCCTCCTTAATAATATCTCTCAACTAGGTGTTACAAAGTCATCTAAGAGCGGGCATAATTTACCCAAAAAGTCACACTGACTGATTTGGGAGTATCTCAGCTTTCCCTCCTTCAATTACAATGGGCACTAATTGCATCCATCATGTTTTGTTGCCAGGGTCACGATACCGATAACTTTGTAACACTAACTGACAAGGAGAACTAGTCAAGTGGGTAAGCAAGGCACTTCCTGTTTCATCCACAAAGTTACACAGCGGTGGACTACTTTAGGGTTCCTGGTACCACCCCCATTGTTGTAGCTTAAGGTGTTATGCCAAAGGGGTTATGTTCCACTTGAGCAGATAGGGATGTACCCTTTTCTGAAGCCTGCAATATGGTGTTTTGAATATGGTGTTCTTTTTATGTTGTTTAATTTTGATGTGGTTTGCTTAAACACCTTTTGGCAACCTGTACGAAAAAAGTATTAGTAGTTTGAATTTGTTTTGATTCCACCATTCTTTGACAAGTTTTTTTGGTTCTGCATAATGGATTAGTAATTTTCCATAAAAAAGACTAAAGGGGATAAAACATTGTTTCTGATTCTCAAGATCATCCTAAGACGTAAGAGACAAGCATATGCACTATAGAATCTAAATATGAAATTAAAAATGGAAAAAACTTAGTTCAAATGAAATATTTGTTCTTTGTAACAAACTTTGACATTCATTCTTTTAAGAAAAAGAAGTTTTCAAAACAAAAAAGAGACATAGAATTCGTTTCTGATTCCCAAGATCACCTAAAAGGTGCGAGGGAAGAGCATACATGACTCTAATCTCATGATTAAACATGAAATGTTTATTAACCTTTTAAACAAGTCAAATAACCATTAAACATGTAAAAACACCCTACAAAATAGAAGTTAGATTCAAAATAAAACTTGCAAAGTGTAAGAACCTCAAAGACCAAATTTTCCAAAGCATTTAGACATGTTAGAAATGAGTAGTTTAATAAAAATGAAAAGCTTAAATTTTTGGTAATTTAAAACCCCAAATTTATGTTTCCATTGTGTATTTCACTTCAATACCTTTCCAACACAACAAAAATGGAGTCGTTTCGAGTCCAGGAGCAAAATTTATGGCCTTAAGAAGATTGCTAATGATGCATGCACCACTGTTAGTGTACCTGCACCACTGTTAGTATACCTGCGCCATTGATTAGTGTACATGTGCCATGGCTAGTGTACCTACACCAATATTAGTTTACTTGACTATTAGTATACCTGTGTACCTCTATCAAAAAATGATATTCAGAGTTGTAGCTGAGCGCACAGAATGGTATGTGCATTTCCTTTCCTGTAGGTGGCCAAATCAACACGTATTTTTTCAAAAAGAATCTCAAAAATATCAAAATTTTATTGATTTAGTTCAATTTTTGCAACAATTCATCTCATTTGATCCTGCAAAGAGCATAAAAACAAGACAATCCTAGCTAAACTAGCTAAGAAACTTGATATTTATCCATTAATACAAGAAAGGTTAGTGAAATTAAAAACTTGAAACTAATCTAAAAAACTTTGAAAAACTAATCTTGAAAGCTTGAAACTAATCTAGAAACATTGAAACTAAAAAAACTAGAAACTAAAATAAAAGTTTCAAAATGACTCCATTAATGGAGGATGGAGAAAGTGTCCCACCGGGCATGCCAAATGTGTGCAATGGAAAGTGATAAAAGCTATGGAATAAGGATAAATAACCTCAAAGATTCGCTAACTCATCCATGCACCATGAGATTAGAGCTAAATAAGAGAAAACTAGCATGCAAGCATTATAACTTTGACAAAAACATCAAAAACGAACATGTATAGTAATCTCTACTCTATGAAAGCTTAATGAAACTAAACGTAGCTAGATTCTAAGAAATCAAATTGTGTGTTGTTTACTTAAAAATAGTAAAGAGATCTCTCTAAGTGGGCTACATGGCCAAGCTTTAGATCTTCCCTTACTAACTATATTTGGAATGGATGGATGCAAGATGGAGGATCTTCAACAATGGAGGATAGCCTAGATCAAATGCCTATTAGCATGGCTAATGCAAATGAGGTCTAATGCCAATATCTCCAAATGTGAGAGATATTTTGTTATGTAAACAAGGTGTGTTTGCATGTAAAGTTATAGTTTGAATGGGTAGGCTTAGCCTTGTATTTATAGTTTTCCACTTGGGAGAATTTGGAATTTAGGTGCATGTGGGACTAAAGCTCAAAAAGTACTTTTAGATTAGACTAGGATAAACATGCTTTAGGCTTATTAAATATTTGTTTAGGCTAGTTAAACTTTATTACTAAGTGATTAGAGACTCATTGAGAGTTGGGAGGGGTTTGGATAACAAATTGTGACTGATAGATACCTACAAAGGGAATATAAGTGGTCTAGATAGAACTAGGGAGGTTCTGAATGGTCGAAAGGAGGAATGTTTAGCTAATAAGAGAGATATTATCCAAATAAGCTGATTATAGGAGGAATACGACCGAGAAGGTGTCGTAAATGGGCATCTGAGAGTGTAGCGAAGATAGGTTGATTAATGAAGTGTCGTTAATTGACTGGATTGGATGAAATTATACGTGTAAGCATATTTTAGGTGTCTACAGAAGTGCTCAAGATTTTTAAAGATAGAACCTACAGGGAGCACAAAATTGAGATGTTTTTTGTGGGTAAGGAAAGGTTCTCATTTTTAATTGATGGCATATCTAGATCTTGTATTCTATGCATCTTTAAAGAGGTGTTCCTTCAAATAATAAAGTGCATTACTTTGGAGGGAAAATACCATAAAATTTACACTCATCAGTTGTCTTTCATTAACATGTTTAGACAGAAAATCAGGGTGAGAATTCCATTTTTCCTTTCCATGTCACTGACTTCTTCTTTGAAGGTGTTCTAGAAGGACATGTTGGAGATGCCTGTGCATGAAGGGTTCATCCTTGTGATGTATGAGAATGGGAAAACCATCCCTGCCATTTCCCTGAAATATAAGGAAGAGAATGAGGACATAACCTTGGTGGAATGACTCATGAAGATGAGGGTTAGTAAAATGTCTTGGTATAGGAATGTTGTGGAGGAAAATGTTCTGGAAAAAGGTGTGGAAGGAAGAGGCGAAACGAGAACTTATAAGATCAAGGGTATTGATAGTGGTGACAAGCATCTTGAGGTGTTGATCAACAAGGTTTAGTATTTGGGAAGGGTCATTTAGGCGATGGAGGAGAAAAATGTTAACTATCGGGAAACCATGATGGAATCCATTCAAGATTCCAAGAAAATCTGTTCAGCCCAAGTGAATTCCAAACAAAAATGTTATTGTGATTGAGACACAAGTCAAATATTTGAGTGAGATAATGGATGTGATGGATGAGGGCACAAAAAAGAGGAAGTTCAATTTGTGTATGAACAGCTCTGATGAAGAGTAGGAAGAAGATATGACTAAGATGAGAAAAGAGGAGGGACTCAAAAAAGATAGTTCTTCAGACAACAGATAAGTTTCCCCTAAAATTTAATTGATCTTCTAGTCCTGGAATGTTGGTGGGATTTTTGTGAACTATCTCAGCCTAATTTTTTCTAGCGGTTTCATTTTATACCTATGGTTTTTTGGTCATGGTCCTAGATTTTCATTGTACGAGTTAAGCTTGTTTAACTCCTATTGGACCTTTTTGTCTCTTTTTTGCTAGGTGTTTTATGTTGCTTTCTATTGTTCCCTCCTTTGTAAGGCCCCTAGGAGCCGATCCCTATTTTTACCTTATGTAATAAAAAAAATTATAGTAAAATAATTATGTCAAAAAAACATGTATATAATATGATATTGATCACAACATATGATTTAAATTACATTCGTGTGAGCCATCATTGTGCATGACTTTTATAGACTCAAATTAAATATATATTATTCTTTAAATAAAATGCTCCCGAAAAACTATTGTTAAATCTACATTTCCTCAATTTTTTTGGAAAATGGATTATTATTGAATATATTTAGAGTGAATATCATGTGTTGCTGGAATAATAATTTGTTTATCTTATCACTCAAGATTCATCAACAAATGAAACGTGAGGTCTTGATTGGTATTAATGAAATAAATCAAATTATATATACACTTCATTACATTATCTTCCTTTTGAAATGTTAAATTTTATATTACTTTTCCTTCGTTTGATATTTTTCTTTTCTTTTTCCAATTTCACTAATTTATTCAACATATAATTTACAAATAAAATACACAAACTCAAAGTATGGCAATTTTCTTATTTGAAATTTAGTGATTTTTATGGTGCATTAACAAATAAGTTAAATTTTTATTAGATAGGGTAATAAAAAATGGACTATGGCTCTCAGAATCCTTACAAGTTTAGATACAACATGAGAGACACAAAGGATAAAAAGATATAGCAGTGAGGAATTAAAGCAATGAACTCTAGTAGCAGTGAGAAGAGAAGAAGCCTGAGAAAACAACATGTTATAACTAAGGGCGAGATAAGGAGACTTGGCTCAACCCAAAGATAGAACACAGACTAAGGCTCACCACTAGAAGTCATCCGAGAGCATATTTGTGACACATGTTTCTTGTGATGGACATTCAACCACCCATCCCCGTCATGCCCATGTGAAGAAGGTCTTAACATAGTAGCATTAACAAGACTAAGGATCACTTTGATATTTCCATTTAATTCTCCCATGCTTCCACCAAATGGGGGGATCATTCCTCCCATGTTAGAATTTGAGGATTCTAATAAATACAAATTTAATCAATGTACATATTACATAGTGTTATAATACCTATTTAAATAAAGATTACACCATAACACAAGTAAATAAAGAAATACTTACAGGAAATAAATAATACATGTGACACAATATTTATAGTGGAAAACCCCAATAGGGTAAAAACCACTTTGAAAATAACCTTTTACTTTAGAGAAATTATTTTACATCTAGTAAGATCACCTCTTCCTTTGAAACCCTATTTACCAAGGGTAAAACCAAATCATTTGATTTGCACAGTTTTGATATATTTCTAAATATATCAAATGAGGACCTAGAGTCCTTTTTATATAAGGTGATCAGGTATGTCTCCCGAACCACCTTTTCAACCTAAAATGGTTGACATATACATCTAGGTTTATAATATTTAATATTATAAATATAATCATTTCATGTTATTAAATATTTAACCTAAAGTATATACCTAGGTTAGCATATTTAATAATAGAAATAGAAATATTTCATATTATTAAATATTAACCAATATATTAGTGATGGACCCATATACATTAAGGATTGGCTAGACCACTTAATCATTATGTTCCAACACTCCCCCTTAATGTTAAGTGGGGTAACATAACATATGCCAATAGATTACCTTCCCGTGGTACACTACAGGAATTACAATCCTTAAACCATAAAGGTTTAAGGCTAGCATATCGGTTGAAGGAATTATAACACCTTCATTATAATCAATTTACCTTTTAGTACAAAATAATTTGGAATCCCAACGATCATCCCATGAGCAGTGGATAAGTATGAATTGTGAGTTTTACATGTTCTCATAGGTTCTCATAAAAGGTTATTGAACCCAAGCATATAGGAGTATTTTATAACCAAGGACCTCCTTAACAATATGTTTGAACTTGATGTTTACCAGTAAACTCAATAACACTAAAGAGTTTATTGAAGACCATCTTTAACATCTTTCTACACTTATTTCTAAAAAAGAAGCTGACAAAGTATACATGCCTGAAGGTATTTTTATAAAACTAAGTTCCATTAGGAGGTGACATTGTCATGCACACTCCCCCTCAATGGAACCTCCAAAAATCCAATTTTTTCATGAAAGTGACAAAACTTTGCAGCACTGAGGGACTTTGTGAAGATTTCAGTAACCTGCTCTTCAGTCAACATGAACTTGAGATTTATCTCATCCCTTTTCACCTTCTCACGATTGAAGTGTATATGTATCTCAATGTTTTTTGTCCTCTAATATTGAACTAGATTCTTAATCAAGAGTAATATAACTCTGACCACCACATAGAAGAGAAATACTTTTTTTAGATTCCATGTGTATCTCTACCAACAGTCATTGCAGCCACATGGCTTCTTTACTTCTTCCATTGTACTTTTCTTCCTCTGTAGAATAAATGGAGACTATTGATTGTATTTATTATTCCAAATAATGGTTCCTGCACTAAAAAAATTGAACACATCTAGTATATTTTATAACACAACATCAGTATGGTTAGAATCAAAAAATCTATATAAGATAGCATTTTCATTCTTATTATAATGAAACTCATAATTGATTGTTTGTTTCAAATATCTAAAAATAATTTTTGTAAAATTCTAATGATCTATAAAAAAGGTTCCTACATAAACCTTGAAGTAATTCCTACTGTATAGGAAATATCTAATCTAGTTATAGTTAAATAAATCAAACTATCAACTAACAACGTATATAAAATAGAATCAACTTTTTTCATATGTAGATTTAGGATCAATATTTATTCCAACTTCCATTGAAATAGAAAATGGTTTACAATCAATCATAAGAAACTTTTTCAATATAATGGTTGCATATTGTGTTTTGGAAAATAACAATAGAATGAAATATAGTAATACAAATGACATGATGTGAGAGACCTAACTCATTCATTTCAAAGTACTTCTTCAATTTCTCTTTAATCCTATGAATTAAATCATAATTGTCATCAGACATAAGCAAATCATCAACTTATATATAATGATAATATGTAAGCCTTATTGCTAAATGAATATATCATTGTTAGAAGAACAATCAACAAAACCTAACAGTTTAAAGAAGGAAACAATTTTCACATACCAAGCTCTAAGAGATTGTTTTAAACCATACAAGCATTTCTCAACTTACAAACATAGTTTTCTTTACCAGTTTCTTCAAATCCTTTAGGTTGAAACATGTAAAGTTCTTATTTTAAATTAAAATTCAAAAAAACATTTTCATTATCCATTTGGTGGATTTCCCACCCAAATTGAGTAGCGATTGCAAATAAGGCCCTAAAAATACTCATTTTAGCTACAGGAAATGTCTCAACATAATCAATACTAGGTTTCTGAGTGAAACCTCTAGCAACAAGTCTAGCTTATGTGTTTTAATACTATCATCAACATTATATTTTACTTTGTATATCCACCTAGACCCTATAATACTTTGTGGCTCAGGTTCATACAAGGTAATTAATGCATGGTACACATGATGGCTTCCTATCAATTTCCTAAGGTTAATAGGATTTGAAGTTTCTAACATAGATTGAGCCTAGTTTAATTTCTTATCTAGGAAGATAAGAGTTTCAGAAACATCTATAACATCAAAACATCATCTTGATTATTTACTAAATCAAAATCAAAACCATCATTTAGAAGCATTTAATGAAGTAACTTGAAGAGAAGAAGACAAAACATGTAAACCTTTCACTAGACTATATCTAGACATTTCATTTAAGCTTCGATAATTAACATGTCCTAACATTTTATTCCATCGTTTTGAATTATTCAAACTTTGAGATATAAAACAAGATGCAGAAGAGAAATCGTCAAAAATATACAGATCATTTCTTTGAGTTCCTTCAGCTATTATACTCTCATTACTATCCTTGATATACCAAGTATCCTTCATGCATGGATTCTAGTTGTGTCCATAACTCTTTCGGATGTTCGATATTACTACTGTGTATAAGGTACTCATCATTCACATTGCATATAATCATAGAAAGAGCCATTTTAAAGAATGTATTCATGTTATCTACAATTGCTTGATGACCAGTGGGAGTGACCTCAGATCTAGAAACAATCGTCTAGAGTTTCCTCGCTATAAGTATTGTTTTGACCCAAATGTTGTATTCAGTTTCATTCAGGATCAGGGTTTTGTCAATACAGAAATAGCTGGATGCCATTGTTTTCCTATACTTGTAAAACACACCTCATTATAATATACAATGTACCACAAAGTTAGATACATATTTATCGATAATAAAAAAATAAAACTTTTAATAGAATCAAATCTAAATTTTATTAATCTAAAGAAACTATTTGATCATAACTAATTCTATCATTACAATGCATACTAATTACCCTCTCATGATTAAAAATAATAACCCGCAATATAAAGGGGTGTGTATTATACCCCAAATTTATATAAAAAATATTTCCGACCATATAGAAGTGAAGAAGAGACCCCTAATAATTCATAACAACTTCAAATTTCTGAAAAATATTAATTTAGAAAAAGATCCAACCAACTTAAATTTGAAGTCTAAATAACCGTTATAATGGCTTATTTTTTGGTCTTTCATGAAGGTCATTTGACCGCCAATTTGAACATAGTGAAAGCTATTTGGAACCTAAGAGCTTACATTTGATGTCTAAATGACCATCATATTGTCTTATGTTTGGTCTATCGTGACGGTCATTTAACCGTCAAATTTAATGAATCCAAAAACTTGTGTATTTTCAGAATGTGAAATTCCATAATTTCTTTTTCTTTATAATATTAGGAAGGTTATATTTTAATACAGTATGATAACTTATTATAACTTATAATGTAAAAATATATATACTTAAAAAAAAGAGGTATATAGTTTATAGAAAGTAAATAAAAACAACATATAGTTCATAAAAATTATAAACTATAGTATATTTTTTATATAAAAAAGCACATAACTCTTATTGTTCTCCACTCCCACTCGTATATAAAAGAAAACCTTTAAATATGTTTATTTATATAGTTTTTATAAACTATAAGATATACATGAATGGGGTCGTCCCCTTACATGGATAATATAAATGGTTAGGGACACATGTTAGGTTTTATTTAATAAGTATTAAGATTTAAAAAATAATCCCTTTATGGCCAAGAAATAAACACGGGCCCCCTTCCCAAAACAAATTAAACACTTAATTTTTTTAAAAAACATATATAGACTAAATCTAATAAAATTTATATTTTAAGCCGTTTAAACTAACCATATATATATATATAATATGATTCAAACTTAGGTTTGTTTCTTCTTTTTTAAACTATATGCCTAGATTTATAAGTTAAGTTTAAATATGATTTAAATTTAAGCTTAAAATATGGTTCGTTGACTCTTCCCCCAATCCCATGTAATTTTAATATGGTTTAAGGCTTTTAATATATAGTTTTGTTTTAAAACTATATCAATTTTAATATGATGTTTATATACATTATTATATAAAATTTATTCCATATTATATATATTTTTATTTGTTGATAATTATATAGTTTTCAAATTATATAGGATATAGTTATAGATTAACTATAAACTATAGTTTTTCAAATCTAATCTTATTAAAGGAGTCCAAAGGATACACATAGATTACTTTTGAAAACATAATAAGGTTAAAATAGTAAATGAATTTTACCAAGGGGCATGATTCCACATGAAAAAAATACAAGTTAACCTAGAGATTTATAGAGGGGAGAATTACTTTCACCCTACCAATGAATTAAATTGAAAATATCATTTCTATGGAGTTTGTCTCATTTTTCTTGTATTTAACTGTGTTTTTATTTTGAATATCTTTTTAACCTGTACATATTAAAACTATAAAAAAAAATATTTCAAATATTTTACCCTTACCTATACACAAGTTTTCACAGAAGGTAAGAAATTTCTAAAATTTTCACTTGTGAATTCATCTTGATTCTTCACAAAGTAAAAATTTTACGTTGCACAAAGGAAATAAGGGGCTGGTTATTTTAAATATCCTTCTGGGTTGGTTGAAAAAAAATTGTACAAATTAAATAAATAAAATAAACAACATTTGGTCTTAATTTATTTAATTTACCTTGCTATGTTACCATGTTAGAATTTGAGGATTCTAATAAATACGGATTTAATCAACTTACATATTACATAATGTTATAATACATATTTAAAGTAAGATTACATCATAACATAAGTAAATAAAGAAATACTTACATGGAATAAATAACACAGGTGACACAATATTTATAGAAAACCCCAATAGGGTAAAAACCACTTTGAAAATAACCTTTTACTTCAGAGAAATTATTTTGCATCCAATAATATCACCTCCTCCTTTGAAACCCTATTTACCAAGGGTAAAACCAAATCACTTGATTTGCATTCATTTGATATATTTCCCGAATATATCAAATGAGGACCTAAATTTCTTTTTATATAAGGTGATCGGGTATGTCTCCCAAGCCATATTTTCAACCTAGAATGGTTGAAACATACACCTAGGTTTATAATATTTAATATTAGAAATATAATCATTTCATAATATTAAATATTTAACCTAAAGTATATACCTAGGTTAGCATATTTAATAATCGAAATATAAATATTTCATATTATAAAATATTAACCTATATATTAGTGATGAACCCATATACATTAAGGGTTGGCCAAACCACTTAATCGTTATGTTCCAACATCCCACTCGTTTCCCAACCATCTCCAACCAATTCACATTCAATGCGGACTTGTTCGCTAAAGGGATAAGTTAAAATTGCTTGTTCTACCAATAACTCAACATATCCTCTCGGTCATCCATACCATGAGCACTCATCTCCTCAACCACTCCTCCATTCACTAGGTTTGAAGCTTCGTGAGTAGGTCCAAGTATGCAGTAAGTAGGTGAATAGTTTTCGTAGTCGAATCTATATCCTTCAGCACACAAAACCCTCCACCTTCACCGTCCTCCATCTCCTCCTCTGCACAAGCTTCCATCACAAACCGGTCACACGCCAGGTCTTCTGCACCAGAAGATAAAAACAATGTGTGAGAATGGGTATTTGTTACATCCTCCTTAATATTCCACCCTCCTTTGATGATACATAATCCATTTGAGTGATCGCAATCTGCTACAATAGAGCGGGATCATAACAACATGTATTCTATTCATACCTAATCCATTTACAATTATTGTACAAGATTAATGAACTCTTGACATCAATATATTTTTTTCCATGTTTTCTCTGGGGTATTTAGAAAAATTATTTTGGGTATTTTGAAACCCACAAGGACATTAATACATAGCTGAATATATACCAATCTAGCACGAGAATTAGTTAAAGGATCAATAGCTATCAAGATTCACATGGATCTGACTATACCCAAAAAAACTTTAGGCTCCCAGAACTCCAAGGGAAGAGAAGGGAGGATAATCCAAACCAAAAGGGCCTAAAATGTAAAATCATGAGGTGCATTCTTAGCTCCCATTGGTGGAGGTTAAGAGCAACATTTCCATAAAACCAAGGAACCCACAACAAAAATTTCAGCATCTCCAGCTCATTTGGAAGCAGAAAATAAAACCTTCACCTTCAAGTTCCCCGACATCAAGCTTGTAAGACCATTTCCTTCTACATCAATCACTCACAAAATCAATGTTCGGTCTGAGTCCTACAAACCTGCCACCAAGCACAAATCTAAATATTTCTTTAGTGTTGTTAATGATTTATCCTAGGATTTCCAATTGTGGCTCTGCATCTTTCCAGGATGGATAGAGATTTTTTGGTTCCCTATGCCTATTTCCAAATAATTTCATAGACCTCGTCGTAACTCCTCCCATCGCAGCTCCTCTACATTAACAAATAAGCTATAAATTCACGTATTAATATAATATTATATTGGTAGATAACTTATAAAATATATAATTCAATATCAATATCTTTTTTTGAAAATTACATAACTTTTGATGTTATTAGTAAAATGAAATGTTTCTACTAAAAAAAAATTGTGTGTTTAATATTGCATAGAATTAATAACAATTTTTAAACAAAAATATACAACTTTATAAACACTTATGATAGAATGAAGTCAACGATAATAAATCATGCTAACTACTTTTTATTTCCATTGTATTCAAGTATTTATCACTATATTAAGATTTTCACGATTAACCTATTTGTGCATGACATTCATTTACAATAACTACACACAAACAACAACT
This sequence comes from Taxus chinensis, assembly GCA_019776745.2. Lineage (NCBI taxonomy): Eukaryota > Viridiplantae > Streptophyta > Pinopsida > Cupressales > Taxaceae > Taxus > Taxus chinensis. The sequence continues at coordinate 179,749,894 of CM034152.1, read as the reverse complement.
TGAAAAGTGTATATCCATATCTCCATATTTGGAAGCATTATACATTATAAATTTCAGCTAATTCAATTAATTAGAATATATCACTATAAAAACATGTTTTTGTTAGGATAAAATAATTATTATCCTATTTAATTATGCATTCCATAATTAATAAATTTATTAATTATTGTTTTATGATATTTAATTATAACCATCATTTTATTTGTATTTGATTATTTCGGGAGCTGTTATATTGTTTTGAACAATATACTTGTTTTTATTTAATTGTTGCTTCCCAGTTGTTATTGGAAGCTTGTGTATTTTGGAATTTGGTTGCACCTGTGCAACTTAATCTTCTGTTTGTATTTGGTTGTGCAATATCTATAAATATTGCAGCCCATTCTCTGTAATGTTGGTTGATTGTGATTAATAAAAGTTAATCAGGCTTCTGCCCCTGTTGCTAAATTAACATTTGGTACAAGAGAAAATTTAAGCTCCTGGCAAGGTTGGAGAAGGTTGCAAAAGAAGGAGAATTTGTGCAGAAGAAATATGCATCAACGGAGAGCCAATTTTGCCTCCTACAGCTTCCTAGAACCCCCTGCAAACTCACAACCTCATGTGTATTCTCCAGATAAATGGAAAGAATTTTTTTTTTCCTTGGTGCTCTCTGCACCAGGAAAGTTTTCTTCTTGAGCATTTTCTAGTTTATAATAATCAGATAAAAAAATAAAATAAAATATTTTTCCCCATCATTGGTTTTTCCTTTAAATTATCTAGCTACAGATAATATTGTTTATTTATTATCAAAATTTTGAGGTGCATTTGGTCATCTGTGAAGAATATTACTTGGAGACTGCACCTGCAGTATATTGAGACATGTACACTAAAGGCTAGGTCATTTGAGAGCATTTGAGAGCCTGTCCTTGCTCATTTCCGCGCAGTCCTGCACAAGCAAACAAAAAGGAAAATTAAGCAAAACCATGGTATCAAAAATGGTGGAGCATTCCTACCTCCACACATCCCTATCAAACCTGCATGGAAGCAAAAAGAGGAGTAAGCAAAAATGGTGACAAAAACAAATAAATTCAACCATATTGTTGTTTATCCTCCATACACAGTGAACCTACACCTGAAAATACAAAACGTTCAATTTGTGAGCTAAAAAAAATGGTGGAGATCATCCTATCAGCTGAGGCGCGAAAACAATGGCTGCCCTGCAACGACCTGGCAACAAAGGAAATAACAAGCAAACAAAAAGCTAACACACAACAAATTGGGCCAAGGCATATAAGCGACTTGCATCAAAAAAATGTGAGATTACAAAAAGGTTTTAATACAAAAACTTGCGACCTGTCACAAAAAAAAATCAAAAGGAGTCCAAAACAAAAGATTACCATAGCGGCCATAACAGCAATACAAAGGCGTGGAGAAATTGAAAAAAATGTCTTCAGATCCATTTTCTATGTATAAGGAAACCCTAAAGTGCCATCCACTCATTCACAGACCACGTGGAGTCTCTGCCAGGTTGCATTTTTTACAAAGGTAAGTCGTTTTTTCTTATCTTTAAATACAAGTTTTCTCATTTCCATTTCAAGCGCTCATATGATCCATGTTGGATAGAGGAAATGACTTGGATTGATGAGATGTTGGGTTCGAATCCTACCAACAACACAAAAACTAGTTTTTTGAAATTTGGTAGATTTTTTGGTAGAACCACTAAATTTAGTGGAAAAATTCAAATTTAGTTATAACTAACTAAATTTAGCGAGAAAAACCCTATTTTAGGGAAAAAAAAATTTCTCCACTCTGCATATTTTTTCATTCTGAGCACTTTTTTCCAAAGAAGGGCTACCTAAAAACTTCATTCTGAGCTAGTTTTTTATGGTTGTTTGCTCAGCAAGTCGTATTGGGCTCCGGAGGCCACTAGGGCCCACAAAAAAAAAATTGTCTTCCATTCAATTTTTCTATATTTTTGAATGTAAATTGTATACTGCTTTATATTGTACTAATTTACAAGTTGCCATAGTCAACTGCAAACTTTGTAAATGCTCAGAAACTAGTAGAATTGTAATAAAAAATAATAAAAAACTGGTTCTATAACACTCACGAGATCCTAGATCTCATTCGCAGCGTTCGGTATATACAGTGCCTCTGGGAAGCACTTACGGGTAAAGCCATCGCGACTACTACTGCACTTAATGCCTAATATAGCTGCAACAACATCATCTGGGCATCATCCCTATAAATCGATGGGGAGTAATAAGGTCACAGTGCACACACTATGAACCATCCCATCCATCTGTGAATGATTGCATGACATAAATCCAGACTGAGAAATTATCCGAGTATATAGCGAAGTTACATGCTTGTATGAGGATATTTCTTTGAGCCGGTGTCAATAATCGCACAGACCCCATCAGTACTGTCTTGGTACCACGTATTGAATTCTTTCACGTACGTTAACGCCTCTTTCACGTACCGCCGGGTATATAGAAAGGGCGAGATTCTTCCACGTACCGATGGGTATATCGGAAGGGCACGTATATAGAGAGGTTTGGTATATCAGACTGACGGTATATAGATTGGGAGACCTAATACCTGGAGTGATAAGAGCCAAACCCTGTCAGTGATCTCTGCAAAATGGGCACCAATGCCCCCAAATTTTTTCTTCCAGATTCACAATTGCTCAGAGGAAGCAACTATGCTGCATGGAAGACAAAAATAAAGACACAACTTGAGTTTGAAGAGATCTGGTCTGTTGTGAATGGTACTCTGACTAGATCAACCACTGATACAACACAACAACGACAATTTGATAAAGTAGATCAGAAGGCCAAACTCATCATCTTGTTTGGAGTGTCCGATGATGTGCAACCCCACATTCGAGATGCCAAAATAGCAAAATAAGCATGGGATAAATTGAGTACAGTATATGAGGCCAAGAACAAGAATGTCATACTGAATTTGCAGAGTCAGTTACATACATTGAAATTCAAGAAGAATGAGAAAATTGAAGCTTTCTTAAGAAGAGTTACAGAATTGAGGGCTTCACTTCTAGCCCTAGGAGAACCAGTCACAGATGAATGCTCTCATTCCCATTGTTCTGAGAGCACTCCCCTCTTCTTACCACATTTTTGTCACAACACTAAACTTGATCAGATACGACAATTGGTTTTGACAAACTAGTAAACCTATTGCAACAAGAGGAAGCAATGCACAATAAGGATGATGAAGAGGAGCAGGCACTGTCTTCACATCAAAAATGGAAAGGAAAACGTAAAGGAAAACCTAATTCCTATCAAGAAGTCCCAACATCAGAATCAGTATCACAGGGGACAATCAACAGAAGAAGCAATGTCCTATCTGCAAAAGAGGACATGACTTACAAGATTGTTGGTATAACACTTATAAGAAAGGTTCATCAAGCAACTCTAGACCACAACAACAACAATCTTACAAGGGACATTCTAACAACTATCATTGGGCAGAAAAAGGGGAACTGGAAAAGAAGACCCCACCAGCAAGGTAATATTGCTGAGCAACAAGAACAGTCAGAAAATGAAGACTTCTTGTTCACTGCTCGCTCAAGTGAACCATCCACATCATCTAGTGATGTCTGGTATGTTGATTCGGAGCCACTCGACACATGACTGGCCACAGAGACTGGTTTATTTCAATGAGGGACACGCCATCGAAAAATCATGTTTCGTTGGGAGATGATTCTTCATATACAGTTCAGGGGATTGGAAACATTTCTCTACCCCTTGGTTCACGCAAATGCAAACTATCAGATGTCCTATATGTCCCTGGGTTGACAAAGAATCTTCTTTCAGTTAGTCAACTCCTAGATCACAACCTGAAAATTGACTTTGATAGTCAATCCGGCAAGAAAATGTGTTTGATTCGAGATAAATCAAGAGGCTCGAAAATAATTGTAAAAGCCTCAAATGTGGGACAAATGTTCCAACTTGATTTCATTCACAAAAATGATCAAGCACTTGTGGATAAGAACTCCACCTCAACACATTTGTGGCATCGGAGATTTGGTCATGTAAGTTTCAAATATCTCAAAACACTTCGCTGGTGTAATATGGTACATGGGCTACCATCTCTTTAGAAGGATACAGACAAGTGTCCTCACTTCCTAGCAGGAAAACAACACAGAGCTTCATTCCAGAACGAGTACTTTTCGAGCTCATGGTAAACTTGACCTGGTTCATACCGATCTTTGCGGTCCAATGCAGCCAAGTCATTCTGGGTTCAATACTTCATGCTTTGTGTTGACGACTATTCACGGAAAATGTGGATTTTTTGTCTTCGCAAGAAAAGTGAAGCATTTGAAACCTTCAAAAAGTTCATAGTAGCAGTTGAGAAAGAAATTGGTTATCACATCAGAACTCTCCACTCAGATTGAGGGGGGAATTCACCAATGATGAGTTAAAAGACTACCTACAAACTCACGGGATTCATCGACAAATGCCTCCTCCACACACCGCAACAAAATGGTGTTGTTGAGAGAAGAAATTGTACTATCATGGAAATGGTGCGATGCATGATCGATAATTCCAGACTTGCAAAGACATTTTGGGCAGAAGCAACAAAAACAGCAGTGTATTTGTTGAACAGAGCGCCCACAACTGCTCTTGATGGAATAACACCACAAGAAGCATGGTCAAAAAGGAAACCATCCATTGCACACCTCAGAGTATTCAAGTGCAAAGCCAGCATGCACATACCCAAACAGAACAAAAAGAAATTGGACATGAAGTCACAAAATCTCATCTTTATTGGATACAGTGAAGAGACTCTTGGGTATAAACTGATGGATCCTAAGACCAGAAAATTCTACACAAGCAGAGATGTTGAGTTTTTTGAGAAGAAGGAAGCAGAGACTCCTCCTCCGGACTCGCAAGATGTAGATTTTTCACCTAGTTGTAAAAATTGAAGCTGATGTTTCCTTAGAAAATGAAATTGGTGATGGGGATGATGGTGTTGATCAGATAGAACCACGACCCATGGGAACAGTTCAGCGTATGCCTAAGTGGTGTACTAGCACATTACGAGATGCAAGACTGGATGCTCCACCGGATACATCCACCCCTGGACCACGGACTCGCAGTAAAGCAAGAGAAGAAGTTAACTTTGCTTTGATGAGTAGAGTTATTGAATCAGATGAGCCCTCTATAGTCCAGGAAGCCCTACAGTCAAAAGCTTGGAAAGATGCCATGGATTCTGAATATCAATCAGTGATGAAGAATAACACTTGGCAGCTTGTCGATCTTCCACCAGGGAAGAAACCCATTGGATGCAGATGGATATTCAAAACTAAGTACAAAGCAGATGGGACAGTGGACAAGTATAAAGCAAGACTTGTAGCAAAGGGGTACGCACAAAAAGAAGGCATTGACTATGAGGAGACATTTGCTCCCACAGCTAAGATCAAAATGATCAGGATGATCTTTGCTCTAGCTACTCAGTTTGGATGGAAAGTTCACCAAATGGACGTAAAAAGTGCCTTCCTAAATGGAGATTTACAAGAAGAAGTCTACATGACTCAACCTGAGGGATATGTTGTACCTGGTCAAGAAGCAAAGGTATGCAGACTCAGGAAATCTCTGTATGGCCTCAAACAGGCACCCCGGGCATGGTACATCAAGATTGATGAGCATCTCGTACAACATGGATTTTTTATAAATCCATACGATCCCAATCTCTACCTCAAAAAGCAAGGGGGGGAGATGGTGATTGTTGTTGTCTATGTCGATGATCTAGTCATCACTGGCAGTTCAGTGAGGATGATTGATGAAACAAAGAAAGATCTTAATCGATCGTTCGACATGACAGATCTCGGGCTTATGCACTATTGTCTTGGATTGGAAGTATGGCAGAAAGAGAATCACATTTTTGTTTCTCAGATGAAATATACCAAGACTGATGCTCGAGAAGTTTAGGATGATGGATTGCACACCAATTGCTACACCTATGGAGAACAGATTACAGTTATCTCGTTCAGATCCATCTCCTAAGGTAAGTGCCACTCTCTATCGGCAGCTGATTGGGAGTCTCATTTACCTGACCTACACTAGACCAGATATCAGCTTTGCAGTGAGCTATCTATCCAGGTTCATGCAGGAACCCAAAATTTGTCATTGGAAAGCAGCAAAGCGCATTTTGAGATATCTCAAAGGATCAGTGGATCTTGGTCTAGAATACAAGAAGAATGAAAACTTCTTCTTGACTGGATATTCGGATTAAGATCATGCAGGTAACATTGATGATAGAAAATCCACTTCTGGATTTGTATTCTTTATGGGATCTAGACCAATATCATGGGGAAGTAAGAAACAACACTTTGTTTCTCACTCTTCCACAGAAGCCGAGTATCGTTCTGCAGGAGAAGCTGTTTGTGAAGTGATTTGGCTATGTCGCATACTGGAAGGACTTGGAATACCACAGGACAAACCGACCACCATGTATGTTGACAATGAAGGTGTTCTCAAACTTGTTCGCAATCCAGTTTTTCACGAGAGAACAAAGCACATTGAAGTTCAGGTTCATTTCATACACGAACATGTGTTGAAGCACAACATCCAGCTTCAGTTTTGTCCAATGGCTAAACAACGAGCAGATATTTTCACAAAGTCACTTGCACGTGACAAGTTCAAGTAGTTCAGAGAGTTCCTCTTCTCATCTCTTTAGACAATGCACAATTAAGGGGGGGAATGTTAGGATAAAATATTATTATCCTATTTAATTATGCATTCCATAATTAATAAATTTATTAATTATTGTTTTATGGTTATATTTAATTATAACCATCCTTTTGTTTGTATTTGATTATTTTGGGAGCTGTTATATTGGTTTAATAGTATTTTTTATTTAATTGTTGCTTCCTGGATGTTATTGGAAGCTTACATGTATTTTGGAATTTGGTTGCACTTGTGCAACTTAATCTTCTATTTGTATTTGGCTATGCAATATCTATAAATATTGCAGCCCATTCTCTATAATGTTGGTTGATTGTGATTAATAAAAGTTAATCAGGCTTCCACCCCTGTTGCTGAATTAATAGTTTTATGTACTATTTAGTCCTTAGATTTCTTTATTTGATTTCATTTATTTCTCATTTCAGTTTATTTTATTTATAAGTTGAGGTAAAAAATAAGCTACATATTCAACATCTTGTATTCTAAATAGTATTTTAAGATGACATTCACTATAAAATTGAGTTCATAAATAAGCTACATATTCAACATCCAGTATTATAAATAGTTTTTTAAAATGAAATTCTCTATACAAAAAAGAACATGTTTATAAATTTGTAATTACTCAATTACCATATCAACTAAAAAACATAATAAAAAATAATTAATTAATATAGAATTTAAACATATAATCAAAATACATCTTCAAGAACATATAAAATATCTTTGATCTTCCTATATTGAAATCAAATTTAAATAGTTAAAAATTATACCAATAAACATTTTCCTTCAAATTACTTAACAAATATTTATTCATTATAATATTTGTGAAAATGTATTCGTTGTCCACGTTAATATATTATCTAAAAACAATATAAAATATTTATAATGAAAAGGTGTGGGAGAAAATTAAATTCTAATATGAAATCCACTGAAAAAATAAAAACCAAAAGATTATTAAGCTTACAAATAAAATACAAAAATGTAATGCCGACATTTTACACACACAAATACAACAGTAAAAATACCAGAATATATATATATATTTTTTCTCATTTCTCATAACACGACACCACATGGGCTCAAAAAGAGAAAAAATCAACATCACATAAGACACTTACATAAGCATGGACCCACATAGATAACAAGATAACATAGGGTACACATAAATTTCTTACACAAATGACATAATCCAGGATAAAAATACAAGTATTGTAAGCCACACAGGACAGACATACTCCACAACATGAATTTTTTATCGTTTACAAATTTATTACATTTAGGTTTCCATTATATAACCTTATAGGTTTCTATTGAATTAATCTATTAAGAGTGTAAATTTTCCTTTTTGTCTAAAGCTTCAAATAATTTATTTTCGTATAGCATTGGCCTTCAAAAGAGAATGCACTGTTGGTTTGTTTCTCAATTTCCATTAATTATCCATACCTTATTTGTTAATTAAATTCATTTTAAACACCTACGAGCTGCCTAATATCCATTCTTATGTTAAAGTTTTTTTTCTCAAAATATTTTTAATTGACGTTAAATTTTATCCTCACTACGAGAAGAAACTAACAAGATGCTAAGGTTCTGCTTTTTGAGACGTATATTTGATGGTTAAATTTCACCTTTGCTAGATAAGGGGAACTATCATGAGGTCAAGGAAGATATATTAGAGTTTAATGGATGATTTAGATTCAATATATCTCTTCCCATAAACATCCTTCCATCATAGTACCATATTTTTCCCATTACAGTTGATATAGTTCAATAACTTGTTTGAATCCATTCAACTCTTTCACATCAAGAAATTTTATTTAGATTTATATATATATATTTTTTTTTCTCAAAATTTTGATCTCACAAAGGGCAATAGATATTTATTTTTTACAACATGAAAGTGTCTAGTTGATTTTTAAGGACTTCGAGCATGATATTATTCCTAACCACAATATCTTGTTAACTGTTGTACTCTTTACACTTACATCGTACTTTGACCTCACGATTGGAAATTTTTATAGAACAATTGTAATTCAAATGACTCAAATTTACACTAAGGGGTTCGTACTACAAGGAGTGGTGACTATGCACCTAACTACTCATTTCATTGCTCATAGACCATCAAGTATTAAATGCATATTACTTGACAAACCAACAACTATATGATTTTCAAATTTCTTCCAAGGAACTATTTAAATTGTTTAGTAAATTGCATCGATGTTTATTTCACCAATACCCTTAAGAGAGGATCCATGATCTAATAACTTTAACATCAATCATTGATGGGGGGAACTACACCCTACGGGAGAGCACATGGTAATCTGCTGCTAAGGGTCACAATTTTCTAGAGGGACAAAGGGATTTCAAATAATTTTTTTATAAAATTTATACTTTTCAAAATCCTTCTAAGGTAATATTTATAATCATTGGTGGCAACACATCATAGTTCCTTAATTCATTGGCATCATAAGATATCAATTGATGTATTACACTCATTTCTACTCAAGGGTTTATATACCCTACAACAAGTCCAATTAAGAGTAATCGAGTGTCCATGTCTTGTAAGGAATTCATCCCACTCGAGGTATCCCGAGAATACATTTTCTCACTTTTGTTTAACATTTTTCTTATAAATGGTTCCATTAACATTGTTTTTTCATCTGACTACAAATAAAATATATTACTCGATAGTTAATTTAAAATATCCTGTCATATACACATTTAATGTTTGATTCTTAAATGTGAAACTATGTTTTCTTATTCACTTTCTCACATGGATCAATTCACGTTCACTTTCATATCATAATAAATATTTAATATGTTGCAAGAAATCTCCATGACCCTTAAAATGATTACATTGACATCCCAAGCGTATGTTCCCAAATGAGGGAAAGTTACAAATTTTCCTTTATAATTAAAAACTTAATAGGAAATTAATGCACAACATAACAATATTTTTGGTCCCACTCATTGTTCATTAAATTCTAATTTTAATGTTATTTAGTCTCTAAAAGCAGCTATGATATTTCAAAAGCTAATCATGTCATCTTGTATGCCATAAAAACAATGTTATGCCTTACACTAAGGAATATTACACACTTTCATACCTACTTGAATGTTATCAACTAGGTTTCTAGGGAGGAATACAAAAACACGTACAATACATCTAATTCTCTAAGTCTATGAAGGATATTTGAATCTAGACTAACTTGAAGCTTACTATAGAACGTCATTATATTCAACAAGAGTAAATATTGTGAGATATATGAATGTTTGGTTGCTTTCTGCTCAATAAGAAAAAACACACACAAATTTAGGTTGTTATTTTTAATTGAATATCAAGGGATTTCCTAGGTCATTGCAACACTAGCAGATAAGTAAAACCATGTCATTTTAAATTACTTGATAACTATTTTACTGGCACAATCATATTGCAATTACGACGACACTAAACATTTTAAATGACAAGGTTCTAGTTTTATCCTCCTATGTTTATTTTGACACTAAAATAAAGGTTCTTTGACATCGTTTTCCAAATTAGGATGATAAAATTAACTTCATTTACTTAATAGGATATAAACAATTACCACTAAGAGTAATATTAGTTAAATAGGAAAAAGTACAACTACGTATGACATAGTACATTTTCCCAATATGCACGACTCTCATTTTAATCATGGAAATAATGAAAATAATATGTCCTATTCATAAAAATATCGTTGAAATATTCTAAACAATTACATTTCCTTCAAATAACATGCTAATAAAAGACACACATGTCATTTTTACTGCTCCTTTTTCCTCAGGTACCTGCAACCAACATTGCTTTAGTCTTAGAACTGAGTATTGAAAACCCCTACACTCAAGCACAAACAAGACATTCATCATTTCAAGTAATTTTAAACAAAGTACAAAGAGAGGTAGAGATAAGGAGAGAGAGGAGAGATAATTTCCTCACACATTTATTATTTTTTTTGAAGAGAGAGAGATTAGGGTAGAGAGAGATCCTATAAAACATTTTCTTTGTTATTCACAATAATTTGACCATTTCTCAATTTATACCCATTTTCATTTTATTTCAAACTCGTATGAATTTTTAATCCATTCATGTTTCCAAAACCAACAACAATTTCAAATTTATATTAAGATATAGAGAGAGAGGGTGGAGAGGAAGAACACTTTAAATTACAAAATCCTTTCATATAAATTAATTTATTAAATAATAATCTACACACACTGTAATGCTATAAAAGGTTTCATGAGTAATTTAAAAAATCAATGGGATGCTTAGGAAGATTTTATATCTAAAGTTGCGAGTGTGTGATAACTAACCAAATCAACTAAAGTGCTTACAATATGGTTTTAAAAACCCCTCATTTTTATCTTCAAACATAAATTCATCAATTCCTACCTATCCCCCATAAAGAAAGAACTCGCCGGATTCAATAGAATTCGATTACGTAAAACAAGGTTATATTTATGAAGGTGATTTTGAGCCTAATTATCATGAACACATAGAACACTTATGTTTTACAAAAACTAGTGGGCCTCAACATCCACTTGAAACTCTAACTTATGAAATTAATTTTTTGAAATTGAGATTTGGTTTCCATTCTCACATAGGAGTTCTAGAGGTAGGTGAAGATGTTTTTGAGTTACAGTAAATTGATACAACATTTGTAAACCAAAACTGATCATATTTTTCATAAATTGGGAATATCACCAAATGTAGCTGAAGTGTTAAAAGGGGAATCAAATCTCACCTTGTAAGGCATCTAATTGCATTAGTCAACTTGGTTAAGAAACTTGTTTGTGTCTTGGGTTGACGTGGGTCATGTTTGAGGTTTTGGGTCCCATTAACCATTCGACATGGTGCTCCATGCGCATGGTTCCAAAGGCCTGATTTTTATTTTTGCTCAAGAGTTTTAAGAAAAAAAAATGTTAGGAAAGGTAAAATCCATGTCATTTATTTCAATTTGTATTATATATATATATATATATATATATATATATATATAACATGCTGAAATCCAACACATGAACAAACAAAAATGATGAAATTTTTAGTTTAAAGTGAGAGGAAGAGTGATCCTTACCTTTTATGCTAATCCCATGATCCTCACACTTGATGAGACCGCATCAAATTTAGGATTTGATTAAATGATTCATGGGCTTGGATGGGTAATGTGCTAGATGCATTGTTTCATATTTATTAAATTCTCCTCAATGAACCAAAATAGACAATATCCCACAATCAATGAATTCCTAAAGGCTGCTATAATATTTGAAATTTTTTGTATCAAACAGTTCCACGAATGCCATGTGTATATTCATTCCACATTTTGCATACATGTAGAACCCATCCCAGCACTTGCAATTATATTGATTCAAAGCCCCCTCCTTTTAATCAAGGCTAAAACTATGATAGTAAAGGTGCAACACTCTAGTGGCATATGTTGATTACATTTGATGAAGCGGTAGCTAAGGATATAATCTAGAGGATTTCACACAAAGGAAGATTGGAAGAGACAAACATTGTAGAGACATAAGTGGGATAACAGGAAAGGCACATTTAATGTCTTAACAATACAAGGGTTACTACGTCAGTAATAAAAGATGAAAATTCTAGCAAGTAAAATGTGCTGCAAAGGTACATTTCATGAGGCACATGTATTCAGACGTGGAAGAAGTGTAAATCTTCCACTAGGAGGAATAAACCCAAATAATGTGCCTCCTAGGATCTATAGAAGAAGACAAAGTTCTTTTTCATTATTTTGCAATCAGCAAATAAAAAAATGGAAGACAGGAAGTTCATCCTTCATCTCACAGGCATTGGACCTGAACACACCATTCCTAATCCTTAATTTTTTCTTCCTTTGTAAACAAAAAATAGAAACATGGTAGGAAGTTTGTTTACTTTCTTCTCAGAAGACAACCAAAACCACTAACAATCACAATTAATTGATCTAGATTGATCTATTTGTGCATATCCAACTAACACGTCATTCCATGAAAAGATTATTTCTAACATATTTTTCCAAAAATTTCATGAGCTACATATGTTTTCACGTTTTCGCATACATGTCTTCCGAGGAACTTGCAGCTTCCCAGTAAAAGAGCATGTTCCAAAGATCCCATTTTAACATGGTTCCCAGAACTGTTTTGTTTAGTTACAACTAACCAAATACTTCTAAATTTCCAATGCTAACTTGGGTTTTACTATGGTTAGCTTCTCAGGATCTCAAAATAAAGTTTCTGTATTATTTTGCAAGGAAATGAAAATTCTTAAAAAGTTGCAAGGATGTGTCTCTCTCCTTGCTCTAACACTAGAATGCCCACCCCTATAAATGCGGTTGTTAGATAGGGCACTACATCTCCCTCCCCTTATAAGAGCATCCTCATCGATGCAACACAACACCGAATATTGAAGGATACGTAGGAAAGATGGTAAAAATATTGACACATATTGTTTAACAAATCAACTTATTGGAATAACATGACTACAAGGAAAAAAACTAATTTTGGAAATATCTTAAATTTCAATGTTCTGTGAAGATTGGTAGTTAGTTATATTTTACTTTACTACTCATCTAGTATTTTCTTTTATAGTGTTTCTTAATCTCAAGATCTTAATATTGATTGTGTAGAATTCTAATTTTCTTATGTTCGTGGGTGCCCAACCGTAATTTTCCTCAATATTTCACACAAAACTTAACACAACACAAATGAGCCACAAGACATCTTGTTACATAATTTCACGACTATATCACATCACAAGACCTCTAATTTCACCATGGAAAGAGAATAAGTAGTCCACATATTGAATAATTTCCAGCAATTATGTCATAGGCATAAATCCAACACACACATGTGATTGACAAATAGAATCATCACGCTATTACAAAGGCAAATGATATCACATGACCTAAAAACCATGACTATACCCACATAGTTCCAAGACAAGATCCAATAGTATATATAAACCAAGGGGAGCATCAAGCCTCAAACATAACAATGTCTAACAAGAATCACATGAGTACACATAACTCATAACACCAACTCCACACATAACAAAACATTGCAAAACAACAAATATCTCCAAAAGTAACGCAAAACAACTCCATATACCTCCCAAAGCATCACCAAACAACTCCATATACCTCCCAAAGCATCACCAAACAATTCCATTTACCTCCCAAGAGAAAGAATCATAGTGCAAAAACCAATCCGGGTCACTCAACCATAAAGCCCCATCAATAATATCAGGTCACTCAACCATAGAGTGCCATAGAGAATATCAGGTCACTCAACCATAGAGTGCCATCAAGAATATCAGATCACTCAACCATAGAGTGCCATCAAGAATATCAAGTCACTCAACTATAGATCCTCATCTCCTTTCTCCATTTAATGAGGTTGGGTCACCCTATGGCCTTAGGCACATAGAGCCCCGTCACCCCTAACCCAAGTGACATAATAAATCGTAGTTCAACAACCCGTTAGTTATATATAACTTCTTAGGGTGTACCGACATAAAATGAAGCGGGTCCATAGGTTTAAACACTCCATGGTGAATCCCACGACCCTATTCCAACACATTAATGCATTAGAACCAACATAACAATCCATCTCAAATGCCAAGTGGACAAAATCCCTAGCATTCAGAAAGGCTATAAAACTTTTCTTCAAACATGAAACCTATGAATTTTAAAACTAAGTAAAACAAATGGAAAAAAAATAATTATCCATAGTGAGTGCAAAATCCACATGTTAGTGCAACAACCAAATAAAATGCCCAAAATATAAACACACACCAATCAAGAAAATTTTTGGTTCTTGCAAGAAAAAGATAATGATCAATTTATGAATAAAATACGTATATAGAAATAGCACATTAAAATCACTACGTGGCCTTATCTGGCCACCAAAGGGGTACTCACCGAGTTGCTGACACTCAGATGTTGAGCCTCAGCTCGTAAAAATATACATGTAACCAGAAATGAGTGTATCAAATAATGTAATTGTCATCATCTTTTCCTGACTCATCACTCCATACTCCCACAAGGCTCAACATAGTCAAAATCAAATAGGATTTTTCGATGGAAAAACCAATAGAAAAGAGCATGGGAAGCTAGTTTGCATAAGTTGAGCCTAAGGTGGTGCACACCCACAATATACTGAGAAAGCTTAAAGTATACTAAACAAATAGAAGTTGGTTTTTCAGTCTATATAAGACTCCACTTCCTCACTCATCCTCGCCTCAAGATTATGAAAATCTTGTCCATGCCTCCTCTCTCCATAAATACACTCTTGACATTTTCTTCCCTTAGGGTCGTCTAGTGTAAGGTTCATAACATAACACATAACTACATCACTAACGCAATGGTGATTCACACAAATTAACCATAAAGTCTTATGTATGGTATATATACAGGGTATAACAAAATCAATACTTTTATGGCTAACAATACATTACGTTTCCACATAATGTACCCAAAGTGCAAGTACTGTATAATAGGGGTCCTATAATCACCTTATGCCCCTAATTCATGACATGAATTATCGCATATTACATGAATTATACATACGATGAAAATAATGACTGATATTACAACATACAATCATTTACAATACAACATGGTGACACACACGATTCATCACACCATGTTGGTGACATCACGATAAAATTCAATTCACTATACACCAATTTTAGCATGCAACACATGAACACACCTTCATATCACATAATAACAAAACACTCCAACACTCTGTAATCCACAATAACATTTTTTTCAAACACAAAAAGGAATCACATCACATTTGAACTCCTCATTGAGTCCAAAAAAAGGAAATAAAATACTCTCATCACAATCACATCAACATGATAAAAAATATGCACTAAGTGACAGGAAAGACATGTACAACCATAATATCAAAATTACAAAACTAGTCGCATCACAACATATATCACATTACTCCTTCCCATCTCCATCACCACAATGCAGAATCATCACAACTCAAATCTATCCCAGAGGTTTGAGAGCATGAACCTTGCTCTGATACCATATGTAATGCCCACATTTTCAACACCAAAATACAACAGTAATATTATTTGAATATTTGTTTTTTTTCATTTCTCATAACACGACACCACATGGGCTCAAATAGAAAAATTCAATATCACATAAGACACTCACATAGGCATGGACCCACATAGAAAACATGATAACATAGGGTACACATCAATGTCTTACTCAAATGATGTAAATCAAGACAATGACCCAACAATGGTAAGGCACACAGAATAGGCATACTCCACAACACAAAATTTTTATGGTATACATATTTATTACATTTAGTTCTCTATTATATAACCTTATAGGTTTCTAGTGAATTAAATTAGTAAGGGTGTAAAATTATCCCCTTTTTTTTTCTAAAACTTCAAATACATTATTTTTGTGTAGCATTAGCCTTTAAAGTAGGATGCATTGTTTGTTCCTTTCTCAATTACCATTAATTATCCATAGATTATTTATTAATCAAATTCATTTTATATACCTACGTGCCTCCTAATATTCATTCTTACGTTAAAGGGTTGTTTCTCAAAATATGTTTAATTGACCTTAAATTTTAGCCTTGCTACGAAAAGGAACTAACAAGATGGCAAGGTTCTACTTTCCAAGACATATATTCGATGTTTTAATTTTACCTTTGCTAGAAAAGGGGAACTGTTGTGAGGTCAAGGAAGATATATTAGAGTTTAGAGGGTGATTTAGATTCAATATATCTCTTCCCATAAACACCCTTCCATCATAGTATCCTATTTTTCCTATTACAACTGATATAGTTCAATAACTTGTTTGAATCCATTCAACTCTTTCACATCAAGAAATTTTATTTAAATTTATTTATATCTTTTGTTTTCTCGAAAGTTTGATCTGACCAAGGGAAATTTATATTTATTTTTAATAGCATAAAAGTGTCTAGTTGAGTTATAATAAATTTAAGCATGACGTCATTCCTAATCGCAAAATCTTGTTAACTCTTGAACTCTTTACACTTGCGTCAAACTTTGCCTTCAGTATTTGTTTTTTTTTGAACAATTAAAATTCAAATGATACATAAGTTACACTTAGGGATTCATGACTATAAAGAGTTGTAAAATTGCACCTATCTACTTATTTCATTGCTCATAGACCATCAAGAATAAAACACATAAAACATGACAACCCAACAACTATATGATTCTAAATTGCCTTCCAAGGAACAAATTAATTTTTTGTGTAAAATGCATCAGCATTTCTTTAACCAATACCCTTAAGAGAGGCTCCATGATCTATTAAATTTAGTAGAAATTATTGATGGGGGAACTACAACCTACAAGAGAGCACATGGAAATATGTTACTTAGGGTCACAATTATCTAGAGGGACAAAGGGAGTTCAAATATAAAAGTTATAAAATTTTATACATTTCAAAATCATTCTAAGGTAATATTTACAATCATTAGTGGCCACAAATCGTAGTTCCTTTATTCATTAACATCATAAGAGGTCACTTGAGGTATTACATTCATTTTTACTCAATGGTTTCTACACCCTACCACAAGTCAAATCAGAAGTAATCAAGTGTCCATGTCTTCCAATGAATTCATACCACTTGAGGTATTCCAAGAATACATTTCCTCAATTTCATTTAACATTTACCTTGTAAAGGGTTCTATTAGATTTGGTTTGTTTATTTGACTACCAATAAAAACATATCACCTAATAGTTAATTTCAAATATCCTATCTTATTCACCTTTTAGGTTTGATTCTTAAATGGGAAACTATGTTTTCTTATTCACTTATTCTCATGTGGATCAAATCACGTCCACCTTCACCTCATAAGAAATATTTGGTATTTTGTAAGCAATCATCCATGACCCTTGAAATGATTAGATCAACATCCACAAGGGTATGTTCCCAAATGAGTGCAAGTTACAATTTTCCTTTACAATTAAAAACTTAATAGTGAAGTAATGAACAATTTGATTATCTTTGTGGTCCAACCCATTGTTCATTACATTCCACTTATAGCATTTTTTAGTCTCTAAAAACAACCGTGAGATTTCAAGCTCAACATGTCATCTTTTATGCCATTAAAACGATGCTATGTCTCGCACTAAGGAATGTTACACAGTTTCATACCTATGTGAATGCTCTCAACTAGGTTTCTAGGGACGAATACACAAACACATACAATACTTCTAAGTTTCTAAGACTATGAAGGATGTTTGGAGGTATCCTAACTTGGATCTTACTAGAGAGGGTCATTACATTCAACACACGTAAAAATTTTGAGTTATATGTTTGTTTGGTTTCTTTCCGCTCAATATGAAACACCCACACACATGTAAGTTGGTTTTTTTAATTGATTATCAAGGGATTTCCTAGGTCATTGCAACACTAGAAGATAGGTAAAACCACGTCATTTTAAATTATTTGATAACAATTTTATTGGCACAATCATATCACAATTACTATGACAGTAAACATTTTAAATGACAAGCTTCTAGTTTTATCCTCCTATATTTATTTCGACACTAAAAGAAGGGTTATTTGACATCGTTTTCCAAATCAACATGATACAATTAACTTCATTTACTTAATAAAATATACACCATTACCACCAAGAGTAGCATTTGTTAAATAGGCAAAATTACAACTACCTATGACATAGTACATTTTACCAATATGCAACACTATCATTTCCATCATGGAAATGATGAAAATAATACAACAGATTCATAAAAATATCACTAAACTATTCTAAGCAGTTACATTTCCTTCAAATAATATGCTAATAAAAGACACAAGTGTCATTTTTACTACTCCGTTTTGCTCAAGTACCTACAACTAACGTTGCATCAGTCCTAGGACTGAGTATTAAAAACACATACAGTCAATAAAAAATAAGACATTCATCATTTCAAGTAATTTCATAACAAAGTACAAAGAGAGGTAGAGATAAGGAGAAAGAGGAGAGATAATTTCCTCACACATTCAATTATTTATTTATTTTTCAAGAAGAGAGAGAGATTAGGGTAGAGAGAGATCCTATAAAACATTTTCTTTGTTATTCACAATAATTTGACCATTTCTCAATTTATACCCATTTTCATTTTATTTCAAACTTATATGAATTTTTAATCCATGCACGTTTCCAAGACCAACAACAATTTCAAATTTATATTAAAAAATAGATAGAGAGGGAAGAGAGGAAGAACACTTTAAATTACAAAATCCTTTCATATAAATTAATTGATTAAATAATACTCTACACACACTGTAATGCTATAAAAAGGGTTCATGAATAATTTAAAAAATCAATGGAATGCTTAGCAAAATTTTCTATCTTAAGTTGCGAGTGTGTGATCACTAACCAAATCAACTAAAGTGCTTATGAGTATGGTTTCAAAAACCCCTCATTTTTATCTTCAAACATAAATTCATCGATTCCTACCTATCCCCCTATAAACAAAGAACTCGTAAGATTTGATAGAATTCAAATACATCAATACAAGGTTCAATTTATGAAGGTGACTTTCGAGCCCAATTATCATGTAAACACATCAAATCACTTATGTTGTATGAACAATTGGTGGGCCCCAACATTCACTTGATAAAACTCTAACTTATGAAATTATTTTTATCAAAACTAAGAGTTAGCTTTCCATTATCACATAGGAGTGCTAGAGGTAGGTGAAGATGGTTTCAAGTTACACTAAATCGATACGAAATTTGTAGGCCAAAACAAATCACAAATTTTATAAATTGGGAGCATGTCACCAAAGGTGGTTGAAGTGTTAAAAGTGTTATCAAATCTCACGCAAGGCATATAATCTCAGTTAGTCAAATTGGTCAAGATCACTTCATGGTTGTCTTTTGTTGACGTGGGTCTGTGTTTGAGGTTTTTTTTCCCATTAACCATTCAACACGGCGCTGATCCATGCACATGGTTCCAAAGGCCCAATTTTTATTTTTTCTCAAGAGTTTAAAGAATTATTTTTTTGAGAAAGGTAAAATCCATGTCATTCATTCTCAATTTGCATTTTTGTTTTAATATATAACATGCTGAAATCCAACACATAAAAAAAAAAAAAATGATGAAATATTTATTTTGAAGCGAGAGGAAGAGTGATCCATACCTTTTTACGCTAATCTCACAATCCCCACATTTGACGACACTACATCAGATATAGGAAATCCAACAACAATTTACAGGCTTGCAAGAGAGAAATATAGGTAGGGGTGTTTGTGTAATGCCCACTAAAACAACCCACTTGAGACCCAAGAGCAACCTAGGATTAGTTAGGAAAATTAAGGAATAATTTTTTTTGTTTAAAAGAGTCCATAATTGGGTTATAAGACAACAATTGTTACTAACAAGTTCTAGAACAATTCTATTCCACTAGAACATACTTTCCTTTTATTAACAATTATTAGAGGTCATAAGGTCCAAAATCTAGGGTTAGAAAGTTCAATTAGGTTCAGAGGGTAATTCCACACCATACTCACTCTCTAATCGGATAAAGATTCAACTTGCTTTTTCTTAAACCATTTCCATTGAATAGGAAATTTCTTCACCTTTCCATTGATATAAAGAAGTCATCCTAACTCCTCATATTTCTGAAGTTATGGGCCGGCGGACCTTGGGCTAAAATTTTTCCCCAAGGGCGGGCCTACGGGCCCAAGGGAGAAAATTTGCGCCAGGGGTGGGTCTGTGGGCCACGGCGAGAATTATTACTCGAACGAGGAGTTGGGTTGGCTGGGCCATGGGGAAAATTCTGGAAAATTTCCAGTGCGGGGCGAAGAGAAAACTTTGCAACCACACTCCTGCGAGTCTGCAAGGGACACATTGTGCCTCCTAAGCCAACGCGGGGAAAGTATGGCAGCAGGGATAAAAGAGTTACGCCAAGAAGGGTGAAAAAGGGAAAAATTCACCCACGCCTCCATCGATGCCTCACTATGTCATGTGGCATCTCCTGATTGGATGTGGTCCAGTAGGGAAAATTTAGAAAATTTTCCCATAATTTTTTGAAAACACAAAAGGAAAAAAGGAACCGCTCATTCGCTGATGACTCGCGATGCCACGTGGCATCTCCTGATTGGCTCCGGGCCTGCGGGGAAAATTTAGAAAAATTTCCCAATTTTTTTTGAAGTTCTAAGTTAAAAAAAATTATCCACCCCTCCGCTGACTCCTCGTAGTGCCACATGGCAGCCTTTGATTGGATGCTGGCTAGAGGGGCAGTAGGGAAAATTAGGAAAATTTTCCCAAACATTTTCTGATGCGCTAAGCTGAAAAAGTGGTCCACCCCTCTGCCAATACCTCGTGGTGCCACATGGTATCTCCTAATTGGCTATGGGCCAGCGGGGCGATGGGGAAAATTAGCAAAATTTTCCTAAGTGCTAAGGGAAAAATTTGGGCCCACGGGTACACCAAGGAAATTTTTCAAAAAATGTTTTTTTTGAAGCCAATGAAGAAAAACTTCACAAGGCCGTAACTTTTGATAAAGATCCCAATTTTGGGAAAATGAGGATTTTCTATAAATCTCTCAACATCCTCATCACTCAAGAGTCATTAAATTTGTATTTTGAAAAGTTTTAAGGGGTCTATTTCAAGAAAACGATCTGTAGGCTTTTACATTGCAAACAAGTAAAAATTAACTTATAAAATTTGTTCAATTTGATCTTCTTCCTCTCTCAACATGTCAAATAGGCATGAATAATTATTCTTAGGTGGTTTTAGGATAGGTTTTGTAGGTAGATCTATTTTATTGAGTTCTAATTTAAAATTTTAGAACTTTGATAGCAAAATGACTATGAAGGCGTTGAATTTGGTTTTACCAGGTTTTGAAAGATTTATTTTAAGTGATTGTAGTTTGATTTGGGATTTTTTTCGCATCATTAAGTCTAACTGATTATTTCATTTTCCTCTTATCTATTTGCAGATTTATTTGAACATTTGATGAAGGAATTTTACAAAGTAAATAGTGAATTCAAAGAAGTATATACATATCCAGAACGGAGATTAGCTATCTCTTTTGCCATGAAATAAAGAATTGAATTCATTCATGATAGTCTTAACTAGTTTTCTTTCCTTCAATCACACATTTAAAATAAGAATGCAGTTTCTATTCTTTCCAAAATCATATATTTTAAATAGGGTAAAATAATACATTTTCTTCTCACGTGTTTCACTTTTCCACATTCCAAACAGGGATTTCATAGTGCATGTTAAACATATATTTTGAATGGAAATAATATCATATGAACAAGACAAAAAACTTCCTCTAATTCAAACGAAACTCTTACATCTTCCTTTCTATTTGATTTCAAAAAATAACATACAAAATATGTATCATTCTTCAACAATCTTTCCAAAAAATAGAGAACATAGTATAAATCTATTACATTTCAAATTTAAACTTTCATTGTCAATAAAAAGTATCTTTACATTACAATTAATATATAGATCATCCACTTCAAAGCGGGAAAGGGCTACAATAAGATTTCATTTCGCAAGGGACTGATAAACTGTCTATTTTTTTCCTTGCTCTAGAGTAGTAACATGCATATTTCTCATTCTTCCAACTCATGGCAACAATAGGCTTCCACAAACACACAAGCAACATATTCACAATAAAAATATAATACAAAATAAACTTTAGTTTTACAACTACACTAAAACATGAAAAACAATACTAAGGCTTCCTCAAGCAAGCCAAAGGAGCAATAAACTATAGGGGATCATCCTTATGCCTCCCAAAAGGGGAAATGGGTATCACAACCTGAATTAAAAACTACCGAAATATAGTATATATATCATTTCTAATCCCTGACATACCCTTATGCCTCCCCCAAGTACCCCTTATTCCTCACATTTCCTTATGCCTCCCCAACCTCTTATGGCACCCCATAACGAGCAAATAAATGCAAGCTATTTATTTGTAAGGTGGAACCCAAATCCCAACTCCCTCCACCCTTATACCTCCCTAAAACACACTTGTTCCTCCCACAAAAATAACCCCATAGTCTTCTCCTAAACCATTCCTAGGCCATCTACCCAACAGCCCACAAACATGCTAAACCATTCACACATTAACGTTTTCATAAACAAAAGGGAAGCATTTCAAGAGCCAAGCTCCTACCTCTCCATGATGGAGTTGTTCCAAGTTCCAAAACAACAAGCTTTATCCCAATGCAAGAAATCCAAATCATCCAAGCACAAGCATGCAACAATCTTCCAAAAACGTCTTCAAGGAAAGAGCTCAAAACAGTAAGGAATTTGCCTAAAAATGAAGTCTCCAAAATGAAGCAAACCCAAATTAAGGCAAGGAATTAAATTTTAATAGAAGAGGGAAGGGAAGAGGATAAGGTGGGTCCATGTAATATTTCACATCACACATCCTCAATTCCAACCCCCAAAGTCAACTTCATTCTCCAATGCATAATAAATAGGTGGGTGAAAAATATGGCAATTTACTTACACACTTAAATCCAACACACACCCCAAAGGATTGAAATTAATTCATGTAAGCAAAGTGCAATTAAAACCTACAATTTTCCTTCTCAAAAAGCATTATAAAAGTATAATCTCAACTCCCCAACCATAGGTATTGGTGGTAATTAAATTTAAGAGGTATGGGACAAGTTGAACTTGTCCCAAAGGCCTTCAAAATCAGCCTCCAAGGACAATTTTGAATTTTTAAGAAGGTGGAGTGTTTCACAATCAAAAGTTAACTTACACATCTCTTACAACACTTTAATTAAAGGCCAAAAACTCTATTAATTACTTTCCTCTGACATATTTGATTTATTTATTTCAACAATATGATTACTCACAATATTTACACACCCTTTAATAATTAATGAAAGGGTAAAAGCACCACAAGATTAACACATGCAACATAAACAAAGGGACAAAATAAAATAAATACATAAAACCCCTTGGTCACATTTAAAGCTGATCCCCCCATCGGAATGCCTAAGACACACGAACACGCAAAAACAAATAGTAGTTGCCATGGTGACCTTGTTGAATTCATCTAGAATTCCAATGTGGTTGGTCTCCAATCCCCCGATGTTTTTTGTGATATTTTAACTTGCAAAACAAGAATACCTCCTTTGGCCTCATGGTTATATCAGAACATCCAGAATAATATAAATATAACTCCCAAAATCATTTAGATATACGAATCATAACAACATCAAAGAAATATAAAAATATCATTTATAGTTTTATCAACAACTATATCATGATCCAATAATTTCCATTTCTAGGTCTAATCACAATATCCAATTATAAAAATTCTGCACAACACCCATAATATAACCATGTCAAATAGTATATCACCATCAATATCCAAAATGCTTCTAATTATCATCATGCACCATAACTGAATAAAGTCAACAATAATCCATGATCGAAATCCATCATCACACTATAATAAGGTCCATAATCATGTCTATAATATAATCAACAGTATCATGATTAGTATCAAAGAGGTGTCAAAGGGAAGTGGGAACTACATCCCTCTCCCCTTAGACTCGAATTCCTTCTTGAAGTAACTGGAACAAATGTGGAAACTGAACTTGTAGCAAAGTAGTATCCTGTCATGTAGCTACAGTCTCGTCATATCTTTCCCACTGCACCCAGACCTGATCAAGCTCTCTTCCTCGAAGGCCAAAGGTGTTGTGATCTAGGATGCAAATGATATCCACCATCACCTGCCCCTGATCCTGCACCTGCAATGAGTTCTAATATAGCACATGAGAAGGAAACATATCTCCTAAGAACTGAAACATGAAACACATCATGTACACGAGAGAAGATAGGTGGCAATACTAGATGGTAGGCCAAAGGGACAATACATTCCAAGATCTCAAAAGGACCAATGAATCTATGAGCTAACTTAGAACATTTTCCATAATGGATAGGGCTCTTATGTGGCCTGACACGAAGGAACACCTTCATGCCCACATCAAAACTACGGCCAGTCCTATGCTGATTTACGTACTTATTCTACCTATCTTGTGCCTCCTAAAATCTCTGTCTAATCAAAACCACATGCTGCTCCATGTCCTACGACAAATCTGGTCCAAGAGAAACCCTGTCCTCTAACCTGTCCTATTTAAGAGGTGTCCTGCACGCTCTACCATACAAAGCCTGGAAAAGAGCCATGCCTATAGAACTCTGGAGACTATTATTGTAGGAAAACTCCACTAAGTATAGGTACTCCTCCCATCTAGATTTCTATTTCATTAAGTTCATCCTGAGCATGTCCTCTAAAATCGGATTCACCCACTTAGTCTGTCCATCTATCTGAGGGTGATATATTGTGCTGAAATTGATCTTTTTCCCGAGGGCATGCTGCATGGTAGTCAAGAAATGGGAAGTATCCAAAGGATCACGGTCATAAATAATCTTCCATGGAATCCCGTGTAACCTGACAATCTCATCCAAATATACCCATGCTATTGCACTAGCTGTATAATTGGTCTTCGCTTGAGAAAAGTGAGCCTATTTTGTTAATTTATCAACCATGACCATGATGGTGTTGTGGTGATATCTCGACATTGGGAGCCCAACAATGAAGTCCATGGAAAATGGTGTCCCATTTTCACTCTAGTATAGCATGAGGAAAGAGAAGGCTAGCTAGATATTGATGCTTGTCCTTTATTTTCTGAAACTATAAACATCATGAAATGAACTAGGCCACATCTCTACGAAGTCCTCTCCAATGATACAACTATCTCAAGGTGGCATGTATCTTCTTCACCCCAGGATGGGCTAAATAGGGTGCATGATGAGCCTCTGCCAAGATGTCCTTCCTCAAGCCTCCATATCTAGCAACAAAAATCCAACCTCAGTGCCTAAGAAGGCCATCTTCATCTAGTGAGAAACTATCAAACTTACCCTTGATGGGTCTCTGAGACTTGATCTCTACTCGAAATGTAATGTAGAAGTTGTAAAGAGGAATTTGCTAAAGAATCATGATCCGTAAATCTGTGCTCACTGAGGTGGCCATAGCCACATGTCTCTATTTGCTGAGAGCATATTCCACCACATTCTCCTTCCCCTTCACATGCTCTATCTCCATATCATACTCACAAAGAAAATCCATCCAATGCCATCGATGAGCATTGAGATTAGGATACATGAAGAGGTGGCAAAGACTCAGGTTATCTTTCCTGAGTGTGAATTTCCAGACAAGTAGAAAGTGCCTCCATTGAACCATACCGTGCGCAATTGTTGTAAGCTCAAGATCATGAGTCAAATAATTAATCTCATAATATTTGATTTTGCAAGATTTAAAAGCCACTACATTTCCCTCCTACATCAACACACCTCTAAGCCCTACTAAAGAAGCATCCGTGTAAATAAATAACTCACCCTGTGGATCCAGTACTGCAAGAATCGGTGTTGTACTGAGACATTCCCTTAGTTTACTAAAGGCCTGCTCACACCTATCTGACCAAAAACACTTATTCCCTTTATTCTAAAGGGAAGTGATGGGGTGTGCAATCCGAGAGAAGTCCTGAACAAATCTCCAGTAGTAACCTATTAATCCCATGAAGCTGCACACCTCAGTAACAGTAGTGGGTGCTGGCCAATCCATAATAGCTCTAATCTTGGAAGGATCGATGGAGATACCTTCCCTAGAAATGATATGACCCAGATACTGCAGCTCCGTCTGAAAAAATTCACACTTCCCCAAGTTCCCAAAAGTTGTTGCTCCCGAAGACACAGAAGAACCTAGCGAAGGTGCCCCTCATGCTCCTCACGCGTATGTGAGTAAATAAATATGTCATCAAGGATGATGAGCATGAAGCGATCTAAGAAGGTCCTAAATACCCCATTCATCAAACTCATAAATACTGTGGGAGCATTATTCAAACCAAAAGGCACCACTATGAACCCATAGTAGCCATATCTCGTATGGAAGGTGTTCTTATGAATGTCTGCCTCCAAAATCCTTAGCTGATGGTAACCTGACTTAAGGTTTATCTTAGGCAAATTTGTGGATCCATTCATCTGATCAAACAAATCATCAATGCGTGGAAGGGGATAATGATTCTTGATCGTTACTTTGTTCAGCTAGCAGTAATCAATACACAACCGCAAGGATCCATCCTTCTTCTTAACAAAAATCACCGGTGCACCTGAAGGGGATACACTAGGATGGATAAGGCCTTTCTCTTGGAGGCCCTTCTACTACAACTTGATCTCACAGAGCTCTGTGGTGGTCATCCAATAAGGTGTTCGTGAGATAGGCTCTACTCTCATAACTATATATATATGAAAATCAATCTTATGTGGGCGTGGTAACCCTGGTAGCTCCCCTACAAAGACATCTGCAAACTCTCTCAAAATGGGGTGATCATCTTGCGATGGTCCACTAGACCCATCCTCTGATCTGTTACTAACTATAACAACATACATTTGACAACCTCATTGCACACATCACTTAAGCTCCATAGTAGAGATGGTGTGAATAACCGGGAGTCTCCTGACCCTTGAAATCATTGACTCAACTCCCAAATCATCTACAAAAGATATAATCTTGTGGTAACAATCCACTCTGGCCTTATGTGTAGACAACCAATACATACCCAAGGTGACTCCATATGAGCCCAAAGAAAAGATACAGAGATCTAAGGTAGTGGTGAAAGGTCCTAAATCTACTACACACTCCTTAACTAATGAGTCTATAGAGATCTTGGCTCCAGAAGCCATATTAACATCCCAACTATGATCTTTCCTAACTGCCACTATCTTGCATCTCTCTACTAGAGATGGTGTAATAAAATAATCATAAGAACCATAATCAAACAAAATGGAGGTAGGAATACAACCAATGTGTCTTGCAGTCTCAATAACTATACTTTGATACTCTTCTTGGAAATTCTTGATTGCTGCGTACATCCTATGATTGCACCCCATATCACCATTAGTAGGCTCTGATATTTGTGTCTTACCCTTGTTATTAGGGTTTTGTGGGCAGTCTCTCTAAAATGTCTAGTAATATCACAACCAAAACAACCATCTAATCCTTTACCCTATGTAGCAGGGCCAACCGGTACTCTGGAGGTCTGTGGTGTGGATCCTGATGATCCAGTTATGGTCTTCTGAGGTCTCTATTGGTGAGCTCCTACTGAGTGAGCTCTCTGGACACCCTGTGTCCTAATGGGACCCCAAGGAGGAGGCCCCATACTCTGACCTCTTTGTGCATCAAATCTCTATGGAGGTCTACAATGTGGGCTCGACTGCTACTACTGCTACTGTTGATGTGGTCTAAAAGATGATTGTGATGAGCCCTATCCACCACGAGGAGGAGTTACTGACCCCATCTTTCTTTTGTCCTACATCTGCTGTGTGCAGATCTGGACTCAGTCTCTAGCTTGTTGGGTCTTTCCATAAGTATCCTCTACTATATAGGCCTTCTCGATGACCTCAACTAATGTCTGTGGACAATGTATTTTCACTACACCTCCAATGTCTAGATTTAGGCCCCAGATGAACCTATGGATCTGCACCTGCTCATCTTGTATGTAACCAAAATACTAGAGTTGATCCAAAAATCTACTCTCATACTCAGCCACTATAAGAGATGTATGTTAGAGGTCATGCAAATCATCTATCTATTGTTGTATGAACCTCTATGACAAATATCTACTCTTGAAACGATCCTCAAAGAACTCAAAGGTAACTGTCTCAGAATCAACATGGATCTTTTGCTCTTCTGTCCGCCACTAGACACTAGCTCCATCCTTCAGTAGATGGATCACAACATGAGCTTTCATGTTTCTAGAACAAGGAAAGAGCTTAAAGCATCTGCTCAATCTCACCAACAAGGCCTTTTCCTAAAATCCACCTATGTCACCAGAATAATGTGATGGTCAAATTTTTTGGATCTCCCTAATGTGATTTGCAGCTATGGTCTAACGACCTCTAGGGCTCCGAGACCTCTTTGTATGTCCTGAAACTCGGTCACCCTGTCCCCTCTGTGGTGAATTAGCTCTTGCTGACTCTACATGGAATTTCTCTCCTCCATGGTCCTCGCTGGGTCTAGGTGATACATGACCCTCAATAGAAGTGACTCTATCATGTCTTTCTACATGCCCTCCTATTAATCCTCCATGTAGAGCGACATTAACATCCTAAAGAGTCTACAAAATATGGGGTAGGATGGCTGATACATCATGATCTAGTGGTGGTAAGTCTAGGTCTATGTGAAAAGACAACGCATCCCCTTTGTGCCTCCTACACAGACCAAGGTGAGAGTTAGTTCATCTTTCTAGGTTTTACTCAGTTTCCATGTTTACTAAAATATGTAATTTCTAAACTAAGTTGCTTTCTAGATTTACAAGTGTGTTAGGTTTAAGGTTCATGTCTCAAGTTTTCTAGTGTGGTAAATGTCCCAAGATTTTGAACCAATGCTCTAATACCAAGTGTAACGCCCACTAACACAACCAACTTGAGACCCAAGAACAACCTAGGATTAGTTAGGAAAATTAAGAAATAATTTTTTTGTTTAAAAGAGTCTACAACTAGGTTACAAGACAATAGTTGTCACTAATAGGTTCCAAAACAATTCTAATCCACTAGAACATAATTTAATTTAATTAACAATTATTAGAGGTAATAACATCCAAAATATAGGGTTAGAAGGTTCAATTAGGTTTAGAGGGTAATTCTTCACCATAATCACTCTCTAATAGGCTTAAAGATTCAACTTTCTTTTTCTCAAACTTAACACATTAAAAATTTCCCTAAACTATTTTTATTGGATAGGAAATTTCTTCACCTTTCCATTGATATAAATAATTCCTCCTAACTCCTCATATTTCTCAAGTTATGGGCTAACGGACCTTGGGGTGAAAAGTTTCCCAAGAGTGGGCTTGCAAGCCCAGGGGAGAAAATTTGCCCCAGGGTGGGTCTGCACGCTGTGGGAGAATTATTACCAGAGGAGGAGTTAGATTGGCGGGGCCTCGGGGAACATTCTGGAAAATTTTCCACTCATGGCAAAGAGCCAAATTTTTGCACACACTCCCGCGAGTCTGCAAGGGACACGTGGCACCTTCTAAGCCAATGCGGGGAAAGCGGGGCAGTGGGGTTAAAAGAGTTTTAATGCTCTGAAGGGAGAAAAGAGAAAAATTCACCCGTGCCTCCATTGATACCTCATCATGCCATGTGGAATATCCTATTTGGCTATGGGGTGGTGAGGCAATGGGGAAAATTTAAAAAAATTTCCCAAAATTTTTTGAAAACACAAAAGGCAAAAAGGAACACCCTCCTCCGCCAATTCCTTGCGACGCCATGTGGCTGCTCCTGATTGACTGTGGGGCAGAAAGGAAATTTTTTGAATATTTTACCAAAATATTTTGAAGTGCTAAGTTAAAAAAAATGATCCGCCCCTCTGCATACACCTCGTAGTGCCATGTGGCAGCCTCTGAATGGTTGCAGGCCAACGGGGCGATGGGGAAAATTAGGAAAATTTTCCCAAAAATTATCTAATACGCTAATCTTAAAAATGGGTCCGCCCCTCCACCAACACCTTGTGGTGCCATGTGGTAGCCCCTGATTGGATGCGGGCCAACAGGGCACTGGGGAAAATTAGGAAAAGTTTCCCAAAAATTTTCCTAAGTGCTAAGGGAAAAATTCAGACCCGCGGGTCCGCTAAGAAAATTTTTCCCAATTTTTTTTTACGCCAATGAAGAAAAAATTTAGAAGGTCATAAATTTTGATAGAGAGCTCAAGTTTGGGAAAATGATGACTTTATGGAAATCAATCGACGTCCTCTTTACTCAAGAATCATTAAATTTGGATTTTGATAAAGTTTAAGGTGTCAATTTTGAGAAAAATATTTGTAGGCTTTTACAGTGCAAATAGGTAAAAATTAACTTATAAAATATGTTCAATTTGATCTTCTTCCTTTCTCAACATGTCAAATAGGCATGTAGAATTGTTCTTAGGTGGTTTTAGGATAATTTTTTGAGGTATATCTATTTGATTGAGTTCCAATTTGAAATTTTACAACTTTAATAGTAAAACAACTGTGAAGGCTTTGAACTCAGTTTTACCAGGTTTTGCAAGATTTATTTTAAGTGTTTTTAGTTTAATTTGGGATCCTTTTGGCATCAATAGCTCCAACTGATTATTTCATTTACCTCTTATCTATTTTCAGAGTTATTTGAACATATGATAAAGGAATTTTACAAAGTATACAGTGATTTGAAAGAAGTATATACATATCTAGAACGGAGATTAGCTATCTCTTTTGCCATGAAATAAAGAATTGAATACATTCCATAATGGTCTTAAATAGTTTTCTTTCCTTCAATCACACATTTAAAACAAGAATTCAGTTTCTATTCTTTCCAAAATCATATATTTTAAATAGGGCAGAATAATACATTTTCTTCTCACGTGTTTCACTTTTCGACATTTCAAACAGGGGTTTCATAATGCATGTTAAACATAGATTTCCAATGGAAATAATATCATATGAACAAGACAAAACACTTCCATTAATTCAAATGAAACTCTTACATCTTCCTTTCTATTCGATTTCAAAATACAACATACAAAATACGTATCATTCTTTCACAATCTTTCCAAAAAATAGAGAACATAGTCTAACTCTTTTACATTTCAAATTTCTACTTTCATTGTCAATAAAAAATATCTTTCCATTACAATTAATATACATATCATCCAGTTCAAAGTGGGAAAGGGCTACAATAAGATTTCATTTCACAAGGGACTGCCAAACTATCTTTTTTCTCTTACTCCAGAGCAGCAACATGCATATTTCTCATTCTTCTAGTTTGATCACAACAAGAGTAGGGGAAAGGAAACGCTCTCCACACAATCAAGACATCCAATGAAGAGGAGAATTCATCCTTCTTCATTGGTCCCGGAGCCCCAACCATAATGCAATAACAGATGTGATTCAACTCATGGCAACAATAGGATTCCACAAACACACAAGCAACATATTCACAATAAAAACATAGTAAAAAATAGAATGTAGTTTTACAACTACATTAAAACATGACAAACAATACTAAGGCTTCCTCAAGCAAGCCAAAGGAGCAATAAACTATGGGGGGTGCTCCTTGTGCCTCCCAAAAGGGGAAATGGGTATCACAACCTGAATTACAAACTACCAAAATATAGTATATATATATCATTTTTAATCCATGAAATGCCCTTATGCCTCCCCCAAGTACCCCTTATTCCTCACATTTCCTTATGCCTCCCCTACCTCTTATGGCACCCCATAACGAGTAAAGAAATGGAATCTATTTCTTTGTAATTTGGAACCCAAATCCCAACTCCCTCCACCCTTATACTTCCCTAAAACACACTTGTACCTCCCACAAAAATAACCCCATAGTCTTCTCCTACACCATTCCTAGGCCATCTACCTAATAGCCCACAAACATGCCAAAACATTCACACATTAACGTTTTCATAAACAAAAGGGAAGCATTTCAAGAGCTAAGCTCCTACCTCTCAATGATGGAGTTATTAAAAGTTCCAAAATAGTAAGCTATATCCCAATGCAAGCAATCCAAATCATCCAAGCACAAGCATGTAATAATCTTACAAAAAATTATTCAAAGCAAGAGCTCAAAACAACAAGAAAAATTCAGCCAAGAATGAGGTCTCCCCAAAATAAAGCCAACCCCAAAACAAGGAAAGCCATGCAAATTTAAAGAAGAGGTAAGGGAAGAGGATGAGGTGGGTCCATGTAGGATGTAACATCACACATCCTCAATTCCTACCCCTGAATTCAACTTCATTCTCCAATGCATAATAAATAGGTGGGTGAAAAATATGACAGTTTACTTACACAGTCAAATCCAACCCACACCCCAAAGGACTGAAATTAAATCATCTAAGAAAAGTGCAATTAAAACCTACAATTTACCTTCTCAAAAATTATTATAAAAGTCTAATCTCAACTCCCCAACCCTAGGTATGGTTGGTAATTAAATTTAAGAGGTATGGGACAATTTTAACTTGTCCCAAACTCCTCCAAAATCATCCTCCAAGGACAATTTCGAATTTCTAAGAAGGTGGAGTGTTCCACACTCAAAAGTTAGCTTACACATCTCTTACAACACTGTAATTAAAGGCCAAAAACTCTATTAATTACTTTCCTATGACATATTTGATTTATTTATTTCAACAATATGATTACTCAAAATATTTACACACCATTTAATAATTAACGAAAGGGTAAAAGCACCACAAGATAAACACATGCAACATAAACAAAGGGACCAAATAAAAGAAATACATAAAACCCCTTGGTCACATTTAAAGGTGATCCCCCCCATGGGAATCCCTAACACACACAAACACGCACAAATAAATACTAGTTTCCATGGTGACCTTGTTGAATTCATCTACAATTCCAATGTGGTTGGTCTCCAATCCCCCAATGTTTGTTGTGATATTTTAACCTGTAAAACACAAATACCTTATTTGGCCTCGTGGCCATATCAGAACATCCAAAATAATATAAATATAACTCCCAAAACCATTTAAATATACAAATCACAAAAACATCAAAGCAATCTAACACTATCATTTATAGTTTTATCAACAACTATATCATCATCCAATAATTTCTATTTCTAGGTCTAATCACAATATTCAATCATCACAAGTCCACACAACACCCATAACATAACCATGTCAAACACTATATCACCATCAATATCCAAAAATGCCTATAATAATCATCATACATCATAACTGAATCAAGTTAACAATAATCCATGATCTACATCTATCATCATATTATAAGAAGGCCCATAGTCATGTCTATAATATAATCAACAATATCATGATTAGTATAAAAAATGTGTCAAAGGGAAGTGGGAACTACAATTTAAAATTGTATTTGTGTGTTTTTTCAAAACGTTTTAAGCTGACTCGAAGAAACAATTCTGCTAGCACAATAATGAGTCTCGTGTAAAACTTAAAAGTAGATCTAGATCTAGTTTTATTTCAGTGAGCCAACAACCTAATTCAGTGAATATCCACAAATTTGCAGGTAAATATATGACATTGATACTAGATAAAATATACAACAGAGTGGAAAATAACATGAGTTCAGTCTAGTCACCCAAAAAGATAAGGTTACCACCACAAGGTAATCCCTAAAAACCCATTTGTGCAAAGACCAAGAATCATGTCTCTCCATGAGACCATACATGTAGTGCTCACTTCCCTTTGACACCTCTTTTATACTAATCATGATATTGCTGATTATATTAGAGACATGATTATGGACTTTATTATAGGATGGTGATAGATGTTAGATCACAGATTATTGTTGACTTAATTCAATTATGATGCATGATGATTATTAAAGACATTTTGGATATTGATGATGATATATTGTTTGACATGGTTATATAATGGCTATTGTTCAGACTTGTGATATTTGGATATTGTGAGTAGACCTAGAAATGGAAATTATTGGATGATGATATAGTTGTTGATAAAACTATAAATGATATTGTTAGATTGCTTTGATGTTGATTTGATTCATCTATGTAAATGATTTTGGGAATTATATTTATATAATTTTGAATGTTCTAATATGGCCACGAGGCTGAAGGAGGTATTTGTGTTTTCCAGGTTAAAAATATCACAAAAAACATCATGGGATTGGAGACCAACCACATTGGAATTCTAGATGAATTCAACAAGATCACCATGACAACTAGTATTTGTTTGTGTGTGTTTGTGCGTGTTAGGGATTCCCATGGGGGGATCACATTTAATTGTGACAAACGGGTTTTATATTTTCCTTTTATTTTGGTCCCTTTGTTTATGTTTGCATGTGTTTATTTTGTTTTTCTTTTACCCCTTTCATTAATTATTAAATGGTGAGTAAATATTGAGAGTAATCATATTGTTAAAAACTAATAAATAAAATATGTCACAATAAGGTAATTAATGAGAGTTGTTGGCCATGATTTAAAGTGTTATAAGTAATGTGTAACTGTTATAAGAGATATGTAAGTTTTGTTAACTAAATTTTGAGTGTTAAACACTCCACTTTCTTGGAAATTCAAATATGTCCTTGGAGGGTGATTTTGGAGGCTTGTGGGACAAGTTAAACTTGTTTCATACCTCTTAAATTTAACTACCAATCATACCTATGGTTGGGGAGTTGAGATTAGACTTTTATAATTCCTTTTGAGAAGGCAAATTTTAGGTTTTAATTGCACTTTTCTTACATGATCAATAATTTTAGTCCTTTGGGGTGTGGGTTAGATTTGAGTGTGTAAGTAAACTATCATAATTCTCACCCACCTATTTATTATGCATTGGAGAATGAAGTTGAATTTTGGGATGGGATTGAAGATGTGTGATATGGAATCCTATGTGGATCTGCCTCATCCTCTTCCCTTCCCTATTCTTTAAATTTGAATGGCTTGCCTTGTTTTGGGGTTGGCTTTATTTTAGGGAGACCTCATTCTTGGCTGAATTTTTCTTGCTATTTTGGGAGGTCTCACTTGAAGGATTTTTTGGAGGATTGTTGCATGCTTATGCTTGGATATTTTAGATTGCTTGCATTGGGATAAAACTTGTTGTTTTGGAACTTGGAACAAATCCATCATGGAGAGGTAGGAGCTTTGCTCTTGAAATGCTCTTCTTTTATAAATGTAAATGTTAATGTGTGAATGTTTTGGCATGTTTGTGGGTAATTGGGTAGATGGCCTAGGAATGGTGTAGGAGAAGACTATGGGGATTATTTTGTGGGAGGAACAAGTGTGTTTAGGTAGGTATAAGGGTGGAAAGAGTTGGGATTTGTGTTCCACCTTAAAAATAAATAGCTTGCATTTATTTACTCGTTATGGGGTGCCATAAAAGGTTGGGGTGGTATAAGGAAATTTGAGGAATAAGGGGTACTTGGGTGGAGGTATAAGGGCATGTTAGGGATTTGAAATGATATACATATATAATTTTGTGGTTTGTTCTCAGCTGGTGATACCCATTTCCGCTTTGGGAGGCATAAGCAGCATCCCTCGTAGATTCTTTCTTCTTTGGATTTCTTGATGAATCCTTAGTATTGTTTGTCATGTTTTAATATAGTTGTAAAACTACATTCAGTTTTGGACTCTATTTTTATTGTGAAAGTGTTGCTTGTGTGTTTGTGGAATCCTGTTGTTGCCATGAGTTAGATCACATATTTTATTGCATTGTGGTTGGGGCTCAGGGGCCAATGAAGAAGGATGGATTCTCCTTGTCATTGGATTTCTTGGTTTGGTGAAGAGTGTTTTATTTCCCCTAATCTTGTTGTGTTCAAATTGGAAGAATGAGAAATCTACATGTTGGTGTTCTGGAGCAAGGAAAAAAAACAGACACTTTTACAATCCCTTATGAAATCAAATCTTATTATATCCCTTTTTCCACTTAAAGTGGATGATTTGTGTATTCATTATAATGAAAAGATACTTTGTATTGACAATGAGATTGGAAATTTGAAATGTGAAAGAGTTATACACTGTATTCTGTTTTGGAAAGAATGTGAAAGAATGATAAGTGTTTTGTATACAATATTTTGAAATCAAGTGGAAAGGAGGTTGTAAGAGTTTTGTTAGAATTAATGGAAGTGTTTTCCTTGTTCAAATGATATTATTCCATTGGAAATATGTATTTTACATGCTCTATGAAATCCCTGTTTGGAAAGTGGAAAAGTGAAACACGTGAGAAGAAAATGTATTATTCTGCCCTGTATATAATATATGTTTTTGGAAAGAATAAAAGAAGGAAGTTGTGAAGTTGTATTTTGGAATTAGTTAAGGATTGCATTACCTTTCTCAATTTGCATTGTTTTTTTTAAGATTGAACATCTACATGTGAATTGAAATCTCTATTTGAAAGAAGTAAATGTGTATGAAGGAAAATGTAGAACTCTGTGTTTTGAAATGTGTAAAGTTGGAAATTAGAATTGTATTTCAGTTTTTAGATGGTTGGAATAGAATCAAATAAAAGTATTAGATTGGAATTGGAATTAATTCCCAGACTTGGGTGATGAAAAATGATAAATAGACCCTTTCAAACTTGATCTTTGTTTTGTTTTGCAACTGGAAAATACTTTACCTAAAATACACAGTTCAAACCTGTAACAATGAAATAATATATTAAATGATTAAATTGAAGTAGTGTGTCCTAAATGAATTCAATTAGACTATAAAACTTAATGAAGAATCCTTCAAAACCTTGCAAAATTGGGCTCAACCCTCTTACAATTTTTTTCTGTCAAAAAATGTAAATGTTCAAATTGTAAATCAATCAAACAAATTGAATCTTGAAATCCTTCTTAAATCCATATAAGAACAATTATCCATGTCTATTTGACATGTTGAGAGAGGAAGAAGATCAAATTGAACAAATCTTATAACTTAAAATTTACCAGTTCACACTGTAAAATCCATAAAGTCCTCCTTAGCCCAAAACAAAGCTCTCTATCAAAATTTATGGCCTTCTGAAGTTTTTTCTTCCTTGGTGTAAAAAAAAATTGGGAAAAATTTCCTTGGCGCGCTTGTGGGCCAGAATTTCTCCCTTAGCACTAAGGAAAAAATTTTTGGAATTTTTTTTATAATTTTCCCCGCCAACCTGCAACCAATCAGAGGCTACCACATGGTACCACAAGGTGTCGGCAGAGGGGCAGCCCCTTTTTAAGCTCAACACTTTGGAAATTTTTTTGGAAAATTTTCCAATTTTTTTCCTGCCACCCTATCGGGCCGCATCCAATCAGGTGATGCCATCTGGTAGCACGAGGCATCGACGAAGGAGTGGGTCCCTTTTTTCCTTTCTACATTTTGGAAAATTTTGGTAAATTTTTTCAAACATTCCCCGCCACCCATCGGCCCACAACCAATCAAAGGAATCCATGTGGCACCACGAGGTGTCTACGGAGTGGCAGACCCCTTTTTAAGCTTAGCGCTTCACAAAAAAATTGAGAAAATTTTGCAATTTTTTTACCGCCACCCTATCAGACCACAACTAATCAGGTGATCCCATGTGGTGGCATGAGGCATCAGCAGAGGAGCGGGTCCCTTTTTTCCTTTCTGCGTTTTAAAAAAATTTGAGAAAATTTTCCAAATATTCCCCACTACCCACCGGCCCGTAGCCAATCAGGAGCTGACACATGGCATCGCGAGGTGTTGGTGAAGGCACGTGTGAATTCTACCCTCTTAGTCCTTCGAGGAGTTAACCTAATTTTCTCCCCACAGCCCCGCCATCCCCGTGTTGGTTTAGGAGACACCATGTGTCCCGTGTGGACTCACGAGAGCGTGGGTGTGAAGTTGGATTTTAACCTCGTGCGGGAGGATTTATTTAAAATGTATCCCGCCACCCTGCTCTCTCCAGCCCTAGCTTGGGAGGCACCACATGTCCCTTGTAGACTTGTGGAACCATGGGTGTGTGGGCACAAAGTTGGTTTTTCACCCATACATGGGAAATTTTCTAAAATTCTCCCCATGGCTTGCCGACCCACCCTTGGGGAAAATTTTCATCTCTGGGCCCGCATGCCCATTCTTGGGGAAAATTTTCACCCCAAGGCCCACCATCCCATAACTTGGAAAATATGATGAGTTAGGAGGACTACTTTATATCCAACATGAATAATTTAGGGAAATTTTGAATGAGTTAACTTTGAGAAAAACCATGTTAAATCTTTAAGCCTGTTAGAGAGTGGGTATGGCGAGGAATTACCCTCTGAACCTAATTGAACCTTCTAACCCTAAATTTAGGACCTTATGACCACTAATAATTGTTAATAAAATTAAAGTATGTTCTAGTGAATTAGAATTGTTCTGGAACCTATTAGATTACTGTTGACTTGTAACCTGGTTGTAGACTCTTTTAATAGAAAAAAAATTATTCCACAATTTTCCTAACTAATCCTAGGTTGTTTTTGGGTCTCAAGTGGGTTGTTTTAGTGGGCAATTACACTTGATATCAGAGCAATGGTTCAAAATCTTGGGCCATTGGGCACTCTAGAAAATTGAGACATGAACCTTAAACCTAACACACTTTTAAATCTAGAAAACAACTTAGTTTAGAAATTACATATTCTAGTAAACATGAAAATTGAATAAAACTTAGCAAGATGAACTAACTCTTGCCTTCGTAAGTGCATGAGGCGTAGATGGGATGAGGAGTATTTTCACATAGACCTAGACTTACCACCACTAGATCATGTTGTAGTAGTCATCCTACCCCAGATTTTACTAACTCTTCAGGAAGTTAATGTCTCTCTACGTAGAGGGTCAGTAGAAGGACATGTAGCAAGACATGATAGAGTCCCTTCCATTGAGGTCATGTATCTCCTCGACCCAGCGAGGAGCATGGAGGAGAGAACTCCCATGCAGAGTCATCCAGAGCCAAGTCATCATAGAGGGAACAGAGCGATCAATTTTAAGGACATAGACAGAGGTCTTGGAGTCCTAGGCTTAGGGATAAGTATGCAGAGAGACCTAGAGGTCATCATACCATAGCTGTAGATCACATCAGGGAGATCCTGAAGCTTCAACCATCACATTATTTTTGTGACATAGGTGGATTTCAGGCAAAGGCCTGGTTGGTGAGCTTGAGTTGGTGCTTCAAGCTCTACCCTTGTTCTATAACCACGAAAGCTCATGTTACGATCCATCTAATGAGGGATGGTGCTGGTGTTTAGTGGCGGACAGAGGAGAAAAAGCTCCATGTTGATTCTAAGACAACTACTTGGGAGATCTTTGAGGAGTGTTTTCAGAGAAGATATTTATCATGGAGGTTCATATAGCAGTAGATAGATGAGTTTCATGACCTCCGAAAGGCATCTCTTACAGTGGCTAAGTATGAGAGTAGATTTCTCGATCTACTCCAGTATGTTGATTACATGCAGGATGAGTAGGTACGGATTCATAGGTTCATTCGGGGCCTGAATCTAGACATTGGATGTGCATTGCAGATCCATTGTCCACATACATTAGCTAAGGCCATTGAAGAGGCATACATAGAAGAGGAGACTCGGGGAAAGACCCAGCAGGCTAGAGACCGAGTCCAGAGCCGCATATAACAGATGTAGGACAGTAGATTGAGGGGGTCAGTACCTCTTCCTTGTGGGGGACAAGGTTCAACACAGTCATCTTTTAGACCACAACAGTAACAACAGTGGACAGCCAACCTTATAGACCTCCAAAGAGATTTGATGCACAGAAAGGTCAGAGTATGGAGCCTCCTCCTAGGGGTCCCATCAGGACATGGGTGCCCAGAGAGCTCACACAGCAAGAGATCCCCAGTAGAGACCTCAGTAGACAATAACCAAATAATCAGAATCCACACCATGGACCTCTAGAGTATGGGTCAGATGTGCTACACAAGGGAGAGGATCAATCAGTTGTTTAGGTTGTGGTGTTACTAGACATTTTTGGAGAGATTACCCACATAACCCTAATAGCAAGGGTAAGACACAAATCTCAGAGCCTACTATTGGTGACATGGGACGTAGTCATAAGATGTATGTAGTGGTTAAGAACCGATAGGCAGAGAATCAGAGTATAGTTATTGAGACTGCATGTAACATTGGTGGTATTCCTACCTCCATTTTTTTTAATTCTAGTTCTTCTGATTCTTTTATTGCACCATCTTTAGTAGAGCGATCCACGCTGGTGACAATTAGGTAGGGTCATAGTTGGGATGTTGTGATGGCTTATGGAGCCAAGATCTCTATAGACTCCTTAATTAAGGAGTGTGTGGTGGATTTGGGACCTTTCACCACTACCTCGGATCTCCGTATCCTTCCCTTGGGCTCATATGGAGTCATCTTAGGCATGGATTGGTTGTCTACACACAAGGATAGAGTGGATTGTTACCACAATATTATATTTTGTGCTGATGATTTGGGAGTTGAGTTGGTGATTTCAGGGGTCAGGAAACCCATTTCTATTCGCACCATCTCTTCTATGCAGTTTAAGCAGTGTGTACGATGGGGTTGTCGGATGTATGTTGTTACAGTCAGTGATATATCAGAGGATGGGTCTAGTGGACCATCGCTAGATGATCACCCCATTTTGAGAGAATTTGTAGATGTATTTCTGGGGGAGGTATCGGGGTTACCACCTCCATATGAGATTTATTTTCATATAGATCTAGTTCCAGGAGAAGAGCCTATCTCACAAGCACCTTATCGGATGACCACACAAGAGCTCTATGAGATCAAGTTGTAGCTTGATGGCCTTTTGGAGAAAGGCCTTATCCATCCTAGTGTATCCCCTTGGGGTACACCGGTGATTTTTGTGAAGAAGAAGGATGGATCCTTGTGGTTGTGTATTGATTAGCGCTAGCTGAACAAAGTAATGATCAAGAATCAGTATCCCCTTCCGCGCATTGATGATTTGTTTGATCAGATGAAGGGAGCCACAACTTTCTCTAAGATAGACCTTAATTTAGGTTACCATCACCTAAGGATTTCAGAGGTAGACATTCATAAGACCACTTTTCGTATGAGATATGGTCACTATGAGTTTATAGTGTTACCTTTTGGTTTGACTAATACCCCCACAGTTTTTATGAGTTTTATGAATGAGGTATTTAGGACCTTCTTAGATCACTTTGTGCTCATCTTCCTTGATGACATTTTGATCTACTCATAGACACATAAGGAGTATGAGGGGCACCTTCTCCAGGTTATTTAGTGTCTTCGTGAGTAGAAACTTTATGGGAACTTTGAGAAGTGTGCATTCTTTCAGACAAAGGTGTAGATTTGAGTATTATCATTTCTAGGGAAGGTATCATCATTGATCCTTCCAATATTAGAGCTATTATGGATTGGCCAGCACCCACTACTATGACTGAGGTGCATAGCTTCATGGGATTAGCA
The DNA here is from genome assembly GCA_019776745.2 of Taxus chinensis. Lineage (NCBI taxonomy): Eukaryota > Viridiplantae > Streptophyta > Pinopsida > Cupressales > Taxaceae > Taxus > Taxus chinensis. Next base: position 179,708,260 of record CM034152.1, on the reverse strand, counting down.
GGTTACTACTGAAGATTTGTTCAAGACTTCTCTCAGATTGCACACCCCATCACTTCCATTTAGAGGAAGGGGAATAAGTTTTTCTGGTCGTATAGGTGTGAGTAGGCCTTTAGCACACTTAAGGAATTGTTATCTCTTGAAAGTGCACCCTGTAGAGAGATGGTTGCATGTTTTCTAAGCTTGCACAAATGATCTCTCTCTTTCATAGATATAATGGAAACACCTCAAGTCTATGGGTATACCTAATTCAAGGTGAGTCTCTAGTATCAAGGTTGATTCCTTATTGGTGTATCCTAAACTTCTTTATGGGAGTTTGAGAGTAAAATATGACTTTAAAATGATTAAAACTAACGTGATACAAAAAAATTGTGTGAGGGCTTTGACTGAGTATATGCACAACTAATCTATGAAGAATTCTTGATGCACGAACCAATAGTTTTTCTATAGAATATCTAAGGGAAAAACACCTTGATTGTACTGAGGGAGGATCACAACAGTACTAATAAGTTAGCATGCACATTAAAAATTAAGCAGAAAGGACTGAAATTTGCAGCAGGGTAAGGTGGTTGATAAGGTAATTTGCATTCAAAAGATTTATATAACATACAAAATACTGTAAATAACTTAGAAAGGTAGAAAAACACTTCACACTCAGAGGGAAAAACTGGAAAACTTTGCTTTAGTACTCATATATCCAAAAGTCCTCTAGTCAGAATATTTGTGCTTTTCAAAGGCACACAATATATAGCAAAATAAATTTCACCCCCTTCCTAAAAATAGCCTAAGGCTTGTACTCACCCATGCATCCTAATTCTATCCTTTACTTATTATTAAATAAAGGAATAAAATAATACAAACTAGAGCATGCAGTTAAAAATAGGCATTAATAGACTTGTTTACAATGCAATCAAACTGAATTTGACTATTTTATTTCTAATAACGATGGGTGAATAATTTTGCTAAAAATAAAATTACTTGCTAGGCAAGTATCCCTCCATGGCATGCAACTTGTCTCTTATATGTTTTGTCTTCTTGTGAAGCATGAAAAAAATCAATCCTCTGCCTGTGAGAAAAATAATTACATTAATTGCAATACTTTAAAAAATAATTCATCCAAGTATCAATCTGACTTGGACCACCTTTGTCTCTGATGTTGACCCTCATTCTATTTTCTGGTGATCATATGGATAACACTTGAAACTTCACTTCAACTCCTTGGTGTGGGGATGACCTTCATATTACCAGGTTTGGCCACCTTGTGGACTTAGCATAGTATTATGTTCTTGATATGAGATGAGGGGACCAGCTTTGCATTATACTTGGTTTTTATAATATTCGGCCACATGATATAGTATATAATTTCTATCCCATAGTTGTTGGCCTTGGCATTATTTGAAGGAAAAAGGTTGGAAATACCTTTTATTTGATCATTTATATAATGATTTGGTCACATTTTGTTTATTTTGAATCGATTATAATTTAGACTTTGAAATTCATGGAAATGATTATTTTTTTGGTGACGTGGGCTGGCCCCTTCCCCACAGTGACTCACCCCTCCATACATTTTGTCAGTGGCAATTCGACCTGTGTTGAGTTATCTTTGATATTGATGATGAAAAATGGGCTGTTGATCTTTGTACCTGTGTATTCGATGTCGTCGATCTCTTACCCGTGATTAGGGTTTTTGTATGCATTGAATGTTGGTCGGTGGTAATTTAACCCCACCCTAATTAGGGTTTTATCAAAGCTTTCCTCGTATATGAATTTTTTAACCCTGGTTGGGTTTGGTCCTTGATGAAGAACATTGATCTCTATCCCTGATGGACTTGCACCATTAATCCTAACCCTCAGTTAGGTTTACGGTCTGCATTGAATATTTTTGTTGTGGCGATGACCATGACAGTTTGCTTGGAAATTTGGGATTGATCTTCGAGCATTGATTGGCTATCATTTTGTTTTTTGACCGTTGATCTTTAACTGTGGTTGATTTATGACCAAACCGATGCTTGGGTTCGGGTGGTAAAGATAAGCTTGAACCTAATGATCATTTCATTTGGATTTTCAGTATGCAGGCAAAGCCCTAGGAAAATTTTGTTTGACGCAATTGTTGATCACTTCGATCTTGGCTCTATTTGGCTTATGGTCTTTGAAATATCAGTGTGATATCTCACTATCTGTCTTGCATCGATGAGCCCGGCTTTCCTAATGAAAAAGTTTTCCTGCCTTCTGTGGGATTCTTTGAGACTTCTTGGTCCCGAGATTTCAAGGTGAAGCATTTTGGTCATGGATGCATCTTTCTTATGAACTTTGAGCTCAATTTTTGAGGTTTTTCTGGTTTATATATCTTCGTGCATCTTATATATTCAGTCTTTTTCTCTATTAGAACTTTCTGAGTGAATTTGGATGATGCTCTTAATTTTTTAGGGTAACCCTCGAGCTCGGTTCCCGACTGTGAATGTGTTTTATAAGATTTTAGAACTCAGGGTGGTTTGTGGACACCATTTCTATCCCTTTCAAGATCTGTTAATTTGGATTTATGAAAGAATGGCTGCCATGTCGATCTCTACTAATCTCGGTTCAGTGTAACTAGCATCACTATTTGACAAGGATGGTAAGCTTCTTGATTTCCTAAGTTTTCAATTTTAATTTGTCTTAATAATCTTGACTTCTAAAACTGATACTCATTTTTCTTTACATTTTTGGGATTTCGTGGTTCCTTTGGGGATTTCAAGTTGAAAACTCGTTCTGGGCTCTTCTTCTTGACTCTTGAGTTCAAAACTTATCATGAGCATATGGATTTCTTGTCTTATCATTCAGTTGCTTGAAAGTTTTAATTGTTCAATTATAAATGGTGAGTTCCTTATTTATTACTCTGATTTCTTGATACCCATTAATGGGTTTTACAATAAAAACCAGAAACTATACCCTTCCCTGATTTGAAATTATTTTGCACTTAGATTCATCCTATTCTTGGTTGATGTCAAAAAATTGGAACAAAACTTGACCGTGAGTTCAAAACCTACATGTCCTTCTATCTCTATTTGTAGGTTGCTCGTGCTTTTGGGTTCTCTTTGAAATTCTATCCATTATTAGGAATACTACTTTGTTATGGAATGAGAGTTGCTTCTTGTAATTGTTGATCTTTGTTCACTTTAAAGCAGATGGGATTGCAGTTTTTAAAACTCATAAGTCTTCCTTATTATGCGAAGCAACCTTTTGATCTTCACTATTTTAGACCTTAATTATGAGAAAACCGGTAGGCTAATCCTTGTCATTTTGAGTTGTGGTTTTGATTCCTCATGATGTTTACTTGGATCCTTGATACTTATAGCTTCAAAACGTTACATAAAATTCCCATTTCTATTGGACCACTGTGGTCTAGTATTTGTTGTTAAATCTGGCTTGTAAAAGGAAATTGCATTTATTTGAATACTCTGGTGACTATGATGAGCTTCATAATTTTTCCTTGGCCTTTGAAGCTCTAATATTGTCACTGTTATATTTCAAATATGTACCTATGTCGGCCATAAAGTAGTTTTCTTCTTCTATAACGCATTTTGAACACTGCCTTTCTGTATTAGTTTCTTTTTCCTTAAGAAAAATGTCATACCCTTTGCATTTGTTGAGAATATTGTGAAAATATTAGCTATGCTCTCCATATTTAACAAAAAATCCATTCTTTATAATTGGTGGATTTGTAGAATTCTGAGAGCTTGATAAATGCTTCCATTGATCTCTGAGAAATAGGTTTCATAACTCATCCCTGTAGATTTAGTACTGACTTCAAAATCTCATACTGTGTTTGATGAATTATAAGTTTGTCATTCTCTGTAAGTTTCTATTGATTGTTTGGCTGAGTGAAAACTCTCAAATCCATTTGAACACTAGAACCTAGATTCACTGTTTATCTTTTTAGAGATCTTCATCCTTTACTCTGTTATGAAGATAGTTATATCTTAAATCTGGGTTATTATATCTTTCTGAAGCCCTTTACAACTGTAGATTTTACCTAAATCACTTCTCACTTCTAATGTCATCATGAGATAGCTCCTTTGTTTATCTTAAATGGCTTCCGATCATGTCATAAATGATTACTACTTGCTTGAATGAATATACTTGAATGACATTACAGTATCTCTGTGTTCTCATATTTTCTTTATTTTGAAAACTACAACTTAAAATAGCTAAACTTTGTAAGATTATCTTGAAATTTCAATTCTCTTCAGTTGTTTGAGTTATAAAGAATTCTTTTCTACATTATTTAATGTATTTCTTTTCATTACACCTCTGATATGTATGTTGAAAAATATGAAATGTTGATTTTATAAGGCCAAGCGCTGGCAAAAAACAATTAGAATCTTTTCTTTAATACGTTTTTCAGAAATAGTAGTTATATGTTTTGATCTAGAATATAGAAAATAACACTTTTCATGTTGAACTCATATAGCAATTGAGAACTGAAAACATGATAGCTATTTCTCTTGATCATGTAATGTTTTTCTGCTTTCTGTATCACTTATTTGATTTGCATAGTTCTTTTAAAGCATATAATTATTGAAATAACATGATGAAAAGTTGTAAATGTCCATTTTACATGGCAAAGCCCTATCAAAATTTTCCCAGAATATTCTCTATCATCCTATTTCAGCTATAACCCCATTTACTTTCAGCTTCAACTTCTTGAAATTTTATTCTCCCTCTTCTTTGCAAACTGAAAAATGCACTTCTCTCTTCCATTCTCTCTTTTGAGCTCTAACCTCTTCCATTTGGAAAATTTTTGCTGAACTTTGAGTTACACTCTTCCTTCTTCTTAGCATGTACTTATGACTTATTTATCTCTTTGTGTGTAACCAATACCTGCACACTTAGGAAAACAGTTAGGCTTTTTGGCCTCTCTTATGTCCATGTTGTCTTCTTTCTTTTACTTTCTTCTTTTTGAGTGAAAAAAGCATACATGTAGTTTGTCCTTCAAGTAGAATACAACTCCTACTTAGGGGAAGATTTATATGCACGAAGTAGGATAGTATAGGAATATGGATTAACCTTTAGCTCTTTATTGATGAATTCCTTATTTTTACTTTTCAGGTACCATGCCTTGAGGATGAAAGGAGCTGGAAAGTAGATGCTCTACACAACAAAGAATATACAAGGCAATGATGGGTTCACTCATACTCCTTTGATTTCTCTTTCATGCATGTGTATCTTTCTTTTCAGTAGTTGTACTTTACTTTTCAGTTACATCCCACGGCTTGTGTTGGAAACATTTGACTCTCCTTGTGAATAAAGCATTGAATTTTGTAAATGATTTATATATCTCTTTCTACATTTCTACTTTCTTTATGGATTGTATAATGAACTAAGCAACTCAGTAACATAATTGAATGTCTTAACCATGAAGGAAAGAACATTGAATAAAACTTGTAACATTCAGTAATGAACTCTGATTTTTATGTGATCTGCACTTACGTTTGTTGTTCCAAAACTTTACACTTCACCTACTCTATAATTGGATGTCCTCATCAAGACAACATAACTGTCCTTTGGGGCTTGTGTTCTTTTGCTGAGGATGGTCATGAAATTGTAGACTATATGATCTGTTACATTTTGTAATAGCACACATAGTTACAGATTTCATGTAATCTTTTAAATAAATCAGCAGAAACGACATAATCTAATATAATCTCCCATAGCTTAGGTATACTTCACCAATTCTACCCATTGTAACGAAGTTTCAAGTTTCCTATTTTTACACAAGTGAAAAAATTGTTAGCATTTCTGGAGATCCTACGATGAAATCTACCAACTAGCTTATATACCAGTGCCTTGCTCTTGTCTATTAGGCATGGAGTCCAAAGTATATAACCAAAATCTATCTTTTCTGAAAGGTGTAACACTTCCAAAACAAAACTAAAACTGGGAAAGGATCTGGTAAATCATATCATGTGCACAAATATACTTATTGAATTGAAAAATCAATGCAATGTGTAGAAACTATACTTATTGAATGGAAATCCTACTCTAACAATCACTGTAAGATTTTCAATAATAGTGTTTGAGAAACATACCATTCACAAGAATGGGAATTTCCTCTCTATTCAGCTTCAAAAGATGAAAAGCGTTGTGTTCCTTGCAAGATGAAATCATGTAAGGACCACTTTAGAGTGTATCAAAATTTGAGTTTATTCCTGGCTTTGCATGATTAGTATCCAACTTTAATACAATATCTCCTTCATTGAAGACTTTGAATTTGGCTTTCTTGACAAAATTCTTCTTGATTTTTTTCTGATTCTTTTCCATATTTAAATGAGCTTGATCTTTCAGCTCTTGTAATTCCATTAACTCTGTGTAACGAACTTGAAATGGTTCATTCTCAAGCAGATCCATTTGATGCAACAAATCTAATGTGGGTAACTCAACTGAAATAGGCATTCTTGCTTCTTTTCCATACACAAGCTTGTATGGTGAATTGCCAACTGAACTTTTAGGAGTCACTATGTCATCCCAAAGTGTGGAAATCAACATCATATTCCAAGCTCTTTGATTATCCTTGAGTGTTCTTCTGATGATTCTGAACAGATTCTTGTTAGTACTTTTAGCTAAGCCACTACCTTGTGGGTAATAATTAGATGAAGAACTTAGATATATTCCATGTTTGACAACCCAATTTGTTATCTTTGCACCAAGGAATGCTAAATAATTATATGATATGATAGTTGTTGGAACACCAAATCTGTAAACTATTCCTTCATAAAAGGATAGTATCGAAGCTTCATTAACATCTTTCAAGGCTATTGCTTCAGTCCATCGTGTAAAATAATCTGTAGCATTTAAGATCCACTTGTGTCCTTATGATGAAGGAAGGTTTATCATGCTAATAAAATCAAGACCCCACTACATAAAAGGATGATCAGCTGAAATAGGCTGTAAAGGAAATGAAGTAAGACATTCTTTTCCAACAAAGAAATCACATTTCTTACACTTTCTAATCCATTCAAAATAGTTTTTGAATATGCTAGGCCAATAGTAACCTGCTTTCATAATTTTTAAAGTTGTAGTACGTGCTGAGAAGTGAACTCTTGTAGGTCCTTCATGGAACTCTGATAATATTTCATGAATTTTATCATAATCAACACATCGCAGCAAGATCCCTTTTATATCCCTTTTAAAAGCACACCATCAATGAAAAGATAACGAATATCTTATAATCTGAAATATCTTCGTTTATTCTTATCCATACCTTCCAGATAGGTGCCATGCTGTAAGCAGTTAACCAAACTAGTCATCAACCTTGATTCTTGGATCTCTTGAGCAAGTTTAGGCTACTGATTTTCTGGTTGGACCATGATATTTAATTGCAGATACGCAATTTCAACATGTTTTTCTGAATCTTTACGTTCCGCAACTTGTTGTTTTTCCATATCAGCAATTAGATGTTCACATAAACCTTTACCTCAAACTGTCTTAGCAACCCAGATATCAACATCATATTCCATAACCTTCGCTATCCAGCCTATTCTTTTCTCATTCAATTCTTTATTTAAAAGGAAATCTTTCACACTTGGATGAGAAACAAGAACGTGAATTTTATTGTTTGAAAGCATGTACTTAAATTATTTAGTCCTCTGACTTTTGAAATTACTTGTTTTTCAAGAAATGTGTACCTTGTTTCGTAATCATGCAAATTTTGTCCAAAAAAAGCAATTTGCTACTCAATATTTTCATCATTAACCTGAGTCAAAATAGTTGAGATTGTTTTAGCTCCTACAAATGCATACATTGTAAAATCTTTATCGAAATTTGGGTTTGCAAGAGTAGGAACCTAAGAGATAGCTGATTTTATTTCTTCAAAACCTTCCCTTCCTTTGCTGGTCCAAGATAAAGTTTTCTCTTTCTTTAACATAGCTATTAATGGTTTAACCAATGAAGCAAAATCTGGAAAAAATCTTCTAACAAAGTTGATTTTTCCAAGAAAACTTTGCAATGCCTTCTTATGATGATGCAATAATAGCTGTGATATAGTTTTGATTCTGAAAGGATCAATTGCTAAACCTTGCTTAGAAACAATATGGCTAAGTAATTTACCCTGATGTACTAAAAAGATCAACTTCTTGGGATTCAAAGATATTCCAAACTACCTGCATAGTTGAAAAGTATGCCTTAAATGCATTAGACGTTCTTCAGAATCTTTTGAAAATATAGTCATATCATCTAAATAGACAAGGATGCATTTATTTAATAAGCTATGAAAATCCATGTCCATTGCATGTTGAAACGTTGCACTGGAATTTGAAAGACTTGTTGTAAATATCTCCCCCCCAGGTAGATATAGACAAGCAGAAGAATATGGAAATAAAAGAAACTCAAACCCCGACATTTATTGCATTTCCAACCAGAAGGGCACACATAAGAGGGTTTCGACACAAATATGGATGCGCTTATGGCACAGGTAAAGGGCGCACATAAGAGGGTGTCGACAAAAATATGGATGTGCCTATGGCACAGGTAAAGGGCGCACATAAGAAGGCGTCGACACGAAAATGGATGCACCCATGGCGTAGGTAAGAGGCGTACAATAGAAGGTGTCGACACGAAAATGGATTCACCCATAACACAGGTAAGAGGCGCACGACAGAAGGTGTCGACATGAAAATGGATGTGCCCATGGCACAGGTAAGAGGCACACAACAAGAGGTGTTGACATGAAAATGGATGCGCCCATGGCGCAAGTAAGAGGCACACGACAGAAGGTGTCAACACGAAAATTGATGCGCCCTCGGCGTAGGTAAGAGAGTGTCAACATGGCAGAAGCCGCGCCTTGGCGTGCGTAAAGGGCACATGACACAAAATGTTGACATGAAAAAATTCATGCCTTGGCACATGTAAGGGTATGTCGACATAAATATGGATGTGCCTATGGCGCACCTTCAGGAGGCACAACATTCTGAGCGCTGACAGGAAGCAGACCCTAACCCAGATATTCAGACAGCCATAACTTTTCACAGGGAGCTCGGATTCACGCAAGGTTAGACTTTTTGGAAATCTTATAAGGTCCTCTATTTAACTATGACTGGATATATTTAATTGGGTGGGAAAAATTTCTTTAAAATGCAAAGTACAGTTCGCCACTTTTTGGGTTTGCTAAGGTTCTCACCTACCACCATAATGAGATAAATTAAATGCAACCTGGAGGTGGTTGGGGTAGATTTGGATTTCCTCTCTCTTCCCTCTCTCATTCTTCCTATAAACTGTAAGGAGGGGTTTCTTTCTAAAGGTTGGACATTCTTGTTTTTCCCCTCCCTTCTTCTCTTTTGCAGGTGAATTGGTGGAGTTCAAACCTCCCATTTAAAACTGTAATGCAACTTTGCCTCTTGGCATTTTGTAGTGTATTGTATCAATCTTTGGAGAAAATAATGCATGTCTGTGGATGATTCTCAACCCTCTCTATATTCATTTGCATCCTTCTGATATTTCACTGCAAATTTGGTTATCTGTGCATGATCTTGCATTGCATTAAATGGTTTGTGTCTATTGGCAAGACAAGTGTTCTTCATTCCTCGGTGCATCACCTTTGTTAGTTTAGATTTATTTTTTACGCATCTCCTTACCCTATCTCCTTGACAAGTTAGATTAGGTTTTTGAAGAAACCCTCTGCAAATTTTACGTATGCATTTGAATAGAGGAATATGAACCGGCCTTCATCCGAAGAGCTTTTCCGATTTGGCAAGGACCCACACTTGGGAAAAGCTCCATGTTATGCAATAGCATTGAGAGTCTCAACCCATCGAGTTGTAGACATTCAAGGGTGTTGTGAATCGCCATGAACATTTTTGGCACGCTCGGTGGGACCCAAGAGGTCATTCAACATATTTGAAGAAATTTTCAAGAAATTTGGACTAAAAATTATAGGTTTTACAATTTCATATTTTTCACCTTCCAGGCTAAACTTTGAAATCGATTTTCAAGGGCTTAACTTGCTCAAAACAAGTCAAAATTCCACTAGTTGATAGATTGGGGGATAATCTTCAAAAGGGTATTCTTAGATTTTTGGGATTTTGACTTTCAAAATTTCATGGTTTTTTGTATTTCAGGTTTTCACAGTTTCCTTCCATGACCTGAGTTTCGTCTATATCTTTCGGGGATTAGTAACTGCACAACAGGACCCAATAATCGAATTGAGGAACTAAACCTTCAAGGTTTGAAAATTCTATTTGTAATATTTGTCAAGTTTGGTGTGTAACCTTGCATAATCTAGCCTTTTGAGGCTCATTATCTAACACATCTGGTGACTCCGAAGGGATAGAATTTAGTGGTATAGCAACACAAGTTGCTCAGGCATATGAGAAGAATTCAAACCAGGTCTGATACTTGAGAAGAGGGGCTATTTTTCCACTTGCAACTATCACCAGGAAGAGGAAGGAGAGGAAGAAGACCATGAATATCACCATCTCCACCTAACCAGACTTTTTCTACACCTCCACTTGGTAGACCTTTCATCCAATCAACAAGGGTTCTCAGGCCAATCAGAATGGCACAACCACCAAATCCCTTTGTCAATTTCACTGGTAGCAGCCCACTTGCCCTCAATGCACATAATCCTGTTCCAATTGCAGCATTGAAGAACATTCCATTTTTCACTGGAGAAAATCATACCACTCCTGGTGATCATGTCAAAGACATTGCTAACGTTTGTGCAATCCATGAGATAAATGAAATGGATGTTGCTGTCAAATTGCTAGCATCTTCGTTCAAAGGGAAGGCATTGCAATGGTTTAGGAGCCTTGCAGCTGGTTCTATCCAAAATTGAAATCAGTTATGCATAGTCCTCCATGAGCAATTTGGAGAAAAGGGAGACAATTTGTCTCTACTAGAACAATTGACAACTATCAAGAGAGCTCCCAACGAGCAGCTGACTGACTTCAAATTCAGATTTCAAAGGTCTTGGGATAGGATTCTAGTGGCCGTCAAGCCAATAGCTGAAGGTACTTTTCTATATTATCTTAAAGCTTTGAGTTCTGATATTTCTATGTTAATTCAATATATGGGAGGCACAACCTTACCTGCTGCTTATAGCATTTCCATTAGGGCCGAAAATTGTCTTATTCAAGCTGGTAAGCTGGCTCCTAGGCCTCCCATGCCCTTGTATCCAAACTTAGAAAATCTAAGCACTAGTCAGGCACCCACTTTGGCTCCTATTCCCACTCGTAGAAATCAGAGTTCAAATGAAATTTCTACTTCATCCTCTAGTGCTTCAAATGAACTCCAGGAGGTTATGAAACAATTACAGAACCTTGGAAATGAGCTGGTGACTATCAAAAGACAATAAGCTCAAAGTGCTAGACTGTATCAGCCTCAAGCATAGTACTAGGCTAGGCCGCCGTACCAAAAAAATAGGTCACCAGCTCAGGCTACAAATCAAAATCAAAGCCAAGTAAGGCCTCCCGCCAATAGACCATTTCAGCCCTATAGCCCCAATGTTACAGATTCTTCTAAAGCATTAGTGTCAGTGCAAAACAACATAGCTGAAGAGTATGATTGGTGTTTCCCATGCAATGAACCTCATAACCAATCTATGTGCTTCAATGGTGCTTTGAACCAAGCCTTGATGCTGACAACTACTAGTGTAGAGGGTGAAGTGAGTCAAGAAACAAATCAGCAACAAGGGACATCTCAGAAAAACACGGCTCCAAATGATAATGCACTTGTGAATTGGCAAGCTGAGGATTTTTGTGGCATGAATCAAACAATTTCTCAGAGTGTAGCAGTTAACACAAGATCAAAGAAGAGGAATATCGGTGAAGGTCAGTCATTGGCTCCAAGTGATCTACAACCTTCCATCACTCCACAAGGTGTTGGTAAGCAAAATACATCTCCAAACATGCAAGGACAGCCTAAACCATGTTCTAAACCAACTCAAATGCCAGTTGTTGCTGCCCATGCACAAGAAAGGAACGTGCAGCCTAAAGGACAACAAAGAGATCTTTCATCCCCATTTATCATCATTGATCAAATGAAGAAGACAAACGTGAATATATCAATGTGGGAATCCTTATCCATCCCAGGCCAAAGAGATCTTCTACAAGCTGCCATGAAGAATTGGTCAACTTCGAACCAACAGGTCCTTATGTAAGAGAATGTCCTCACAAATGTTACCCAATATAGAGGGAATCATGGAGGACAACAAGGTAAAATGTTGAAGCCCCCTCCATTCTATGTTTCATTAATTATTGGGGATAAACTAATACACAATTGCATGATTGATTCTGGGGCAAGTAGTTTTGTCATGCCCAAGCAAATAGCTGATCAGCTGGGTCTCCAATATGAAGTCATATCTAAAGGGGTAGTGCAATTGGATGGGACAGCAGTAGAAATGGTGGGAGTGATCAAAGGTTTGAATCTTACCTTTCATGCATGTCCCAATGTTATTGTTTTGCAAGATGTGTCAGTGATAGATTTGCCACCACTCTTTACCCTATGCTTATCGAGTGATTTCACAGCCAAAATTGGAGGCTACTTATCTGCTAACTGGTCACACATGTTGTTCAGAAAAATATATGGTACTAAGGTCATAATCAGATCCGAACCAATTGCAAACTTTCATATTGAGCCTCATACTCCAAGCCAAATCAATGCCAACTGTTCAGCATTTGATCAAGACTATTATCCAAGCACAGATGAAGTTGACACCAAAGTTGGAAGCATCCCAGATTTGACTCTTGATGAATGGGCGAGCAAGATACATGCTTTTGATCCCTACCAAGAAGTAGAAGAATCTGAGCTAGGAGTCTATTGTATACAAGAAGAAAACTAGCCTATTCCTAACATCACCAAAATAGACCATAAGGATGACAATGAGGTATGGCAATTATTTTTTGATGGATCAAGGAGTAGGCAGGGTGCAGGAGGAGGAGTTATGCTTATTTCACCTCAAGGCATCAAATATTATTCATCTTTTCATTTCTAGTTTTCCTGTTCAAACAACACAGCTGAATATGAGGCGTTGATTCATGGACTTCATTGGGCCAGGAAAAAGGGCATAAAGAACTTGCAGGTGTTCGGGGATAGTGAGTTGATCGTCAATCAAGTCAGGGGACAACATGCTACAAAGAATGACCTACTGAAGAACTACAAGAACAGGGTATGGGACCTCGTTGAGGATTTCAAAGCTTTCAACATCATATCCATACCCAGGAAGAAAAATGAATCCGTGGATAGGCTCGCAACAGTTGGAGCAATGTTTGATCTGGTTGACAACATCAAAAGGGAAAAGATGCAGCCACATATCCATCTGATTGTGAGGCCAACAATTCCAGATAATAACACAATCTGGCAGGTGTTTGAGAATGATCAACAGATCGTCAATTTCTTACAAGAAGAGGCTAAATTCTCAGCTAGGAATCAAGACATATTAGAGCAACAGTATGGGGATCAAGTAGTGCAGCTACGGAAAAACAAGCTTCCCAAGGGTTTAGTAACATTGGAGTCTATCTTCAACCCTAACGACCAATTCTGTAAGGAAAAGGATAACATATAGGTCAAGAGAGAATATTCAGAGCCAATTCTGGTTGGGGAAGGCAAAACACTTCAAATTGGTAAAGTGGCCACTGAACAGGAGAAATCAGATTTCATACAACTTTGCCAAAAATTTCCAGATGTCTTCGCTTGGAGCTATGAAGACTTAAGAGGTTTCAATCTGAAGTTGGCACAACATACCATAGAATTCGATCCAGATGCTAAGCCCATCAGGCAGAAGCAGAGACCAATCAACCCTCACATTGAGCCTCTAATGAAGAAAGAGCTAAACAAGCTAATAGAGGCAAGCATTATATTCCCGATCAAGAACTCAAGCTGGGTTGCAAACTTGGTTCCAATCAGGAAGAAGAGCGGAGAAATTAGGTTGTGTGTGGACTTCTGAGATCTCAACAGGGCATCTCTCAAAGACCATTACCCACTTCCGTCAATGGAACAAATATTGCAAGTAGTATCTAGTTCGGAGAGATTCTCTCTCCTAGATGGCTACTCAGGGTATAATCAGGTAATGGTGAAAGAAGATGACCAATTCAAGATGGCTTTCACCACCAAATGGGGCACCTATGCCTACAAGAAGATGCCATTTGGGCTATCAAATGTTGGAGCCACTTTCCAAAGGGAAATGGATATGGCATTCAAGGGGTTGATCAATAAAATAGTTCTGATATATCTTGATGACATCATTGTATTCTCCAAAAATGTAGCAGATCACCTCTTTCATCTGAGGCATGTATTTCATAGGTGTAGAAGATTTGGGGTATCATTGAATCCCAAAAAATGCATATTCTTGGCTCATGAAGGAAAAATTCTAGGCCATTTTGTTTCAAAGGAGGGGTTGACAATTGACCCAGAAAGAGTTGAAGCTATTCGAGCGTTGCCATTACCAAGTCACAAGAAGGCTCTTCAAATATTCTTGGGAAGGATCAATTTTGTCCATAGGTTTGTTCCAAACTTTGCAGCTCTAGTAAAGCCAATAACGTTGATGTTGAAAAAGAGCATGACATTTAAGTGGACATCTGAAGGCAAGGCAATTTTTGAGGCAATAAAAGACGCTATATCTCAAGCTCCGACTCTCATCAATCCAGACTTCTCCAAGGACTTCATGTTATATGCCTTCGGTGGTGGAGACATAATTTCTGCAATCTTCGTATAGCAAAACAAAGAAGGATTAGAACAACCAGTCACTTTCTTCAATCAAGGCCTGGAGGATTACGAAACTAGGTACTCTTTCATTGAAAAACATGTCCTTGCAGTGATCAGGAGCTTAAAGAAATTCAAGCACCTATTCTCAAACAACAAGATCCAATTGTTGGTCTCTCATGCAGGAGTCAAGGACTTCCTTCTAAACAAGGATCTAAATGAGAAAATTGCAGGGTGGATCACTCGTGTCATGGAATATGACATCGAAATTAAGGTCACTAAGTTAATACATTGAAAAGGACTATGTGAACAACTAGCTTTGAGTCAGAAATTGAAGCAGGTGATGAAAAAGAGACTACCTTGGTACTGCAGGATGGTCAAGAACAAGAAAATGATGATGTGGCCACTCCTTGTTGGACTCAAAATATGATACACTTCCTACAGGAAGGTCTATGCCCTCCAGAAATGAGTAAAGAAAAAAGGAGATACTTCAGATTACAAGTCATTCCATATGTGCTTGTTGATGGTGTTTTGTTCAAAAAAGACATCAATGGAGTTCTATTGAGGTGCATTGGGATAGGTCAAATTGAGAGGGTGTTACGAGATTTTCACGATGGAGATTCTAGAGGATATTTCACCCCATGAGTAACAACTCTCAAGATAATGAAGGCAGGGTATTATTAGCCCACAGTGTTTAATGACTGCTACACATGGATAAGAAAGTGCAAGAAATGTGCACTCTTCATGGGAAAAGAAATACTAGCAGTGCTTCCATTGCACCCAATTTTGGTTGACCAACCATTTATGCAATGGGGATTGGACTTCATCAGGTTCATCAACCCAAACTCAAGCCAAGGTCACAAATGGATTCTCATGGCAATAGACTATTTCACCAAGTGGACCGAAGCAGTAGTGCTCAAAGAAGCAAATGAGTCTAACATACTAGACTTTTATGAAGGAATAGTGACCAGGTTCGGTGTGCCAGCCACTATCATATCAGACAATGCATTGGCATTCATAGGTTCCAAGATTACAGAATGGGCTGTCAAGAATGGAATCTATTTGAGCACCTCTTCAAATTATTACCCGCAGGGTAATGGACAGGCAGAGTCCACGAACAAGAATTTTCTAAGAATCATCAGAAGAACTCTGGATGAAAACCAAAGGACATGGCATACCAAGCTAAAATCATCATTGTGGGATGACATAATAATGCCAAAGAGGTCTACTGGTAATTCCCCCTACAAGTTGGTCTATGGGAAAGAGGCAGTATTGCCTATATCATTAGAACTACCAGCATTGGAGCTCATTAAGTAGTTGGAGTTGTCTGAGTTTGAACCAATGGAGGCCAGGTATGTAGAGTTGATGGAATTGGAAGAAATAAGAGAACATGTAGTTCTGATGATTGAAAAGGATCAAGCCTTAGTAAAAAGATGGTTTGATAAGAAGGCAAGAGCAAGGACCTTCCAAGAAGGGGACCTAGTTCTGAAATGGGATGCAGATCGGGAAAAACCAGGAAGGCACTCCAAGTTTGATTCCATTTGGAGTGGCCCCTACATGGTCACGGGATGTAAAATTATTAATGCCTTCCAATTGTCTACATTGGATGGAGAAGAACTCCCAATTCCAGTTAATGGAATATATCTTAAACATTGCTACTAAAAAGAAAAGATTTACCCTTATAAATATTAGCCTAGATTTCAATTCCTCTAAGTGTGTATGTGCATTGTCTTGTTGTAGTTAGGTTTCAGTTTCCCTAAGTGCTTCAGCATAATTTTTGTTGCTCCTAGGTTGGATTTCTATAATTCAGCATGCTCTCGAAGAAGGAGTTGCAGCATCAGGCTCGAGATTAGATATCAGGTTGGTTTCAGGTTATTGCTTATGATTCCATGCCCAATGGATTGCTAAAAGGCCACTGATCTTCTACCTAGCAGGCAGGTGATGCCATTGAGTCACCAAATTGTTGTAAATATCCCCCCCCCGGGTAGATATAGACAACCAGAAGAATATGGAAATCAAAGAAACTCAAACCCTGACATTTATTGCGTTTCCAACCAGAAGGGTGCACATAAGAGGGTGTCGACACAAATATGGATGCACTTATGGCATAGGTAAAGGGTGCACATAAGAGGGTGTCGACACAAATATGGATGTGCTTATGGTGCAAGTAAAGGGTGCACATAAGAAGGTGTCAACACAAAAATGGATGCGCCCATGGCGCAGGTAAGAGGCGTATGACAGAAGGTGTCGACACGAAAATGGATGCGCCCATGGCGTAGGTAAGAGGCACACGACAGAAGGTGTTGACATGAAAATGGATGCACCCATGGCACAGGTAAGAGGTGCATGACAAGATGTGTCAACACGAAAATGGATGCACCCATGGCGTAGGTAAGAGGCACACGACAGAAGGCGTCGACACGAAAATGGATTTGCCCTTGGCACAGGTAAGAGAGTGTCGACATGGCAGAAGCCGTGCCTTGGTGCATGTAAAGGGCGCATGACACAGAATGTCGACATGACAAAATTTAAACCTTAGCACATGTAAGGGTATGTCGACACAAATATGGATGCACCTATGGCGCACCTTCAGGAGGCAGAACATTCTGAGCGCTGACAAGAAGTAGACCCTGACCCAGATATTTAGACGGCCATAACTTTTCACAGGGATCTCGGATTCACGTAAGGTTGGACTTTTTGGAAATCTTACGAGGTCCTCTATCCAACTATGACTGGATATCTTTAATTGGGTGGGAAAAAATTCTTTAAAATGAAAATTACAGTTCGCCACTTTTTGGGTTTGCTAAGGTTCTCACCTACCACCATAATGAGATAAATTAAATGCAACCTAGAGGTGGTTGGAGTAGATTTGGATTTCCTCTCTCTTCCCTCTCTCATTCTTCCTATAAATTTTAAGGAGGGGATTCTTTCTAAAGGTTGGATATTCTTGTTTTTCCCCTCCCTTCTTCTCTTTTGCAGGTGAATTTGTGGAGCTCAAACCTCCCATTTAAAACTGTAATGCAACTTTGCCTCTTGGAATTTTGTAGTGTATTGTACCATTATTTGGAGAAAATAATTCATGTCTGTGGATGATTCTCAACCCTCTCTGTGTTCATTTGCATCCTTATGATATTTCACTGCAAATTTGGTTATCTATGCATGATCTTGCATTACATTTAAATGGTTTGTGTTTATTGGCAAGACAGGTGTTCTTCATTCCTTAGTGCATCACCTTTGTTAGTTTAGATTTATTTTTTATGCATCTCCTTACCCCGTCTCCTTGGCAAGTTAGATTAGGTTTTTGAGGAAACCCTCTACAAATTTTACATGTGCATTTAAACAAAGGAATAAGTACCAGCCTTCATTCGGAGAGCTTTTCCGATTTGGCAAGGTCCCACACTTGGGAAAAGCTCCATGTTATGCAATCACACTGAGAGTCTCAACCCATCGAGTTATAGACATTCAAGGGTGTTGTGATTCGCCATCAACAATACCAAAAGGCATTATTTTGTAAGCATAGGTACCCCACTTGGTGGTAAAAGTTGTTTTTTATCTATCTTCTTCGCGGACTAAAACCAGATTATAGACACTGTAACCATCTAGAAGAAATAGTCTATCTGAACCTGAGACTGTTCTCAAAATTTGATCCATATTTGGAAGTGAGTAATGATCTTTTAATGAAGCTTTATTAAGATCCTTGAAATCTACACATAGTCTGATTTCACCGTTCTTCTTCCCAATAGGAACAAGATTGGCTACGCAACAGGAATGCTTAACTGGAAAGATAATACCTACTTCAATCAACTTTGATAACTCTTTCCTTATCAAAGGTTCTATTTTTAGATTTACAGGCCAATTTGATTCGTTATCAAGTATAGAAGGCCTGACAATTAGCTTAATATGAGGCTGAAATTTGTTGTTTTCCATATGTTCTAGTACTTTGAAACTAGCACCAACTATTGTAAGTCTATCTGGATGCTTGTTTTTAGTTATGGGAATAGACTAAATATTAATAGCTTCAAAATATTCCATTAATTTTAAAACTCTATGTCTGTAAGACTTCATTAGTGGATTCTTACAAACATTGAAGTTTTTTACTTGATTGATAACTAATTCAGAATCATCAAAAATTTGTAATGTGTTGATACCTCTTTTTCTAGCCCAAAGTAAGCCATGAATTAATTCTTCGTATTCAGCTACATTACAAGTGCATGAAAATTAGATACTCAGAGCTAAGAAATACCTTTCTTTTGTCAGGGAAGTGAGCATCAAACCTTCTCCCTATCCTTTCTTGTTCTTAGCTCCATCAAAATGAAGCTTCCAAATCCCTTCTGCTGAATTTTCTATTTTAGAAAGAAAGGGAAGTGGTGTATTTTCTTCATGCATACAATACACACCAAAAATATTTTCTTCAACTTCCTTAAAAGGATCATGAGCATGTTTTTCAACTTTCTTTTAATCCATAAACAGGTTAGAAACACCATATAATGCTGAAACCTGAGCTACATCATCAAAATCAGATTGCTCTAAAGCTAAGTAAGTAGCTACTACATTTACAGAATGAGGCTCAATATGGAATCTGGCGAATGGTTCTAAATTGATAGTAACCTTAGTTCCATAACATGTAGTAAAAAATAAGAAGGACCAATCTGAAGAAAGATAACCTCCTATTTTCACTATGAAATCTCTAGATAAGCACAAGGAAAAGTATGGAGGTAAATCCACAATAGTAACATCTTGCAGAATAGAAACATTTGGGAAAGCATGTAACGTTACCTCTAAATTTTTAATTATACCAACCATATTATTTTTTATTTCCATAAATTTGTAAGACACTCCTTTCTGTAGGCTCATACTGCAAGCCTAATTTTTCTACAATCACTTTTGGCATAACTGTGCTACTTGCACCACTGTCCACCATGCAATTATGAACTAAATGTTCTCTAATAATCAGTGATAAATAAAATGGTGGTGGTTTCTTAATGTCATGAGCATTCAGAACTTTATGAACCATACACTTAACTTCTTTAATACGGTTTTGCTCAAATGTTCCAAGGACCATGTCTATTTTCTAAACTTCCTTCTCTGTTGTATTTGAAGAAATCTACAGCTTAACTAGTTCATGAGAAAGTAAATCTTGTTTTCCAGGAATACTTAGAGCATCCCACATTGAGATGTTAACAATATGATTTTTCATTACATCAACAATGTTAAAAGAAGCAAATTTCTTAGAGACAGAATCAACTGTCTTAGACTAGGCCTTAGCGAAAACTAATTCTTCTTCAACTTCCTTAGATATATAAGGTATAAACAGTCTTCTTGGATCAGGTTGTAACTGTCTTTGATGCCTTTTATCAACTGGGACACTTGTTGATTTTTTAGGAACAAAAGGGTTGCTATTTGAATTTGGAGCTGTAGATGTTGTCTTGTCAGTGACAATAGGCAGAATAGGCCTATTTTGTTGCTTTTGACTTTCACCAGCCCTCCCTTGAGCTCTAGTAGTGACTGTAATGAAATCTTCATTCAAACTGACTAGATTCTATTTAGGTGTTTTCTGAACATGAGTTTCTTGCTGCATGCCCTCCATTTGAAGCATAAAAAAATTTTCAGATTGAGGTTACACAACAAGATTCAGATTCAGAAAAGCATTTGGGAAAGTAGCGACTGAATGAGGATGATTGCAAGGCTAGCACCACTCCTCTGTAGCCATATTAATTGGAACTAAAGTGTTAGAAGAACTAGGAACCTTTAGGTCAAACTACCTTTGCTGGTAAGGCTTCCTATAATTTTGATTCTATTCATAGGGCTGTCAATTTTGTCGACTCCATTGGTAGGGATGATAAGGATCCTAGTAGGGTCTGCTAGGTAATACAATTTTTTTCTCAATTAAAGTCAACTTATTTCCCATAGTCTGCAAAGCTTTGAATACATCATCTGATGGAGCTACAACAGTGGTTTCAATGATTGCAATAGGCCAAAGAATAGGTGTTAAATCTGCTAAAAAAGGCATTGATGTCCTTGGCACCAATTTTATAGCTTGAATAAGACTATTTTCAGCTCAGATAGCAATATCATAAGCTACTAGGAGTGTCTCTCCACCCATTGACTGAATCATAGTTGAGATATCACTATTTAATTCTCTAAGATAATAAAGGAAAGGATGATTAGCTTGAGCCTTGACACTTGCTAGAATTCTCTCCCAAGTTCTGGCAAAACAGATATTAAAACTAGACATAAATTCGTTGGGAGCTCTTTTAATAGTAGATAAATGTTCAATGAGAGACAAATGATCTAAATTGTCTTGGAATTGTTTCAGCAATTTTTCACCTAAAATATCCCAAGTTCCTACGCTTCCAATTTTTAGGTTTTATACAATTGCAAGGCTTTCCCTTTAAAAGATGCAACTAAAAGTCTTAGAGCTATGTATTCATGAGTGATATTATGGACTGCACATAGGGCTGCAACATCTTTGATATGTTCAGCTGATGTAACCTAATTTTCACCCGTGAATGATGGAAAAAATTTCATTGCAACATTGGGAATATCATGATAAACTGGAATTACTAATGGGCTGCCATTAGTAAAGGGAAAAAAATTCGTGGGTGGTTAAAGGGCCATTGGAAAAAATAGGATATTGATAGAATACTTGACACGTGGTGAAGGAATATTAGGAGGAGGGTTACCAAAACCAGGTCTATTATAAGGAAAAGTATTACCAACTCTTCTTCTTCTAGCAAAATTAAAAGGTAAAGAAACAAAATCAAAAGGAATTCCTCTTACCAATGATCTTATAGTCACTTTAGATATGGAACATGCTGCAATACTGGTCTGAATTCAGCTTTACGGAGTCGCCAAAAGATCATAAAATCTTTACAATAAAATAGCTGAAATTTTCTCCCGAAAATGACTTTTAATTTGCTGTAAATCTGCTGTAGATCTGTTGTAGATCTGAAACTCACATGCAGATATGATTCATTGTCCCACCGGGCATGCCAAAAAATGTTATCTCTCGAAAGTGAACCCTGTAGAGAGATGGCTACAGGTTTTCTAAGCTTGTACAAATTATCTCTCTCTTTCGTAGATATAATGGAAACACCTCAAGTATGTGGGTATTCCTAATTTGAGGTGAGTCTCTGTTATCAAGGCTAGTTCCTTATTGTTGTATCCTAAACTTCTTTCTGGGATTTCGAGAGTAAAATATGACTGTAAAAATGATTAAAACTAAGGTGATACACCAAATTTTTGTGAGGGCTTTGACTGAGTATATGCATAGCTAATCTGTGAAGGATTCTTGATACACAAACCAATAGTTTTTCTGTAGAATATCTAAGGTCAAAACGCTTGATTGTACTGAGGGAGGATCACAACAATACTAATAAGTTAACATGCACATTAAAAATTAAGTAGAAAGGACTGAAATTTGCAGCAGGGTAAGGTGGTTGAATAGGGAATTTGCATTCACAAGATTAATATAACATATAAAAGACTATAAAATAACTTAGAAAGGTAGAAAAACACTTCACACTCAAAGGGAAAAACTGGAAAAATTTGCTTCAGTACTCATAAATCCAAAAGTCCTCTAGTCATAATGCTTATGCTTAACAAAGGCACACAATATATAGCAAAATAAATTTCACCCCCTTCCTAAAAATATCCTAAGGATTGTACTCGCCCATACAACCTAATTCTATCCTTGAATAAAATAATACAAACTAGAGCATTCAGTTAAAAATAGGCATTAATAGCCTTGTTTACAATGCAGTCAAACTGAAGTGTACTATTCTATTTTTAATAAGTCTGGGTGATTAATTTTGCTAAAAATAAAATTGCTTGCTGGGAAAGTATCCCTCCATGGCATGCAATTTGCCTCTTCTCTATCCTGTCTTCTTGTGAAGCATGCAAAAAATCAATTCTCTGCCTGTGAGTAAAATAATTACATTAATTGCAATACATTGCAAAATAATTCATCCAAGTATCAATCTGACTTGGACCACCTTTTTCTCTGATGTTGACACTCATACTATTTTCTAGTGATCACATGGATAACACTTGCAACTCCACTTCAACTCCTTGGTGTGAGGACCACCTTCACATTACCATGTTTGGCCACCTTGTGGACTTAGCATATTATTATGTTCTTCATATGAGATGAGGGGACCACCTTTGCATTATACTTAGTTTTTATAATATTTGGCCACATTTTATAGTATATACTTTCTGTCCCATAGTTGTCGGCCTTGGCATTATTTGAAGGAAAAATGTTGGAAATAACTTTTATTTGATCATTTATATAATGATTTGGTCGGATTTTGTTTATTTTGAATCGATTATAGTTTAGAATTTGAAAGTCATGGCAATGATTATTTGTTTGGTGACATAGGTTGGCCCCTTACCCACGGTGACTCACCCCTCCATACATTTTGTCGGTGGCAATTTGACCTGTGTTGAGTTAGCTTTGATATTGATGATGAAAAACGGGTCGTTGATCTCTGTACTTGTGTATTCGATGTCGTCTATCTCTTACCCGTGATTAGGGTTTCTGTATGCATTGAATGTTTGTCAGTAGCAATTTAACCCCACCTTAATTAGGGTTTTATGAAAGCTCACCACATATATGAATTGTTTAACCCTTGTTGAGTTTGGTCCTTGATGAATACCTTTGATCTCTGTCCCTGATGGACTTACATCGTTGATCCTGACACTCGGTTAGGGTTACAGTCTGCATTGAATATTGTTGGTGTGGTGATGACCATGATGGTTTGCTTGGAACTTTGAAATGTATCTTCGAGCATTGATCGACTATTTTTTTGTTTTATGACCGTTGATCTTTAACTGTCTTTGAGTTCTAACCAAACCGATGCTTGGGTTTGGGTAGTAAAGAGAAGCTCGACCCTAATGATAATTTCATTTGGATTTTCAATATGGGCGTGAAGCCCTAGAAAATTTTTATTTGACGCCATTGTTGATCACTTCGAGCTCGGCTCTGTTTGGCTTATGGTCTTTGAAATATCAGTGTGATATCTCACTATTTGTCTTACATTGATGAGCTCAGATTTCTTAATGAAAAAGGTTTCCTGCCTTCTACAGGATTCTTTGAGACTTCTTGGTCCCCAGCTTTCAAGGTGAAGCATTTTGGTCATGGCCGCATCTTTATTATGAACTTCGAGCTAAGTTTTTGAGGTGTTTCTAGTTTTTGTATCTTCGTGCATATTATATATTCAATCTTTTACTCTATTAGAACATTCTGAGAAAATTTGGATGATGCTCGTTGTTTTTTAGGGTAACCCTTGAGCTTGGTTCCTGACTGTGAATGTGTTTTCTGAGTTTTTGGAACTCAGTGAGGTTTGTGGACACCATTTCTATCCCTTTCGAGCTCTATTAATTTGGATTTATGAAATAATGGCCACCATGTCGATCTCTACTGAGCTCAGTTCTATGTAACTGGCATCACTATTTGACGAGGATGGTAAGCTTCTTGATTTCCCAAGTTTTCACTGTTAATTGGTCTTTATCATCTCGAATCCAAAACTGATACTCATTTTTTTTTGCATTTTTGGGATTTCACGGCTCCTTTGGGGATTTCAAGTTGAAAACTCATTCTGGGTTCTTCTGCTTGACTCTCGAGTTTAAAAATTCTCATGGGCATATGGATTTTTTGTCTTATCATTCAGTTGCTTGAAAGTTTCGATTCTTCGATTATAAATGCTGAGTACTTTGTCTGTTACTCTGATTTCTTGATAGCCATTAATGGGTTTTGTGATTAAAACTAGAAATTGTACTCTTCCCTAATTTTGAATTGCTTTGCACTTAGATTCTTCCTATTCTTGGTTGATGTCAAAAAATTGGAACAAAAATTGACCGTGAGTTCGAAACCTGCATGCTCTTCTATCTCTATTTCTGGGTTGCTTGTGCTTTTGGGTTTTCTTTGAAATTCTGTCCATTATTAGGAATACCACTTTGTTATTGACTAAGAGTTGCTTCTTGTAGTTGTTCAGTTTTGTTCAATTAAAAGTAGATGGGATTGTATTTTTTAAAACTCATAAGTCTTCCTTATTCTGTGAAGCAACCTTTTGATCTTCTCTATTTTAGACCTTGATTTTGAGAAAAATGGTAGCCTTGGTCTTGTCATTTTGAGATGTGGTTTTGATTCCAAAAGATGTTTACTTTAATCCTTGATACTTATACCTTCGAAACATTAAATACAATTCCCAGTTCTATTGGAACACTGTGGTCTAGTATTTTCTGTTACATCTGGCTTGTAAAAGGAAATTTCATTTATTTGAATACTCTGGTGACTATGATGAGCTTGATAATTTTTCCTTGGCCTTTGAATCTCTAATATTATCACTGTTATATTTCACATATGTTCTTATGTCAGCCATAAAGTAGTTTTCTTCTTTTATAATGCATTTTGAACACTGCCTTTCTGTATTAGTTTCTTTTTCCTTAAGACAAATGTCGTCCCCTTTGCATTTGTTGATAATATTGTGAAAATATTAGCTATGCTCTCCGTATTTAACCGAAAATATATTCTTTATAATTGGTGGATTTGTAGAATTCTGAGACCTTGATAAATGCTTCCATTGATCTCTGAGGAATAGGTTTAGTAACTCATCCCTGTAGATTTAGTATTGACTTCAAAATCTCATACTGTGTTTGATGAATTATGAGTTTGTCATTCTCTGTAAGTTTTTATTGATTGTTTGGCTGAGTGAAAAATCTCAAATCCATTTGAACACTAGAACCTAGATTCACTGTTTATCTTTTTAGAGATCTTCATCCTTTACTCTGTTATGAAGATAGTTATATCTTAAATCTGGGTTATTATATCTTTCTGAAGCCCTTTACAACTGTAGATTTTACCTAAATCACTTCTCACTTCTAATGTCATCATGAGATATCTCCTTTGTTTATCTGTAATGGCTTCCGATCATGTCATAAATGATTACTACTTGCTTGAATGAATATACTTGAATGACAGTACAGTATCTTTGTGTTCTCATATTTGCTTTATTTTGAAAATTGCAACTTCAAATAGCTAAAATTTGTAAGATTATCTTGGAATTTCAATTCTCTTCAGCTGTTTGAGTTATAAAGAATTCTTTTCTACATTATTTAATGTATTTCCTTTCATTACACCTCTGATATGTATGTTGAAAAATATGAAATGTTGATTTTATAAGGCCAAGCCCTGGAAAAAATTTTTTAGAATCTTTTCTTTAATGCATTTTTCAGAAATAGTAGTTATATGTTCTAATCTAGAATATAGAAAATAACACTTTTCATGCCGAACTGATATAACAATTGAGAAATGAAAATATGATAGTTGTTTCTCTTGATCATGTAATGCTTTTTTTCTTTCTATATCACATATTTGATTTGCATAGTTCTTTTAAAGCATTTAGTAATTGAAATAGGATGATGAAAAGTTTTAAATGAAGGAAATGGAAAAAATGGCAAAGAAGAGTCAAGAAATATATGATAGGGGAAGAGACCTACATGAGGATACATAGAGGGTTTGTTGTACAATCAGGTTTACTGTAATGGAATGAAATAAGGGAGGGTAGAAGAAGGATCTGTATTTCTAAAGGAAATAATTTGAAGAAAATGATGAGGGATAGTTGTATAGAAAAATGTGAGGATCAATTCTCTCTTCTGAGCTCTAACCTATTCCAGATGGATAGTGTAGAGAAATTAAACTATAAAAATGACAAAGAGATAAACTACAAATTCCTTGATCTTAGCATATACATAGGAATTATGTAAAAAACTCAAATGGCTGTAGGCATGTACCTGCACACTTAGGGGAGAGACAATAATGGTGAAATATTATGAGGCTAAAAAGCCTATAAGGAGTTTGTCCATTAGGTCAATGATGAAGATTTAAATACTAGTTAATCAAGTGTAAGTAGGAAGCATGCATGCAGTGTGGCACAACTAATTGGAATGAACATCTCCTACTTAGGTGTAGTAGTTACCTAAGTGAGAAAATGAAGGTGGAGGATGATGTGTAGGAATGAGGGGAAGAAGATGTGAGAGAATTTCAGTTAACAAGAGGTCCTGTATTATGAGTTCTTATCTATGGGTACCATGCCCTAGAGGATGAAAGGAGGAGGGAAAACAGATGCTCTACATAATGGTGAAGAATATTGCAGGGCAAGGAAATGGGTTAAATAAGACTCCTTTGATTTCTCTTAGAATGCATGTGTATCTTTCTTTTCAGTAGTTGTAGCTTTACTGAGGAGAGAAGAAATCCACATGGACTGTAGTTGGGGGTGAACATAGGAAACAAGTGCACGTGTAAATAAGGGTTTTAGAATTCTAGAGACAAAAAGTTGTGGGATATCTCTTTCAAAAGGTTTACTTTCTTTATGGAAGGGTGAAAATGAAATAAATACAGACTCGAATAACATAATTTAATGTCTTAATCAGGAAGGAAATAACATTGAAAAGAATTTGTAGGGATTCAGTAAGGGAACTCTGAATTTTTATGTGATAGGCACTAATGTTTGTTGTTCCACAAACTGGACATATTCGCCTAACCCTACAATTGGATATTCTCATGCAAGATTCCAACATAAAATGGAAGTTCGGAAATTGTGTTATTATGATGAGCAATGGTCAAACAACCAAAATTCTTTGTCAAAACCCTGATGAGATCTATGCCTATGGGTGTAAAATAGCCTCAAAACACCTTGCAAAAATTCATGAAATCTAAATTTAGATAGCTCAGTAGTTGAATTATCATAATCTAAAATATATTTCCCATTTTTTCAGGTATACTATAAATCAAATTTTTACCCATTGTAAAAAAGTTTCAACTGAAACTTCATAAATTTACATAACTGCATAAAATACTCAACATGATTTTCTGACAACATGATAGCTCATCCTTGAAAATAAAATCACAAGATTTCCAATGATACCAAAATTATAACTTTTACGGATGGTTCTTTGGCACCCAAAACAGGCTAGTGTTGATCCAGAAATGTGTAGAGTAAAACCCTAGCTTTTAAATCTCAAACCAACAATAATCATTCGCCCAATCTAGGAAAGCCCTCAAAAATTTGACTCACGAAAATGAGGCAATGCAGAACATAAATAAATCCTTTGGTCCGAAATGGAAACACTTTCTGCTAAATCAGAGAATCCTCGCAACATAGGACAGATCACCTGAGTTTTTGCCATCCCTCCTTCACATAGCCTAATCTCAACGCACGATTTTTCATCCTCAAGTTAGATGAAGTTTCCAAGTGATTGTTCATCCTGGAGATAGATTATTTTACAAAGCTCAAACAAAATGTAGTGACAGAAATTCTGCAGTAAAATAAAAGGAGATGCTTCTTAAAGCCAAGGTCGACCCTCTTTTATAGAGCACATCTTTATGGCTTAGAATTTTTCACCCAGCAATCACTCAATCACATTACTTTTTCATTGCATTTTAATTTTTTTTCATGTCTGCATTTATCCCTCTTCAAGGGTATGGGTTGCATGGTTTCTTCCTTAAAGGTAGATGGTCTTCTTAGGAACATATAAAGCTAGACTTTTTTATTTTTAAGATGGAGGCTTGAGGTAAGACATCCCTTTATCAGTTTCTCATTTTGCATTTTTATTCAAGTCATCTCGGGGTGAAGATTAGATATAAGCCACTCTTTATAAAGTTGTATCATTGGATATGTTTTCGTATAGATGTGGCCTAGTTCATGTAATGATTATTAGTTTCCCTTTTAGTCACCCCTTAGCCATCGGGAACATAGAAGTTGGGCTAAGGGTCTTTTCTGTCATGCTATACAAGAATGGATATGGGGACACCATCCTCCATTTCCTAAATTGTTGGGGCTACCGATGTCAAGCATATTGCAACTCTTACGACGCCATCAGTGCCAACGGTTGATAACATATAGAGCATGAGTGGCTCAGTGTCTCTAAAAGTCTAGATCTCGTACCTATACAAATGAGAGCAGTGGCTTACGGGTATATTTGGATGTAGCTCGTCAGGTAATGCCCATGGGGTTCATGCAGATTTCGATACATTAGGGACTAACACGTTATTCATTTGTACAATTCTGCATCACCATGGACCACTCATGAATAAAGAAAATCGTGATGAAGATCAATTTACTATGCAACAATAAATATAAAAATAAGACTTTATAAAAAGACTGACTGGGTGAATAATATTATTAGATGACATGCTCAGGATGTCCCTTTTGGATCACCCTTCTATCCATTGGGAAAGTACCTGTACTTGGTGGATTTTGCCTACAATAATAGTTTTCAGAGTTCTTATAGGCCTGGCTCCTTTTCAGGTATTTGTATGGTAGAGAGTGAGGACACGTCTTAGTTGGGACAGGCATAGAGGACATGGTTTCCCTTGGACCATCTTTGTTGCAGGACATGGAGCATTGCATGTAGTTTTGATCAGACAGAGACTGTAGGAGGTGATACTTGACAGGCATAAGAAGTATGCAGATCGGCATAGGACTTCATGACATAATTGTTTTGATGTGGGAATGAAGGTGTTCCTTCATGTATAGGCCACATAAGAGCCCTATCCATTATGGAAAAGGATTTATAAGTTAGCTCCTAGATTTGTGGGTCATTTTGAGATCTTGGAGTGCATCGACCTGTTTTCTAACCTACCTTTGTCTAGCATTGCCACCTAGCTTATCTCACATACATGATGTGTTTTCATGTTTTAGTTCTTAGGAGATATATTATCAGATGACTTAGTCATGTGTTAGATTGGACATCATTGTAGTGTGAAAATTAGGGGTAGGAGATGGTGGATCCCATTTGCATCCTAGATCAGCAGGACCGTAGGCCTTCGACGTAGAGAGGTTGACTAAGTTTGGGTGCAGTGGGATAGATATGATGAGACTACAGCTACATGGGAGGATGCTACCTTCAACTACAGGTTCAGTTTCGACATTTGTTCTAGTGACTTCACAGGAGGAAGTCAAGTCTAAGGATAGGGGGGATGTAGTGACCTTATTTCCCTTTGACACCTTTCTGATACTAATCATGATACTTTTGATTATAAGTATGGACATGCATTATGGACACTTAGGGCATAGTATGATGATAGATGTAAGATCATGGATTATTGTTCACTTGATTCAGTTATGATGCATGATGATTATTAGAGATCATTTTGGATATTGATTATGAGGATATTATTTAACATGGTTATATCTATGGATTTTGTTCAGACTTTGTGATATTTGGCTATTATGAGTAGACCTAGAAAAGGAAATTATTTGATGATGATATGGTTATTGATAAAACTGTAAATGATATTATTAGATTACTTTGATGTTCAAGTGATTCATATATCTAAATAATTTTGGGAACCCTTATAACCTATATTATTTTGGATGTTATGATATAGCCCAGACAGCCGAAGGAGGTACTTGTGTTTTTACAGGTTAAAAATATGGGTGCAACAAACATCGGGGGATTGGAGACCAACCACATTGGAATTCTAGATGAATTCAACAAAGACACCATGGCAACTAGTGTTTGTTTGGTGACGTTTTTGTGTGTGTTCAGGGATTCCCATGGGGGGATCACCTTTAATTGTGACAAATCAAGTAAGTTTTTATATTTTCCTTGTATTTTGGTCCCTTTGTTTATTTTTGCATGTGTTTATTTTTGTGGTGATATTTACCCATTTCGTTAATTATTAAATGGTGTGTAAATATTAAGAGTAATCATATCTTTAAAAATAAATAAATAGAATATGTCATAAGAAGGTAATTAATGAGAATTGTTGGCCATGATTTAAATTGTTATAAGTAATGTGTAAGTGTTGTAAGAGATATGTAAGTTTTTTGTAAGTTAACTTTTGTGTGTGAAACCCTCCCACCTTCTTGAAAAATTGAAAGATAGTCATTCGAAGGCTGATTTTGGAGGCTTGTGGGACAAAATTAAACTTGACCCATACCTCTTAAATTTAATAACCAACCATACGTATTGGTTGGGGAATTTGAGATTTGGATTTGTGTATAATGCGTTTTGATGAAGGAAAATTATAGGTTTTTTATTACGACTTTTCTTACATGATTTAATTTGATAGTCCTTTGGGGTGGGGAAGTTGTGATTTGCGTGTGTAAGTAAACTGTCATATTATTCACCCACCTATACTATTGTGAA
This sequence comes from Taxus chinensis, assembly GCA_019776745.2. Taxonomy (NCBI): domain Eukaryota; kingdom Viridiplantae; phylum Streptophyta; class Pinopsida; order Cupressales; family Taxaceae; genus Taxus; species Taxus chinensis. The sequence goes on along the minus strand of CM034152.1, from coordinate 179,677,438 downwards.
TTAGAGAATGGTTATGGCTTGGGATGGGAGTTTGAAGATGCATGACATGGTCATCCTATGTGGATATGCCTCATCCTCTTCCCCTTCCCTCTTCTAATTAACGGAAGTGAATAGGCTTAACCTTATTTTGGGGTTGGCTTCATTTTGTGGGAGATTCATTCTTGGAGTGATTTTCTTGTTGTTTTGAAGAGCCTTTCTTTGAAGAATTTTTTCGAGGATTGTTACATGCTTGTGCTTGGTCTATTTGTAGAATTGCTTGCATTGGAATAAAGCTTGTTGTTTTGGAACTTGGAACAAAATCCACCATGGAGAGGTAGGAGCTTGACTCTTGAAATGCTCTTCTTTTATGAATGTAAATGTTAATGTGTGAATGTTTTGGTATGTTTGTGGGTTGTAGGGTAGATGGCCTATGAATGGTGTAGGAGAAGACTATGGGGACCATATTTTCTGGGAGGCACAAGTGTATTTAGGGAGGTATAATGGTGGAGGGAGTTGGGATTTGGGTTCCACCTTACAAAGAAATAAATCACATTTCTTTACTCGTTATTGGGTGCCATAAGAGGTTGGGGTGGTATAAGGAAATGTGAGGAATAGGGTTACTTGGGGGAGGCATCTAAGGGCATGTCAGGGATCTTTGCATATGATATCAAACTTGAGAGGTGTACACATACATGGTACACATCTTACATGTTCATTGACATGAGCACATGTAGACAGATGTATGTATGGGTATATATGTATAAGGGCATGTTCGGTGGTTTTTACTCATGTGGTGATACCCATTTCCCCTTTGGGAGGCATAACAAAACATCCCCCATATTTCTTACTCCTTTGGCTTGCTTGATGAAGCCTTAGTATTATTTATCATGTTTTAATGTAGTTGTAAAACTACATTCTGTTTTGGACTGTGTTTTATTGTGAAAATGTTGCTTGTGTGTTTATGGAAGCCTGTTGTTGCCATGAGTTGGATCACATCTTTTATTGCATTGTGGTTGGGGCTCGGGGGCCAATGAAGAAGGATGGATTATCCTCTTCATTGGATGTCTTGTTTTAGTGGATATCATTGTCTTTCCCCTACTCTTGTTGTGATCAAATTGGAAGAATGAGAAATCTTCATGTTGCTGTTCTGGAGCAAGGAAAAAAAAGACAGTCTGACAGTCCCTTGTGAAATGAAATATTATCGTATACCGTTTTCCACTTGAAGCGGATGATTTGTGTTTTCATTATAATGGAAAGATACTTTGTATTGACAATGAAAGTGTAAATTTGAAATGTAAAAGAGTTATACTTTGTATTCTGTTTTGGAAATAATGTGAAATAATGATACCTATTTTGTATGTTGTATTTTAAAATCAAATGGAAAGGAGGTTGTAAGAGTTTCATTAGAATCAATGGAAGTGTTTTCCTTGTTCATATGATATTCTTCCATTGTAAATCTGTATTTGACATGCTCCATGAAATCCCTGTTTGGAAAGTGGAAAAGTGAAACACGTGAGAAGAAAATGTATTATTTTGCCCTGTATATAATATATGTTTTTGGAAAGGATAAAAGAAGGAAGTTCTGAATTTGTATTTTGGAATTAGTAAAGGATTGCATTACCTTTCTCAATTTGCATTTTTGTTTTAAGATTGATCATCTAAATGTGAATTTAAATCTCTGTTTGAAAGAAGTAAATGCTTATGAAGGAAAATGCAGAACTCTATCTTTTGAAATGTGTAAAGTTGGAAATCAGAATTGTATTTTGGTTTTTAGATGCTTGGAATTGAATCAACTAAAGGTATTAGATTGGAATTGGAAGGAATTCCCAGACTTGGATGATGAAAAATGATAAAAAGACCCTTTCAAACTTTATCTCTGTTTTGTTTCGCAACTGGCAAATACTTTACCTAAAATGCAGAGTTCAAACCTGCAACAATTAATAATAGATTAAATGATTAAATTGAAGTAGTGTGTCCTAAATGAATTCAATTGGACAATAACACTTAAGGAGAAACACTTCAAAACCTTACAAAATCAGGCTCAACCCTCTTACAGTTGTTTTTCTGTCAAAAAATGTAAATGTTCAAATTACAAATCAATCAGACAAATTGAATCTTGAAATCCTTCTTAAATACATCTAAGAAAAATTCTCCATGTCTATTTGACATGTCGAGAGAGGAAGAAGATCAAATTGAACAAATCTTATAAGTTAAAATTTACCAGTTCACACTGTAAAAGCCTACAGATCATTTTCCTAAAATTGACCCCTTAAACTTGATCAAAATCTGAAAATAATGATCCTTGGGTAAAGAGGACGTCGATATATTTCCATAAAGTCCTCATTTTCCCAAAACCGAGCTCTCTATCAAAAGTTATGACCTTCTGAAGTTTTTCTTCCTTGGCGTGAAATAAAAAAATTGGGAAAAAATTCCTTGGCGGGCCCGGGGGCCCAAATTTTTCACTTAGCACTTAGGAAATTTTATTTGGAATTTTTTTCTAATTTTCCCCACCGACCCGCAGCCAATCAGAGGCTTCCATGTGGCACCACGAGGTGTCAGCAGAGGGGCAGACCCCTTTTTAAGCTTAATGCTACGGAAAAATTTTGGAAAAATTTTCCAATCTTTTTCCCACCGCCCTGCTAGGAAGCAACCAATCAGGTGATGCCACGTGGCGGGATGAGGCATCAACGGAGGAGTGGGTCCCTTTTCGCCTTTAGAAAAATTTTGGGAAAATTTTCCAAATATTCCCCACCGCCCGCCAGCCCACAGCCAATCAGAGGCTACCATGTGGCACCATGAGGTGTCGGCAGAGGGGTGGACCCCTTTTCAAGTTCAGCATTTTGGAAATTTGTTGGGAAAATTTTCCAAATTTTTTCCCATTGCCCCGCGAGGCCACAACCAATCAGCTGATACCACGTGGCGGCACGAGGCATCGATGAAGGAGCGGGTCCCTTTCTTCCTTTCTACGTTTCATAAAATTTTGGGAAAATTTGCCAAATATTCCCCACTGCCCGCCGACCCGCAGCCAATTAGGAGCCACCACATGGCATTGCAAGGTATCGGTAGAGGTGTGGGTGAATGTTACCCTCTAAGCTCTTTGGGGCATTAACCTAATTTTCTCCCTACCGCCCCGCCTTCCCTACATTGGCTTTTCACCTTGCACGGGATGATTTTTTAAAAATGCCTCCCGCCGCCCCGCTCTCCCCGTGAGGCCACAACCAATCAGATGATACCACGTGGCAGCACGACGCATCGGCGGAGGAGCGGGTTCCTTTTTGCCTTTCTACGTTTCATAAAATTTTGGGAAAATTTGCCAAATATTCCCTGCCGCCCACCGACCCGTAGCCAATTAAGAGCTGCCACATGGCATTTCAAGGTGTCGGTAGAGGTGCAGGTGAATGTTACCCTCTTATCCATTCGGGGCGTTAACCTAATTTTCTCCCCGCCACCCCACCTTCCCTATGTTGGATTTTCACCCCGCACAGGATGATTTTTTAAAAATGTCTCCTGCCGCCCCGCTCTCCCCGCACTAGCTTGGGAGGCGCCACGTGTCCCTTCTAGACTTTCGGACTAGCTAGTGCACGGGTGCAAAATTGGTTTTTTTCCTCCACATGGGAAATTTTCCAAAAGTCTCCCCGTGGCCTGCTGACCCACCCTTGGGGAAATATTTCACCCTTGGGCCTGCAGGTCCGCTCTTGGGGAAAATTTTCACCCCAAGGCCCGTTGGCCCATAACTTAGAAAATATGAAGAGTTAGGAGGACTTATTTATATCAATGGAAAGGTGAAGAAATTTCCTATCTAGTGGGAATAATTAAGGGAAATTTTGAATGAGTTAAATTTGAGAAAAAACTAAGTCGAATCTTTAATCTTGTTAAAGAGTGGGTATGGTGGGGAACTACCCTCTAAACCTAATTGAACCTTCTAACCCCAAATTTAGGACCTTATGACCTCAAATAATTGTTAATAAAAGTAAAGTATATTATAGTGGATTAGAATTTTTCTTGAACCTGTTAGATTATTGTTGACTTGTAACTTGATTGTAGACTCTTTTAATTAAAAAAATTTTACTCCACAATTTTCCTAACTAATCCTAGGTTGTTCTTTGGTCTCAAGTGAATTGTTTTAGTGGGCAATACACTACACATTTTTTTTAAAAGAATTTTTTTCCAAACAATTCTCATTGCTTGTCTAGATTTCCCATTTTTTCACAGTTTGGAAGAAAACTATTAAAGAAAATTAGTTTTTCAATATGCTTTGCTGGATGTTTGTGCCTTGCCCCAAGGCACCTCAACAAAAAAAAAATTAGTATATCCTACAATCAAGCCATTCCCAAGGCCCAAAACCTTATTTCCCTCAGGAATTTTTTTCATACAGTCCACATGCCTTGTGTTCCCTCCACATTTCCCATACCATCTACCTAGCTGCTTGCATCTATAGCAAAAGACAAAGATCTAATTTTCATTGTTCTTTGATGGAAGGTCATTTTTAGCAAACCCATTGTGTTCATATCCTACAACCTGGGAATCCAGACGCCTCCCAAACACTTACGCATAGGCCTATTGTTCATTCCCATGCCCTCAGATAGCAGTGTGCCCCTATTTGCACATATATCTAGCAGGGTAATTGCATCATCATCTAACAAAAAATTTCTTTCCATTATTCTTTGTGGGACGTCCATAACCGATTTGAAGATCTTATTTTGGTACGGCTAGGAGTGTGTAGATGCAGGTTTGAGAAGGATTGGATATCAACAAACCTCCTCTTACATGGTTCCCTGTAATGTTCTGTTTGGCGTAGGAAAAGAGGGATGCCTAAAAATGATGTGGCAACTTGGCATGGACGTGTTGTCTTGTCTTTACAACTATTAGTCCAAAGGACTTCTCTCATGTCCTGCACACATGTTGTTCAAAGCGCGCTAAAGCTAAATTCAAATTCATCCACAGTGGATCCGTATTGGACTCTGCCTCGAGCCCTACTGCAGCCGAGGCTTTCCCAAAGGCAAGCACTGTTTTTAGCTTTTTACACACTCTCCAATATAATAAATTGGACTGATTGAACCATTTTTCAATAAAATATTGACAATTATATCCAATAAAATATTAAACAGCCACCTACACACATTTATTGGTGGATGCAAAGAAATTATTAAGTGAAATCTGTTTCTTTTCATATACACTGCTGTAGAAATATTGCCCTCTCTAAGAAGTGAAACTTCCTGGAGAAAAGGATTCACAGGTATGTAAAATGTTGCAAATTTGATAAAAAAATCATCACATTTATGCTGCTGTAAATAAGCTTTGTTGTTGTAATTATATATTATAGAATTATTTTTATGTAGTATAAAAGAACAATTTTACAATTAATACATTTAAAATCTATTCATGATTTTTACAAATTTTGCATATTGCAGAGTATTAATATTGAAGTTGAGGATGGATAGAGGACCACATTTACCTATAGATTTAAATAATGCAATTTATGTTGAAGAACTTTATAATACTCCATAATTTGGTCTTCATGTTAATCATGGAGTTGATAGCTTTCCAAAACAAGACTCAAAACTGGAGGAAATCACATATTTAAGTCGTACATTTGAGAATGACACTACTAATGATGAGATAAAAAAGAATTCAAAGAGGAGCTTTGGCCAAAACAAGCTGTGAAAGAATTGATTTTAAATTTTGAAGAGGTGTATGAAAATATAAATCATGGAAACCTTACAAAACAACATTGGGAAAAAGTGGCAAATGCTGTAAATGTCAGGTGTGGAACATCGTAAACAGGGATTCAATGCAAATATAAGTGGAACCGGTTGAGGAAGACCTTCAAAAAAGAGAAACAACTGGAAAACACCACAAGGGCACCACCTTCCACATGGATGTTTTATGAAGACATGAACCGTATCATAGGAAAAACACCGAAGGTGATTGGTCTTCTGAATGGATACAATGGAAAAGAATGGGTTAATGTAAGCGCAACTTCATCAGATAAAGATATGAAAGGAAAATCAGATGAAGGGAGCTCATTCATTAATATTGAAGAAGAGGGTGTAAATAAAGAAACTTCATTGAACAAATTGGGCTAAAAAGAAAAAGGACATCCTTTGAAGATTTGGGGGAAAGAATGGAGAAAGGATTGCATCATTTCACTCAAACAATGAAAGAAATCAAAGAAGGAATAATGCAACTCGACCGCGAAAAAACGGAAAAGATATTGGACGTACAACTTCAATTAGCAAAGCTTTTTGCATAGGTAAACACTTTAACTTATTCATACACAACATTGGTCCACAACTTCAATAGATATTATATATTATTTTACAAATACTACATCATTGCTCCAAACTAATATGATATTGTCTTTGCCATTCCCCAAATATAATGTATGTTTGTGCCTTTCCTTGTTCTCTTTCTATTGATTGACTCCGCAATTGAGTTACAGAATTGGGATATGAATTTACCTGGATTTCTGGTTCATCTGCATTGTTCATTTGTAAAAAATTATGTAGAACACAACATGCCACTATCATTTGGGGAGCCTTATCCATCTCTACACCTACATCTTGAAGAAACCTCCATCTCCCTTTTAGAATACTAAATGCATTCTCAATCTTCACGCGCCGTCTAGATAAATATTTATCAAAAAGAGTATGCATTGGAGATAGATTGTTTTTATATGGCTTCAATAAGTAGGGAGAAATAGGATAAGCAGAATCTCCAATTATTTGCGGAAAGATTATGCTTTCTCCAATTTGAAATGTAAGGGATGCCGATACTTCTCTAACTTGTAATCTTCTTTTTATTGCAGAGCAATTCCAATGTTCAGCATCATGAGCGCCACCAAGAGCATTAACACATACATCCCAAAATACTTTTTGAGCATCACATATTCCTTGCAACAAAACACTATGGAAATGATGTCAGTTTATGTAGTTCATAGGAGTATAATGTTGTTCAGGTCTATATGATAACTTAATATGTGTGCCATCTATTGCACCACATATCATCGGAAGTAGAGTTAAAGTGTGAAACTCACTCAATATTTTTTGTAACCTAGTGCTAGATGGAATGCTTATATACTCATTTTGCAGATATCGAAGGATAATATTTACAATTACCATGGTGTATTTTCTCACTGTAGATTCTCCTATGCAATACAATTCAACTATTATATGTGTAGGAGTTCCTTGGGCAAGGCGATGCAAAACTACACAAAGAGCTTTTTTAGGATCTATTGGTTCTCTAACAAAATGAGTTGTGTTTGCACTTGGCATATGTGGTTCTATCTTTGACAAAAGGATTTGAAAAAGTGGAAAAGACATTCTATAGTGGCGATGATATAAAATGTCTCGATAATTTGGTTGTTCTTCCCATGCTTGTCGCTGTATTAAGTTCCAAAATGTGCATTGCCTTGGAAACATCCACCACTCTCTATCTCTTTTGCAGGATAATGATTCAGAATTTCTGAGTACAAGTACCATTTGCATGAAGTAGTTGAGAAACATGCTCTATATGTTTGATGAATCTGAAGAAAATGAAGAGCCAGTAATTTATCTTAACAAATCCATCCAAAATAAAATAAATTTTGGGTCCATTGCATTTGAAGAATGATATTTCGTACACACGAAAATTAAATTAATGTTAGAGATTTACATTTAAAAATAGTTTTGCTGACAGAGCTATTTTGTAAACAATGTAACATATTTTCATCAATATATTTGTACAGAATCTGTATAATGAAATCAAAAGACTGAAAGAAGAAAATGAGAAGCATAAGAGCAACTTGAGGTAATACAGAGTAAAAAAAATTGGTGTAAGGATTCCATGTAATTCTTCAGCTCTAAAAATTCACCCAGATCATAAACCAGTACCTGGAACTTATCGCTGTGCATATGATTTTTGTATATTTTCATACCTCTCAGGTTTAAATAAGCTTGTTTATATAGTTTTTCTGTTTAATGCATTATTATTTTGCCGGCAAATATTCAAAAGGATATAGTAATTTTTTAACCCGCAAATATTCAAAAGAAAACAATGAATTTTTATTCAATTTTTGTTGACGTGATGTGAATAGGGACAGGCTGGGCTTGGCGCCTTTGCAAGCATGTGCGTGAACTGGGGGTCAGGGCCGTCTGACATCAACAAATGAGCCCCGCCTTTGGGCTTTGCTTTTGCACCATGTGCGCAGGACTTTAGATTTGCGTGCCTATCTACAATGCCTTCCTCGAGCCCCAAAACCATATTTTCTTCCTACCACCACATGTTGACTAAAAGTCATGTCATTTAAATTTTTTTATTTATATGTTTTGCCCAAACAAAAACTCTTCACGCATTGACGTCTTCCTAGGAGAGGCACTACAAAAAATGAAAGAGTCAATACTACCAACTATGATACTAAAGAGAGGTAACATATCATCCTTAATAAAGAATGTCACCAAACGAGGAGGCCGCTCCATGGACAAATTCAAGATATGCATTCTTTATTTTTAAAATAACAACCTAAACTAAAATTAAAAAATACCTATGGGGCTTTGAATGACATGGAGAGGTGCCCTTGTTAATGTTGTTTTCACGCGCTTAACAGGTTGGTCATCTTTTCCCACCTGCTTCTGTTTACGTGATTGACCGTAAATATTTATACTTTGATATTTTAACCGATACAAATATTGCAAATGACAATATTTTGACCAAGTGCTCAGTCTTTCCTAACCAGTCTCCGCGTCATAAAATATATCATCGCTATTTCTAACTACTACGAATAAATTCTGACTTTGGCAACGGATAATATCTACCATTCCCCGCACTGCATCATATTTGATGTAGACTTGGTCAGATTTACTTTGATTGGTTTTCCGCGTGACGATACTGGCTTTAAGTATACCTAACGAAAAGTTTTGCGCGTGTGACGCAGTGGTATGCGATTTCCAAGCTAGTGTGATTGCGTAACGCTGTTATGCTTGAATCCTTCTGCTATAAAAACCCATCCATGATTACTTTATAATTCACAAATTTGCTTTCTTAGACTTTGAAGCTTCAGCACAACTTCACAAGTCGACAATCTATCTATTTGCTTCCTTGGATATTTGGCTGTATTTGCAGCTATGAGATACGAATTTGCTGCCAGTCTTATTTTGCTCTTATGTTCGAGGATGGCGCATGGGCAGCTTAGCTCAACATTTTACAGTACGACGTGTCCAGATCTGTTGTCCACTGTAAAATGTGCAGTTAAACAGGCAGTGGCCAACGAGAAACGGATGGGGGCGTCGCTTTTGCGCCTTCACTTCCATGACTGTTTCGTTAATGTAAGATTTGTCAGCAGGAGGTTTTCAGAGTTATGAAACATTGCATTTCCCTTTTATTAATGGTTCTTTCGGTTTGCAGGGGTGCGACGGGTCGATACTGTTGGATGACTCCGCATCCTTAACAGGTGAGAAAACTGCGCAGCCCAATGCTAATTCAGCGAGAGGATTTGACGTAATCGACACCATCAAAACTCAAGTGGAGGCAGCTTGCAGTGGAGTTGTGTCTTGTGCTGACATTTTGGCCATTGCAGCTCGTGATTCTGTTGTCGAAGTAATTCCCTATTCCCTGCTAATACATGCACAGTTCCAAATTAACTTATGATTGTATGGTTTGTCACGCTAATGCTTTTTGTATTGACTAGTTGGGAGGGCCAACATGGACAGTGCAGCTGGGAAGAAGAGACTCCAAAACAGCGAGCCTGAGCGGTGCAAATAGCAATATTCCTGCTCCCACATCCAATCTCAGCGCTCTCATCTCATCCTTCAGTAATCAGGGACTTTCTACCAAGGATATGATTGTGCTTTCTGGTAATTTTTGTTTCCAATTTGCGAACTACTGTACCATTACCACTCAGTACAAAATATAGTGCCTGATAAAAAAATTATGATTTTCTTTTTCAGGTGCTCATACAATTGGTCAAGCTCGCTGCACTACTTTCAGAACTCGTGTCTACAATGAATCCAACATAGACACTACAGTCGCCAATTCACTGAGATCAAACTGCCCAAGCAGCAGTGGGGACAACAACCTTTCACCTTTAGATCTTCAGACTCCTACAACATTTGACAATAAATACTACAAAAATTTGAGAAGCCAAAAAGGACTTTTACACTCCGATCAGCAGCTTTTTAATGGAGGTTCCGCTGATTCTCAGGTGACTACCTACAGCATCAATAAGAACACCTTCTTTAGCGACTTCTCAGCTGCCATGGTGAAAATGGGAGCAATCAGTCCTCTGACTGGTAGCAATGGGGAGATCAGAACGAATTGCAGGAAACCCAATTGATTGCAATAATGAATTCATGTATTCTTTTGTACTACTAGATCATATTTTTTGTGGCATTTTCTTTTGGATGTAGTGAAGCCCGGATTGGGGCATTCCCAAATAAACAGTTATACGTGCATTCCTTCATCTGAATTCATACTTTTCAAAAAGATGAATTGAAATTGAGTTTTCTAATGAATATGTTGATCACATCGAAATTGATCTGTACTACATAATATATATGTTTAGGTTATTATTGGAAAGTGTGATGTTTTAGCTGTATTTTCCTAATTTTTATTCCACTTTGTCTTTAACTTTATTTTCTCGAAGTGTTTTTAATGAAATATAGCAATATAAATTAATAAATGAATAAATTAAAAGACCTATGAGAAAATAAAGTTTTAGAGAAAAGATGAATAATAACACTTCTATTTTAATATTAATGTTTCTAAATTTATTAATAAATTTCAAAGCCTTTTATTTTGTGTTGTCCTCCTTTAGGTTAAAGGTTTTTCTTGCAAATATTTTGGATTTTTCGTCTATTATAGTGTCAAATACACTGCATTAAAAGTTGACTAAAAATGTCCAATTTAAAATGAAGGATTATTAATAAAAATTTGATCAAATCCTTATTCATCCGACTTACACCACCAAGTCCTCCTCTCGGCTATTATATCATCCTTTATACCTCATGTGCAATTATATAAAACTAGAAAAAAGGATAAGACATGCACTATATTATATTAACTTAGCACTACTCAACTAGGAAACATGTTATAGAAATGCAATGTTTTCTCTTGGTTGTTTAATTTTCTAGAACCAAACTCCAATATTATATCCTATAGAAACATGACCTATAATATAGTCCATCACAACCCTCCTCACTTCTTTTCCAAACCAGTCCTACCTAGTGATCACATTAGAAAATGGACAATATTATCAATCAAATAGTTGTTCAAAGGAAAGTGATTGCTAACAAAATTACCTAGACACTCCCATACCCACCAACTATCACATCTGGACATCCTACCTAATAAATATATACTATTTATTAAGGGTGTATACCAAGCCCTAAAACATAAATGTTACTTTTACAACTTCACTACCGATTTTGGAGTTGGAGACCTTATTAAAGAAAGTGAATTTAAACTTAAGTCTAAATTTTTGTGTTAAAATTGAAGAGATAACATATGTTGTAGTCATCTTGCTTGATGAAACCTTGGCCATCACCTTTGAAGGATCTAAAATGTTTGCAAAAGGCTAAAATAAGCATTGTTTTTTCAATTTTTTGACCATTCCTCTCTTTTCATCTTAAATTTGACATCACAACAATATAAATGAATACAAAACTCACATACATTCCATTAGGGCCTCCAATCCTTCAAATATCACTTCATACATTAGGAAAATCATAGATTATTTATTGACTCGAAGTAAATGTTGAGTAGCTAAGATATAATATAGAAATGAAAACATTAGTAAATCCTATATTAAGGCAGTCACTGATCTAGATAATAACTTTACATTTTAAAGGATTGAGAACACCCCTTGAAATAAATATTCAATATCTATATTTAAACCTCAAAAAGTCTTTCGTTATGATGAAGGAATATCTAATTGAGGGACTTATTTCCGGAAAGCATCAAGCCCTTCTACTAAGGAAAACAAAATATGACACTTTTCAACAAGCCAAATAAAATATGACACTTTCTAACAACAACAAATAATAATATAAAAGTTAATATCATCAAACCTCACATATATAGGAGTTCATTCTTGGTCATACAAACTAAAACGTTATAGTTGCAAATATCTAGAGATCCATACATGTTTGTTTTAACTCATTCAATATATGCAAACATCGCCTCTAGACTCCTTAGTCAGTGTTATTTACCTTGAACTCCAACAACATATCCATTATCTCCCTTATATATGTGCAACCATTTCAACATAGTTGGTCAACACTATAACAAACAAGCTTTTTTTACTACAATTATTCCACAAAATTTCTACAATTTAGGAGAATTGTAGAATATTTGTAGACTCTCTATTGGAATTTTATCTTTTAATTTTTTACATATTGTGGATGTTCCACAATTTAATTTTAGTGATTATAATTTGTAGTAAAATCACTTCTCCAAACCTTCTTCATAGAAAATCCACATTTATATTAAAAAGCTAAAATTAAATTTATGATAAAATTCTCCACCACAATTATTCATAAGCAAAATTTGAAGAAGATTAATATGAAATTATGTTTGTGTTGAAATTACACATTGAATACTTTTAAAATGCCAAATTATATAAAGTTCTGATTTTTTTACATATTTTAATAAGACTTGTATGAATTTTTTTAAAAAAAAGGCTGAAATACAGAATTACGAAAAATATATGTTTATCATAACATATATTAGAATGACTAATAAAATTTATAAATTTATTATAAGAAATATATTTCATTCTTACAAATTAAAAAATTCATTATAAGTAGTATTCAATTAGAATAGTGTATAAAACCCATATTTCTAAAAAAAATTGTATTTTTTTAATTAAGTTTTGCATATTTTAAAGTAACATAATAATATATAAACTTCACATTGCTTACTATTCATAATTTTTTTATATTTTAATATGGATATTTGTAATGCTCCATTTTGAGACACCAAAAACCAAAACACAAGATTAGAAAATTATGGATTTTTTTTTAAAAATATGTTTCTTTATTAATGTTTAACAGTAACAATCATTTAATGCTATTTTATTTTTTCATATTTGCTATTGGGTTAAATACCCTCTTTGTTCACATTAAATTAATGGTGAAATAGTCCATTTGGCTACCATGCTAGCTCATTTTAGAAACTTGTTTATTTAATTATTTTCTTAAATCCCAACTTAATATTTTATTCCATTCAAATACACACATGCTAGATATTTCTTTATTAAAAATTCTAAATATAACATTATAAATACAAAAAACACCATGGCCTCTAATAAAATCCCTTAGGTCCCCATTTGATTTAACTACCCCAACACCCATTAAAAACATCTATTCCCACAATTTTAAAAGTTAGGAGGGTTTATAATGAGCCATTACATTCTTTTGATCTTGACCCTATTTTCTAGGTGTTTACTAGATTCCATAATACATTTTTATGATTTCTTTTTATCTCTTGCTTTGTGTAGAGCCCACTCCTCTTCAACATTGAGATTACTCTGATTTTTCTTATTTTGTATTGGAGTCATAGATATTTTTATCATATTGATCTTTAAACATTGATATATGGGCATTATTATATTTGATGAACAGTATGGATGTTTTAGATTTATGAAATGATAAAATTTATAGGATGAATTATATACATGAGTCGACATATTAGTATTTGATGATCTTGAGCTACTATTGTATTTACACATTGGATTTGATATATAGATAGTGCTAGATGATTTAGTGGGTTTTTGTGATCTTATTGCTAATTGATAAATTGATAAAATTGAAACATTTAGAATTGATAACAACTTGTGATTACTTACTTTTAGCGATGGTTTAGTTATGATATTGATGATGTGAATTAATATGTATACGCATGCATTTTATTATCTCGATGTCGTTAATATAGCCACGAGGTCAGAAAGGTATTGTTTTGATTTTTGTAGGCATTTGCAACAAAACCAACAAAAGGGGATAGGAGACCAACAACGAAGGAATTTGTGGTATTGGAATTAGGTCACCCTTAAAAATAGTGTAAATTTATAATGTTATTGTTGTTATTTTGTTACGAGGTCCCCATTAGGGGGTTGGCCTCAAATGTGACCTTGGGTAATTGTGGTTTTCCCTTTTTTGTTTTATTTATTTACGAGTAATTGTATTTCATTAGTATTTTAAGTCACTTTTATCATTGTTGTTAAGTACTCCATTTAAGTTAATTACACTTGACTAATTAGTGTAATTTAGGATGTGAAAAAAGGGGGGTATAAATGTGAGTTGGTAGTCTTGGTTTGTGTTAGATTTGAAAGAATTTAATTACTTTTAATGTTGTGCACTCATCTTCGCATGAAAATTTAAGATTTTGAATTTCAAGCCAATTTCAGAAGCTTGTGGGGTAAGTTAAGCTTATCCCACACCTCTTAAAGTCACCCTCCCAATATTCCTATGATGTGAGGGGCTTGTTTTATGACTTTTTGTGTGTTTTAATGGAGAAAAAGACCAATTAATTTAATTGTTATTACAAGAGTCTTTAATTTTGTCCTTTAGGGGTGTGGGTTTGGGTTTGAGTGTGTAAGAGGGTTGTCATTCTCTCAACCACCAATTTATCATGATTTGGAGATTGGGTTTGACCTTGTGATGTGCAATGAAGGATAAATGATGTGGCATCGTGCATGGAGCCACATCATCTCTCTCTTATCTTTTATATTTATTCTAATTTGTTTGAGGATTTTGGGGTTTATACTTTATTTATTTTTAGACTTTTTAATTTGAAGTATCTTTCTTTAAGAGTGCTTTTTGGATCTTGGAGTTGGATTGTACTTGTTTGGACTTGGAAAAATTCTTGGAACTTGCTTGTGGATTGGAAACTCTTGCAATGGCAAGGTAGGGTCTTGATCCATGTTTTGTTTTGTTAATTTTTTGTGCATATGTTTGTGAATTAATTGTTGTTGCATGTGTTGTTTTGGGAAGTAAAATGGTCCTTAGGTTGTATACGAGAATATGGAAATGGGGATATTTTTTAGGGACGCACAAGAGTTTTTATTCAGCATTTTAGGAGAGATTTGGATTGGGGTGTCCCACCTCGTGATAAGTAAAATATGCTTATCTTGTTGATTTATCATGGGAGGCATAAGAGTGAGGGAGGCATAAGAGTTATTTTATTGGAGGGAGTCATAAGAGTTTTCTGGGTTGTGATTGAGTTATTACATGCTTTAAGGTGGGAACCCAAACCCTTAGGAGGAATAAGTAAATCCTTGTGTTCCTTTCTCTTTATTGGATTGAGTTTAGAGCCTTTGTGTTGGGAAACTTGTGTGTGTTAATGTGATTTTGTTTGTAATGCCCGCTAAAAGGCTTACACGAGACCCAAGAAAAACCTAGGTTTAGTTAGAAAAATTAAGGATTTTTTTTAAAATCATGCCCACAAAATTTTTTGAAAAACGAAGTTGCCACATTAATGTGTCTAAGGCAAAGACAAAAATAAAAAATAATATTCCAAGATACAAAATATTTAAAATCTACATTAAAAATTAATACATTGATTTGATTAGGCACATTTAATCTCCCTAAGGAGTATGTGATGCTCGCTAAAAAAAACCCACTTGAGACCCAAGAACAACTTACGATTAGTGAGGAAAGTTATGGAATAATTTTTTTTTGTTCAAAAGAGTCTACAACCAGGTTACAAGACAACAGTTGTCACTAACAAGTTCTAGATTAATTCTAATCCACTAGAATATAATTTTATTCTATTAAAAATTATTAGAGGTCAAAGAGTCCCAAAAATTAGGGTTATAAAGTTTAATTAGGTTTAGAGGGTAATTCCTCACCATACCCACTCTCTAAAAGGCTTTAAAGATTCAACTTGATTTTTATTAAAATTAATGCCTTTAAAATTTTGCTAAATAATTTCTATTAGATAGAAAATTTCCTCACCTTTCCATTGATATAAAGAAGTCCTCATAACTCCTCATATTTCTCAAGTTATGGGTCGGTGGGCCTTGGGGTGAAAATTTTCCCCAAGAGTGGGCCTACAGGCCCAGGGGAGAAAATTTACCCCAGGGGCGGGTCTACGGGCCGTGGGGAGAAATATCTCCTTGAAGGAGTAGTCAGGTCAGCGGGGCCACAGGAGACATTTTGGAAATTTCCCGCATGGGGCGAAACACCACCCTTGCAGCCGTACTCCTGCGAGTCCGCAAGTCTTCAAGGGACACGTGGCGCCTCCTAAGACAATGCGGGGAAAATGGTGCGGCGGAGATAAAAGAGTTTTAATGCTCCAAAGGGAGAAAAGAATAAAAATGACCCACACCTCTACCAACGCCTCCTGATGCCATGTGGTGACTCCTAATTGGCTACGGGTTAGCGGGGAAAATTTAGAAAATTTTCCCAAAATTTTCTGAAAATGCGAAAGGCAAAAAGGAACCTGCTCCTCCGTTGATGCCTCGCGATGCCACGTGGTAGATCCTGATTGACTACGGGCCGGTGGGGAATTTTTTTTTGTAGCATCAAGTTAAAAAGAGATCCGTCCCTCTGCCAACACCTTGTGGTGCCATGTTGTAGCCTCTGATTGGCTACGGGCTGGCAGGGAAAATTAGGAAAATTTTCCCAAAACTTTTCTGAAGTGCTAAGTGTAAAAAGGGATCCACCCCTCTACCAATGCTTCATGGTGCTATGTTGTAACCTCTGATTGGCTATGGACCGATGGCAAAAATTAGGAAAATTTTCCCAATTTTTTTTTTTTACAGTTAGAATTATTATTATTATTTTGACGCCAAATGAAGAAAAACTTCAGAAGGCCATAAATTTTGATAGAGAGCCTAGGTTTTGGAAAATTAAGAATTTTTGGAAATCTCTCCATCTCCTCTTTACTCAGGAATCATTAAATTTTTATTTTTATAAAGTTTGAGGAGTAAATTCAAAGAAAATGATCTGCAGTTTTTCACAGTGCAAACTGGTAATTTTTAACTTATAAGATTTGTTCAATTTGATCTTCTTCCTCTCTAAACATGTCAAATATACATGGGGAATTATTCTTAGATGGATCTAAGAAGGATTTCAATATTCAATTGTCTTATTGATTTGTAATTTGAAGATTTACGTCTCTTGACAACAAAACGACTGTCTGAGAGTTGAGCCCATTTTTTGAAGGTTTAAAGGATATTTCCTTAAGTAATTTTGTCCAATTTCATTCATTATAACATATCATGTTCAATTTTGATGTTTCATTTTTATTTCTTGATTGTAGGTTCAGTCTGTCCATTTTTGGTAAAAGTTGCAGAGTTTAACATGAAGCAGAAATGGAAACGACAAAATTAACTCAATGGTTTTTATATTACTTGCCTTATAAATGAATTCATTTCATGGTAGTTTCAAATAGGTTTCATTCCTTCAATCAAATGATAAATAAAAGAATGCAACTTTTATTCTTTTCAAATCATGCACTTCACAAAACAGATTGTTAAATTTCCTTCATACACATTCCTTCCTTTCAATCAGAGATTACAACTCACATTTAGATGATTAAAATCAATACAAAGAAGAAATTTTACTAAGGTTATGAAATCCTTTATTGATTCCTTGTTTCGGTCCTCAATTTCATCATACAGTACACAATTTCTTGCTTTCAAAAGAACGTAACATAGTATGTCTCTTTCACATTTCAATTTACAGTTTCATAACCAATACAACATCTTTCCATTACAAAACATATACAAGTTCATCCACTTCAAGTGGGAAAGGTTATAGTAAGATTTCATTTCACAAGGGACTGTGAAACTATATTTTCTCAGCTCCAAAACAACAACATGTAAATTTCTCATTCTTCCAAATTGTGATCACAACAAGAGTAGAGGAAAGGAAATGCTCTCCACACAAAAAAGACATCTAATGAAGAGGAGAAGCCATCCTTCTTGATTTGCCACCGATCCCCAACCGTAATGTAATAAAAGATGTGATCCAACTCATGGCAACAAAAAGCTTCCACAAACACACAAGCAACATTTTCACAATAAAAACACAGTCCAAAACAGAATGTAGTTTACAACTACATTAAATCATGAAAAATAATATTGAGGCTTCATCAAGCAAGCCAAAGGAGCAAGAAACTATGGGGGATGCTTTTTATGCCTCCCAAAAGGGGAAATGTGTATCGCCACCTAAATTTCAAACTACCAAAATATAGTATATCAAAACACTGACATTCCTTATGCCACCTCCAAGTACCCCTTATTCCTCACATTTCCTTATGCCTCGCCAACCTCTTATGGCACCCCATAATGAGTAAAGAAATGCAAGATATTTATTTCTAAGGTGGAACCTGTCATCACCAATCCGGCAATATGATAATTATTCACCGAGAACTCCTCGTGCTATGATTATTTACTAATGCACAACCTTTAGTTTGGTGGATGTAATCTGGAAACAAAACAACAACATAACACAAGAATACCATCGACTATGATAAGACAGAATGATGACAAATCTGAAATATCAAAATAAATTATAATATTAACATGAAACTGTTACAATCTCACCCATGAGGTACTTCAAGTGTTATTGACTTCACTTGCCTTTCACCAAGACTATGGGAGAAACTTTACAATTACACCTCTTAATGGCTTCTTCAACACACCTTTAAACTGATGGCTTCCTTCGCACACTTCCTACAATATTTCTCACTACTTCCTTCTATGCTAAATGAGGGGGGTGGCCTCTCTATTTATAGAACTTCCAGGCTTACCCATCTTATCTCTAAGATAGGATAAGAAATCCACTCTGACGAATCATATTACATACCTTAACTCTTATCTGTACATGTAAGCTTATCTGTTAAGATAAGATAAACCTTATCATTTTACATGGGTTCCACATTTTTATACTTTTTACAAATAAAATACACAAAATATTTATGACCTCACTCCTTGTCCTTATTACCAATATAATATTTCCAATTCCTAATCATGTAGACCCTACTTCTCTAATTACCCAAACTTTGACATTTTAACATTACCGGACCACTTACGACAAATATTTACTTTTTACAACATTCCTATTGTACTTTGACTGTTACCGTACTCCACATTATTGGCGGCACCGTACTAACGGCACCGTTATCTTCTATCAGACGCTACTACTAATTTACTTAATAACATCCTATTCCTAATACATACATTAATGAAATAGAAATTACGGAGGAAAATTTTAGTGTCGACATCTTCCCCCTTCCTAGCTTCTACTCCATCCTCGGAGTAGACTATTCTGGTGCTTGGAAAATATTCAACTTGTCGTGGTTGACCCATTTCGTAATGGGAGTGCCATCCAATTCCTCCAGTCGGTACGTACCATTTTCATGCACAGCTACTATTTTGTAGGGGCCCATACATTTTGGAAGAAATTTTCTCTATCTTCTTTTTTTGTATCTAGAATCATATACTAGAACCAAGTCATTCACATGAAATGGAGACCACCGGATCTTTTGATCAAAGTATTCCTTCTGCTTCATTTTCTTCTTATGGCTTGTATCCTTTGCTATTTCTCTCATTTCCTCCAGCAAATGAAGATGTACCAACCTTTCTTTTACTGAATCACTTTCATCCATCCTTTCATTTTTCATAACTCTCACAGTGGGAATATCAAACTCAATAGGAAGAACTGGATAAATGCCATAGGCCAACTAAAATGGGGAGTATCCTGTTGTTGACTTTGATGTTTCCCTATATGCCCACAATGCTGCATGAATCCTTTTATCCCATTTATGTACCTGCAAGGTTGCATCTTTCGCTAGAATTTGACACAACACAAAATTTGTTCGTTCCACCTGTCCATTTGTGCTTGGCTTATATGTTGTTTCCTTCCTGTGCTTAATAGAAAACTTATTGACTAGGGCTTCTACCACCTCATTAATGAAGTGGCTTCCTTGATCTGTTACAATTTCTAATGGGCAACCAAATCTGGTGACAATGCGTTCATACATGAACCTTGCCACTTCATCCATGGAAGCTGTTTTCAATGGCCTAGCTTCAACCCACTTGGTTAAATAATCTGTGGCAACTACAATATACTTATGTTGGCATGATGTAGTTGGAAGTGGACCTACAATGTCTATTCCCAACTTTTCAAAGGGACCAAGGGGAATAATAGGACATAATGGAGTTGATGAAGTCTTACAGTTACCATGTGTTTGACAAATATCACATGTCTTACAATAATTATAACAATATTTAAAAAGAGTGGGCCAGTGATAACCTGCATCCAAGATCCTTCTTGCTGTAAGTTGTCTAGAGAAGTGCCCTCCACATGTACCATTGTGGAATTCTTCTAGTAGTTCCTTCCCTTGATCATGTCCAACTGCCCTCTTGTACTGTCCATCAGGTCCTATTCGAAATAATACTCCATGCAGAATAGAATATGGACGACTGGCTTGAGTAATATTTCTCTTAGTCTTTGCATTGGCACCATCAGGAAACTTGAATTCATTCAGATAATTCCAAATATCTATGTATTCACTAGGGATTGTGTCAAGGGATAACAAAGAGGCATCGGGGAAATCATCATCATCACAAGATGATCCTAAACCATCATAGGCTCGAGAGAGTGCATCTGCATTGACATGCTTCTTTCCTGGCCTATCTATAATATCAAATTCAAACTCTTGTAGCCAAATTATCCATCTTGCTATCCTCCCTGATGGGTTAGGCTTATTTACAATATATTTTAGAGCTTGATGATCTGTTACAACTAGAAATTTTTTCTCTAGCAAGTAATTTCTAAACTTCTTTACAGCAAAAATGATAGCCAGAGCCTCTTTTTCAGTTACAGTATAATTTACCTCAGCACTGCTCATTTGTCTGCTCCCAAAGTAAATTGGATGTTCATTCCCATTTTCATCCTTTTGGCTCAAAGTACTTCCTAGTGCTGCATCTGAGGCATCGGTGTACACAATGAATGGCTTGCTCCAATCTGGATTCTTCAAAATAGGTGAAGACACTAGGGCTTCCTTCAATTGTCCAAAAGCTTCATGCACCTTATTTCCTGGTTCATAAGTAACATCCTTCTTCAAGAACTAGGTTAGTGGCTGTGCAATCTTTGAGAGATTCTTGATGAACCTTCTATAGTAACCCACATGGCCTAAAAATGATCTCAACTTACTTCTATTAAGAGGAAATAATAATTCTTTGATTTTTGAAACTTTATCAGGATCAGTACCAATACCATCTCTGGATACAACATGCCCTAACAAAACGCCTTTAGAACATCCAAATACACACTTTGTAGGGTTTAGTGAGGCTTGTGCTTCATCTAACCTTTGAAATGATGTCTCAATTTGGTGCAGGTGGTCCAACTTGCTCCCATAGATGCAAAAATCATCCAGAAATACTCTGATGAAGGTCCCAATGTAGGGTTCGAACACCCTATTCATCAAACGCTGGAATGTTGCTGGAGCATTACACAACCCAAAAGGCATAACTCTATAAGAAAACGTTCCCCAAGGAGTGGTGAACGTGGTCTTCAGCTAATCTTTCTCTGCTATACGAACTTGGTTGTAGCCACTATATCCATCAGCAAAACTATAGTACTCCTGGCCAGCTACTTCATCCAAGATCTGATCTGAAAATGGAAGAGGGTAATGATCCTTCTTTGTTGCCTTATTGAGCTTCCTGTAATCAACACAAATGCGTAGCTTCCCATTCTTTTTTATTGAGATCAAAATGGGAGAAACCCATTCTAAATTCTCCACAGCAAATATGAATCCTACATCAAGCAACTTATCTATTTCTTCTTTTACAGTCTTGGAAAAATTAGGATTCATTCTATATGCCATTTGCTTTATGGGCTTAACACCATCTACTAGCTCAATACAATGTTCTACCCAACTTACTTGACGGAGTTCCTTGTAATCAAAAGTGAATAGGTGTATGTACCTTTGAAAGAGCTAGAGGTAGGATTCCTTCTCACTCTCCATCACAGCATCACCAATCTTTATTTGTTGGAGATGATCATCAACTTCTTCTTTAGATAATTTTATGGGGTCATGAGTTGGTGTGATTGGAAGGATATCCATGACTGAAACATCCACCTCACTTTCTTCATCTTCAGTGTCCACTTCACTGGTACTAGAGTAATCAGAGGATGTCCAATCATCAGTTTCATCACTTGAATCCACAGGTTCTACCTTATAATGTCGAGGGATCACGTTTATCTTCACCCTCTCTCTACCACGTCCAAGCGTCATGAAACCTTCATTCCAGTAGTTTCTTGCATGAACTCTCCTTAGCCATGGTCTTCCCAGCAGCATTGGGTACACAACAGTACCATTTTTCATCACCTGAAAGTCTACCACACATACCACACCCATAACAGATATTGCCACATTTGAAACTACACCTTCTGGTTTAGTTTTTCCTTTATTTAATGACCTTAACATAAGTGTTGAAGGGTGATCAATTTTTAAACCCAACATATTCATTACAGACTCGGTCATTACATTAACTGCAGCACCTCCATCAACTAAGACATCATGAATTGAAATACCATTACATAATAGCTCAGCTTGTGGAGCATAGGGATCTGCCTCTGCCTCCAAAACAGGGACCTCAACCTCCTTCCTTCTTCGAGCATTGAGTCCACCTCGCAACTCCCGCCTCTTCTCAGAAGACATAGCCAAGAGTTGACCATATGTAATATTTGCAGGCCTTTTGGATAGATATTCCAAGACGGAGTATGGTCCTTGCCCCTATGAAATCAGAAAATCCTGCACACCCAACTTTCTTCTCCTATGTTTCTTACTAGTTTCTTCTTTCATCTTCTTAGGATCATTTCCATCTTGATTATCTTTTTCTTTCTTTCTTTTTGTTACAAACACATCTACTTCATTATTTTTGCTCTTATCTACTACATCAAAAGAATTCACAAGTGCTTTTCCTTTATCATTATCTCCTTTACCAGATGTAGAAGCTCTATCTGGACAATTATACTTATAATGACCCTTTTTATAACAACCATAACAAACAACTTCAGAAATATTTCTTTTTGGACCTTTATCTCCTCCCTGAGAACTAAATTCCTTTCCTTGAAGAAGATTAATAGTTAACTGACCCATCTTTTTGAGTAGATCTTCATACTCAGTAGATGTACTAGGAGAAATATTTGTGCTCACTGGGAGTGGTTGTGGATTCTGGACCAAAGGTGCTGGTGTAGGCTCTACTTTAGCAACAATTTCTTTGGGCTCCTCTTTCATGCTTTCTTCTTGCCTTCTTGCAATCTCCTTTGCTTGTTCAATGGTAGCTGGGCAGTCATACTTCACTCGTTGTCTGATCTCTGGCTTCATCCCAAGAATTAAGTGCTTACAGAGGAGATTATCCACGCCATTCATCAACCCATCCACTAATCCTTCCTTCCAGATCTAGGCATCGAGCTTCCTCCTTAGCTCTAGAAAACGAACATGATAATCCATTATCTTCTCCTTCTCTCCTTGGGATAGCTTTGTGATCTCGATCATGAGATCTGCATATTTCTGTTGTTCACCAAATTCTTCAAGAAAACTTTCAGTTAATAAATCCCATGAATTTTTCACATTATCACCTAGTGTTTCAAACCACCTAAGTGCTAAACCATCCAAAAAGGTAGGAAAAAATTTAGTCCATTGTTCCCTTCTTATAAGGCCATTACAAATACAAGATTGCTTAAACTCTTGAATGAAAGAAGAAGCATCTTCATTAGATTGAGCTGAAAAACTAGGAATCTTTCCCATTTTCAAAAGTAACCACCGTGAAATACCAACTCACAAGTACAATCAACAAGACTTATGTGTACAAATAATTGGAATCACTATACTAGAAAGTGACTTTACACCTTGCTACAGTAAAATAGAAATGACTGTGGTAAACTATGGTAAAAATTGACTTACTGCGGTAAAAATTGACTTTACTGTGGTAAACACTATTCACGATAAAAAGTGAAGTTACTGCGGTAAATACTATTCACGGTAAATGGTGACTTTACTGCGGTAAATACTATTCCAGCAAAAATGACTTTACCATGGTAACTACTATTCATGGCAAAAATGACTTTACCATGGTAACTACTATGCACAGTAAAAACAAGGTTACCCTCCAATTGATTTTTGACTAAGTGGGAATATCTCTCTAGAAAATCCACCAACGAGGAATGGTCCCGACAACAGAACCAAAATGTCATCACCAATCCGGCACTATGATAATTCTTCACCGTGAACTCCTCATGCTATGATTATTTACTAATGCACAGCCTTTAGTTTGGTGGATGTAATCTGGAAACAAAACAACAACATAACACAAGAATACCATCAACTATGATAAGACAAAACGATGACAAATCTGAAATATCAAAATAAATTATAATATTAACATGAAACTATTACAATCTCACCCATGAGGTACTTCAAGTGTTATTGACTTCACTTGCCTTTCACCAAGACTATGGGAGAAACTTTACAATTACACCTCTTAATGGCTTCTTCAACACACCTTTAAACTGATGGCTTCCTTCGCACACTTCCTACAATATTTCTCACTACTTCCTTCTATGCTAAATGAGGGGGGTGGCCTCTCTATTTATAGAATTTCCAAGCTTATCCATCTTATCTCTAAGATAGGATAAGAAATCCACTCTGATGAATCATATTCCATACCTTAACTTTTATCTGTACATGTAAGCTTATCTGTTAAGATAAGATAAACCTTATCATTTTACATGGGTTCCACATTTTTATACTTTTTACAAATAAAATACACAAAATATTTATGACCTCACTCCTTGTCCTTATTACCAATATAATATTTCTAATTCCTAGTCATGTAGACCCTACTTCTCTAATTACCCAAACTTTGACATTTTAACATTACCTGACCACTTACGACAAATATTTACTTTTTACAACATTCCTATTGTACTTTGACTGTTACCGTACTCCACATTATTGGCGGCACCGTACTGACGGCGCCGTTATCTTCTATCAGACGCTACTACTAATTCTACTTAATAACATCATATTCCTAATACATACATTAATGAAATAGAAATTATGGAGGAAAATTTTAGTGTCGAAAAACCCAAATCCCAACTCCCTCAACCCTTATACCTCCATAAAACATGCTTGTTCCTCCCACAAAATAAACCCCATAGTCTTCTCCTACACCATTCCAAGGTCATCTACCCAACAACACACAAACATGCTAAAACATTCTCACATTAACGTTTACATTCATAAAATAAGAGCATTTTAATTGCCAAGATCTTACATGTCTATGATGGAGTTTCCCAAGTTCCAAACAACAGTTGTTTCCAAGCAAACAGTCCAAAAAAATCTACCAAACAACAAGAATGCAACAATATTCAAGCTTCTCCAAAAGCAAGAGATCCCAAAACAGAAAGAAATTTGCCCCAGGATTAAGTCTCCAAAGTGAAGCAACCCAAAACAAGGAAAGGAATTCCAATTTTATAGAAGAGGGAATGGAAGAGGATGAGGTGGATCCATGTAGGATGCCACATCACACATCCTCAACCCCAACCCAAAAATTGACTTCATTCCCCAATGCATAATAAATAGCTTGGTGAATAATATGAAAGTTTACGTACATACTCAAATCCAACCCACACCCAAAAGGATTAAAATTAAATCATGTAAGAAAAGTAGAATAAAAACCTACAATTGCTTTCTCAAAAAGAATTTAAAAAGACAAATTTCAACTCTCCAACTGTAGGTATGGTTGGTAATTAAATTTAATAGGTATGGGACAAGCTCAACTTATCCCACAAGCCTCCAAAATCAACCTCCAAGCACAAATTCGAATTTCCAAGAAGGTGGAGTGCTTCACATTCAAAAATTAACTTACACATCACTTACATATCACTTACACATCACTTACACATTACTTATAACACTTTAAATCATGGCCAACAACTCTCATTAATTACCTTCTTATGACATATTTGGTTTATTTATTTTAACAATATGATTACTCATAGTATTTACACACCATTTAATAATGAATGAAAGGGTAAAACCACGACAAAATAAACACATGCAAATATAAACAAAGGGAAAAAATAAAAGAAATACATAAAACCCCTTGGTCACATTTAAAGGTGATTCCCCCCATGGGAATCCCTAACACACACAAACACGCACAAAAAAATACTAGTTGCCGTGGTGAGCTTGTTGAATTCATTTAGAATTCTAATTTTCTTGGTCTCCAATCCCCCTTTGTTTGTTGTGATATTTTAAGCTGAAATACACGAATACCTCCTTCGACCTCATGGCCATATTATAACATCCAAAATAATATAAATAAAATTCCAAAATCATCTAGATATATGGATCATAACAACATCCAAGAAACCAACAAGATCGTTTTCAATTTTACTCAACAACTATATCATTATCAAATAATTTTCATTTCTAGGTCTACTCACAATATCCAAATATCACATGTCTGAACAACATCCATAGTATAACCATTTCAAAGAGTATATCAACATCAATATATAAAATGTCTCTAATAATCATCATGCATCATAACTACATAAAGTCAACAATAATCCATGGTCTAACATCTAACATCATACTATAATAAAGTCTATAATATAATTAGTAGTATCATGATTAGTATCAAAGGTGTCAAAGGGAAGTTGGCACTACATCCCCCTCCCCTTAGACTCGAATTACTCCTAGAAGTCATTGGAAGAAATGTGGAAACTAAACTCGTACCAGAGTAGCATCCTCCCATGTAGCTGCAGTCCCATCATATTTGTCCCACTACACCTAGACCCGATCAACCTCTCTACATCGAAGACCCAGGGTCCTACGATCTAGGATGTGAACAGGTTCAACCATCACCTACCCTTGATATTGCACCTGCAATGATGTCCAATCTAACACATGAGAAGGATCTGTAATATTTATCCTAAGAATTGGAACATGAAACACATCATGTACGTGTGTCAAGCTAGGTGACAATGCTAGAGGGTAGGCCAAAGGGCTGATACACTCCAAGATCTCAAAATGACCAACTAATCTAGGAGCTAACTTATAACCTTTTCCATAACGAATAGGGATCTTATGTGGTCTGACATGAAGGAACACCTTCATGCCCACATCAAAACTACGATCGGTTCTATGCTGATCTACGTACTTCTTCTACATGTCTTGTGCCTCCTACAGTCTCTATCTGATCAAAACCACCTGCTACTCCATGTCCTACAACAATGCTAGTCCAAGAGAAACCCTGTCCTCTAGCCTGTCCCGGTTAAAAGGTGTCCTGCACTCTCTACCATACAAATCCTTAAAAGGAGCAATGCCTATAGAACTTTGAAAACTATTATTGTAGGAAAACTCCACAAAGTATAGGTACTCCTCCCATTTAGACTGTTAATCCATCAGGTACATCTTGAGAATATCCTCTAAAATATGATCCACCCACTCAGTCTGTCCATCTTTCTAAAGGTGATAAGTTGTGCTGAAATTGTTCTTCGTCCCAACGGAATTCTGCATGGTAGTCCGAAAATGGGAAGTATATAAAGGATCGCAGTCACAAATAATCTTCCATAGAATCCTATCCAACCTGACAATCTCATCCAAATATACCCGTACCACTGCACTAGCTATATAAGTTGTCTTCATAGGGGAAAAGTGAGCCTTTTTTGTCATTTATCAACCATGACCATGATGGCATTGTGGTGATATCTCGATATCAGTAGCCCAAAAATGAATTCCATGGAAATAATGTCCCATTTCCACTCCGATATCGCATGATGAAAGAGAAGGCTAGTTGGATGTTGATGCTCGACCTTTACTTTTTGGCACTCTAAACATCATGAAATGAACTAAGCCATGTCTCTACAAATTCCTCTCCAGTGATACAACTGTCTCAAAGTAGTGTCCATCTTCTTTACCCCAGGGTGGGCTAAATAGGGTGCACGATGTGCTTCTGTCAATATGTCCTCCCTCAAGCCTTCATCTCAGGGAGCATAAACTCGACCTCTATGCATGAGAAGACAATTTGCCTCTAAAGAAAAATCATCAAACTTCCCCTCAAGGGGTCTCTGAGACTCGATCTCTACTCGAACTCCAATGTAGAAGTTGTTAAGAGGAATCTGCTGAAGAATCCTGCTCTGTAAATCTGTGCTCACTATGGTAGCCATAGCCACATGTCTCCATCTACTGAGAGCTTCTGACACCACATTCTCCTTCCCCTTCACATGCTCTATCTCCATATCAACTCACAAATCAACTCCATCCAACGCCGCTGACGAGCGTTGAGATGGGGTTTTCTGAAGAGGTGGCGAAGACTCAAGTGATATTTCATGAGTGTGAATCTCTGACCAAGAAGAAATTTCCTCCATCAAACCAAAGTGTGCACAACTAACGCAAGCTCAAGATCATGATTTGGATAATTAATCTCGTAATATTTGAGTTTGTGAGACTCAAAAGTGACTACTCTGCCCTCATGCATCAATGCATCTCCAATCCCTGCTAAAGAAGCATCCGTGCAAATGAAAATCTCACCTTGTGGATCTGACACAACAAGAATAGGTGTTGTAGTGAGACATTACTTCAGTGTACAGAAGGCCTTTTCACACCTCTCTAACAAAACAAAATTCTTACCTTTCCTCTGAAGGTAAGTGATGGGGTACACAATCTGATAGAAGTCCTGAATAAATCTCATGTAGTAACCTGCTAGTCCCATTAAGCTACACACCTTAGTCACAGTAGTGGGTGCTGGCTAATCCATAATAGCTCTAATATTGGAAGGATCAATGGTGATACCTTCCCCAGAAATGATATGACCCAAATACTACACATTTTTTTGAAATAATGCACACTTCTTGAAGTTCCCGTATAGCGGCTACTCCCGAAGACACTGAAGAACCTGGCGAAGGTGCCCCTCATGCTCCTCACACGTATGTGATTAAATAAAAATTTCATCAAGGAAGATGAGCATGAAGTGATCTAAGAAGGTCCTTAATACCCCATTCATCAAACTCATAAACACTACGGGGGCATTCACCAAACCAAAAGGTACCACTGTGAACTCATAGTGGGCATATCTCCTACAGAAGGTGGTCTGATGAATTTCCACCTCCGAGATCCTTAAATGATGGTAGCCTAACTTAAGGTCTATCTTAGAGAAAGTTGTGGCTCAGTTCTTCTGATCAAACAAATCATCAATGCGTGGAAGGGGATAGTGATTCTTGATCATTACCTTATTCCGCTAGCGGTAATCAATACACAACCACAACGATCCATCCTTATTCTTCAAAAAATTAGTGGTGAACCCTAAGGGGACATGCTAGGATGAGTTATTCCCTTCTCCAGAAGGCCCTCAAGCTGCAACTTGCAATGAAAGAATCAGAAGAACAAAGAATCAAACAAAATGGAGGTAGGAATGCAACCAATGCTACCTGTAGTCTCAATAAATGTGCTCTAATGCTCTACCTGACAGTTCTCAACTCCTACATACATCCTATGAATGCTCCCCATATCACCAACAGTGGGATTTGATATTTGTGTCTTACCCTTGTTATTAGGGTTCTATGGGTAGTCTCTCAGAAAATGTCCAGTAACACCACAACCAAAACAACCGTTTGATCCTCTCCCTTGTGTAGCAAGCTCAGCCAATACTTTAGAGGTCTGTGGTGTGGATCCTAATGATCTAGCTACAGTATGCTAAGCTCTCTACTAGCGAGCTCCTGTTGAGTGAGCTCTCTAGGCACCCTATATCCTGATGGGACCCCTAGGAGGAGGCCTCATATTATGACCTCTCTATGTATCAAACCTCTATAGAGGTCTATAAGGTGGGTGCGATTGCTGCTACTGTTGTGGTCTAAAATATGACTGTGCTAAACCCTTTCCACCATAAGGAAGAGGTACTGACCCCCTCAAATTGTTTTCATGCATCTGCTATATGCGGCTCCGAACTCGGTCTCTAGCCTATTGGGTATTTCCCTGAGTCTCCTCTGCTATATAGGACTTCTCCACGACCTCAACTAAGGTCTATGGATAATGGATCTACACTATACCTCCAATGTCTAGAATCACCCCCAGATGAACCTGTGGATCCACACCTGCTCATCGTGTATGTAATCAACATACTGGAGTAGATCTAGAAATCTACTCTCATACTCACCCACTCTAAGAGATTCCTATCGAAGGTCATGAAAATCATCTAGCCGTTACTGTATGAACCTCTGCGACAAATTTTTTCTCCATAAATTCTCCTCAAAGAGCTCCTAGGTAACTATCTCAGAATTGACATGGATATTTTGCTCCTCTTTCCGCCACAAGACACCAACTCCATCCCTTAGTAGATGGATCGCAACACGAGCTTTTGTATTTCTAGAACAAGGAAAGAGGTTGAAGAATCTACTCAGGCTCACCAATTAGGCCTCTACTTGAAATCCACCTATGTCACAAGAATAATGTGATGGCAAAAGCTTCAGGATCTCCCTAATGTGATCTGTAGCTGTGGTCTGATGGCCTCTAGGCCTCTCTGTGTGCTCATCCCTAAGCTTAGGGCTTCGATACCTCTCTTTATGTCCGGAAACTCAGTCACCCTATCCCCTATGTGCTGACTCAACTCTAGTTGACTCTACATGGAAGTTCTCTCCTCCATGCTTCTCATTGGGTTGAGGAGATACATCACCCTCAATGGAAGTGACTCTATCATTTTTGGCTACATGTCCTCCTACTGATCCTTAGTGTAGAGTGGCATTAACATCCTGAAGAGTCTGAAAAATATGTGGTAGGATGCTTGCTACAACATGATCTGTTGGTGGTAAGTCTAGATCTATGTGAAAATACCCCTCATCCCTTCTACGCCTCCTACACAGACCAAGGCGAGAGTTAGTTCATCTTTCTAAGTTTTATTCAGTTTCCATGTTTACTAAAATATGAAAAATTCCAAACTAAGTTGTTTTCTAGATTTAAAAGTGTGCTAGGTTTAAGGTTCATGTCTTAAGTTTTATAGTGTGCCCAATGGCCCAATATTTTGAACCAATACTCTAATACCAAGTGTGATTCCCTCTAAAAGCAAGCCACTTGAGACCCAAGAACAACCTAGGATTAATTAGGAAAAGTATGGAATAAATTTTTTTTATTCAAAAGAGTCTACAATCAGGTTATAAGACAAAACATTATCACTAACAATTTCCAAATAAATTCTAATACACTAGAATATAATTTTATTTTATTAACAAATATAAGAGGTCATAGAATCCCAAGATTTAGGGTTAGAAAGTTTAATTAGGTTCAGAGGGTAATTCCTCACCATACCCACTATCTAACAGGATTTAAAGATTTAACTTTATTTTTCTCAAAATTAACGCATTCAAAATTTCCCTTAATCATTCCCATTTGATAGATAATTTACTCACCTTTCTAGTGATATAAAGAAATCCTCCTAACTCCTCATATTTCTCAAGTTATAGGCCGGCGGGCCTTGGGGTAAAAATTTTCCTCAAGAGTGGGCCCAGGAAAGAAAATTCGCCCTAGGGGTAGGTCGGCGGGCCATGGAGAGAAATATTTACCTGAAAGAGTATTCGGGTTGGCAGGACCGTGGGAGACATTTTAGAAATTTCCCGTGTAGGTGAAATGCCACCCTTGCACCTGCACTCCCGCGAGTCCGCAAAGTCTGCAAGGGATACGTGGCACCTCCTAATCCAACTCGGGGAAAGTTGGGCAGCGGGGATAAAAGAGTTTTAACGCCCCAAAGGGTGAAAAGGGTAAAATTCACCTGCACCTCTACCACCTCCTTGCAATGCCATGTGACAGATCCAATAACACAAAACACATAATGGATCTGGCTCCTCTGCTGAAGCCACGTGGTAGCTCTTGATTGGCTGCGGTCCGACAAGGTAGTGGGGAAAATTTATAAAAGTTTCCCAAAATTTATAAAATTTTCTCAAAAATTTTCTGAAGCCCTAATTTAAAAATGGATCCGCCCCTCTGCCAATGCCTCGTGGTGCCACATGACAACCTTTGATTGGCTGCGGGACTGCAGGGAAAATTAGGAAAATTTTCCCAAATATTTTCTAAATCACTAAGTTTAAAAAGGGATCCGCCTCTATGCAAATGCCTCATCGCACCACGTGGTAGCCTTTGATTGGATGCGGGGCAGTGGGGTGATAGGGAAAATTAGGAAATTTTTTCCCAATTTTAATTTTAATTTTGACATTTAGAATTATTATTATTTTTTTGATGCCAAATGAAGAAAAACTTCAGAAGGCCATAACGTTTGATAGAGAGCACATTTTTGGGAAAATGAGGACTTTCTGGAAATCTATCGACATCCTCTTTACTCATGAATCATTAAAATTTTATTTTGATAAAGTTTAAGGAGTCAATGCCAAGAAAATGATATGCAAGATTTTACAATGCAAACTGGTTAATTTTAAGTTATAATATTTGTTTAATTTGATCTTCTTCCTCTCTCAACATGTCAAATAGACATGGAGAATTGTTCTTAGATGAATTTAAGAAGTTTTTCAATATTCAATTGCCTGATTGATATGCAATTTGAAGATTTACATCTCTTGACAACAAAACTACTGTAAGAGGGTTGAACCCATTTTTTTCAAGGTTCGAAGGATATTTCCTTAATTTATTTTGTCTAATTGCATTCATTTATAACCTAGCATGTTAAATTTTACTGTTTCATTGTTATTTCTTGAATGTAGCTTTGGTCTGTTCCTTTTTGGTAAAATTTGTTGAGTTTAACGTGAAGCTGAAATCAAAATGACAAAATTAACTCAATGGTTGTTATTTTACTTGCCTTAAAAATGAATTCATTTCATGCTAGTTTCAAATAGGTTTCATTCCTTCAATCAAATGATAAATACAAGAATGTAGCTTTTATTCTTTTCAAATCATACACTTCACAAAACAGAGTGTTACATTTCCTTCATACGCATTTCTTCCTTTCAAACAGAGATTAAAATTCACATTTAGATGATTAAATTCAATACAAATAATCCATTTGAGTAAGGTTATGTAATTTTTTATTAATTCCAAAAGACAACTCTACAACTTCCTTCTTTGATTCTTCAATTTCATCATACAAGATATAATTTCTTGATTTCAAAAGAACAGAACTGAGTATGTCTCTTTCACATTTAAATTTACACTTTCATAAACAATACAACATCTTTTCATTACAAAACATATACAAGTTCATCCAATTCAAGTGGGAAAGGTTACAGTAAAATTTCATTTCATAAGGGACTGCCAAACTATCTTTTCTTAGCTCCAGAACAACAACATGCATATTTCTCATTCCTCCAAATTGTGATCACAACAAGAGTAGGGGAAATGCAAATCTCTCAACCAAACCAAGACATCTAATGAAGAGGAGAAGCCATCCTTCTTCATTTTCCCCCGATCCCCAACCAAAATGCAATAAAATATGTGATCCAACTCATGGTAAAAACAAGCTTCCACAAACAAACAAGAAACATTTTCACAATAAAAACACATTTCAAAATAGAATTTAGTTTATAAATACATTAAAGCATGAAAAAAAATACTGAGGCTTCATCAAGCAAGCCAAAGGAGCAAGAAACTATGGGGGATGCTTCTTATGCGTCCCAAAAGGGAAAATGGTTATCACCACCTGAATTACAAACCATCAAAATAGAGTATATCAAAACCTTGACATTCCTTATGCCTCCCCCAAGTACCCCTTATTCCTCACATTTCCTTATGCCTCCCCAACCTCTTATGGCACCCCATAATGAGTAAAAAAATGCAAGCTATTTCTTTCTAAGGTGGAACCCAAATCCCAACTCTTTCCACCCTTATACCTCTATAAAACAAAAATTTTCCTCCCACAAAATAAACCCCATAGTCTTCTCCTACACCATTCCTAGGACATCTATCCAACAACCCAAAAACATACCAAAACATTCACCCATTAACATTTACATTCATAAAAGAAGATCATTTCAATACAAGCTCTTACCTCTCCATGATGGAGTTTCCCAACTTCCAAACAATAGTTTTTTCTAAGAAAACAATAAAAAAAATCCACCAAACAACAAGCATGCAATAATATTCAAGCTTATCTAAAATAAAGAACTCCCAAAATAGCAAGAGATTCACCCCATGATGGAGTCTCCAAAGTGAAGCAACCCAAAACAAGGAAAGAAATTCAAATTTTATAGAAGAGGGAAGAGAAGAGGATGAGGTGGATCCATGTAGGATGCCACATCACACATCTTCAACCCCAACCCAAAAATTCAACTTCATTCTCCAATGCATAATAAATAGGTGGGTGAATAATATGACAGTTTACTTACATACTCAAATCCAACCCACACCCCAAAGGACTGAAATTGAATCAGGTAAGAAAAGTGCAATAGAAACTTACAATTTCCTTCTCAAAAAGCATTAAAACAATCATATTTCAACTCTCCAACCATAGGTATGGTTGGTAATTAAATTTAAGAGGTATGGGACAAGTTTAACTTATCCCACAAGCCTCCAAAATCAGCCTCCAAGGACAAATTCGAATTTCCAAGAAGGTGGAGTGTTTCACACTCAAAATTTAACTTACACATCACTTACAAGACATTCTTACAACACTTTAAATCATGGCAAAAAACTATATTAATTACATTCTTATGAAATATTTTTTAATTAATTAACTTAACAATATGATTACTCACAATATTTACACACCATTTAATAAATAATGAAAGGGGGTAAGTGCACCACAAAATAAACACATGAAAATATAAACAAAGGGACCAAATAAAAGAAATACATATAACCCCTTGGTCACATTTAAAGGTGATCTCCCCTAGGGGAATCCCTAACACACACAAACACACACAAAAAAATACTAGTTGCCATGGTGACCTTGTTGAATTCATCTAGAATTCCAATGTGGTTGGTCTCTAATCCCCCGATGTTTGTTGTGATATTTTAACCTGCAAAACATGAATATCTCCTTCGGCCTCATGGCCATATCAGAACATCCAAAATAATATAAATAAAATTCCAAAATCATCTAGATATATGAATCACAACAACATCCAAGCAACCAACAAGATCATTTGTAATTTTACTCAACAACTATATCATCATCAAATAATTTCCATTTCTAGGTCTACTCACAATATCCAAATATCACATGTCCAAACAACATCCATAGTATAACCATATCAAACAATATATCAACATAAATATATAAAATGTCTCTAATAATCATCATGCATCATAACTAAATCAAGTCAACAATAATCCATAATCTAACATCTAACATCATTTTTATAATAAATTCCATAATCATGTCCATAATATAATCAGAAGCATCATGATTAGTATCAAAGGTGTCAAAGGCAAGTGGGCACTACAGATTATTTAAATAATAAAATAATTCCTACTAAAGTTGAATATATTCCCATGGGGTGTCAAGGGTAAAAGTTGCCAACGAAATTAAATACCAAGGTTATTTAGTTTCTACAATGTTGAAACAACTAGCAAGGTACCATATAAAAATTTGGGTTAGGATAAATAACACTTCCCTACCCCATAAAGTAACCCCTTAAAAGTTAACCCACAATTCGAAATTAAAACATTTAAATTAAAAGGCAATTTCTATTCACCCACTCTCCACCTAATTTTTGTAGGTATGAATCTCATCCCTTGGATAAATTCAATTTGGTCCCTTGATGTGGAAAAAGGGTAACTAACCCTTAAATATCCTTATGAAGTCTTCTTTCTCTTTTCATTTGTCTGATTGTTTCTCTTTTGTTTTGCAGGTTATAGGAGGAGGATTGAAATCCAATGAAGGCCATTCCAAGCTATTGAAGAGGCTCACAAGTTTTCCTATTTTCTTATTTTGTGAAAACCCTCATTAGGGTTCCAATGCAGTTGTATATGTTATTTCGCTTAGTTTCCTTTGGTTTTCCCAAATGGGCTTGTGGATTTTGCCACAATTTATTTAAATAGCTTCATTTGATAACTAGTCTCATTTTGAGGAAGTATATATACATATATATATATATATATATCATTTCTATATATTTGTATATAATTTATATATAATTGTATATATATTTTATATATATATATTTGTATATATAATTTTTAAATAAAGATATTTTTGAATCAAGGTTATTTATATATATAATATTATAACATAATATGTATGTTTGTATGTATGTATGAATATGTATGTATGTATAAACAACATTGGTCCATGGGTAGGTCCTGAATAAAAAAATATAGATATTATATATATTATTCCCCAGTATATTTATATAGAGAGAGAGAGCAAAAATATGCTGATAGTATAGGCCGCGGCCTTGAAACACGACCTTGTGCAAGCCATGTTTTGAGGACCAAGCACAGGAGTCTGTTGTATTTCCTGCGGAGATGAAAGTGGGTGGGGCTTTAATGTGTTGAGGGGTGGGGAGGGGTAGGCGACTCCAATCCCCATCACATTTTATTAAATTAAAATGGGGTGGGGGTTGGGGTCGCCGACTCCTCCCCACCCCAAACCTAAACTAATTACCACAGTGGCCGCGCCACTTAAACTATATTCCCTTATTTATTTATTACAGTTTGCAACTTTATTCACTGTAAATTCTTTTCTTTAAAACTCTTTTAATCTATACAAATATTCATATATATATATATAATATATGTATAATGTATATATTATGACTTTTTTATTGTGTTTAACAATGACACTCTAATATTAATACTAATTTTACATTATTAATACTTTGATATTAATAATATTTTAGCTTTCTTCAATTCCACTAATAAGGTAGTGTTGTATAAATTA
This sequence comes from Taxus chinensis, assembly GCA_019776745.2. Classification (NCBI taxonomy): domain Eukaryota; kingdom Viridiplantae; phylum Streptophyta; class Pinopsida; order Cupressales; family Taxaceae; genus Taxus; species Taxus chinensis. Next base: position 179,640,642 of record CM034152.1, on the reverse strand, counting down.
TTATTAGAGTCCACAAGTTTTGGATTCCATATTTAATATTTTTAGTGTAGTTTGATAGAAGTCTAGAGGATGCACAATCAAATTCCTTCATTTTCAATTTATTATTATTTGATTGACTAAAGATATTTGTATAATCCAACTTAAATTTGACAGAAGACTCTTCCAAATAATTGGGACTAAGTCTAATAGTAGCCAAGAATTTTGATTCACTACATCAACTTTACAAAGGAAAGAATATAAGTCCCATTTGTTTAACATCCACTTAATAAGGATTTTTTTTTTTGAAATCCTTTCTATACTTCCATGCGAATTTCCTTAAAATTTTCTATCCAAGGAATAAGCAAGTGGATTCCTAACTATCAAATGCAAATTTATAATGAAAATGGATCTTTCTTTTTACATGAACAAGTTTACAACATTCTCACAAGAAGCATTCAACACTATTTCCAATGTTTTTTTTTTAACAAGAGCAACACCATAAATGAAGGTTATCATTCCACTAAAAGAGAGAAACAATTTTTTTTTTTCAAAATCACATCTTTTATTACAATAACTAGCTTTACTAAAAATATCCTATCATTTCCACATACATTACAAAAAAAAAAGTAACTTTACAAGAACAAATCTTTCCTTCCCCTTTTCACATGCAATACAATTCTAATGTTGAAGAATAAATACAAATTTTCATTAAAATTACTATTACAATGTCCTCCACTTTTAGTGGGAAAATTTTACAAGAATATGAGCTAAAATGGAATGCAATATTACAAGTTCCTCCACTCTAAGTGGGAATAACACAAAATAAGTTTCACAAGGTCTCCAACAAAATCTCTAAGCTTCACAACTTCAAAAAGATAGCTCCTCCAAGATTTGTTTGATTCACAACCAAATGGGGGGAGAGGCAACACTCTCCACCCAACCAAGATATCCAATGAAGAGGAGAAGCCATCCTCTCCATTGGCCCCTGAGCCCCAACCACATTACAATGTGAGATAATTCAAACACATGGCAACAAAAAAATTCCACAAAACAAACAAATATTTCACAACAAGTTCAAACAAATTCAAGTAAAAAATAACACAAGAAAGAATAACAAAAAAACAACAAAAACAAGGCTTAAATTGAAATCCAAAGGAGCAAGACATATGGGGAGTCCACTTATGCCTCCCAATTGGAATGGATGCCCACCTTAAAACCTCCAAATCATATCTAAAATCCCCTACATACTCTTATGCCTCCCTCAAGTACCCCTTATACCTCCCACATACTCTTATGCCTCCCTAAATATCTTATGCCTCCCTCATAAAAGAAAGAAGAAAATAATGCAAGTATTCCTTGTACAAGGTGGGGCACCCAACCCAAACTCCTTCCAACAAAAAGGTAAACTCTTATGCCTCCCTACATGAAATCTCCCCATAGTCTCCTCCTACTTAAAACATAGGCAATCTACCCACACCCAACAAGCATTCCAAAGAAAATAATACTCAACACAAGCATATAAACACAAAATAAAGAATAACATAAGCAAGGTAAAGCTCCTACATTTCCATAATAGAGCTTGTTCCAAGAGTAAAACTCCAAGCTCATCAAACCAAGCAAGCATCCACAAACTCCAACAATTCACAAGCACTCCCAACAATCCTCTAACTCTTCCAAAAATGAAAGAGAAAAAATAATGAATTAGCCTTCAAACAAGCAAAATAATTTCAGTAAATACAAAAGAGAGAGAGGAGGGTGATGTGGCTCCAAGTAGGATGCCACCTTATTTCCTCTCCCCTCCACATCACCTTAGTCAACCTCATATTAGAAATCATAATTAATAAGTGGTTGAAGGAATGACATATTACTTACACACACCATCTAAGCCCACGCCCCTTTAAGGAAAAAATTAATTACTTGAAAGAAAGTGCAATAAACATTTCACCTTTTTACCTTCCCAAAACAGCTAATGGGGTCTAATTTTTACCACCCAAAACCCATAGGTAGGGTTGGAATAATAATTTAAGAGGTGTGGGACAAGTTTTACTTGTCCCAAAATCTTCCAAATTTGGCCTCTAAGGCCAAATTCAAATTTCCACGAAGGGGTAGAGTGTAAAAAACTCAAGATCCCCAAGAACTCAACTTACAAACCAAAATCCAAGATAAATCTACTCTAATAAATGCATTCCTTTGGTCACATCTCTAATTAGTTTAGGACAAGATTTATTAACTTTAATAAGACACTACAACCCATTAATAATAAAGGGTCAAATACATACATCAAAATCTAAATAATTAAAACAAGTAAATTACATCACTAAAAGAAACACATACTAACATTAACAAAGGGAAACTAAAATAAAAGACAACACATGACTCCTTGGTCACAATTTCCCCCTAACAAAATTCAAACACACACACAATTACATGTTGCCATGGTGACACTTGTTGAATTCATCTAGACTTCTAATGTAGTTGGTCTCTAATCCCCTCGATGTTTTTTGTGATTAAATTTACCTACAAAACAAAAAAATACCTCCTTCGGCCTCGTGGCCGCATTAAAACATCTATGATAAAATATGCAATATAAATCTATAATCATATATATATGAATCAAATATCATCTAGGTAATTACGATATCATTTACAATTTCTAGCAACATTTCTATCCAACATTTAATTCATGTCAAAATGATCACAACATTACTTCAATTATCAAAGGTCTACTCAATATGCTGAAATATATCACATGTCAGAAGTATATATATAAATAACCATGTCAACAATATATCAACATAAATATAAAATGTCTCTAATAATACACATGCATCATATATGAGTCAAAATTAATAATAGTCCAGTATCTCTAACATCTAGTATTATGCTAAATCAAAAAGCTGCAATATATCCATAAGTGTAGTCGACAATATCGAAATCAATAATAAAAAAGGTGTCAAAGGGAAGTGGGTACTACATTATTTTTGTTCTTGTTGTGTGAAATGTTAGGTTTTAATGTGAATGTGGAAGCCTTTTTATGTTGCCAATGGTTGTCTTATACCCCCTCATTGCTTCATTGTTGGGGCTCGGGGACCAATGAGGAAGAAGGTCTCTCTTCCTCATTGGATTATTGGTTGGGTGGACAGTGTTCCCTAATCCCCTATTTTGGTCGTTTTTTTTGGCCTATGGGAAAATGGTGGAGCTCAAGTGAAGATTTTGTCTTTGTAGCACGTTGAAAAAATAGAGAAGAGATCCCTCTTTGTAAAATAAATTTTACCATGTTGTCTCCTTTAAATGGAGGGCTTGTAACTTGTATTATTGTTTAAAAATATTGTCAACCTCTTGTAAATGTGTTGAGAAATGGTTGATTTGTATTAAGTTTTCAAATTTAAGTATATGACAAAAAAATAGACAAAGGAAAACTGTATTTGCTACTTCGAAAATCCCCTCAACTTGTAAAATCTACTAAGATTGTTTTGAATCAAAAATTTGCAATTCAAATTTATTAGTTCTTGTAAAATAAAGCCACCAAATATTGCATTATTAAATGAAGTAGAAAATTTGAAATGGGATTGAAATAAAAATAAAGTTATTTTAACCTAACTTTATTTAATGTCTCTAATGTGTGATTTATTTAATTTTTATAGAAGATTGATGATCATGTTGAAAATATACTTGTTTAAAATGGATTTTCATTTAATTATTGTAAATGAAAGTTAATGGTTGCTTGTTTCTATTGAAAATAAAACATAGTGAAAATAGTGAAATTTTGGTTACATTTCTTATTAGGTTGAAGTAAAGAATAGAGAATGAGTTGATGTTATGCAATTTTAGTATGAAATTAGAAATGTTATCAATATAGTAACCAATGAATGGAAGACACCTCAGTTTAATTTATTATTTCTTAAAAAAAACAACTAAGTAGAAGAATTGTTAAAAAAAAGCATGTTTGGAAGGTTATGTTTTTAGAGAACAGAACTGCCGCCCTGTGCAGAATGGCGGTTTCAGAACCCCGTCTAACACAGAGCAGTGTTTTTGGTTTTTCCCCAATTGTTGAACTCAAAGAAAGAATTTTTTTTATTAAATAAGAAAACAAATCCATTTTAGGATCTCTACATTAAAAAAATGGGTAATATTATAATAGTGAAATCTATACAAATAAATTCATGGCCATGGTTTCTCTTCTTTCTCTCATGGCTCTTCCTCCTTCTCCTCTCCGATAGACCTGCAAAACAAAACGAGGACATAAGTGAAATGAATGATTATGACCACTCCATAAAGATGATTAGGGTTAGTGTCAATCCCTAAGATCCAAGGGCCCTCATTAAATCCATTTAAGGGTTATGGTTCAACCCTACAAAAGTTACGTGAGAATTAGGTGGTAATATGATTTAAATGAGAAACATGTGTAGCTTAGGAATGGGGCCACTAAAGGAGTATTAGAAGGTAAAATTAAAGTATAACCTTAATATTAGTTGGTGACTTTTAAAATTAAAAAGACCTTGACTCTTGTAATTAATTGAATCAAATTTACTCAAGGGTAACTGGAGAACATTTAATCTAGGGATTAAATTTGTTTGTAATTAATTTAAGGGGAGGGTAAGTTTAGACTTAGCCCTAGATTGATAAATTAATAAATGACATTTGAACTATGTTACTAAAATAAATAAAGATGGTAACTGTTGTATATAATTTCCCCCAGGTTGATATAGACAAGCAGAAGATTATAGAAATCAAAGAAGCTCAAATCCCTGAAATGTATGCGCCCTTGGCACACAGAAATGGTGCATAGAAATGAGTGTCGACAGGGAAATGTATGCACCCTTGGCGCACAGAAATGGCGCATGGAAATGAGTGTCGACAGGGCAATGTATGCGCCCTTGGCACACAGAAATGGCGCATGGAAATGAGTGTCGATAGGGAAATGTATGCACCCTTAGCACACAGAAATAGGCATATAGAAATTAGTGTCGACAGGGCAATGTATGCACCCTTGGCGCACAGAAATGGTGCATGAAAATGAGTGTCAAAAGGGAAATGTATGCACCCTTGGCGCACAGAAATGGTGCATAGAAATGAGTGTCGACAGGGCAATGTATGTGCCCTTGGTGCACATAAGAGGATATCGACACACACAGGGATGCGCTAAGGCACACCTTCAGGAGGCACAACAATTTGAGCGCTGACAGGAAGCAGACCCTGCGCAGATATTCAGATGGCCATAACTTTTGACTGGGAGCTCGGATTCATGCAAGGTTGGACTTTTCAGAAATCTTACAAGGTCCTCTATCCAACTACGAATGGATATCTTTAATTGGATGAGAACAAATTCTTAAAAATTCAAAATATAGTTCACCACTTTTTGGTTCACTGGGTTCTCACCTACCATCATTATGAGATGAGTTAAGTGCATTCTAGAGGTGGTTGGGGCAGATTTCAATTTTCTCTCTCTTTTCTCTCTCATTCTTCCTATAAATTGTAAGGAGGGGCTTCTTTCTAAAGGTTGGACATTTCTGTTTTGCCCCTCCTTTCTTCTCTTTGGCAGGTGAACTTGTGGAGTTAAAAGCTCCCATTTGAAACCGTAATGCAACCTTGCCTCTTGGCATTTTACAGTGTGTTGTATCAATCTTTAGAGCAAATTAATGCATGTCTGTGGATAATTCTCAACCCTCTCTGTATTCATTTGCATCCCCTTGATCTTTCACTGTGAATCTGGCTATCTGTATATGATCCTGTATTGCATTTTAATGGTTTGTGTTTATTGGCAAGACAGGTGTTTCTTCATTCCTCGGTGCATCACCTTTGTAGTTTAGGTTTTATTTTATGCATTTTCTTACCCCTGTCTCCTTGGCAAGTTAGATTAGGCTTTTTAGTAAACCCTCTGCATCTTCTACGTGTGCATCTGAACAGAGGAATAGCAACCAGCCTTCATCCGGAGAGCTTTTCCGATTTCGCAAGGTCCCACACTTGGGAAAATCTCCATGTTATGCAATCGTACTGAGAGTCTCAACCCATCGTGTTGTAGACATTCAGGGGTGCTGTGATTCAACATCAAAAGTAACAAGGGGATTTGAATCCCAATCTGAGGAATTAAATAATATTAATTAATTTATAATTAGACCAAATAAAATTTTAAACCATGAATCAAATTAAATATTACTGAAGGTATTTCTGTTATAACTGGGTTTTAAAAAAATTAAAATTTCGTAGTTATTCTAATCTAATATTTGGGTTTGTCTTGGGTTTTGTGTGGGAAATTTGTGAGCATTACACTTGGTATCAGATTTGTAGGTTCAATGCTTGGACCCTTGGGCACACGTGAAAACTCAAATAGTTAATCTAGTACAACCTACAACTAGATCAAAAAACTTGGCATGAAATTTTATAACATAGAAAACATAGAAGACTGAATCAAAACCAAGAATGGTACACTAACTCCCATATTAATTTGTGGAGGAGATGCATGTCAAATGAGTGGATTTTATGTGTGGAGTTAGATCTACCATGTTTAAAGATTGTTGGATGTCAATGTGACTATACAAGGTGGAGCAGTTTGGGCATGACCTAGTCAGTTTGATAGGGAGCCATCACATGAGGCTCAACACCCTTTGAGGCAAAATGACGCGCATAGTGCAGAGAAATCCTTTGTGGAGTTATCTAGAGAAAATTCATCTCATACGAGACATGGAGATAGGGTTTTAGGACACAAAGATAGATATAGGATCCCTAGGCCAAGGGATGAGCATGCAGAGAGACCTAGGGGTCGACAGTTATTAGTTGAAGATCATATTAGGGAGATCTTGAAGCTACGCCTGTCTCACTATTATTGTGATATAGTAGGTTTTTTAGGAAGATGTTTGGTTAGTGAACTTGAGCGGGTGATTCATGTTTTTCCCATGTACTAGAAACATGAAAGATCATGTTACAATTTGAGTAGGTGTCTGGTGGAGAACTGAGACGAGTACAATCTCTACGTAAACTTAGAGATAGTCACTTGGGAGATCTTTGAGGAATTATTTAGGAGGAAATACTTATCCAAGAGATTCATTCAAGAGAGGATAGATGATTTCCATGACCTGCATCAGGCATCCGTGAAAGTAGTGGATTATGAGAGTCAATTTATTGATTTGCTTCAGAATTTTGATTACATGCAGGATGAGAAGGTTAGGATCCACATGTTCATTAGGTTCCTAAAATTGGATTAGGAGGTTCAATACTCATTCATTATCTGCAGACCTTAGATGAGGTCGTTGAGAAGGCCTACATTATAGAGGATACTAGGGGGAAGATGCAATAGGTAAGGGATAGAATGTGGAGCTGCATTTCATAGATGCAAGATATCATGTCGAGGGGGTTAGATCCTCTTCCTTGTAGTAGAGATGGTTCTGCACAATCTTCATTCAGGCCACCACAACATCAACCTTAGTAGAAATAGTAGTAGACTCATCCACTGTTTAGACCTCCACAAATATTTGACACTGAGAGGGGACAGAGTATGGGGCTTCCCCTTATGGGTCCCATCAGGACATAGGGAGAACCAAGAGTTCATTCACCAAGATCTCATTAGTAGAGACCAAAATAGTCCATAGTAGGATCATCAGGATCCATAGCATAGACCACTAGAGTACATGTTGGAGTTGCATCTCATTATAGAGGACTAGGTAGTTTCCATGGATGTGGTGTACTTGGACATCATTGGAGAGATTTCCTAGAGAACCCTAATAACAAGGGTAGGGCACCAATTTATGATCCTATAGTTGGCGACATGGGATGTATCCATTTTATCTATGCAGCGGTCGATAACCATCAAGAAGACAAATAGGACACAATGATCGAGACTACAGGTAGCATTGGTGGTATTGATACCTCTATTCTGTTTGATTTTGGATCATCTTATTATTTTATTGCACCATATTTTGTAGAGTGATGCAAGCTAGTCACAGTTACACAGGGCCTTAGTTAAGATGTCAAGATGGCTTCTGGAACCAAGATCTCAGTAGAATCCTTAGTCAAGGAGTGCATAGTGGACCTTTGATGCTTCACCACTACCTTGGATCTTCGTATCCTTCCTTTGGTGTCTTATGGAGTTATCTTGGCCATGGATTGGTTATCTACACATAATGCCAAAATTGATTGTTATAGTAAGGTTATATCTTGTGCTTATAACTTGGGAGTTGAGTCAGTGATAGATAGATGTAGGAGACCCATCTCGATTCACATTATTTATGCTATGCAACTTAAGCAGTGTGTGAAACATAGGTGTCATTTGTATGCTATTGCAGTGAGTGATAGGTCAGAGGATGGGGCTAGTGGACCTTTGTTTGATGATATCCCCTTTTTACAAGAGTTTTCAAATGTATTTCCTAGTGAGCTATCAGGGTTACCTCCCCCACGTGAGATAGAATTTCACATTGATTTCGTTCCTGGAGAGGAACCTATATCACGTACTCTATATAGGATGACCACCCCTAAGCTATGTGAGATCAAGTTGAAGCTTGAGGGCCTTCTTGAGATAGGCTTAATCTATCATAGTGTATCTCCTTGGGATGCTCCAATGAGTTTTTTTTTAAGAAGGATGGATCCTTGTGGTTGTGTGTGGAGTACAGGAAGATGAACAAAGTCACGATCAATAATCGTTACTCCATTCCTTGCATCGATGATTTATTTAATCAAATGAAAGGGACCACAATATTTTCTAAGATAGATATTTTTTCAGGCTACCATCAGCTAAGGATTGTGGAGGAATATATCCACAAGACAACTTTCTACACGAGATATGGCCACTATGAGTTCACGGTGGCACCTTTCGGTATGAAGAACGCCCTTGTAGTATTCATGATTTTGATGAATGGGGTATTCAGGATGTTTTTGGATCGTCTCATGCTCATGTTTCTTGATGACATTTTGATATACTCACATACGCATGGGGAGCATGAGGAGAACCTTCAACAAGTTCTGTGGTGTTTTTGTGATGAGAAGGTATATGGGAACTTGGAGAAGTGTTCCCTTTTCATGTTAGTGGTTTAGTACTTGGGTCACATAATTTCTTGAGAAGGTATTGTAGTTGATCCTTCTAAGATTAGAGCTATTATAGATTGGCCCACACCAACCAATGTGACTGAGGTGTGTAGTTTCATGGTTTTGGTTAGTTACTATAGAAGATTTGTTAAAGAGTTTTCTCAGATTGCAAATCCCATCAATTCCCTTCAGTGGAAAGGGAATAATTTTGTTTTTGGTCCAATGGATGTGGGAAAGGCCTTCATGACATTGAAGGAATGAATTATGAAAACATCAATTCTTGTAGTGTTAGACCCACAAGGAGAGTTCTTTGTTTGCATGGATGCTTCTTTGATAGGATTAGGAGGTGTTTTGATGCAGGAGGGTCATGTAGTCACCTTTGAGTCTCAAAAACTCAAGGATTAATAGCTTGATTATTTGAATCATGATCTTGAACTTGTGGTAGTTGTGCATGCTTTGGTTTTGTGGAGACATTTCCTTCTAGGTAGGAGATTAATTCTCGAGACTAATCACTTGAGTCTTCATCGACTTTTCACGCAGCCTAATCTCAATTCTCGTTAGTGGCATTAGATGGAGTTTCTATGCGAGCACGACATGGAGATAGAGCATGTGAAGGGGGAGGAAAATTTGGCTGCTAATGCTTTGAGTGGATGGATATATTTGGTTATGGCTAGTTCACTGGGTATAGACTTTTGGAGCAAGATTTTGAGAAAAATTCCACATGAAAACTTTTACGTTGCAGCTAGAGCATATATTAAGTCTCAAAGACCCCTTAAGGGGATATTTCATGGATTTTCGTTACTTCATATGGAATTTTCAGACATAGAGGATAGATCTATGTACCTAGGGATGGAGGTTTGAGATAGATTATATTGACAGAGGCTCACCGTACACCTTTATCAACCCATCCTCGGGTGAAGAAGATGCATGCTACCTTGAAGTAGTTGTACCATTGGAGAGGTATTCTGAGATATGTAGCTTAGTTTTTTTCTTTCTGTTTAGAGTGTCAGAGGGTGATGTTAGTGCAAATTCACAACACCCCCAAAATGACCTATGGATATTCTTTTCTAAGGCAAAGTCATTTGGTGTGATTGCACAACATTGAGCTTTCCCAAAGTGTGGGAACTTTGTAAATTAGAAAAAATATCCAGACAAGGAGCTCTTCCTAAACTACTAGCCACAAGCTATTCCAGTGTAGGCAAGCTGATCTATTCCTAATCTAACTTCCAAGGAGATAGAGAGAGAAAGAAAACAAGGAAAAATAGAGCCTACACTAAAACAGTGATACACCTGAGAAGGAAAGTGTTGATTATCTATCAAAAATGCCATGGAAACAAAGAGAGGTGAGCAATGAAAAGATGGACAAGTGCATCACAGACCAAAGATGGATTTCACACAAAAAATGTTCCAAAAATCCATGAACATAGCTCCAAAACCTGCAATGAACATCCAAAATGATTTTGGTATTGCTCATATGGGTAAGCATGATGATTTTGAATTTGATCAAAATACTGATCTGGAGGATTTGAATAACATGTTGGAGGTAGAATGTATTGCTTCTAGTGTAAATGCAAATTCCATGGGGGAAATGAAGTCATGATTACATAGCTTCATGGAATGGAAAGAAGGTATACGACTTTAGATATGGGTTGATGATCAGATGGAGTCGCTAGATGTGCTCGAGAATGCATCCAAAAGATGAAATCTTCATAGGAACACACCAACCTGCAAATGATGAAGTGGAAGACCTCTAAGGTCCCACCGGGCATGCAAAAACTATTAGTGTAAATTCACAGTACCCCCAAAATGACCTATGGATTTGCTTTTCTAAGGGAAATTCATTTGGTGTGATTGCACAACATTGAGCTTTCCTAAAGTGTGGGACCTTTAAAAATGGGGAAACCTCTCCAAAGAAGGCTGATTCTTCTTCCTAGACTACTTGCTACAAGCTATTTTAGTGCAAGAAATATAATGTAATCCTAATATAAATTCCAAGGAGATAGGGGGAGAAAGAAAACAAGGAAAAATAGAGTCTACACTAAAACCGTGATACACCAGAGAAGTAAAGTGTTTATTATCTATCAAAACTACCATGGAAACAAAGAGAGGTGAGCAATGGAAGGATGGACAAGTGCATCAGATACCAAAGATGGATTTCACACAAACAATGTTCCAAAACTCCATGAACATAGCTCCAAAATCTAAAATGAACATCGAAACATGCACAAATACCTGCAATAAAGAGAGGCAAGAAGAAAACAACCAAAAAATGAGTAAGGATGGACAAATGCATCACAAAACACGTTTTTTTATTGTTCCATAAGTTTGCACAAAATCATCATTTCATAGGTAAGAGGTGAAAAATGCCATTTCAGATCATGGGAGGAGGTTCAAACTCCATTTTTGACCCTGGGGAAGAAATGAAGGGAGATATAGTGAAGAAAGTTGATCAAATTTTTACAAATGAGCCAAAAACTAGCTTTTATCGCTCGAACAAAATGAAGGAAATGAGAAAACGTGGCAAAATTTGAATTAAAACTTAAACCACCAAAAAGATCCATTTAATTGTCCTGCAAAATGATGGGTTTCCATGAAAAATCCCATACTTCGAAGTACATTGCTTCGCAGAGCAAGAAAGAGGCCCATACTTCATTAATTTTGGTGGTTGGGGTAGTTTTATGGCATTTTCCCATGCTAGAGATGTTTTCCCATTTTTCTTCCGCAAATATCCATAAAAAATCAAAATTTTAGTGTCCATTGTATAGAGGATTTAACATCTTTCCAATGACACCAAAAACGTGAAAATCTGAGCTCTAGATCGAAAGATATGCCCCTTTGAAGATTTAGGGAAAAAATGACAAAATTAGGGAAAAATTCAGATTTGTGGGCCAAAATTTGAAAATTTTCTCTCTTTTTTCAAATTAGGAAAATTTCCCAAAATATCTCCACATCCCACCCCTCCGATGACATGTGGTACCCTCTGGTTAGCTGCGGGTGCAACTTTTCCTTTATCCTAATTTTACGAAATTGGGAAATTTTCCCAAAATTCTCCACGGCCTCGCTGCTCCAAGACACATGGCATCTTCTAATCTGCTTAGGAGATGTGTCCCATTCTTCACTTTTATGTTTTTCACCACTTTGGAAAAAATTCCAAAATCCTCCTGATGCCCCGACTCCCACTGATGAATGGACATGTGGCATCTTTTGCTTAGTCAACGTGGTTGCACTTCCATTTCTGCCTTTGACGCATTTTGACCAAACGCCAAAAAAAAATGAAGTCCCTTCAACGCCCGCTGCTCCACCTTGAGACATGGCATCATATCATTTCCTTACAGTCTTGCGGGAGCACAAATGACTTTTTCACTTTTAGCCCAAAAAGCGCTAAGTTCCCAATTCCTTCTCAGCTCCGCTAGCCCAAGCCTCTTTGGCACAAAAATCTCTCAAGCTCCATGGGCCTGCCTTGGGAAACTTTCCCCTCCAAACTCCATGGAACCATAACTTGTAAAATACAAGAATTTAGGACGACTTGCTTACCTTTCTGGAAAGGGAAAAAAATTCCATCTGATGAAGCCATGCCCAGAATATTTTGAGTGCCTGAAATGAGTAGAAATTTGTCTGAGGCACAGAAAGGAAGCTAGTTAACCCAAAATAAGAGGGAGCTTATTTTTGGTAACAGGTGAATGCTAAGCATCAACATCCAGCTAGCCTTCTCTACATGCGTGATATTTCAAAGTAGAAATAGGACACCATTTTCATGGGTTTCATAGTAGGGATACTGATGTCAAGATACCACCATGATTCCATCATGTTCACGGTGGATATATTGAAAAAAGTGGCTTATTTTTCTCCAGTAAAGATCACCTATACAACTAGTGTAGTGGTGCAAGTATACTTAGATGAGATTGTCATACTACATAGGGTTCCACAAAATATTATGTGTAAGTGTGATCCCTTATACACCTCTAAATTTTGGACTAACATACAACATGCCCTTGAGACAAGCATCAACTTTAGTACAACATATCATCAAGAGACAGATGGACAGATGGAGTAGGTGAATCATATTTTAGAGGACAATATGTCAGATATGTATATCATAAACCATAAAATCGCGGTGCGTAGGAGTACTTGTACTAAGTGGAGTTTTCCTACAGAGTATAGTGCGGAGTTGTTGCAGATAGTTCGGTTGCTATGACCATGCCAAATAGTTAAGGCACTAAATGGCAGGGAGTGCTGGACCACTAAATAAGTTCGTTGTATATGGTTGAGCCAATGGTTTCTCTTGGACTAAAATTATTACAGGATATGGAGAAGTAGGTGTGACATTACGTATCCAAATACCTACAAATAGTTTCCAGGCGCATAAGGGAATGTGATTTGTATAATAATTTTATAAGGATAGGTCACATTTTTTAGGTGGGCATTATTATTTTATTAAATTTGTGTTTTGAAAGATAAGAAGTCCTATTTGTTTACCAGAAAAGGCTCTATAGATAACTCCTAGGTTTGTGAGTCAATAGTCTCGAACCATTATATCAAGTGTATCAATCCTAGTGCTAGGGTATAACATTTCAATCCAGCTTGTGTTGCATCCAAGGTTTAGTGCCATGTTTCTCTGCTCTAGAATGGCTACTAGGTCCCGGTCACTTCTCAGGGTGATGTGATAATATAGCATATTGTAGGTGCAAAATAAAGGGCATGTAATAGTGGAACCCATCCATATTTTAGAGCACAAGACCTTGGGCCTTTGAGGTAGAGAGATTGATCAGTTTCACATCTAGTTTGTTGGTTCTCAATTTGATCTCACCTTGTTTGTCCTTGAAATTATTTAGTTTGTGGGCTCTATCGTGTTTTCTATCTCCCCGTATTGATGTATGAAAACTTTGTCCTGCATTTGGTTTCCATGACTAGTCCCTTCTTTTAGTCAAGGATCACTTTAAATCTAGAGTTTGTTTTTTGTTCCTCTATCCATGTGAAAGAGTTTATAACTTCGGTGAAAACTCAGGTTTTTTCCCCTCCTTCCATTTTCCACATTCATGTTTTGTTGTCCCTGTCATTTTTTTCCCAAATATATACGGAAACGTGGTCTTCTCTGATTGGATGTGGCTTGGTGGATCACATTTGGGCCTTATATCATTTCTAAATTTTTTGTCTCGAAAGAAAGATTAATTTTAGGGCACAAATGGTGATTTTCCTACATTTTATGGTTTCACTAGTGTGTTTTTCCCCATCAAATTTACATCTCACCATCTGTGGAAATGTGGCCATTTCTAATTGGATGTAACTTGACAGGGCACTTTGAAAATATGAGGCCCAATTCAACTCAAAGCTTGTCCACATGGAGGGCCGACGCTCATCTGAAATTTCACCTTTTGGTTTGACCTTGGAGTTGCACTGCGGAGACACGTGGTGGTTTCTATTGCCTTGCCCAAAATTATACAATTATTTCATGTAGCCAATATAGCTTTGGTGGACCATGGACACGTGGAGGGCTAGCACTGATTTGAGGATTTGCCTCAGGGTCCCACCTTAAATTACACCAAGGGGACACGTGGAGGTTTCTGCCACCTCTGCTCTATGCTTAAACTTTTCAAAGTAATTTTTTAAGGCCTAGGACATGTGGAGGGACCGTTCCTATTTGGGGATGGACCCCTAATTTTTTTTTTGAAGAAGTGCCACGAGCACACTTGAAGGCTTCTACTCACTCTGCCCTTGCTTGGAATTTTCAATGGCCAAGGAAAACTATCTCAGACCCTAGACACATGACACCTACTGCTGATCCTTCAATTTTTTCAACAAATCTACTAGACTGAGACATGTGGTAAATCCACGCTTGTTTTGGGTCTTTATTTTTGGGGACCATCTGAAATTGTGCCATTGAGACATGTGGAGGCTTCCGCTGGCTCCTTTTTTACTAAGACTTTTTGAAAGGCCAAAAGGCATTTTTCTTGGGCCCAGGGCACATAGAAGGCCCACGCTTGTTTGGAAACTTACCATTATACCACACCTTTGTAGTTGCACTAAGAAAACATGTGGACGTCTCTAATCTAGAGTTGTGAAGGGGTACAATCAATGGTTGATGTGCATTTCACCTGTTTTTCTGTAAGTTTTTCTCCAAGACTCCTAGAGATGCGAATACGCACTGTTTTTCATCATTTTTGATGAACTTCCTTGTCGTTATTTTCTACAAAGTTCCATTGAATGGATTCAGAACTTAATATGTGAGTCCAAGGATTTTTATGTTGGAATTGCTCAAGCAGTTGTAAAAATGTGAGTTACCAGAGAAGCTATATGTGGGACAGAATTGCAGAGGAAAGAGAGGGAAAAGGATGAAATCATGAAAGTTTCAGGTGCAAAAGATTTAAAAGGTGTTGCCTTGAGGGAAACAAGGATTACCTATCAAATCCAGTTATAAAGAGCCTCTAGAAAATGATTAAAACATGTATTTCTCACATGACAGAATCAGAATGATTAGAAGGAACACCAAAACGTTATGGCATGGCATCCTAGCCATTAGTCGAGGGTGTGAGAAACATGATCAGTTCATAATTGGTCCACCTGGAATCTTTCGGATGTGAATTTGTTAAACGTCACTTTTTGAGGTAAATTGGTAACAAGCAAAGGTCCCTCGAATATTCTTATTTTTGGGGGAAAAATTTGGGATGATTGAGCAAGTGAAATGTATAAATGAAATGAGAATACTCTTGCAAAATGTCAAGGGTTGAATTATTAAGAGAAAATTTGAGAGAGCTTGTCTTCCTGAGAGACCAATCCAAGATACCTAGTTAATTTCTTCTGTGTTAGATTTTCTATCATGTCAAGTTGGTTGCAGATGTATAACCATCGAAAAACTCTGAGATTTATCTTGAAGCTTTTCCCTAATAATGAATCTAATCAATTTCAAGTTAATTTGTGTCAATCTTTGCGTAATTTGTGTCTACTTTGTTTCAGAATGTCTGCAAGTAGTTTTTCTTATTCCTATTGCAATCTTGTGTTAAAGTCCCTCTGAATCACACAGGATCTCATCCCTATGACAATTTAGTGGCATTTACAATTTCATTTCAAGAAGAACCTTCATCCTATGATGAGATAAACAATTTAAAATCACTTCACTATAATTTGTTGATAAGGATTGTCTGTAAGCCTTCGAGTGTATCTTAGGCATAAGGAACTAGGGGTCTTTAATGTTTTATTGAGTCTTTAACTTAATCCTTCATGTTAAATTCTTGGAGATTGTGTGAAACTGTGTGGATCTGGGCCTCCATTGATGCACACCTTTTGGTTGAAGGAATATTTTAGCTATTCTGAAGCTTTCTGTCATTTATCTTTCCAATTATTGTGAAGTCTCTCAAAGATCTGGTATAATAAACTTTATCATGCTTAATCTCCCACCAAAATTATTCAAAAATTTTGAATCCATCCTGAACTACCCCTATTTTCCCTATGTGTCAACAAATGTATAAATTCTAATGCTAAAATATGTAGAAGGAATCAAGATCCCATAATTTCTTCATTAACCTTAGCCTTGTTTTGAAAGTATCTCCATATTTTAGAAGTGACAACTCTTGAGAGTTAAACTCTGGAGTATTGATCATACTTTCCAAAGGGTTTCTTCATAAAATTTGTGCAAAATAAGGACATCTCCATCTCCCTCTCACCCTGGTCGAAAGGCATGACCTAAAGTAGTGAGGATAGGTAAAATCCTCTTAAAGGTGTTATCCATCTCTCCACAAATCTGAGTGACAAAGGGCCAGTTAGATCTCATCCTTGAATACAAAATAACATACATCATGATCTATCTATCTCTAAGATTCGTACCAAATCTATGATGCTGCTTAGCTTGAAAAGGAGAAAAAATTTGGATACCAACACAGTGGGATCGATACGATGAGACAACTACATGAGAGGATACCAAACTCTTGAGAGCACAGTTCGCAAATTTTTTCCACTAGATTCTAGGAGGAAGTCGAGTCTAAGGGGAGTGGGATATAATGTGCACTCCTCTTCGACATTGAGAATACTCTGATTTTTCTTAATTTGGATTGGATCCATAGACATATTATCATATTTATCTTTATACATTGATAGATGGGAATTGTTATATTTTATTAACTTATTTGATAGAAAGAATGGATGTTTTAGATTTATGACATGATGAGATTTACTAGATGGATTATATTCATGGATCGACATATTAGCATTCGACGATCTTGAGTTAAAACTGTATTGAAACATTGGATTTCATAGATAGATTTTGCTAGATGATTTAGTGGGTTTTTTGATCTTATTGCTAATTGATAAATTGATAAAATTGAAATAGTTTGAATTGAGAATTGGTGAATTACCTACATCTAGCGATGGTTTAGTTATGATATTGATGTTGTAAATTGTTATGTATATATATATGCATTTTATAATCTTGATGTCATTAATATGGTCACAACGCCCATAAGCTATTGTTTTGATTTTTGCAAGAACTAGCAACACAACCAGAAAAGGTGGATAGGAGACCATTAATGAAGGAATTTGGGGTATTGGCAATAGGTCACCTTGAAAAATAGTGTAAATGTATGATGTTATTGTTTCTAGTTTGTTAGGAGGTCACCATTGGGGGAGGCCTCAAATGTGACTATGGGCAATTGTGTTTTTCCCTATTTGGTTTTATTAATTTGTGAGTAATTGTATTTTTTTAGTACTGTGAGTAACGCTTTTTATTGTTGTTAAGTACTACATTTAAGTTAATTAGAATTGATTAATTAGTGTAATTTACGATGTGACAAAAGGGAGTAATTAATGTGAGTTGATAGTCCTTGTTTGTGTTGGATTTTAAACAATTTAATTACTTTTGAGTGTTGTGCACTCATCCTTGCATGCAATTTTCGGATTTTGAAATTTCAAGTAAATTTTAGAGGCTTGTGCGACAAGTTGAGCTTGTCCCACACCTCTTAAAGTCACCTACCCAATATACCTATGATGTGAGGGGATTTATTTAGGGTGTTTTGTGTGTTTTAATGGAGAAAAAGAGTAATTAATTGCACTTTTCTTACAAGAGTCTTTAATTGTGTCCTTTAGGGGTGTGGGTTTGGGTTTGAGTGTGTAAGAGGGTTTTCATTCTCTCAACAAAAAAATTACTGTGCTTTGGAGATTGGGTTTGACCTTGTGATATGGAATAAAGAATCAATGATGTGGCATCCTACATAGAGAAACATAGCCTCTCTCTCCTCTCTTTTCTATTTATTCTAACTTTTTGTAGGATTTGGGAGTTAGTTATTTTATTTTGATACTTTTGGCTTTGGAGGAGCTTGCTTTGAGAGTTTTGTCTGAATCTTGGATTTGGATTGTGCTTGCTTGGACTTGGAAAAAGGATTGGAAATTTCTTGTGGATTGGAAACTATTGCAATTGCAAGGTAGGGTCTTCACCAATGTTTTCTTTTGATATTTTTTGTGCATATGTTTGTGATTGAATTTTTGTTGCATGTGCAATTTTGGGAAGTAAAATGGCTCTTAAGTTGTATATGAGAATATGGAAATGGGGATATTTTAGAGGGATGCATAATTATTTTTATTGGGTATTTTAGGATGGATTTGGGTTGGGGTGTCTCCTTTTATGATAAGTAAAATGTGTTTATCTTGTTGTTTTAATGTGGGAGGTATAAGAGTGAGGGAGGCATAATATTTTGTTTTCTTGAGGGAGGCATAAGAGTTATTTTTATTGGAGGAAAACATAAGTGTTTTGTTGGTTGTGATTCTATTCTTGGAGGTTTCAAGGTGGGAACTCAAACCCTTGGGAGACATAAGTAGATCCCAATGTTTTTTTCTCTTTATTGGCTTGCGTTTAGAACCTTTATATTGGGAAACTTATGTGTGTTGATGTCATTTTGTGGTTGTTGTTCTTGTTGTGTGGATTTCTTGGTTTGAAGGTGAATGCGGAAGCCTTGTTAAGTTCCCAATAGTTGTCTTATACTCCATCATAATTCATTGCTTCATTATTGGGGATCAAGGGCCAATGAGGAAGAAGGATTCTATTCCTCATTGGATTATTGGTTGGGTGGAGAGTGTTTCCTAATCCCATATTTTGGTTGTTGTGTTTGGTCTATGGGAAGATAGTGGAGCTCAAGTGAATATTTGGTGTTTGTAACACCTTTATGAAATGGAGAAGAGATCCCTCCTTGTAAAATAAATTTTACCATGTTGTCTCCATTATATGGAGGACTTATAACTTGCAGTTATTTTTAACAATATGGTCAACCTATTGTAAATTTGTTGAGAAATGGTTGAGTTGTATTAATTTTTCAAATTTATGTATCTGACAAAAAAAAAATAGACAAAAGAAAATTGCATTTGCTACTTTGAAAATCCCTTCAAATTGTACACTCTACTAAGATTGTTTTGAATGAAAAAATTGAATTTTAAATGTATTAGTTCTTGTAAAAGAAAACCACCAAATATTCCTTTGTTAAATGAAGTAGAAAATTTGAAATGGGATTGAAATGGAAATAAACTTCTTTTAACCTAAGTTTATTTTATCACCTCTAAAGTGTGATTTATTTCAATTTTAAAAAATTGATGATCATGTTGAAAATATACTTGTTTCTTAAAATGGATTTCCATTTAATTATTGTGAATGAAAGTAAATGGTTTCTTGTTTCTATTGAAAACAAAATCTAGTGAAAATAGTGAAATTTTTGTTACATTTCTTATTAGGTTGAAGGAAAGAATAGAGAATAAGCTGATGTTGTGCAATTCGAGTATGAAACTAGAAATGTTATCAATATAGAAACCAATGAATGGAACACACCTTAGTTAAATTTATTATTACTTTAATGAAACAAACTTAAGTAGAAAAATAGTTAAATAAATGCATGTTTGGAAGGTTCTGTTTTTGGAGAACATAGTTGTCTCCCTGTGTAGAGCGGATGTTTCAGAACCGCCGCCCAACACGGAGTGATAGTCGATGAACTACACCCTAGGCAGGGTGGAATTCAAAGGACTGCTAACCTGTGTAGGGCAACGATTTTGTCATTTTTTATGGAAAAAAATAATCCATCCATTAATAACCCAGATTTAAAATTAAAGGAAATCCAAGCCTAAAACAATTAAAAGGTAACTTCCAACAACTAGAAATAAATTGAAATTAAGTGTTTCAGCTCTCCAATCTTGTTTTTATGGTATCCAAATGTGTAAAATTCTTAGATTAAAGGAAATAGAGTTTTCCCCCAATTGTTGAACTCAAAAAAAGAAAATTGTCGGATCTCTACATTTAACAAATGGGAAATATTATAATAGTGAAATCTTTACATCTAAAGCCATGAATTTTTTTCCATGGTTTCTCTTCTTGCTCTAATGTCTCAGCTTCCTCCTCCTCTCCCAAATACCTGTAAAACAAAATGAGGAAATAATTCAAATGAATGAATAAGAACACTCCGTAGAGATGATTAGGGTTAGTGTGAAATCCCTAAGATCCAAGGGCCCTCATTGAATCCATCTAAGGGTTGTGGTTTAACCCTAAAAAAGGTAGGTGGGAATATGTTTTAAAAGAAAAACATGTGTATCTTAGGAATGGGGCCACTAAAGGAGTGTTAGAAGGTAAATTTAAATTATAACCTTAATATTAGTTGATGAATTTTAAAACTTAAAAGCCATTGACTCTTGTAATTAATTAAATAAAAAAAATTCGAGACTAACTAGACAACATTTAATCTAGGGATTAAATTTATTTGTATTTAACTTAATGGGAGGGTAAGTTTAGACTTAGCTCTAGAATAATAAAGTAAAAAATAACATTTTAACTATGTTACTAAATTAAATAAAGATGGTAAAAATGAGATTTTAAGCTCGATTTGTGGAATTAAATAATATTAATTAAATGTTAATTAGAATGAATAAAATTTTAAACAAGAATTAAATTAAATCTAGTTGAAGGTATTTCCAATGAAACTTGGATTTAAAAAAAACAAATTCCGTTGTTTTTCTAATCTAATCTTTGGGTTTGTCTTGGATTTTTTGCAGGAAATTTTTAGGCGTTACACTTTGTTTTTTTGCCTCCATTTTACATAGGTTTTCATGGAGGAAGGAAGGAGCAGAATACCATGAAGGAAAATCAAAGCTTCATAGTTTGAGATCCATGGAGGCCATTTATTATTTTTTTTTTATCAAATCCATTTTTCCAATATTTACAAGGGAGG
The DNA here is from genome assembly GCA_019776745.2 of Taxus chinensis. NCBI lineage: Eukaryota > Viridiplantae > Streptophyta > Pinopsida > Cupressales > Taxaceae > Taxus > Taxus chinensis. The sequence continues at coordinate 179,619,463 of CM034152.1, read as the reverse complement.
GGGAAAATTTTCCTCAAGTTTTTTGGTTTTTTATATGCCTGGGAAATCAAGTTATCTCTCTCTCTCTCTCTCTCTCTCTTTTTCTATTTTTCCATATACCAGAATTTCTAATTTATTATTATTATATATATAGGCACACACACACACATGCGCACATGCACGTTTAGATATTAAATACATAAGAAAATTTGCACATGGTTAAAAATATAGTGGATTGTGTAAATAGTGGCATCACAGGGGTTACGAGGATGGCGTGGCAATGCACGGTAATGAGTGGGGGTGGGTATTTGGTTTGGGATGTGCTCACTCAACAAAACAACTAGGGTTTTGGGGGGTGTGAAACCCCTCCACCCACCTTTATTTATTTATTTAAAATTTACTTACAACTAAAAATCAGTTTCCTTTTTAATATGATCTTTTATTTGGTTATTCAAATCACACTCATTCGGAGTATATATATATATATATATTTATTTATTTATTATGAGCTCTCATTATTTTATTAAATTACCAATTAAATCATCTTCTCTTCAAATATGTATATATGTTAGCATATGTTGCATAGTTCATATTTTAGGAGTGTTTGTTTTGTTTTATGCCTTTATTTTCTCTTCCTTGGTGTATTCCATTATTCTCTCACCTTCTTCCAAATCTTCCTCCTTTAGTTTAGGGGAATTTAGTTGATTATTTCTCCTATATAATGTACGTGCTTATTTATAATAAAATCAATGTGTGTGGAGTACTTTACTCCACATTCTTCTCTCTTGTCTGCCTCTTACAGTTTTGTATCAGAGTGTAAAATCTCTGGCCTGTGTGAGTGGAAGAGCTTGCGTGTTGGATTGGCACTAGAAGGAGGGCAAGGAAGGAGATATTTTTACAGTGGAAGACAAAGAAGAATACCTACATGGAAAAGCACTCCTCCTGAGACCTGCGTACATAGAAAGGAAAAGTTTCTAGTCTCCTACATGGTAATTGGGAGATAGACTTTGCTGCATGAAGAAGCTTTGTTGTGCTTAGTCCTTCTCTTATTGCTGCGTGGAGTATTATACTAGAATTTACGTGAAACATAATTGCTCCTTCCTGTACGTGGAATTCTACCTGAAGAATTCTTGGAAACCTGTGGAAAATAGAAGCAATCAAGAAAACAATGGCCTACATTTTTTTTCTTATATTTTTACTGTCAACTTGCACTTTTTTCTTATTTTTGACACCTTCTTTGACACCTGCGTGGAGGAATTAGAGCAGCCTGAAGCTGTTGGAATGTGCATGGAAGTATAAAATTAGTCCTGTTGCTGCTGCGTGGAAGAAGTCCAGTTGCTACGTGAAAGAAACGTGGAATAATCCACTTGTTTTTTATGTCTTTTGTCTTATGTACTGCAGAAAATACAAAACAAGATCTACGTGAAAATACAAACCTTATATTAACCTACATGGAGAGGAGAAAGGAGTGTATCCTTCAACTTGCGTGGAGAAATAAAGCGTGACCTAGAGAAAAATACTGCACTAACAACTTTAACGTGGTTGATTTTATTATATGGATGTGTGGAATTATAATTTCAGCCAGTACTAGAACTGACACATGGAAATAAGTGTGTGGATGTTGAGAACAACTACCTGTGTAGAAAAGCTTCATGGAAGTGCATTCCTTGTCAATTTCTATGCATTGGTATTTCGTGGTTGAAAGTTGAGTGGAGTAGCTTGAAAGCTTGTTGCATGGAGGAAATCAATCATTCACCTTGTGGAGTAGCTTGAAAGCTTGTTGCATGCGTCTTGGAAAGGAGAAGGAAATTTGTCATTGCTGTGTGAAGTAGCTTGTGATTCCAAGGATGTGGAACACAAAGCCTGGCTAAATAAAAAAAAATATTTTTCCTAGCAAAGAAGCATCTCTCTCATAGCCTTTCCACCAAGACAATGAACGACAAGAAGAAAATCATACAACACTTAGTCGAATGTCAAGTGTAGACAACTTGATTGAGAGTGTCAATAACATGGTCACCATAGCTGAAAGCTAGAATATCAACTCACAAGTCAGAGAAAATTGTGAAAAATCCCCTGAGAGCTCCGGGTTCTACTTTTCTTTGCTAAATGAGCTTCGGAATACCAGAAATCTAGCATTTGAAAAGCTAGTTCGAGAAGGAATTCTTAAATACTTTCTTTTTAATGTCAGCTACCAAACAAAGTGAGTATGGGAAGAATTAGAAGTTGAGTACAATGCCAATTGTGATGACAAAGAAGATCTCCCTACAAAGTGTCGTTGTCTCACAACATGCAAATATCTCGAGCATTTAAGAGCCAGTAATTCTCATCAGTGACTCAAAATTGTAATAACTCTTGAAATAAATAAATAAATATTTTTTTATTATGATGTCTGCTCCAAAGTTACTTCTGTTCGATTCTCAGTTTCTCAAAGGATCCAATTTTGTGGCCTGGAAGACAAAAATGAAGACAATCCTTCTGTTTGAAGGATTATGGGGAATTGTCACAGGGTCTGTTCCCACTCCCATAGCCCTCGATGAACTAATAAAATATGAAATGGCTAGTGCTAAAGCCTTGATTATGATAATGCTTAGTATCAGTGACGATGTGCAACTGCATGTTTGGAATGCAGAGAAACCCAGGGAGGCCTGGGACAAGTTGGAAACCATTTATGAAGCTAAAAATAAGATGAAGATAGTTCATCTTCAGGGGTCAGATGAGAAAGTGGAGGATTTCTTATGTCACATGGCTAAGCTGAGATCGGAGTTATTAGCTCTCGGTGAAACAGTGGATGATAAAATTCTTGTCGCAATCACCTTGAGAGCACTACCTTATCAATTCCGAGTGTTCATTACAACAGTAAATGTGTCTAAACAAACAGTGACATTCGAAGAGCTTGTGAATTTTTTGCAGCAGGAAGAGGCCATCGCTTCATCCTATGAGGATTCTTAGGATAAATCCATGTTCTCAAAGCCTTACCATGGCCAGAAGAATCAGAAGGGTCCCCTAGAGAAGCCAAATCAAGCACAACCAAAACAACAGTAGAAAGAGATGATGTCACATTTACAGAACCAATACTCATGACACTGATCACTACTGGCATAATAGCTTAAAATAGGGATCTTCAAGTCATACAAGCACATCTGGGTGCGAAGATTTTTAAAAGGCCAAACGACATCCCCACTGGAGAAAGCAGAAGGGACATCTCGAAGCCCAAGAAAATGATGAATCTGATGAGGAGACATCAGAAGGATCCCATTATGGTAAGAACCTTGTACTTGTCTCTCAAAATTCTCACCGCGTGAAGAAATTCTGGTTGATAGAATCTCGTGCAAGCAAGCATACGTCAGGTGACAAGAAGTTGTTTGATTCACTACACAAAGACCCAACTGGAGATCGATTTCGGATACCAAATGACAAAGAGTACATTGCGGAAGGAATAGGGAATTCCACCATTCCTTTGGGACCACAAAAATGTACACTTACAAAGTTACTATATGTTCTTGGCTTGACTAGCAACCTCTTGTCAGTTACTCAGCTCTTGAATCATCACCTTAAGGTATAATTCCTTGTTCAAAATGGCATTAAATCATGCTTAATCTCCTTCCAAGGTATGATTATTGCTAGAGCATTTTTAAAAAGAAAATTTATCTACTTCTACAATAGAATTAACTACCCTATGGCATTTTAGATATGCACACTTGTTAGTTAGTTCATTACACTAGATGAGTTCAAAAGAAATGGTCCATGGACTACCCAAATTGTCCAGTTCCTTGCCTATTTTCCCTGGTTGTGTTACAGGAAAACAACACAGAGATCCATTTCAAGTGAGCACCTTCCATGCCAAGAAGTATCTAGAGGTAGTTCATACCGATCTGAATGGCCCATTGCTTACGTCGTTTTCAGGATACAAGTACTTCCAACTATTCTTGGATGACCACTCTCATAAGATGTTGGTATATTTCCTGAAGAATAAAAGTGAGGCTCTTCAACATTTCTAGAACTTCTATCATCATGTTGTGAAAGAGACTAGAGAACCACTTCTTCTACTTCGCTCAGATCAAGGGGGAATTTACATCAAAAAAATTCTTGGCCTTCCTGAACCAACATGGTGTTAAGCAGCACCTAACTACTCCCTACGCGCCCTAGTAAAATGGCATTATTGAGTGTCGCAATCACACAGTGATGGATATGGCTTGTTGCATGCTGACAACTTAAAATCTAGAAGAACGCTATTGGGATGAAGCAGTAAAAATGGTTGTATATCTTCTCAACAGGGCACTAAAAAATATTCTACAAAACAAAACGCCAGAAGAGGTATGGAGTGGTAGAAAGCCATCAATTTCTCATTTGCGAGTATTTGGTTGCACAACATACATGCATGTTGTAGTTTAGAAGAGAAAGAAGCTTGAGTCTAAAACACTCCCGTGTATCCTTCTTGGTTACATTACTACCTCGAAGGCATAATGTCTCATGGATCTTGAGACAAAGAAAATATATGAGATTCGGGATGTGGTTTGTGATGATTCATCCTTTGACTCAATAGTATCAACAAAAGATGCACTTCCAACCACATCTCACCGATTAGTCTCTGAATCAGATGATGAGCCAGAGGAGACTACTCAAAGAAAAGAAATGCTGCTAGGAGAACTATTTATTTACCTTGGAGAATTGGAGAATGTGAATCCACATCAATCCACATGGAAATGACACATTTATTCTTAAAATCAGCCAATTTCTCATCTGAAGTGGGTATAAAGCACTATCAAGGACTCACATTTGCAACAACTCCCAGATACATCATCTAGAGTCAAAAAAAGGATTGAAACCAGAAATGAGGTAAAATTTGAACTCATGAGTTCACTGATGAATATCTCCAAGAAATATAATGTTTGTGAAGCAATCAGTCAACCTCAGTGAAAGGAAGCCACGGATACATAATATGACTCACTCACAAAAAATCAGACATGGGAACTTGTCGATCTACCTATAGGAAAGAAACCCATAGGCTGAAAATGGTTTTTCAAGACAAAATATAAGGTAGATGGATCCATCGAAAAACATAAAGCACGACTTGTAGAAAAAGGATATGGTTAGAAAGAGGGCATCGAATATGAAGAAACCTTTGTACCCACTGTGAAGATGAAGACCATCAAAGTAGTTTGTGCACTTGCAGCACAGAAAGGATGGAGACTCTAGCGGATGGACGTCAAGAGTGCTTTCCTAAATGGTGATGTGAAAGAAGAAGTATACATGACCCAAATTGAAGGATTTTTTGATGAAGAGTAGCGCAAGAAGGTACGTTGTCTCATCAAATAACTTTATGGAATGAAACAAGCTCCCAGGGCATAGTATATCAAGATCAATGATCACCTTTTGTAGCATGGGTTCACTCATAGCCCCTCAGATTACAATTTGTATATAAAGTAGGTAGGCAAAAAAAAATTCATTCTTGTTGTGTATGTAGATGATCTTGTGATCACTGGAAGTTCAAACTATCAAGTTGATATTGTAAAGAATGATCTCAAAAGAACCTTTGACATGATAGATTTGGGGCTGCTACATTATTGTCTTGGCTTGGAGATATGTCAAAAGGAGCATCACATTTTTGTCTCCCAGAAAAAGTACGCCAAGAAACTCCTGGAAAAGTACAGAATGTCTGACTATAAACCTATATCCACTCCCATGGAAAAAGGATTTCAACTTTCAAGATTTGAGGACTCACCTCAAGTAGATGCTACTCTTTACAGGCAATTTGTAGGAGGGCTCATCTATTTGACATATACCAGACCAAATCTCTGCTATGCTATCAGCTATATTTCTAGGTTCATGTAGGAGCCGAAGAAATGTCACTAGAATGCAGCAAAGCATGTTTTGAGATATGTCTGAGGAGCAACTAATTATGGTCTAAAATATAAGAAGAATGATAAATTATTCTTACAGGGATACGTCGACTCAGACCACGCTGGATCTGTTGATGAAAAAAATTCAACTACAAGATACATATTTCATCTCGGATCTAGACCTATCTCGTGGATAAGAAAGAAGCAGAATGTTGTTTCTATCTCATCCATAGAGGCAAAATATCACACCGCATGAGGAGCTGTGTGCGAAGTGATATGGTTACATCACATTTTGGATGACTTGGGAATTCCTGGAAAACAGTCACCTATTCTCTATTATGACAATCAGAGTGTGTTGAAGCTCATGCAGAATCCAGTCTTTCATGAATGAACAAAGCATATTGAAATTGACTACCATTTCATTTGAGAGCACATCTTGAACCATCAAATTCAGCTTGAGTACTATCCTACAGAAGCACAAGTTGCCGAGATTCTCACTAAATCTCTTGGAAAAGTGAAATTTGAATTTTTCAGGGGTCACATTTGCAAGAATAATGTAATAAGGGGGGAATGTTAGCATACGTTGCATAGTTCATATTTTAGGATTTTTTGTTTTGTTTTATTTCTTTATTTTCTCTTCCTTGGTGTATTCCATTATTCTCTCACCTTCTTCCAAATATTCCTCCTTCAGTTTAGGGGAATGTAGTTGATTATTTCTCCTATGTAATGTGTGTGCTTCTTCAGAATAAAATCAATGTGTGTAGAATACTTCACTCCACATTCTTCTCTCCCATCTGCCTCCAACAATATAGATATACATGTACATATAGGAGTATATATATATATATATATATATATATATATATATATATATATATATATATATATGTAAATATATATATATATATATATATATGTAAATATATATGTATGTATATATATATGTATGTATATATATATATATATATATATATACACACACACACACACACACATAGGACATATAATAATTTCATATTTTACACTATTAAATAAATAACTAAGGATGGAGAACCATTATATTTTTTACATAAAATTACAATTTATTTCATTCAAGAAGAGACCAATACCATTTTCTAATTAATAGAAACAAAAGAATAAAATCTAAATATCACATATTAAATCCATGCACCCCTTCATGGCCTAAAATAATATAAATGAAGCTGATTTCCTAGCTTTAGAATACAAAATATGATACTTTTACATCCTTTAATACAACCTTTCCGACACTCTATTTAAGGATGTAAAAATGTGATAAGTGTTTCCACTACAAGGCATTACAAAATTTTCAAATATAAGTATAACCATCTGTCACCAATATGGGATGTAGTATTACAATAATTCAAGACTTCTTCTAAAGAGAAGATAAAATAAAAAAATATTACACAATTATTACAACAATATTTTGTATATAATACTTTTCAATCCATTAAAAATACAATGATTGTAACATTTCAAACATTTTCTTTACTATCATATACTAAGAATGAAACATAAAATATGCCATCTTCATTTCCATAACTTATACAAGTAAAATCATCATTTGATAAAGGCAATGAACTACTAAGTAAGAACTCTTTTCTCTCAATCCAATAGGGAAAAAAAAAGAGAAAAAATGTACCAAATTCCATGTTCTAAACATGCATTCATTTATTCAAATATTTAATACAACACAAATGATAATGCAACCTTATCATCCCATAGCCAAGCCTTACAATATGTCTCTGACAGAATACAAGCATTCCCATAAATCCTTCTTAAAACAAGATTTACAAACAATCTCAAAATCAAGGGTAAAAGTTTATTAGATCATGAAAGAGTCAAGATTTCAATCTAGCAATATTCCTTCTCAAGGAGAGGATAAAAGACCCAATATTTCAATTACAAATATTCAAGCTTGTTATCAAGGCAGCATAAAAAGTAACAATATATATAACATATTCAAGTGCAAGATACAAGCTTCATCTTAAGATCAGAGCAAATTTAACAATGGTTACAATATCATTAAAATATTAAAATAAAATACAAGAGGATAATTCTCCCCAAAACGGGGAATGACATGCCATTTTTTTCCAACGTTTCTTGTTAAAAATCAAATCCAAATCTACAAGTTACCACACCAAAATAGTCTTCATAACACAAGAACAAAGGGCCCAATTACCTCCCAACAAAATGGCATCATCACATGCCATCTGTAAAACATGGAGGACATGCTTGCCTCCCTCCAAGATCATGGGAGATAGAGGATGCATGCCTCAAGTTTCACAAGTTGAATGGGACAATGGTGATAAAAATAAAACAAAATTTTCCAACGCACAACTTAATCAAATGAACAAAACTAACACATGAGAAAAACTCCATGTTTTTCCCAAAAGGGTAAGTGTGACACAAATCCCATAAGAAGCAAAATTTTGAACTGACCATAGGAACACAATAAGACTCTCCAAGTACCCTCCTTATATCTACATTCAAAAATTACCTCCTTATATCTCCAACCCAAGCACCAAGCCTCCTCCTTGGAAGGATTTTCAAACCATACATGATTTTGTTGCCAATGATAGAGAAGGAAGTTCAAACCATATGAATATCCTTCTCCCCATCAAACCATATGAGGGGAGAAATAAAACATGACCATCAAGGTATCCCTAAGGCATACCTTCAATAACGATATCGTGTTATGTTTTACTAGGCTTGGCAATGTATGAGCCAAAAATGCATACGCGCTATAACGTGATCGCGTTATAACACGTACGAGTTTCTATGATAAAAAAGGGCGTATGTGTTTTTATCCATATGGAGTTTGTAAGGGCTTGAAGGGGCCATATGTACTGAAATAAATGTTAAGTATGCATTTTTTGTTTGTGCATTGCCAATTTCGGAGTTTGTAAGGGCTTGAATTTATACTAATTTTAAAATTTAGTCTATAATTCACTTTAGTGGTAATGAATCAATTCTATGATGCTTGTCTACTTCTTACTAAGATGATATCCCCACTTTCTCAATAAAGGATTGCTCCCTTAATGGGATTCTTATCCTATGGAAAAAATGAGGTGATTGTAATGTGCCTCTTCCTAGAGGTGTGGTCACACTACTAGGTGTTGAATGAGTTTTTACGAATAATACCAAGTGCATTGCATCAAGTGAACTTAGATGATTGCTAATTCTAAGAAATATGGTGCTCCATATAAAGATCATCACTTCACTTTTTAGGTCTCTAAAATCATCCTTTCATGGAATCAAATTATATACTCTCATACGTTTCTTTACTCATATGTATCTTATGGAGATAAACAATGCTTTAATACTTCACACGTGATAGTCCTAGATACATAGATGGCATGACTTGCTCATTTTAACTTATTCTTTGGAGAGATTTGGGTACAATGACATGGTTAGGATATGATGATCATCAAGTCACTCCTTGAGCTATAAATTTCACCTTTGAGTATGATTAATATTTCATAATTCAATTTATTTACCAAGATGAAACCTAGGTGTAAGCATGCTTACGGTACATGGACACTTTTTGTTTCTCAAGTTGTTCCTCATGGAAATGGGTTTTCAACTCTGAATAGGGGACGAATCCTTGAATTAAATTTGAGTATTATTTACATATGCTTGACCTCCATACTTCAATGAAATACTATGAATCACATTTTATGATCAATATAACTATTTTAAAAATCCAATTCTTCCTGAAACTCAAAATTTAGATCCTATTTCATTTTGAACTTAGAGGGGCATCTGAAGCATTTTGTAGTACCTAAATAAATATTTAATCCTTGAATGAATGTTGATTATTAAACCTTATATATTATTCTAATATCCATCCAATTCATATTTTATTTCACCTAAATTCTTTCAAGAACTCTTGGAATCATCCAAAGAAGTCATTTTTTACAATTTTAACTTTCATTCCCTGCACCTGAAAACCCGGTCTTAAAAATGGATCCTGAATGACATTTTATTTCCTAAAATTTCCTATATTTAATTAGACATATCCAATTATATCTGAAATCACCATCGGATGCTTTATATTTTATCTAAAAACTTTTTAAGCGTGTTCAATTAGTTACACAATGGCGAAAATGGCCTTATTAGGAATTTGAAGGAAGTAGTCTATCATAAAAACCAAATGAGTTGATCGATCACCTAAAGCACTATTCCTTACACACTGAAACACATTAAATAAAACTATTAGGAATTTACTTTGGGTTAAGCTTTAAGATTTATGGTTTAGGGCTCAAGTTTTAGGGTTTAGGGTTTAGTGTTTACGGCTCAGGGTTTAGGATTCACAATTTAGGATTTTAGGCACATGGTTAAGGTTTGAGAAGTTAGGATTTAATTTAGGGATTAGGGATAAGGTTTTAGGATTGAGGTTTCACAGTTTATGGTTTAGTGTTTAGTGTTTAGTTTTTAGGATTTATGTTTTAAGGTTTAGGGTTTAGGGTTTAGGGATTCAATGTTTAGGGTTTAGGTTTTAGCCATATGTTTTTAGGGTTTATGTTTTAGGTTTTACGGATTAGGGATCATGGTTAAGGTTTAGGGTTTATCATTTAGGATTTAGTGTTTAGTGTTAAGCATTTAGGTTTTTGGGCTCAGGGTTTGGGGTTTAGCGTTTAGGGCTCATGGTTTAGGGTTTAAGGTTTATGGTTTAGGGTATAGGGTTCAGGGTTCAAGGTTCAAGGTTAAGTATTAATGGTTTAGGATTTAGGGTTTAGGTTTAGGGTTTTAAGGTTAGGTTTAAGGGTTTAAGGTTTATAGTTTAGGGTTAGGGTTATAGGCTCATGTTTTATGGTTTTGGATTTAGGGTTTAGGTTTTAATTTTTAGGGTTTAGGGTTTAGGTTTTACGATTCAGGGTTTAGGGTTTAAGATTTAGGATTTAGGGCTTAAGGTTTAGGGTTTAGGGATTTGGGTACATGGTTTTGGTTTTAGGGTTTATGGCTCAAGAATCAGGGTGTGGCGTTTAATGAATAGAGTTTAGGGTTTAAGACTTAGGGTTTAGGGTTTATGGTATAGGTTTATTATTGTGGTTTTAGGGTTTAGGGTTTATAGTTAATGGTCTAGCGATTAAGTTTAAGGGTTGAGAATTTAAGGTTTAGATCACAAAGTTTGGGGTGTAGGATTCAATGTTTAGGGCTTAGGGTTGAGGTTTTAAGGTTTAGGTCGTAGACTTCATGGTTTAGGATTTATTATTTAGGGCTCAGGGTTAATCGTTTAAGGTTTAAGGTTTTGGGTTTAGGGCTTCTGTATTAGGGTTTAGGGTTTAGGATTCAGTATTTAGGGTTTAGGGTTTAGGGTTTAGGGTTTATTTTTTAGGGGTAAGGGTTTAGGGTTTATGTTTTAGTTATCAGGGTTTAAGTTTTAGGGTTTAGGGTTTACGGTTAGGGTTTGTGGTTTAGGATTTAGTTTTTAGGGTTTAAGGTTTAACATTTAGGTCTCATGGTTCATGGTTTAGAGTTTAGGGTTTAGGAATTAAGACTCACGGTTGTGGGTTTAAGGATCATGGGTAAGGGCTCTAGATTTTGGGTTTAGGGTGTAGGGCTCAGGAATCAAGGTTAAGGGTCTTGGGTTTTAGATTTAGCATTTACGTTTAAGGGTTAAGGGTTTAGGGTTTTAGATTTATATCATCCCAATTGTGAAGTAGCCATTAGTTGGAAAAGGATCTTCGAATGAAACAAATATTTTCAAGAAGGATAAGAGAAAATACAATGAAAAAATTTTAAGAAAATATGAGCTTGAGGATCATAAAGATCTCGGGAAAGGACCATGATAGTCATTTTGAATCAATTCAAGCTAGTACAGAAAGTATGGTAAGCCCCAAATCACTTTGCAAATAGTTTCATAATGATGAAACCCTTACCAGAGCTCCTATCCATGAACAAAAAGTGACAACTATTCCCAAGGAAAGTAAATGTTAGGTTCGAAGGTTTTAGAGTGGTGAGCATCCAAAACAAAAGTGTTATTCCATTTCACTCCCCTTGTGAAATTTTATAATTGAAAATCTTGCATTATCATAGTGATAGGAATCCAGTTGCAAGAGAAGGTGGTAAAATCTGATAAGTCATCTAAACTATCTCCTGGACACCTCTTTATAGTTGCATGGATCCCAAGATTGCATAAATGTTAAATTGGAGATATAACTTCCAATACAGTGAACTGAGCTTCTAAGGCTATCCCACTAAGCTACTTCAAATATTGGGAAAATTTGAAATCTAGATCGAGTTACTGTGACAAGGTGGAGCTCATTGATATTTTGTATTAGCTCACTAATTTGTTGTAGGTGGTAAAACTCATTTTAGAGGTGATTGAGTCATTCTAGGTTGAGATGGTTCACCGTAGAAGAAATCAAGTTGCTCCAAATGAAAAGGGACTCAAAAAATTATTTAGCTTGTGCACCAATGTGCATGTTATGTGTTTAAAATCAATCGAGGCCTTATTCAAGCCCATGGAGAGCTAATCACTAAATGTGTATGGATTCAGCCTGGATGTCCTAGGACACATGCGCACCAAAACGTCGAACTTCCCATAGTATAAAAATTATGTGGAAATATCAGGTGTCAAAAAATCGATTATCTTGGTCAACGACAATGCATGGCGAGTGTATATGGGTAGAGAGGTGTTCAAATTTCCAGGAGGCCTGGGTGGAGTGGTACATAGGTATGTGAAAGACCAGAAATTGCCGTAGTCAAAGTGTCACGAGAATGTCGGATGAATGCGGCCCAAGCCACACTAGGGAAAAATGTAACATCAAAGTCTGACATCGATGATGCATAGGGGAGTGTGGGTATGTCGGTGGTTGATGACCCACCTCTCCTAGTCAACCATAGACATATGAGGACAAAAGATCCAGAGTCAGGTGACATAGAGAAAGGAGGACCACACTATACAAGTACCGCAGGGAGATGAGTTCCCCACATAGGAGAAATTGCTAGACAGAGTACGTTGCAGATAAGGTGGACTTCAGTGGCCCACAAGGCCCTTGTGCTGCATGGATATGAGTTCCCCAAAAACCCGCAATACCTACATGCCAAAGTAAAAAGCATTAAAAAGACAGTGTATTGCAGATTGTGAGAGCCTGCCTGGAACATCTTGACTGTGATCTTAAAATAGTCATAAATTTTGATCCGAAGCTCCGATTTTCAAAAAATTGGACTTTTGGAAAGAAATAAATATCTCAAGCTCCAAGAAATTAAATTCGTAGTCCCATGAAATACAAGAAATTCTTGGCAAATTCATAATAACTGCTCACACTAAGATGACCCTAACTTTTGCAATTCTCAAAGGATTTTCACAAAATTAGTCTCATTGGAATCGAGACTTTGAGCCCAACATACATAAATAAAGGAATATAAAAATTGATAAATTTTTGGTGATTATTTTAAGGAAAATGAGCCAGTTTTTGAACAATGATTTTATTATTGGTTAGAGATGCATTTAATGAAGCATGGGAAAACATTTTTGACTGCTGTAAGTCATGGGACAATATGTGGTGTTGTTTGAAGGTATATCATAATTTGGGCACATTTATGAGATCTTTCAAGTGGTTGGACAGTGGATTTCTTGATTTACATACCTTCTCTCTCTCTTTTCCAAAATTGTATAAATTGAAGTGTTTGGCTCATTGTAAAAGGGGGATAGTTTTGAGTAGAAAAAACCTTCCATTTTGCTTTTGTGAAGCCAATGTGTGGTAGGCCTTTGTAGTGGAATCCTTGCATGGTGATTGAGGAATTTACTTTGTAATAGATTTAACTTTGCATATAAATGAAGCATTAAATGTGATTTTGTGGATGTATCTTCCCTTGTTGTGTTTGGTTTCATTCTTCTCCTTGCCTCTTCAATATTATTGCAAATATATTATGTCTTTTTTATGCTATTGTAGGGATTCATTATCATTGTTTGTGTATGAATTTTTTTTGTGAATTTAGTTGCTAGACTGTGGAGAACTGTTATCACCCTCTCTATTATGTACTTTGCTTCCATTTTTCACACATTGGAAAGCTATTGTCATTTTACTTCTTTTCTGGTGTATAACCACTTTTAGTGTAGGATTTAATTTCATGCACTCTCTCTCCCTGGTCCTTTGGAAAGTTAGATTAGGATTAGATATTTTTTCTTGCATTTGAAATATATTGTGGCAGGTAGTATAGGTATCAGAATTAACTTTCTCTTAAGGTCTATCTCAAGTAGTAAGTCCCAAAACTTAGAGATAGCACCCATGTTACCTAGTCACACCATAATCTCAAGCACACACACTTATGCAAATTGGAGCATGTTGTGATTAACTAATAACAATAAGCAACTGAAGGAATAAGAAAATATGACTCAATTTCTAGAGGTCCAGAATAGATAAGAACAAAGCTCTGTAATTTCAAATGAAGAATGATAAACCCACAAAGAAGAAAGCCAAGATTGGTTTACCTTAAAGTAATGGTGGCCTCCCATATTCTTTAAAAGCCATGAAAATGACAACCAAAGCTCCTAATCTAGAAATGGCAATGAATATGAAAAAATAAAACCCTTTTTCGAGCCATGAATAGTAAAATAAAGTATGAACTTACCTCATGAAATTGGTAGAATGCAAAAACAGAGCTCTAGGTTGGTGAATACAAGTTAATCAATGCACATAATGTTCAAATATGCAAACACTCGTACCTATACAAGAGCTATTCACAAAACCTTAAAATTGGTGAATAATCCAAAAGAACAGTTAAAACCAAGCAGCAAGAGATCCATTTCCAACCATGGCTGCAATGAAATCTTTTGGCATAGATTTCCTAATCCAGAGCTCAAGAACAATGCAAAATGATTTAGGGTTGGAGTTATTTTCCCCAATTCAAACCTGAGGTTAGCTTAACCAAGAAATGGATTTGAAACAATGCAACGTGTCAAATAAACATGAAACACTAACCAAACCTAGTTATCTCTGCTACCAACATCATCATATGGGTCAAATTCTTCTAGAAATGGGTTTACATTATTGATCAAATGATCAAGGTGTTTGACCTTAATCTAAAATTTTGTCTATGATCATATGCCATGATAAATCAAAAGGGGCCAAACAACATGTGTTATGTGTAACATGATGATGAGCTAATTGAAAAAAAAAATTCTTACCTTAGACTTTACAAATTTTACCTTAAAATTTGCAAGGAAACCTCGTACAAGAGGAAAGGGAAATAGTTTTTCATGTGATCACTAGGTGACAAAATGGGGTAAAAACAAATTTGGATCCTCTATGATGTATGACCATATTACCTGGAAAATAAGACAAAATTTTAGTATGTGAACAATGGTCCACATAGTGGTTGAATAATTTTTCCTAAGTATTGGAGATCAAAGGTATTATTTTCCTTGCACAAGTGGAATTTTTGCATGTCATCACTAGAGGAAAAAGTTTAAAAGAAGACATAATTTCCTTTACAATGTGGGTGAATATTCAAGTGTCACATCAAAGAATTAAGTATGATTATTTAATCATCACCTACAAGACAAAGGTAATAGTTGCATGCACATTGGAGAAGGCTTGCATATCAAGTAAGTGGCTAATATTAGCCAAAATTATTCACCCAAGTTTATTTATTTTATTAAAAATAGAGCAGTCAACTACACATGGATTGAGTGTATTATTGGATCTAAGGCTATTATTTCCACATTGTTAACATCAAGTCTATTTTTATTACTTTATTTATTCATGATAAAGGCTAAAAAATAACATACATGGGAGAGTATATCCTATAGTCTATTTTTAGTAGGGGTTGGGTGAATTAGTTTTGTTATATATTGTGTGCATTAACAAGGAACAAAGATGATTTTTCAAATGTAGGAGTGTCGAAGAAAATATTTTCTAGTTTTTCCCTTGAATGAGAACCAATTATTGCCTTTCTAATTATTTTTAGTGGTGTGTATCTTTTATTTTATTTTGTGAATGTTAGTTCCTTGATTTAATTATCTTACCTTTCTACAAATTCAGTGTTTTCTATACATTCTCAGTGTGCATGTTATATATTGTGTTGTTGTGATTCATTCCATCAACACATTAGTGTTTGCCTTATGATCAAGAAGAAAACCCATTGGTTCATGCATTTGTAATTTGTTCTCAATTTTATTGTGTATGTACTCAGTAAAATCCGTCAATCAATTTGGTTTATCACCCAATTTTAATTTCAGCTACATCAATCTTTCTTACCCTTAAAACTACAAAAAACCCCAAAACAATTGTTTAGAAAACATCAATAAGTAACCGACCTTGATACCAAAGATTCACAACAACAATAGTTATACCCACATACCTAAGGTGTCTCCATTATATCTATAGAAGTGAGGGAGCGAAGTAAGGTTAGAACCCCTGTTGTTATTCCTCAACCAGGGTGCACTTCTGATAGATAACATTCCCTTCAACATGCATGATACTATAAGCAGTTTATAAAATATTTTAGTAAAAATTTTACTCCCATGTTTTCATTGCTAACAAAATATTGTGTGTTTGAATGGTTTCATCAATGTCAGTAGGATTTTTAATTTATTAAAGAGAAGTTAACCACTACTCTAGTTTTGAGAGGACCTAATTGGGGATAGCCTTTCCATATTCACACTGATGCTTCTAACATAGCAATGGGAGTTGTTCTTAGAAAAAAGGACAAATAAGACTAGATATATGCCATCTATTAAATCTATAAAAATATGACCACAATAAATAAAATTATAATAATATAGAAAAATATTTTTTAGCTTTTGTTTACTCTCTGGAAAAATTCATACATTATCTTAGCGGATACAAATTATTTATGTAGACTGACCATTAATCCATAAGATATTTGATGAATAAACCAGTAGTGGGGGGAAGAAATATTAGATGGTTACTCTTATTTCAATAATTTAACTTAACTATTATTGATAAGTATGGTAAGGCTAATGTTGTTGTTGATTTCCTTTCGAGATTGATCTTTTCAGGAGAAGAAGAAGTTGTCCAGGACCACTTTATAGATGAACAATTATTTACAGTATCAACTTAGCCTCCATGGTTTGGTGATCATGAAAATTACCTAACTATAAGGATGATTCTATCCTACTCTACCAATAAGGAACAAAGGAGATTAGATAAAAAATTCAACATATAAATGGTCAAATGGAATTCTATTTAAATTTTTTGTTCATATGGTTCTTCATAGGTGTGTTCGAGATGAAAAAGTATATGAAATAATGAGAGCTTGTCACGATGATCCTGGAGGAGGAAATTACTCAGTAAATAGGATAATTCATAAGGTCCTTGGAGCTGGGTACTATTGGACCTATTGTCAAAAATCTGTTGAGAAGCATGTGTGGTAGTGTGATGCATGTCAGAGAATGGGAAAGCCTCCATTTTCTATTGATATTGCCATCAATCCTCAATTGGTCTTAGGACCATTTTATGAGTGTGGAATTGATTTAATTGGAATATTTGATCCCCCATCCCACATGAAAGAGTATCTATTGGTCTCCACTAACTATGTCATGAAATTCCAAGGTTTAAGCATTGGAATATACCAATGAGGATGTTGTAGCTGAATTTTTGGAAAACATGATCATGTTGAGATTTGGTGCCCCTCGAGCCATTGTTCCATATCTAAGACCTCAATTCATTTCTATCATTATTGAGGCCTTCCTAGAAATCTATCAAATCAAGTGTCTAAAATCATCATCATACCACCCCCTTTCCAATGGGTAGGTGGAAGTCACCAATAGAGAGATTGAGAAAATTTTAACCTACATTGTCAATGCAAATACAAATAAATGGGTACATAAACTCCCAAAAGTAGTTTCCGCGTACAACACAACTTGAAAGACTATTACTACTTTCTCTCCCTGTGAACTAGTGTATGGGAAGAATTCATTGTTGCCAGGTGAGTTTGAATTACAGACTTGGAGATGTAAAAAAAAATGTACTCAAGAAAAAATGAAAAATAGAAACGTCATTTAAAATGGAAGGCATTGATGCAATGGACATATCTAGGGGGAGGTCATGTAGTTCATTGATTTTTCCTTTGCAGTAATTAATTAATAACATGAAATCAATAGCTATGTGTGTTGTTAAAGAATTTAACCCATGACATATGTTTTCATTCTATGTTCGTCTTTCACATGGAAAAAAAAATCCCCGAAGGACCAATGCATTGCCTTGATGAAGGTGGAAATAATAGTTCATGTGAGATGTTTAACTCCATTACAGAAAAACAAAGTTGTTAATTATAGGTTATAGAGTTCATTTTTCAAGTTATAGGTATTTTCAATTTGATCATTTCCTATGATTATTATTGAGTTGTTTAGTTCATTGTAAAATAATTACATATCGTAACAACTAAAAGTAAAAGGAAGTACATGAATCAATTACAGAAATAATATCATCCATTCATAAGCAAATTCAATGTTTCCCACATAAGCTGTGAGATGAAACTTATGATTATTGAAATAAATGGTACATGTACATCAAACTAAAAGAAAAAAGAGTAAATAAGAAACCCGTAATTTCCTTGGGTTTTATTTCATTCTCTGTCATTTTAGTTCCATCTCCTTCATCTTCATCTTCATCTTCTACATCTAACAGATAAAGTGTACCTAAAAATAAAAAGGAAAGAACATCAGTTAAGAGCTCACGATTTAATCTGTATCCATGTGTTATCTATCTTTTGAAAAATGAACCATTTGAGACCAGAAGCATAAGGTACATCAAGTAATTGATACAGAAATTAAAAGTACTATCTAGAAAAAGCTTGTGGCATTCACATAAATCATTACAGTCAGAAAATAAAGAGAAATAAATTCACTATGGAACATAAGAGAGGCCAAAAATCCTAATTATTTTCTAACTATTTTCTTAAGTGTGAAGGTACATGTTGCAAAAAAAGATAACAAAATTTATGATTTAAATTCTTTATTAACAGGAACAGATTGCTTTCAATACATAAACAATATTCAATGCTACAAGATAATAATTCATTCATGTCTTTCATACTGATTAAGATACAAGAGAACAAGTATTCAAAGCTTTATCATTCAATTAATACACCTTCTATTGGATAACTTGGAAAAAAATCCATCAAGTATGGTTTTCAAGTTCAAACAGATCCAAAAACAAATAAACTCAAATAAAGTCTTTTAGATCATCATAAGAATGAAAATTCATTTTGCAATATTTTTTTAAATTTTAAGACATCTCAAGAATTTCTATAAAATTCTAATGATCATTTTAAAAGGAAATAGGATCCATAAAATCCAGATTACCATTTACATAGTTCAAAGGTTATGATTTGAAGAATAAGAAATATACAGGTCAGAACCTAGTGTAATGGATTTAATCCAAATGCACATATCTCATAGCTTCAAAATTAAAATAATTATGTGTAAATTTACCATTTCCAAAGAAAGTAAACAATTTCAAGACATTTTTAAGAGGAGCGTTAACTATTTTCATCAAACAAATGCAGAGATCAAGTGAAGCAGACTATTACCAGTATCATGCAAGAAATATTTCTAATGCACAATTTTAGTTAAAGGAATGAGACAAGATCACCTAAATAAGAATCCAAGGAAGCAGTTATGATCCTCAATATGAATACATAAGGATTATAACAAACCATAGTTGGGAGATTTAATAATGGCGACCTCCGAATCAAGAAAATACAAAATTCATAAAAGAGATGTAAATTTCCTTCAGGAGAAGAAAAGAACAAAGCTCAGGAAGGAAAAATTCATTATTAAGAGCCTTTTTCAAAGTCTCAAATGGCGGTCAAGGGTTTGAACAAAATATTCAAAGTAGGAAAATAAAGACTCCTAGATATATGATAGCTACAACAATTGAAACCCAAATGTGGGTATAGCATAACTCAAAACCCCTTGAATTTAACTAAAATCATTTTCTTTCCCTAAGACTAATACTTTCCAATAAGGTAAGCAACTAAAATATATTTCTACATTTAATAACTCATTTCAATCTTGGAATAAAATAAATATTTCAACTTTCCTTCAAAAATAAAATATCAGAAACTTCCACTCAAAGTGGAATTTATAATGCCATCAATACAACATAAATATTTCAACAAGGACAAACACAAATCCCCTTGCATGTCTTCTACAACTTGTAGCTTCAAACTTGCATTCTTCAATATTTCATAAAATTGGGTCACAATACAAAGGAAGGGGGAATAGGTGACTCTATCCTCCCAACCTTTGATCCCATAAGGGGAGAAACCATCCCCTTATTGGCCCCCGAGCCTCAACCAAATAAAATGAGGGATCTTGAGCAATATTTGACAACTTTCTAGAAGAGTGGTTTCCACAAACAAAAATAAATTCAAGGCATTCAACACATTTATATGGACACATTCAACAAATTTAACACTTCCTTAAACAACAAAATAGTCTTGAGATCAAACCAAAAGGAGAAAGTACTATGGGAACCACCTCCTTTTATCTCCCAAGTGAATTAGGAGTTTCACCCAAAGCCTCCATGTGCACAATACATCAAAAAAACAAACTTATCTCTCCCTTACAAGTATACAAAAAAATGACCATGTATTTCCTTTTCACTCCCCCTAGGTGTAAATCCCAATCAAACTCCTTCCAAAATTCATCCCTTACATCTCCCTTTTCCCTCTCCAATGGTCCCATAAATCCATATCCACACATGAAACTTAAGGCAACTACCTAAGTACACAAAAATAACCACATTCACAACACTCATACAAAGTTCACAAACATAATTTTTCACATCTACAAATATAATAATGAAAAAAACAAATGTGGAAAGCCTACCTATTCATCAAGCTTCTGAGAGAACTTCAATCCACAAGTTTTGAAACCTTCAAGCAAACCACACTCAAAAAGCAACTCCAACAAGCTCCCAAATCGAAAAGTGCAAGAGAAAGTAAATGAAAAAGTAACTCCAATTCCATCAAATTCAATCAATAAATAGAAATGGAATGTGAGGATGATGAGGTTGCTCCATATAGGATGGCACTTCATCATTCGTCCATTCCTAGACACAAGTCAAAACACCCTACCTAAGGAAATAAATGAACATATAAGACTATGACAACCCAAACGACACACAAACTTGCACACCATGCCTACTAAAGATCAATTAATTGTGGTAAGTAGGAAAGTGAAATTATTTTCACCCTTTTACACTCCAAAATACATAAATATGTCTAAATTTAAACCCCTTACCATAGGTATGGTTTTTCAATGAATTTAAGAAGCATGGGACAAGCTTAGCTTGTCCCACAAGTCTCTAAAAATGCCTCCCAAGTCAAAATCCGATTTTTGAAGTTAGGGGAGAGTACATAACACAAAAACCAACAAAAATCTATCTTACATCCTCAATATTTCAAGAACCATCTACCCTCATAATTATCCCATTGTCACATCCTTATTTTAGGTAAAAAAATAAGTTGGATTAGCTAATTAAGACATAATAATAATTGTTGAAAAGGTGACGATAATTTCTAATAAATAAATACATGAACACAATTAAATCACACACACAAAATTAAAATAAAAGGAAAAAAATTCACCCCATGGCCACACATGTGAGGTCACCCCGCATAGGAAACCTCCTAACTAGGTAAGAAAAAACAAACACAATATAACATTGCACAAATTGTCAAAATTTTGCCACGTTGCACAACACCCAAAATCCTTCTGTGGTTGTTCCTCTATCCCCTTTCGATGTATGTGATAAAATGTTCTAGAAAAAAAACAAAATACATCTTTTGCCTTATGACCATATTAACAACATCGAGACAAATATACATATAAAAATCAATACTTATCATCTGAAAGTAAGTAATTCTAACATCTATCAACATATCAAATAATTTGATTCTAACATCCATCAGATTATAATTCTACTTAGAGAATCCAGAGTATAATGTGTCAGTATAAAATCCAAATAATGCAAATCAATATATATCAAACTATATACAAATGTCATATATTGTAATATAATCAAAATGTGAATCACAACATATCAATAGTCTAGATATCTGCATAGTCTATCATCTACTGATCAATGTATCATAAGAAAAATGTCTAAGTATCTGTCCAAAAGTAATATAAACATAATGAAAATAATGTTCAAGAGGAGTGGGAACTAAGATGTGAAAGTGGTTAAATTTTATGAAAGGGGGTGGAGGAGTTTTGAAATGGAGTAGCTGTTGGTGCTCAAAATAGTCTTGCCCCATTTTTCCTTTACAATCCCTTTATTTATGGCCTCTGTCACATTTTATTTCCTTGTATTATGCCTAAGACATTTTTTATTTCTTTTTGTTGCCATAATTAATTTGTTCCTGGGTCAAAGTTCACATATGGTTCCATTTATGTTTCCTTATTTCTCTATTCCTCTAAGGTGGTTTGTAATTTGGGTCTCGCGTTCTCTGTTTATCTAAAAACTAAAGCCCTCCCTTTTTTTCCATTTTTTACGGTTGGGATTTTATGTCCTTGTCATTTTAGCCATAAATATTTGAAGAAAAATGAATGGATGTAACTCTGAAGAGCGTATTTGAGCCTTGTAACATTTCTAAATCCTCTGTCCTTGGAAAAAAGTTCATCTCCGGGCTCAAATGGTTGTTTTTCTACATTTTACGGTTTGACGGGCGTTTCTCTTGGTCAAATTTGCATCCTTGCATCGACAGGGAATGTGGCCTCTTTTGGTTGGATGCAGCTTGGTAGGGTACTTCAAAAATTTTATGAATTGCCTCCACTTAGAAATTTGTCCATGTGGAGGAGCAGCGCTCATTTGAAGATTTACTTTTTGGTTTTGCCTTGGAGTAGCGGCGGGAAGACACATGGAGGTCTTCACTTCTCTGCTTTGACTTAAAAAAAATTTTATGTAGGTAATATAGTTTGGCGGGATAGGGACATGTAGCAAGCCCACACTCATTCAGGGTCTCAAACTTGGGCACCATTTTGAAATTGTGCCATGGAGATAAGTGGAGGCTTCTGCCAGGTCTTCCCATATTTATTATTTTTTCAAAAGGTTTTGGGAGGCTTGGGACATGTGGAGGAACACTGGCCCTTGAGTTTCATTTTAAAGAAGTGTCAGAAGGACACTTAGAGGCCTCTGCTCACTTTGCATTTTGCTTGGAATTTTCAATGGCCAAAGGAGATTGCCTCAAACTTTGACACAAGGCGCCTTCTATTAAGCTTCAAGCCTTTAGAAAAAAATTTCCAGGGCAGAACACGTGGCAAGCCCATGCTCTTTTAAGGTCTCAAATTTTAGGAACCATCTCAAGATGCGCGATTGTGATGCGTGGCAATTTGAAAAGTCAAAATGGGTGGGGAAGCGGACAATCGGGGGCAAATTAAATTTTTTGCCTCTTATTCTCAAAAGGGTTAAAATATCATAAATGGCCCGTAAGCTTGATAAAGGAAGGGTCAAAGCTTGCTCCAGTCAATGGTGGAGGTGTGGACCTTCGGAGGAAAAGTGGTAAATTTTCACTTTGTGGGAAAAGAAGTTAAAAGTGAAAAAGGGAGCGGGGTTCCGCTGGGTCCCACATCAGAGACTAGAAGTGGAATGGTGGAGCTGTGGGGGAAACTTGGAAATTTTTCCTTTTTCCAAAAGGGAGGTTAAATATCAAACTTTGGTCGTGGTTCCTTTGGGAGCCACCTCAGGACACGTGTTAGGCTCATTTCTCAAGGGCGGAGGTGCAAAGCAAAATGGAAAATTTTCCCATTTTTTGAAAAGGTTGTAAAAAGTCAAAGGAAACCCCCAGGCCTGTTTTAAAATTGAATCTTCCACGTGGACGAACCAAATTCAAAGAAGAGATCAATGAAAGCTGTGAGTCTGAATCTGATTTTTCCCCATTTTTAATGAAATGCTCCTGGAAGTGTGAGTCTTCATGATTTCTTGGTATTTCCTACATGCCAAGAAGAGAGGAGAGTTAATTTTGATATCTAAGTTTGGTGGGGGAGATTTGGAGATGTCTTTTGCCATTAAAATGGTCTGCCTATCGGGCTCGATCTGATTTTCCATTTTTCTTCTCCCGAGCACGCAAGGAACCAGATTTGATAGATTAGGGGTGGAATTGGTTGGAGAATAGAAGGAAGAGTGATTTTCTAGAGGAAGGAGTTGAATACAGGATATTTTTGAAGAGATCTTCCCCCTGAGCACCTAGCAAATTGTTTCAGATCTGATTCTGGGAATCATGATTGTGATCATGGCAAGCACTGGTGGCACTCAATGTCTAGATTTTTTGGTGGGGAAAGGATCTATTGTAAATTTTATAAATGGCATAAATTAATTATGTAAATGGTTGGAGTGTGAGGGGTCAGGACTGATTTTCCTAATAGAAAAATTGATTGATAGAGTCCATCCCTTTTTTGAGAAGCTGATTGAGAAGCCTATATATCTCTTTTGTATTGAATTTGATCATCTCAAGGTGGTTGCGAGTATACAGTCATTGAAAATCTCTGAGATTATTCTAGAAAATTTCCAATGCTGATTAATTTAATCAAACTCAAGTTATTCTGAGTGGATCTTATGCAAAATGTGTGGCTTTACTTCTAAATTTCTGCAAGTATTTTTTCTTGTTCCTGTTGCAATATTATATCAAAATTTGTCTCAATCACATAGGTCTCAATCCTTGTGATAGTTTAGTGGCATCTGAAATTTCATTTCTCAGAAGAGCTTTCATCTGGGAGTGAAATAAAATATTTAAAATCACTTTTCTCTCATCTATTGACATAGAATTTATGTAAGCCTGTGGGTATACCTCATACGTGATTGGGATCAGATCTAGATGTTTTGTTGGGTTTTCTAACTCAAGCCTTTGTGTTAGAATCTCATAGCTTGGCGTCCATTGAAGCATATATTTTAGTTAAAGAAACATTTTAGCTTCTCTGTGGCATTATGTTAGTTTAGTATTCCATTTTGCAAAAGTTCTCAAAGATTTGGTATAATCAACTTTATCCTGCTTCACCTCCTACCAAAGTCATTCAAAACAACTAATCCTACCCATACTACCCCTATTTGTCATGTGTGTACACAAAATGAAAAATTTTACTACCAAAACATGTAGAAACAATCATGTTTCCAAATGTCTTTAGTATCCTGAACCTTTCCTTGAAAATATCTGCACTATCTAGAGTGACAACTTGTGAGAGTTAGATTTTGTTGCATTGATTATATTTTCTTCAAGGTCTCCTTAACAACTTTATTAGGAAGGATATTTCCATTTCCTCCATAGACAATAGGCTACAAAATTTTTCT
Organism: Taxus chinensis; assembly: GCA_019776745.2. NCBI lineage: Eukaryota > Viridiplantae > Streptophyta > Pinopsida > Cupressales > Taxaceae > Taxus > Taxus chinensis. Next base: position 179,594,358 of record CM034152.1, on the reverse strand, counting down.
CTCACCTTGGTTGTAAGGTACAATCATAAAGCCATGAGGATATATTAAATCCTCTTGAGGGTGATATCCATTTCTCCACATCTGGGTGACTAAGGGCCAGTTAGATCTCATCCCCAGCTACAAAATGACTCACTATTATCTATCTTTCTCTAAGATACCTGCTAATCCTGTGATGTTGCTCAGAATTTGAAGGAGAATAAATTTGGATACCAACAGTAGTGAAGATGGAAAGAGAGAATATATGAATGACGAGTACATAAATTTACAATACCTTTTTGGAAAATGTAGTGCTAAACAATAAAATGTGCGAGTAAAGAAAAATTTGAAACAAAAAAATAATAACCCATGAAGAAATGTATATATTAATAGAAACAAACACATAACATAGATAGGTGAAATATATTTCAAAAAAGGCCTACAAGGAGAGATAAATGAATTGGTAAGTGGAGGAATTAGAGAAGAAGAGAATAGTTGTTATTTATGGTTGTGGATAGAAAATGGGAGGGGATCTAGAAGGAGGGTTAAGGAAAAGCATTTAAAGGTATGTTTCCTTGCATCTAGGAGTTTGAAGGATTGGAAATCTAAACACTTTGTAGGAGAAATCAATGGAAAATGGAGGGGAAATGTGAATATTTTAAATGGAGGGAACTATGGATATTTGTGTAAAGTTTAGTCTCTTTACGACATTGTGGAGGTTAGGCTATTGTGTGTACGTGAAACTAAGAGTAAATAATAGTGTCAGTGCCTCCATTTTCATGCACATATCTACAACGTTACTCCTACTCCTAGAATAAAATAAAAGCATTGCATGGAGGCTATATCCAAAGTGCATCAAATTTTCAAGCAGAAAACTATCAAATAAATTTTGAATCCTTTTCTGGAGATCACTTATAGTTGTTGGAAAAATGAGCTCTATATTTTACCTCATGCAAACAATGGCACATTAAGACATTAATAAATGAGGTATCAAAACCTTGGGTGGGAACCAAAACCACCATCATGGTAGCACATCAAATATAGGGTGTATTTAAGCATATGAACTTATTTAATATGTTTAAACTTTCTTGTGCATGTCAAAAACAATGTTGGAAAATTCTTGGTGAAATTTATGTGTGTAAATTTCACAAATAAAGGCTACATTAGAGAGAAACCAAAAACTTTAAATATTGCATTTACAATTTATCAGTTATATTATTAATGAAAACATAAAAAAAGGTCAAAGTAATTAAAAGTGACCTTGAAAACAAATATTAAGATTGAATTTTACAACCCTTTAATTGGGAGAAACATGATATGCCTATAATTACCCAGTATAATAATATGGAGGGGAGAATTGATTCACAAATGCAAAATTCTATGTACTTATTTTATTAGATTTGAAAACATAAATCATAATGGATTACAAAAACATCAGCCGATGTTTTCTTAACTATTTCATAGACATGTTCGCTTATTATTTGGATTATGGTATATATGTGGTTGTTTTGAGCATACATTATGATAGACAAGAGTAAAAATTAAAATATGAACCAGCTAAAACATCATGATGTTATATTTCTTGACTAATAATTAGTATGTTTGAATACCAAATTTCATCTTAAAACATGATATGCTATGAATCTAAGTTGTGTTATAGCTCAAATAGTGTTGATTTTTATCTGTTCGTAATCTTTTTTTAATAGATAAACAATTTTGAATGGAGCTATGAACTAGATGAATGCTTTTTTCCAAATCTATGAGCTGTAGTAAAATTAAGATATATCAATTAAGATCAATGATTAGTGAACCATGAGATACGACACTTGAACACACATATAGTGAATCACGAGACACCACACATGCATACACCACAAGATAACCATGATCCAACACACTTGAACAGATGTCAATCGAATCATGAGCTGCCATGAATGCACCCACTACAAGTGAACCACAATCCTCCATTCTTCCACACACATCTAGTGAAATTCTTCTCTATCAATAAACTACTTCCCTAAAAACCATCCTACCAGTTACACCACCTCCGACATTACCACCCCTAATGGGGTCGTACCTTAGTGGTATTTGAACTTGGGTCTAGTAAAAAATGTAGACACCTATAGTTTGATAAAAAAAAATTACTAAACTTCCACTTAGTGTTCTAATCCTTAAACATTGACGACACTTTGTCAATTAGGGTTCTTTTCCCTTTGAATCATGTTAATTGACCATTATAATTTTATTAAGCATCCTTTGTTGAAATTGATTAATAGATATTCTCATTAGCTAGATCTCACTTCCAACACTTCCAAAATCTATCAAAACCTTCTCCTGATGCTCCCAAAAAGATTCCTAAGCTTAGTTGGGAGCCCTAATTAATCCCACAAGATTAATTATCCTCCAAAAGTAGTCAAATCTTGCTTTGACTTGATATAAGTGTATTTCACTTTCAAAATTCCATTTCATTTAAATTTCACATTTTTGGACATACCTTTTGTCCCACATGCATCCAAAACATCCCTTTTTTGAAATTAGAAAACTATAAATAGACCCCTCCTCCACCTCATTTCTAAGAACACTTCTCCTCCTCTAACATAAACTATAGATAAATAGGAGTAGAGCATTTTTTCATTGTTATGTACAGCTATTTTCTTACATTACATATTCCAAACTCAAGTTTCAGTAAATGAGAGGAACCATATGGCCTTGTAGCCAGTAATGGTGAGCTCTCACTCTCAAACCCTTGAGCATCAAACACACAAATATGGTTGCTAGGATATTCATAGGTTGATTCTTTTTGTAGCATTTAAAGAGTAGAGATTAGTATACATGTTAGTTTTGATCTTTATTTCAGAATTATAATGCATACATAGGAGTAGCTCTTGTTTATCTCTTATCTTGATGGTTTTTAGTTGATTTTTTATATCTTTTGAGGTTTATTTAATGTTCTAACATCATTTCTATAGCTTTTCAAACTTACTCATGTTCACATATGGCTTGCCTAGTGGTACCTTACTCCATGGTATCTAGAAATTGTTTTTCAATATTTTTATTTAATGTTCGAAACTATTTTCATGGATTTTGAAGGGAAACTAGTGGATTTTCAAGTTTTTAAAATCTGAAAGGTAGTAAATCTTCCTTTTTCATGCATATTTTTTGTGTTTATGTTAGAAATTGAGTTAAAAGGAAAAAGTCTAATTTTTTTGCAATTTTAGATTTCTGGTTCTCGTCATTTTTTTGTGGTTTTTCAGGACTATGTGTAGGTGTTCTAGAAGGGCATGCACACATCAAAACCCATGCACACCTACTTGATAGCACATGCACATGTTTCTAGGGACACACACATGTTTCCCAAGCCACACACCTGTTATCTTGTATTTTTTACCCTCTTTCAACAATTTAAACCAAACTCGTGCATATGTCATGAACCACAAACACATGCTTATAGATGTGTGCATACGTCTCTTGGTATGCGTATGGTTCTATTATATCTCTGTATCAACTAGATTTTTATCCTACACATGCATACATTTATGGTCACACACTCATGCTTAAAAGAGTGCATAGGTGTCATTCTTCCTGCGTAGGTGTAATTGCTTCCTGTCTTCTCCACAGAGCCATGCACTTTTTATTATATGTGTGCACATGTTGTTAGAAGTTTACACATGCCATAAAGGGCACAAATTAATTTCTATTAAAATGAAAATTTGTTCTAAAAATTGCAGGGATTGAATTTTTGGAGTTTGAAACTTGTTTTGCAGGTTTTTGTTGATACTAATTAGTGGTTTCGTAGGTTACATAGAATACTATTGTAGTTTTGTTCTAGCTTTACTTACTTAAGTTTTGCATCATTATTTATGGGGTTTTGAAATTCTTATGATCTTCCCTCAAACCTTCTAGGTGATATTGGGAATAAAAAATGTTTCAAATACCTTCTTTATGCTCTCACAAAAACTTCATTAAGTTTTTGTAAAGGAAAAGAACTTCAAATTTGAATAAAAAGAACTTACTTTTCTCAATTTGATTAAGTTTTTTCTATTTTTGCAAGGTTAGTGTGGTATTTTTTTGTGTATGCTCTTTCCTTACATCTTAAGATGATCTGGGAAATAAAACATGCATTCTATCTCCTTTACATGATGATTTGATCACTTGGAAAATTATTAATCATTGTTTTAAGGAAAAAATATAGCGTGTAAAAGAATCAGAGTCTAAACCATATCTAACATGTTTCTTGGAGGTTGCAAAATGGTTGGCGATGAAAACCATATTAAGTCTGAAAGGAACGATAAGAAGATTGTTCTAATCCGCAATCTCAAATTATAATAGCACACCACATTAGATTTACAAAACAAAAGAGCTAAAATATGATATATGGAAATCCAACATAATCCATAATGTTCAATACATTACAATAAAATGAATTGAATTAATCAATAAGAAATATGTACATATAGGAGGGAAGTGCAACTAGTACCTAAATAAATGGTGAAGAACTACCACTAACTTATACTAGTAGTTAAGTTAACTCCAAAATACTAGTAAGCTAACTCCACATAAATGAGAGGCTAACTCAACACAAATAGTCAGCTAACTCAACACAACTAGTACACCTAACCAAGCTAACCCAAAAAGTTCAGGGATAACACAAGCGTAATAATTATCCTAATAAATAAATAAAATGATAAATAATAACCTAAACTAACACCCTCCCCTAATCATAACTTAAGTGGGTGAAAAAGAAGGTGGATCCCAAAAACTACTTAAACGAAGAAATAGAAAGGAAAAATGGGGATCTACTTATTCCTCCCAAGGGTTTGGGTACCTAACTTAAATACTCCTAGAAAATCAATCACATACCCACAAGAATATTATTCCTCCCAAAAAAAACAACTGTTATGCGTCCCTCAACTCTTATGCCTCCCTCAATGAAACATAAAAGATAAACATAAATTTCACTTATCTACAAGGCGAGACACCCCAACCCAAATCCCTCCCAAAACACCAAATAATACTCTTATGTCTCCCTCAAATATATCCCCATTTCCATTTTATCCTACACGACCTAAAGACAATTATATTTCCAAAACTAAAAAACATACAACAATCATCCAGTCACAACATTCACACAAAAAGTAGCCATATAAATACATGGGCGAAGTCCCTACCTTTCCATTCAAAGAGTATCACATCCATAAGCACAAGGTCTAAGTATTTCCAAGTCCAAAACAATTAAAATCCAAATCCAACCTCAAAACAGGAACTCCAAAAGAAAACTCCTCCCAAAAATGCAAGAGTCCAAATAAAATAAGTAACCCCGAAATCATCAAAAAAGCTTGATTAAATTGAAAAGAGAGGAGAGAGAGGTGATGTGGCTCCATTTAGGATTCCACATCATTCCTCCTTCACTCCACATCACATGGTCAAAACTCAAACCCCAAAGAACAATAAACTTGTGGTTGAGGGAAGGACAACCCTCTAACACACTCAAACTCAAAACATACCTCTAAAGGACAAAATTAAAAAATTATTTAAGAAAGTGCAATAAATAGCACCTTTTTGTTTTACAATCACATAATGGGGTCCATTTTTGACCCCTTAACCCATAGGGGTAGTTGGTAGGTTAAATTAAGAGGTGTGGGACAAGCGTAACTTTTCCCAGAAGCCTTCAAAATTGGCCCTTAACCCCAAATCTGAATTTGACAAACAAGGTTGAGTACACAACACTCCAAAGAAATAAAATTCATCCAAATCCAACACCATTCAAGAACCACCAACCCACATTAAATATCCCCACTTGGTCAAATATCAAATTACATTAATTAATCAAGTTTAATAAACCTAAATTGATCACTTTAACAAATAATAATAAAGGTGACTCAGAAAACTAAAATAACACAAATACTCATAAAGTAAATAAAACAAAAATATAAAACAACATATTTACCCAAGATCACATTTGAGGCCACCCCCAAATGGGGGCTTCCTAAAAATATAACAACAAAAAACAACATATAGTTACACAAGTTTCCAAGGTGACTTGTTGCCAATACCCCGAATTCCTTCATGGTTGGTCTCCTATCCCCTTTCTTTGTTGTGTTACAATTTCCTAAAAAAATCAAAACAATACCTTTCTAGCTTCATGGCCATCTTATCATTGTCGAGATAATAAAACACACACACATACATATAAATTTATATCATCAAATATGATATATGATTTAGTTGGTTTTTTTATCTTATATGATGGACTTATAAGATTACAAAAGATCACAAAACCAACTAAACTAACTAAACCAAATAAGATTGAAACAAACCAACTAAACCAAAAGTAATAATCCATCATATAAATTGCAGCATGCCAAAAGTATAAAAACATCTCCACTGTCTATGAAGTAGGCTAATGAAATATAGTAATGTCCATCTCTCAATTTATAAAGATCAAATAAGATAACAATGTCTATGGATCCAATCCAAAGTAAGAAAAATCATAGTAATATCAATGTCACAAAGGAATGGGCACTACATACCATCTCTACCTCTACGTTGCTCATGCAGTCTTCCAAGGGAGGTGTCTCACATATTTTAGGGAGAAAATAGGATTAAACCTCACTCTATTCACGTTAAGATTTCTAATTCAAACCATATCCCACTTGATAATAATTTTACAATCCTTTTCTTTGGGGATGGCATTCTATATAGTTAGGGGGAGCTTGACATGTCCTATTTTTCACGAATTTCATTTCTTGGAATATTAGGGGTCTCACATATCCCTCTCAAAAATACTTTTTGTGACTTTCCTATCAACATTTTAGTAGCTTGGATATTATTTTTTTATATGAAATTAGAATATCTATTTTTTCTTCAAAATACGCTAACTTGGATTATTCCTGGTTTTTTACATTTTCATACTCTACATATTGATGTCAAAGTTTGCGCTAGTATTTCCATTTCCCTGAATTTTTAAGCCTTAATCACCTCCTTGGGCCACGATCTATCAAATCGGGTTGTGTCGGTGACTATGGTGATTAAGGATCTTTCTTTTGGTATTCTTAATGTTTATTCTCCTAATGATGGCACTAAAAGAATGCCATTATGGAAAGAATTTTTGAGGGGTTATGTTCTCCTTGAATCTAATTATTTTGACACCCCTCTGTAGTTACAAGATTATAGTGTTCAGAATAAGCTCAAACCCATGGAATATCACTAAGATAGGGGCAATCAGATCCATTCTATGCTACATTGGCTCTAAGTGGGAGTCAAAGCATCTAAGAATTTTTCCAAATCCCTCCACACCAAACATGCTAATGAATAGATTAAATATATTCAAGTTACATATAGTCGACTTATAGATTTTCCTGAGATACTTACTGTTATGGAACATTGTCAGTTATTTATTCAAGTACAAGAGATCACATATGACTGAGTGGCTGTAATGCAACAATTTATTGAGATGGTTCCTGTCAAACTCTCTCCTTATAATCATGCTCATTACAATGCCCATCTTACATTGGATGATTTTTTTTCTCTTGTGCTTAGATGATTATGAATCTCTTGGGATGGATAGATTTACTTGTGAATTTTACAAAGATACATGGTCTTTTTTTGTCTTAAACTTTGTTTGGTTCTTGTTAGTGAAAAATCACAACACCCCTTAATGGCCTGATATCTGAGTGGTGCATTCAATGTGGTTTCTTAACATTAAACCATCTCTCAAGTTGTGGGACTTGCAAAACTTGAGATGGACCTCCAGAGAAGGTTGGTTCCTTCTTCCTAATCTACCTACCATAAGCTACTCCTATACAGACTGAAACTAATCTATCCTACTCTAACCATCTAAGGAGACAGGGAGAGAGAGAGAGAGGGAAAGTGAGCCTACACTAAGTAGCGATACAACAGAAAAGGAAGTGGTTGATCATAGTTTTGTCTTCCTGAATTAGAGAGACGTGAGCAGAGGGGAGAGTGGAAAAGACGCACCACTAACCAAAGATAGATTCACACAGAAAAAAAATTCAAACCCCATTAAATGCGGATCCCAAGACTTGCAATAAGCATCAAAATATGTACAGTGTACCATGCAACGATGAGAGGTAAGAATAGACTAATAGATGAGCCAAGGATGGACAGATGCATCATGAAACAAATTTTATTGCTCCAAAATGTTACACGGTACATCATCAGTGGGAAAGAGGCAAGAAAATGCCATTACATAGACATGAAAGGAGGCTTAGACTCCGCATTCTACCCTAAGGAAGAAAGAGGGATGGGGGAAGGGGATAAAAGATGAACAACCCCTTACAATGAGTCAAACTCCCACCTTTATAGATCAAGGGAAAAGAGAAGAGGAAAAGGAAGTGGGAAATCTGATTGGAAGTGTAACCACCAGCCATCAATGCTCCTAAAAATCCACCTCTAATCTTTCCATTTTGGTTCCCCATGTTTGTTTGGCGTGGTGACGAAGGAAGAATGGCAGACCAAAATCAAAAATCCTGGAAGATGAAGCAATAAGATCTCGTATTAATGGGGGAAAAGGGATTTTCAAGATATTCACCCCCCAGATCTTGATAAAATAATATTTTATGTTTTCATGGCATATTGGAGGTCGAGACCTTTCCAATGGTACCAAATTTGTTGAATTCCAAGCATTGGATTGAAAGATATGCCCCTTTGAATGTTTGAGTTGGGTCTGTACAAAAATGGTGAAAACCAGTTTAGCATAATAGGTCTTTGGGCCTGAAATTCAGTTTGTGCCTTTTGTACAAAAATACAAAAATGCAAAAATGCCCCGCAGCCCCATAATTCACATATTCAAAAAAATCATCTTCGGGCCCATCGGTCCGCATTTTCCATTTGGGTGAAAACTCCTCCCCTAGTCCGCCGGTCCGCATCTGGAAAAAAATCATTCCAAGGCTCACCTCCCCGCATATAATTTAGGCCTGACGTGTGGCCCCTCTAGGCATTAGTAGAGGTGTGTCTCACTTTTATACTTTACACCTTCTCGGGTCAAAAAGTTCAAACTACCTCTGGCGACCTGCCTTTTCAACTTAACTTGAAACATGGCCATATGTGCCCTTTGTTTTGCAGGCTCATATGCCCGATCTTGGACACATGGAGGTGCAGCGCACACCTAGGACCTGCCTCCAGATTCTCCCTTTGAATTTTTGTGGATGAGGCACGTGGAGGCTTCCACTTACTTGAAGAATTTTCAATGGTCGGTGTAACTTTTGGGGTACTGGACAAGTGGAGGGCTGACATTAGTTTGGGTCTCTATCTTTTGCTTCTCCCCTTGAAGGTACACCATTGAGACACATGGAGGCTTCCACTGGTTCTTCTATACTTAGTCAATTTGGCGGTTCAAATTTTGGTTTTGTTCCCCCCTTTTTTCACTCCTGGCTATGTGGTGAGCTTGCGCTCATTTGGGGTCTCCATTTTGGACTCTCCCCTTTGTTTTGCACCGAGTTGACACATGGCACATTCTACAAGTCTGTTTATACTTGGGGGGTTCTGACCTTGAGTTGAATCATATGTGAAGATAGACTTTGGGTGCTAAGATCTAGAGTCGAGAGGGAAACAACCCAGATCATACGCTAAGGTCCCAAAGCAATCACTTAGTGGAAAAGGAGGTAATCGAGCGATGACAACCATGAGGTAGGCTTGGAAGTAGCTACCCTTTGAAGAAAGTGTAATAGCTCACTAGTCTAGCTCCATAGCACTGAGAATGTATCTGGGCTCAAGTGATTCACCAAAGTGATAAGATCCATTCCCGGGAAGCCCCCATCACTCAACTCCATTCTATAGATAGAGAGGTGGCCCCTCCCCTGATGGGAGATAGGTGCCCTCTACTATAGAGATTAGAGTCCATGGTGTGATATGTGGGTTAGTATTGGGATGTTCTATGAATTGGAGAAGGGACAACAACGTATATCTCCTTTGACATTGTTTAGCACCATTTACCAACCCTGATCCTCCATTTCATTTCTTCCCGCTCCTCAGATTTGGGATTGATTTTAAGATTTGAAATGTGGCTTGCATGACAGAGCTAACCCTTATATTTTTCTATGTAGGGTAGTGTTTGACCAATTTTCTAGGGAAAAAATTGGGATAGCAGTTTGGCGACTCACAGGGACATCTTCCTACTAGATGAAGAGACTAGTAGCCTTGGAAGTATCCATTGGGCATAGAGTCATGAATGATAGCCTAGTACTGATCCTTTTTGCATTGAAACTTCTCCCTGATTTCTTGTATCCTGCTAACCCTGAACTCACCCCGCTAGGGCTTTACCTGTTCCTGAGAATGGACTATCTCAAATATGATTTTAGTTGCTTTGATCCCAATTTCCCCCCCCCCCAAAAAAATTGGTCAAACATGATCCTTCACAGAAACATTTAACGGTGGGCTCTGTCATGTGAGTTACATTTCAAATCTGAAAATCAATCCCGAATCTGAGGAGCAGGAAGACTCAAAATGGAGGAGTAGGGCCAGCAAATGGGGCTAAATGGTGTCAAAGGAGATCAGAGCTTGCCATAAGAAGAAAAATCTCAAGGGGCACGAAGTTTCGGACTTCACATACGATTAAACTCAAGGCCGAAACCACCCAAGTATAGGAAGACTCACAGAAGATGACATGTGTCAACTCAGTGCAAAACAATTGGGAGAGTCCAAAACGGAGACCCCAAATGAGCGTAGGCTCGCCACATAGCCAGGAGTCAAAAATGAGTGGGAGGGCATAACCAAAAGTTGAACCGCCAAATTGACTAAGTATAGAAGAATCATCAGAAGCCTCCATGTGTCTCAATGAAACACCTTTAAGGGGCGAAGCAAAAGGTGGAGACCCAAACTAGCGTCATCCCTCCATGTGTCCAAAGCCCCAAAAGTTGCACCATCCATTGAAAATTCTTCAAGCCAGTGGAAGCCTCCACGTGCCTCATCCACATAACTTCAAAGGGAGAATCTAGAAGTAGGTCCCAAGTGTGTGTTGATCCTTCACATGTCTAGGATCAGCATATGACCCCTAAAAATAAAGGGGACATGTGGCCATGTTTCAAGTCAAGGCGAAAAGGAGGGTTACCGGAGGCAGTTTGAACTTTTTGACCTGAGAAGGTATACAATATAAAATTGAGACACCTCCACCGATTCCTAGAGGGGCCATGCGTTAGGCCTAAATGACATGTGGGGAGATGGGCCTTAAAAGGATTTTTTCCAAATGTGGGCCGGTAGGCCTAGGAGGGCTTTTTGCCCAAATAGAAAATGCGGACCAGTGGGACCGAAAATGGTTTTTTGGCAAAAGTGAATTACGGGGATGCAGGGTGTTTTTGCATTTGTTTTTAGTTATGTGCAAAAGGCACAAGGTGAATTTTAGGCCCATGAACCCTTTCTGCTAAAATAGTTTTTGCCATTTTTGTACAGACCCAACTCAAACATTCAAATGGGCATATCTTTCGATCCAATTCTCAAAATTCAAAAAATTTGGTACCATTGGAAGTGTCTCGACTTCCACTATGCCATGAAAACATAAAATATTATTTTTAGTAGGATTTGGTGGGTGAAAATATAGAAAATGTCTTTTTCCCCATTAATGCAGGATCTGATTACTTGAGCTTCAAGGATTTTTTATTTTGGTCTGCCATTCTTCCTTCTTTAACACACCGAACAAACATGGGGAACTAGAATGGACAGATTATAGGTGGATTTTTAGGAGCATTGATGGCTTGTAGTTGTGCTTCCAATTATATTTCCTACCTCCTTTTCCTCTTCTCTTTTTGCTCGATCTATAAAGGTGGGAGTTTGACTCATTCTAAGGAGTTGTTCATCTTTTCTCCCCTACCTCCCTTTTTCTTTCTTCCTTAGGGTAGAATGCAGAGTCTACGGCTCCTTTCATGGCTATGTAATGAAATTTTATTGCCTCTTGCCCACTGAAGATGTACCATGTAATGTTTTAGAGCAATAAAATCTATTTTGTGATGTATATGTCCATCCTTGGCTAATTTTATTGTCTCTTCTTAGCTCTCATTGTTGAAAGGTATAATGTGCATATCTTGATGCTTATTGCAGGTCATGGGAGCTACGTTTAATGGGTTTTTAAGTGGTATTCCTTGTGAATCTATCTTTGGTATGTGGTGCATCTTGTCCATCCTCTCTTCTTCTCACCTCTCTCCACTTCAGGCAGTCAAATTTGTGATCATCCACTTCCTTTTCTGGTGTATCACCACTTATTAGAGGCTCTCTTTCCCTCACTCTCTCCCTGTCTCCTTGGACAGTCTGATTAGGATAGATTAGTTTAAGCCTGCACAGGATTATCTTGTGGCAGGTAGAGTAGGAAGAAAGAACTATCCTTCTTTGGAGGTCCATCTCAAGTTTTTCAAGTCCCACATCTTGAGAGATGGTCCAATGTTGTGTAATCAAATCGAATTCCCCACTCAAATACCAGGCCATTCGAGGGTGCTATGATTTTTCGCTAACAATTGTAGCACACCAAATGGGATAGGTCTCAAGAGCCTTAACACTTCATCTTATCAGGTTGTTGTGTTCCTGTTAAGGTTCAGGCTTTTGAGGCACATGCAAAGCACATCTGGGGATTCCATCTGCTCAATGACCCATTCTCTGAGTTGCATATCTTTTCCATCCATTTCCATCCATTTTAATTCATATTTCTTTCCACATATTTCATATTATACCATTCATGAATTTTTTCAATTGTGACTTCATTCCCTTCTTGGAATTCACACTTGTAGTAGCAGCAGTGTAATCCACCTCCAATGTACTTTCCAACCCCTTCCAGATCAGCATTATGATCAGATCCCAAACCATTATTCTTACCCATATGAGCATGGTCAAAATAATTTTGTCTATGAAGCTTATCAAGAATAAGGGGACACATACAATGGTAATAGCTACATAGAAAATGTTGATCTGCTAGAGAAGATTAAAAGAATGGAGGCTAGCATGGTGCAGTCTAGGGCTACAACATAGATGAAAGCATTCATAATTGGATATGGGGCACCTTTCCCATCGTCTAGCCCTATGCCAAGACATTTCAGAACTTAATAGAAGGTTGACTTCATGATTGAAATGTTTCCTCAACTTGTGCAGTGGATTGAGGATATTGAGGCTTATGAGTTGGACACAAGACAACCTTGTCAATGGGTAATTCCACCACCTCCTAGCTTTTCTATTTCTCTTCCTCAATCAGTATCATTGCATCAGTGTCATGATTCAAGCCCCTTAGTTACTTCCTTAAGTTTTGATTTTCTTTCTCCATCCTCTAGTCTTCCATCCCATTTTTTCTCCTCTTCCCTTTACCCTTCCAAATCAGAGTCCCTTCCACAAGAGCCAAAAGCAATTCCTTTCCCTCCACCACAAAGAAATGAACAACTAGTGGAGACCCTACCCACCACTCCTGCTAATCTCCCAAGTCCATGTCAGGGAGAGACTCCAAAACCCACTCAAGGAGAACAAAAAAGAAGAGGAACCCAACAAAAGAAGAAATGATAGAAAGCATGAAGAGTTGGGTAGACAGATGCATGTTTACAAAGATTTCCTTGTTGGTTAAGCTTAAGAAGAGGAGGCTATGGTTAAAATCATAAGTAGTGGAAGCTTTAAATACAACTCGAGCATGGAAAGGAAAAACTACTCCAAATCCAAATGAAGAGGAGTGCATTCCAACTATGGAGGAAGACCATGTAGTTTTAGAGGCTCCAAGTGTGGAGTAGGCTAGAGAAGAACCTTGAATTCTTACTCCCACTTTATTTCCTTCAAGCTCTAATGTTTAGGAAGAGTTTGATTTTTCAAAATTATTGTTGAAAGATGAAGGGAACCATGGTGAGCTAGTTGCAGATTAAGTGGATACCATGGAGGAGATCAAGCACATACAACATGACAACAAGGAGGAAGATTATTTTTTTGACTTGGAAGATTGATTTGATGGAGAGGAACCCATGGAGATAAAATCATTTTCTCCTCCATCATCCACCTTCAAAGCACATGAGCCTGCTACCACATGAAGGAGAAACATGTTCAAGGACAACAACCTGCACTTCATAATAGTTCTCTGGAACCAAGGTTGGAAGATATGAATCTTTCATGTTCTTCATAGGAGAAGGAAAGGAAAGAGTAAGAGGATGCCATCATCATCTCTCACACCACCCACTAAGGAAGGTCAGTAGGAAGACTCCATTCTCAGAGTTGAAATTCAAAGCAAGGGGAAAAATTCAAAGAACCATACCTTTCCCAATCAGATACTTGGCTTCATTGGAGCCAGGGCAGAATTCACAACTAGTCATGTTTGCTTCCAAGCATGAGGAAGAGCCTCAAAGTTCCAGGGATCAACAACAATACCTTTTGGAACCAAGTTATTAGCAAACTGAAGAGGTATTTTTTTTGTTTCCCATTGATACCTTGATGGAGGGAGTAAAGAAATAATTTTCATTCAGCCTTCCACTCCTAATAACAATCATATTCAATGCCAAATCATTTACATGGCTACCCATTTTGAGAAAGGGAATCTGTTTCTCCCTTCTTGTGGTAGGATTTGTTTAAAATTTTATTTGTTAGGGTTAGTGTAGAGTAGTAGTAGGTTTTATTCCTCTAAGTGTGTATGTAAATTTTTCTTGTTATAGTTTAGGTTTGTTTTCAGTAGAAGAAGTTCTTTTGCACACTCTTAATGTCTTATTTGAGGCATGTATGATTTTATGTTTGTACATAAGTTTTGTTCGTATCACTCTGGAGGTACCATGCACCAGACCCTTCAGTATTCACGATAAAGAGACCCATAGTTTCCTATAACAGTTGCTACTTTTCAAATGAAACACAAATACAGAGAAACTAAAATTGGATTCAAGAGTGTCCATTCTCAGGAACAGGTAAATCCCCAGCATGGCGAGTTCAGGGTCAGCAGGATGTAGGGAAACCAGAGAGAAGTTTCAAAGTAGAAAATATCAGTATCATACTATCATTCTTGAATCCATGCCCAATGGATTATTCAAGGCTACTGGTCTCTTCATATAGCAAGAAGATGTCCCTGTGAGTCGCCAAACTGTTATCCCAATTTTTCCCCATGAAAAAATTGGTCAAACATGACCCTGTACAAAAGAAAAACCTAAGGGTCGGCTCTATCCTACAAGTTCACATTCAAATCCAATAATCAAAGACATGAAGGCTCTACAATGGAGGAGCAAGGTCAGAAAATGAGGCCAAACGACGTTGAATGAGATTAGAGCTAGACAGAAGAAGATCAAATCAAGGGGCTCGAAGTTTCAGACTTCACATATGATTCAATTTAGGGCCCAAACCACCCAAGAATAAATGGACTCATGGAAGGTGCCATGTGTCAACTTGGTGTAAAACAAAGGGGAGAGTCCAAAACGATGACCCCAAATGAGTGCATGCTCACCACATAGTCAGGAGTCAAAACAAAGGGGGGCAGAACCGAAAGTTGAACCCCCAAATCTACTAAGTATAGAAGAATCGATGAAAGCCTCCAAGTGTCTCAAGAACGCACCTTCAAGGAGCGAAGCAAAAGGCGGGTCTCTAAATGAGCACAGAAAATTCCATGTGTCCTAGAAACCCAACAAGGTAGTGTTCACTCAAGACCCTGAATCAGCTAAGTATAATAGCATCAACAGAGGCTTACACGTGTCTAATCGGCGTAACACCAAGGCTAGGTAAAAAGAGTGGAGACTCAAATGAGCGTGTGTGAGGCTTTGATATGTCTAGAGTTCAAGAAAGGCATCATCCCGAATTGACTAAATATATCAGACTCTTAGAAGGTGCCACGTGTCTCTTCAGTGCATCTTTGAAGGTAAATTTAAAATTGGGTCTCTCAATCAAGCGTTGGCCTTCCACATGTCCCAGGTCCAAGAAGAGACAGTTGAAAATTCAATATGGAGTAGAGTCAGTGGAGGGTACCATGTGCCTTGATGATGTAAATTCAAAAAAGGGTGGCCCAAGGGCTAGTCTCAAGAGAGTGCAGAGCTTCCATGTATCCAAAAGACAAAAAGGGATAGATTTAGCTACTTAAATTGACTAAGTATGGAAGGGACGATAGAAGGAGCCACGTGTATCTTTAGCACAACTTCAAAGGTACAATCCAAAAAGTGGTCCCCAAACACACGCCATCTCTACACATGGCCATGTTTCAAGGCAAGGCTGGTCGCCAGAGGCAGTTTGAATTTCTTAGCCTAAGAAGGCGGTAAAGTGTAAAACTAAGCTGCACCTTCGCTGATGCCCAAAGGAGCCACATGTCATGCCTAAATTACATTTGGGGAAGTAGGCATTGGAAGGAGTTTTTTCTAGATGTGGCCCAACGGGCCTAGGGAGGAATTTTCTCCAAAATGGAAAATGCGGAACGGCGGGCCTGAAGATGGGTTTTTGGAAAAAGTGAATTGTGGGGCTGCGGGGTGCTTTCTACATTTTCTATATTTTTGTGCAAAAGGTGAAAAGAGAATTTCGGGCCCATGGACCCGTTCTGCTAAACTATTTTTTTCCATTTTTGTATGGTCCCGACTCAAACATTCAAATGGGCATATCTTTTGATCTAGTGCTCAGAATTTGACAAATTTGGTACCATTGGAAAGGTCTCGACCTCCACTATGCCATGAAAACATAAAATATTATTTTTACAGGATTTATTGGGTAAAAATTATTGAAAATATCAATTCACCCATTAATACGGATCTGATTACTTCAGCTTCAAGGATTTTCAATTTTGGTCTGCCATTCATCCTTCTTCAACACGCCAAACAAACCTAGGGAACCAAAATGGATAGATTATAGGTGGATTTTTAGGAGCATTGATGGCTAGTGGTTGAGCTTAAAATCAGGTTTCCCACCTCCTTTCTCTCGTCTTCTCTTCACTACATCTATAAAGGTGGGAGTTTGACTCATTGTAAAGGGTTTGGTCATTGTTTCTCTTCTACCCCCCCTCTCTTTCTTCCTTAGGGTAAAATGCAAATTCTAAGTCTCTTCTCATGGCTCTGTAATGACGTTTTCTTACATATTTCCCACTGATGATGTACCATGTAACATTTTTGGAGCAATTAAATATGTTTTGTGATGCATCTTTCCATCCTTAGCTCATTTTATCGTCTCTTCTTACCTCTCATCCTTGTATGGTATACTTTGCATACTCTAATGTCTATTGCAGGTTATAAGAGTTGTGCTTAATGGGTCTTGGAGTGGTGTTATGTGTTAATATACCTTTGGTTTGTGGTGCATCTTGTCCACCCTCTTGTCTACTCACCTCTCTCCACTTCAGGCAACTAGATCTATGACCAGCCACTTCCTTTTGTAGTGTATCATTGCGTAGTGGAGGCTCTCTTTCTCTATCTCTCTCGTTGTTCCCTTGGAATGGTTAGATTAGGATTATAATAGGTTATTTTTTCAACTGAGTAGATCATGGAAGGTATTTTAGGAAGCAGGAACCAAGCTTCTTTGAAGGTCCGTCTCTAGTTTTGCAAGTCCCACAGCTTGAGAGATGTTCTAATGTTGTGCAATCACACCAAATTCCCCACTCAGATACCAGGTCATTCAGGGGTTCTGCGATTTTACACTAACAATTCTTAATAAAGGTATCAAATACAATTCTTTAAATATCTTGACTAATCCATACAACATCAAGTTCATCCCTAATGCTAACAATCATTAACTGATTACTTGTTTGCGATGTATCAATATTTGAATTTTTCTTTCAAAATTCTTCCTCTTTCCTATCTATTAGCAAATATTATTTGACTAGAGTAGATGGTATTTATTAAAGGTCATTATTTCTAAAAAATATTATTGTAGTCTAGGAAGGAATAGAATGGTCTCATATGTCTTTGCAATAACCCTTATTTTCTAAGATTGTAGTTGAAAAGGAATATGATCGTATCGAGTGGTCTTTTATTCTTGATATGCAAACTCTATTTTCCAATGCATTTTTTTGCCTCACCATCAATATTCAACAATCCTATATGGTTGTCATTTTCCGCTCTATTAGAAAGGGGTGCCCTATTACGCCTACTCTATTTTTATTAATAGCCAATGCTCTATGATATCTTATTGGTAGTGAGTTGATTAGGGTTGCATTTAGGGAATTTTTTTCTAGATCATTCTACACTAATCATTAATGAGAAATTTGTTGATACTTTTCTCACCCTTGTGGAAAATGAGAAGAATTTTGTTGAAGGTTTTTAATGAATTGACATATTTTCTCTTGCTTCAGGATCAAACATTCTGATGGATAAAATCTTGGGTTATCAACAAAGTTTTTGTCCGATGCCTGATTGGTTAAAATCTCACCACTTGAAGTGCATTGGCCATGGATAAAAATTTAAATATTTCCTTTGATAGTGATTCTACAAGATTATTGTAATATGTTATAGAAAGAGTTGAGCATAAGGTGTTTTGGTGGTATTTTAAAGGTATCTCTTTAGTTGGTATATTTCAACTGTGTACCAAGATTCTTACGTCTACCCATGTTTACTATTCTTGCTTGTTGGTGCCCATCTCAGACTTCGTTTTCCAATCTTGCCAAGTTTATTCATGATTTAATTTGGTCTAAAATTTTTAATTCAGATGGCTTTCATCAGACCGTTTGGTAGGTTTGTTGTCTACCCCGTGATCAAGGATGCATGTGCATTATTTAATATTTCAAGCAAAGCATCACTTTATGTTCTAAATGGGTGGTGCCATGTCTTTCCCGTAATCAAGATTTGAAGAAATTTCTTCACCATTACATTTTTTTAGGCTCTCGTTATGGAAAAATATGTTGGAATAATATAGGGTTACTCATATACCTTAATCATCACCAAGGCACCTGAGCTCAAAATGAAATTATATCTTTCCAATTCAGACTTTCCATCTATCCACAAAATTCAAGAGTTGATGTCATATGTCATGCTTCGTAAGATGGATCTTAAACATTTGGATGTTTGCTGCAAGGATTAGAGGTGGAACAATAATATTGATTTTTCACTATAATACCGACATAATTTACCATCTCTCGAGTCCTACTTCACCTTCCATTTCTAAGCTGAATTCTCATTAGGGATATTGATATACCTCGATTACTTTGATTCAATGGATTTTTTGTTATTGGAACCATCTATTCGAAACTAAAGTCAATCATTTTCCTATTTATTAATATTAATATTGTTTTTATATGTTTGTTAATATTAATAGTGATATAATAATTTTCATTTTCACTGTTATCCTTATCGAGATTGTCATCTTCATGTTCATAGTCATTGTCATCATCATTTCCATATTCATCATCATCACCGTACATGTTTATGTTTACAGTTTACAAATCGGGATATTTTACAAGATTTTTGTTGTTTAGCATGAGTCCTAATATTGAAAATTTATAGTAAAATTTTCATGGGTAAAATGATTTTGAGATGGTCGACACAATAATTTAGTATTTACAATGCATGACATCATGTTCTACATTAAATGTTTATCATTAACGTGTTGTATTACTATATTTTGTGTAGTTGTCATGTTATTTAACTTTGACAGATTTTGTAAACCATTCAATATCAGTTTATTATTTACAGTTTACGATATGGTGTTTAGGGTTTTTTTTGTTTTGTGTACATTGTTATAAAGTCATGATGGCATATTTATTGTCTATGTAAATGTTTATCCTTACAAGAAAATGTACCATGAATGAAAACATGGTTTAAATGAAAAAAATTCAATATATCTACTGAATCATGTGATCAAACACCAATTTTTGTTAATTAATTTTGAATAGAGATTAAATAAAAAAATTTTGTGCTTTTCCAAACTATCACTTTATCTAAGTATACGTAAAATAAATAAAATTATCTCTATTTGTTTCCACTTCATTTCCTTCACTTACAATATTATATCACTACATCATATATCCTCATAAATTGTAGGTCTAAAATTCTATACTATTAAACATATATAGGATTTAAAAATTCACAAGGAAATGATAAATTGATCCTTGGGTTCAACCCTCCTAACATGAACAATTAAATATTCAATTTGCAAATCTTAAAGATATTTACATTGTGGAAACGAGCTCTAAAAACACACTTTCTTTTTAAAAAATTGAATAAAAGAGACACATCTATTGTTTAGATGTTATACTCCTCGATTTCATAGGTTAATCAATTATGTTATAATGTAGTAAATGAAGCAAATTATTTTGATTCAGTTTAGTTTGCATTACCCAATATAAAGAGAAATCAAATGTTGATTGTATTGAGCTTGTTTCTAGCAACATTTTAATATTTTGTGTTATATGTGAGTTTTGTGTAGGTTTCCAATAAATCTATTAGGTTGTCCTCTTTACAAATTTATCTTTTTAATATGTACGAAACCATCATGGTTCATCTCAATTATAAAATGGAGTTGTGGATTGTATTTTTTAATTGTATTTATATACATTCAAAACAAATGAAGAAAGTCAAATTATTTTAAAATATTTTTATGATTGTATATATTTAATTGACTGTCTTATTAAATTATCTTTAAAATGACTATATATATACATACATACATACATACATACATACATACATATATGTAATTTCACAAGACTTTGAGAGTAATAATATATTACAAACTGTAGCTAAGAAAGGGTTAACATATTTCAGTGATAGTGGATAGAGGTTAATAATGGGTTGATCATTCACTGGAGTAGGAAAGGGATCAAAAATCACCTTGTGATTCACATACACCAAATCATATTTGAATATTTTCACAATGTTGTGGAGGAACACTAGAATCATCACATGCATGAATTCATTCCGGGGACACATCTGAGGCCTACCTCAAAATTGAATGAATGTGTAAGGGATGGGGCTGTTTCAAAAGTAACTTTTCTTTGCTGTAAATTGTTGTAATATGCTCCAAGATCTGATTCGTTTTCCCACCAGGCATGCCAAAAAATGTTATCTCTCAAAAGTGCACCATGTAGAGAGATGACTACATGGGTTCTAAAATTACTCTGGATCTCTATGTTTCACAGATACAATGGAAACACATCAGTTCTTTGGGTATAGCTATTATTGAGGTGAGTCTCTTATAGCTCAAGATGAAATTATATCTTTCCAATTAAGACTTTCCATCTATCCACAAAACTCAAGAGTTTATTTCATATGTCATGCTTTGTAAGATGGGTCTTAAAGCTTTGGATGCTTGCTGGAGGGATTGGAGGTGGACCCATAATATTGATTTTTCACTATAATACCAACATAATTTACCATCTCTCAAGTCCTACTTCACCTTCCATTTCTAAGTTGAATGCTCATTGGGAATATTGATATACCTCGATTACTTTGATTCAATGGATTTTTTTTTATTGGAACCCTCTATTCGAAACTAAAGTCAACCATTTTCCTAATTATTAATATTAATATTATTTGGATATGTTTGTTAATATTAATAGTAATATAATAATTGTCATTGTCACTCTTATCCTTATCATGATTGCCATCTTCGTGTTCGTAGTCATTTTCATCATCATTTCCATATTCATCGCCATCATCATACATGTTTATGGTTTACGGTTTACAAATCGGGATATTTTACAATTTTTTTTGTTCTTTAGTATGAGTCCTACTATTGAGAATGTATAGTAAAATTCTCATGGGTGCAATGATTTTGAAATGATTGTCACAATCATTTAGTATTTACAGTCTATGACATCATGTTCTACATTGAATGTTTATCATTAACATGTTGTATCACTATATTTTGTGTAGTTGTCATGTTATTCGTCTCTGAGAGATTTTGTAAACCATTCAATATCAGTTTATTATTTACAATTTGCGATATGGTGTTTAGGGTTTTTTTATTTTGTGTACATTGTTATAAAGTCATGATGGCATATTGATTTTCTATGTAAATGTTCATCCTTACAAGAAAATGTAAAATGAATGAAAACATGGTTTAAATGAAAAAAATTCAATATATCTACTGAATCATGTGATCAAACACCAATTTTTGTTCTTAATTAATTTTGAATAGAGATTAAATAAAAAAAAATTGTGCTTTTATAAATTATCACTTTATCTACGTATATGTATATTAAATAAAATTATCTTTATTTGTTTCTACTTCATTTCCTTCACTTACAATATTATATCACTACATCATATATCCTCATAAATTGTAGGTCTAAAATTATATGCTATTCAACATATATAGGATTTAAAAATACATAAGGAAATGAGAAATTGATCCTTCGCTTCAACCCTCCTAACACGAACAATTAAATATTCAATTTACAAATCTTACAGACATTTACATTGTGGAAACGAGCTCTAAAAACACCCTTTCTTTTAAAAAAATTGAATAAAAGAGACACCTCTATTTTTTTATATGTTATACTCCTAAATTATCATAGGTTAATCAATTATGTTATAATGCAGTAAATGACAAAAATTATTCTGATTCAGTTAAGTTGGCAGTACCCAATATAAAGAGAAATCGAATGTTGATTGTATTGAGCTTGTTTTTAGCAACACTATAATATTTTGAGTTTTATATGAGTTTTGTGTAGGCTTCCAATAAATCTACTAGGTTGTCTTCTTTACAATTTTATCTTTTTAATATGTATGAAACCATCATGATTCACCTCAATTATAAAATGGAGTTGTGGATTGTATTTATATACATTCAAAACAAATGAAGAAAGTCAAATTATTTTAAAATATTTTTATAATTGTATATATTTAATTGATAGTATTATTAAATTATCTTTAAAATGACTATATATATACATACACACACAATATATATATATATATATATATATATATATATATATATAATTTCTCAAGACTTTGAGAGTAATAATATATTACAAATTATAGCTAAGAAATGGTTAACATATTTCAGTGATAGTGGATAGAGGTTAATAATGGGTTGCTCATTCATAGGGGTAGGAAAGAGATCAAAAATCACCTTGTCATTCACATCTACCAAATCAAATTCGAACATTTTCACAATGTTGTGGAGGAACAATAGAATCATCATATTCATAAATTCAATGTTGGGATACATTTGAGGCCCGCCTCAAAATTGCATGAATGTGTAGGGGATGGGGTTGTTTCAAAAGTAACTTTACTTTGCTGTAAATTGTTGTAATATGCTCCAAGATATGATTCGTTGTCCTACCAGACATGCCAAAAAATGTTATCTCTCGAAAGTACACCCTATAGAGAGATGACTACATGGGTTCTAAGATTGCTTTGGATCTCTCTATTTTGAGAGATACAATGGAAACACCTCAGTTCTTTAGGTATAGCTATTATTGAGGTGAGTCTCCGATAGCTCAAATGAAATTATAACTTTCCAATTCAGACTTTCCATCCATCCACAAAATTCACGAGTCGATGTCATACATCATGCTTCGTAAGATGGGTCTTAAACCTTTGGATGCTTGCTGGAGGGATTGGATGTAGAACCATAATATTGATTTTTCACTATAATATCGACATAATTTACCATCTCTTGAGTCCTACTTCACCTTTCATTTCTAAGTTGAATGCTCATTGCGGATATTGATATACCTCGATTACTTTGATTCAATGGATTTTCTATTATTGGAACCCTCTATTCGAAACTAAAGTCAACCATTTTTCGAATTATTAATATTAATATTGTTTTTATATGTTTGTTAATATTAATAGTAATATAATAATTGTCATTGTCACTGTTATCCTTATCATGATTGTCATATTTGTGTTCATAGTCATTGTCATCATCATTTCCATATTCATTTCCATCGTCGTACATTTTTATGGTTTACGGTTTACAAATCAGGATATTTTACAAGTTTTTTGTTTGTTTAGCATGAGTCCTACTATTGAAAATGTATAGTAAAATTCTCATGGGTACAATGATTTTGAAATGTTCGACACAATCATTTAGTATTTACAGTCCATGACATCATGTTCTACATTGAATGTTTATCATTACCATGTTGTATTACTATATTTTGTGTAGTTTTCATGTTATTCATCTTTGACAGATTTTGTAAACCATTCAATATCCGTTTATTATTTATAGTTTGTGATATGGTGTTTAGGGTTTTTTTGTTTTGTGTACATTTTTATAAAGTCATGAAGGCATATTGATTGTCTATGTAAATGTTCTTCCTTACAAGAAACTTTAACATGAATGAAAACATCGTTTAAATGAAAAAAATTCAATATATCTACTTAATCATTTGATCAAATACCAATTTTTGTTCTTAATTAATTTTGAATAGAGATTAAATAAATTTTTGTTGTGCTTTTTAGAATTATCACTCTATCTAATTATATGTAAAATAAATATAATTATCTTTATTTATTAACACTTTGTTTCTTTCACTTATAATATTATATCACTACATCATATATCCTCATAAATTCTATACTATTCAACATATATAGGATTTAAAAATTCACAAGGAAATCAGAAATTGATCCTTCGCTTCAACCCTCCTAACAAGATCAATTAAATATTCAATTTGCAAATCTTACAGACATTTACACTGTGGAAACAATCTCTAAAAATACCCTTTCTTTTAAAAAAAATGAATAAAAGAGACACCTCTATTGTATATATGTTATAGTCCTAAATTATCATAGGTTAATGAATGATGTTTCTATGCAGTAAATGACCCAAATTATTTTGGTTCAATTAAATTGGCATTACCCAATATAAAGAGAAATTGAATGTTGATTGTATTGAGTTTTTTTTTAGTAACATTATAATATTTTGAGTTGTATATGAGTTTTTTGTAGGCTTCCAATAAATCTATTAGGTTGTCTTCATTAAAAATTTATCTTTTTAATATGTACGAAACCATCATGATTCACCTCAATTATAAACTGGAGTTGTGGATTGTATTTTTTAATTGTATTTATATACATTCAAAACAAATGAAGAAATTCAAATTATTTTTAAATTTTTTTATAATTGTATATATTTAATTGATAGTCTTATTAAATTATCTTTAAAATGACTATATATATATATATATATATATATATATATATATATATATATGATTTAACAAGACTTTGAGAGTAATAATATATTACAAACTATAGTTAGGAAAGGGTTAACATATTTCAGTGATAGTGGATAGAGGTTAATAATGGGTTGCTCATTCACCAGAGTAGGAAAGGGATCAAAAATCACCTTGTCATTCACATCTTCCAAATCACATTCGAACATTTTCACAATGTTGTGGAGGAATAACAGAATCATCATATGCATGAATTCATTATTGGGACAAATTTGAGGCCCACCTCAAAATTCCATGAATGTGTAGGGGACGGGGTTGTTCCAAAAGTAAATTTTCTTTATTGTAAATTGTTGTAATATGCTCCAAGATCTGATTCGTTGTCCCACCGGACATTCCAAAAAGTGTTATCTCTCAAAGTGCACCCTGTAGAGATATGACTACATGGGTTCTAAATTGCTCTGGATCTCTTTGTTTCATAGATACAATGGAAACACCTCAGTTCTTTGGGTTTATCTCTTATTGAGGTGAGTCTCTGTTATCAAGGCTGATTCCTTCTTGATGTATCCCAAAATCATATTTTTTGGGGTTTTGAGGGTAAAAAGATGATTGTAAATGAATTTAACACTGAGTTGATACATCAAATATAGTGAGGTCTTTGATTGAGTATATGCAAAAATATTTGAGAACGGATTCTAGATGCACAAACCAATAGTTTTCAGTAGAATATTATATCAAAACACTTGATGTATTGAGGGAATGATTCATAACAATTCTGTTAAGATAAACATGCACACTAATATTATGTAGTAAGGTAAGATGATCAATGAGTGAATTTTGACATTCACAAGAAAATTATAAAGTATACACTACTTTGCAAATAATTGGAAAGGAAGAAATCAATTCTTATTTAAAGGGAAAAACTAGAAAAACTACTTTAAAAATCCTACGTCAAAAAGTCATCTTTTATGCTTTTCCAATGCACACCATATATAAAAAAATTATTCATCCCATCCCTCCTAAAAATAGACTAAAAATTGTACTCACCCATGCATCTTATTATTATACTTTATCATGAATAAATAAAGGACTAAAAATAAGCATGCTATTTCAATAAGGCATTAATAGCCTTGTTGTAATACTATGAAATAAGTTTCTTTCAGTTAAATTCTACTTCAAACTTATAACTTATAACTAGACTGATAGAGCTTACATTATAGGTTTAGCTTACGTTATAAGTTTCTTATTTCACTCTATTTTAGTTGCTTACCTTGTTGCTCCAAAAGTAAATTTTATTTTTTGTAAATTTTTGTAATATGCTCACAGATTAGATTCATTGTCCCAATAGGCATGCGAAAAAAATTTATCTCTCGAAAGTGCACCCTATAGAGAGATGACTGCAAGGGTTCTAAGATTGATCAGGATCTCTCTCTTTCATAGATACAATGGAAACACCTCAGGTATATGGGTATACCTATTGTTGAGGTGAGTCTTCGGTATCAAGGCCAGTTCCTTCTTGATGTATCTAAAACTAATATTTTTTCAGGTTTTGAGGGTAAAAAGATTGCTATAAATGAATTTAAAACTAAGTTGATACACCAAATCTAGTGAGGGATTTTCCTGATTATATGCACAAATATTTGAAAATGGATTATGGATGCACAAACCAATATTTTTCATCAGAATATTTACGAAAAACACTTGATGTATTGAGGGAATGATTCACCACAATACTATTAAGATAAGCATGCACACTAATATTATGCAGAATTTACTAAATTTGTAGCAAGGTAACATGATCAATTAGGGAATTTTGACATTCACATGAAAATAATATAGTATGTACTACACTGAAAATAATTGGAAAGGAAGAAATCAATTCTCATTTAAAGGGAAAAACTGGAATAATATACTTCAACACTCATGTGTCCAAAAGTCTTCTTTTGTGCTTTGCCAATGCACACTGTATATAAAAAAATTATTCATCCCACCTCTCCTAAAAATAGAATAAAAATTTTACTCACCCATGCATCCTATTTTTATCCTTTTTCATGAATAAATAAAGGAATAAAAATAAGCATCTTGTTACACTAAGGCATTAATAGCCTTGTTTACAAAAAAATCAACTATGTCAAATTGCAGTTGACTGTTCTATTTTAAAAGAATTTGGATGAATAATTTGGTTAATAATAGACTTTTCTTAATGAGAAAGTCTTATCCAATGTATGCAATTTTTGTCCTCTAGTTGATGATGTGGTGTTTACAACTTGATCCACTTGTAATTGTAAAGTTGGCACTTTAAACATGCCCCTTGGATACACATACAAGAATAAATATTTGTGTGTGAGTAAAATAATTTCATTATTTGCAAAACTTTGCAAGAATAATTCACCCATGCATTCATCTTTATGGGGACCACCTATGGCTCTGATGCTGACATCTATTTTTCTACTTGTCGTCACATGAAGAATTACACTTGTGCACACCATGATATTATTTTCCTTCTAGAACCTCCCACTGTGGGGACCCCCTATGACGTGAACACTTTGTCTCCATTCTGGATTTGACCTCTTTTTTAATAAATTGAGGATGCTTTGAAAATTCTAAGGTAAATTGGTTGTGCTTTGATTTGATTGGAATATACTTTGATCAAAAATCACATGTTTTTAAAAAAGAGGCCCCTCTTGATTTGATCATGGTCATACTATAATACTCGGCCACCTTTTTTATTATCATTGTATTGTAATTTTTTTTTAGTATTTGATTAATTCAACCTATATTAGAATACCTTAACTAATGTCAATGCAATGATTTATTTTAAATTATGTGGGTTGGACCCTTCCCACGGTGACTCACCCCTTGAGATTTTTCAGTGGTTTTCCTTTCGAGTCTAACACAGTTGTGGTTAGGCTTTACATTTGTTTCGAACCTGGTGAATGTTTTATTGTTGTTGATTTCGGGTACTTATCGATTATGCATCATTGATCTAACCAAGGTAGGTGAGGAGCTGATAATGGTAATTTGCATTTTTCTCTGATCCTTACGATTGCTCTGTGCATGTTGATGTTGTGTACTTTATCTTCTCCACCGTGGATATTTTAATCCCTGATTAGCATAGTGGTTGGCTTGGGTGATCATCCAATACCATTTATTTTTGTACTGTTGGTTTAGTGTCATCGATCTTTAACTCAAGTGATTTAGGTTTGTTTAAGAGCTCGTCGAGCTTATCACTTGGTAATTATCATTTTCTCGTTCTGAGCCATGAAGCCCTAGAAATTTCCTTACCAGAAGCCATGAATGTGAAGTTGAAGCTTGATGGGAGAATCTGTGAAGTTTTGTGCATGCATTTTTTATTTTATTACTTTGTGTCTTCATTTCTAGCTTTACTACGATATCTGTAACTACTTTGTTACCATGAAACTACCTTCGAGCTCACTGTAGAGAGGGGTCTATAGATATTAATGGCTACCATTTGATGGAGCTTTTGAGCTTGATTTTCTAGATGAATATGAGATACGTGGTCATAGAGGGTGGACATGGAACTTCATGAGCGTATATCTGAAATTCTGTGATTTCCTTTTAATTCTTTTTGAGCTCTGCACAAGATTATTTGTTGTCGCATTTTCATTTTAAGCTTGACTATGGAGAATTTGACTAGCCATGAACAGAAATGATTAATCCTCACAACTAAAATTTCTAGTACTACCCATAAGAAATGTATTCCATAGATCATTTATATAACTTTATAGTCATTCTTCGAAGCCACGATTATGTAGTGTAACCTTACCATATATGGAGTAAGTAAAACTAACACTTCCTTGTACCCTAGTGAGTGGCCCAAAAACAAAAATATAGTAGGTGATATTCCTATGATTGATCTCATGGTGGGATTTAAATGACACAAGTGGATATCTTGGTTACATCATGTATTTAATATTGTAGTGTATAAGAGCAAAGAAATGGGATGTCTCATGCTAGGTTACACTCCTTGTAGTAGTGAATACATTAGTGAAAAGTATATAGTTATTTTTCTTACAAATGTTATAAAATAATGATAATAATGAGACCATAATGTGATGTAAGAGTAAAGCATATAAGAGTAATATGAGATTTCAAGTTAGGAATAGTGTCACTCTTGCAGTCCTTGTAACTCACTTAGACATTTTCATGTGTAAAAAATAATATGAATTGCACTTGGTGAGATCAAACTTCGAGAAAAAAAAAATGTAGATAAATCTAAATAAAATTTCTTGATGTGGAAATGTTGAATGGATTCAACAAGTTATTGAACTTTATTAACTATGATAGGGAAATAAAGATACCATGATCGAAGAATGTTTGTGGGAACATGTATCTTGAATCTAAATCTCCCTTAATTCCTAATATTTCTTCCTCAGACTTCACATTAAATTCCCCTTGTGTAACAATCGTAAAATTTAAACATCGAATAAATGTTTGAGAAGCAGAACCTATCAACATAAGAACGATAGATATTAGGAATTTCGTATGCGTAATTTGAAATGTGGAAAATAATTATTTAAGTTATGAAGATTATTCGAAAGGAAGAAAGAGCCAAATTAAGTGTTCTATATTGTAAGTTGACTGTTAAATAAAATTCAAGAATATGTAGGTGGAAAATGAGAGAAAATTATCCTTGCATATTAAATGCTCTTGATCTAATTTTAATCGTAACTAAGATGTAACCATGATAATGATGTGTTGTGGTATTTGCCAATCCTTGGGTCCCTTTTGTTTATGGTTGGGTCATTGCTAGTATTTGTTAATTAGGGAAAGTGTGGCATTGACGTGTATATTGCGTGTTATTATGTTGTCTATGTGGGTCCCATGTTTTGTGACCCAATTGAACAACCTATGTGATTAGTTAAGTTTCTCTATTGGAGCCCATGTGGGTTGTTGTGTAGCGAGCATCTTCAACTAGAGAAAAAATTTTATTCGGATACATTTGTCACTGTTATATTTTGGTGTTTGGAACAATTCTGGGCCATTACAAGGTACTTTTCTCCTATTAACAATTATTAGAGGTCTTACTTTGCCACAGAGATTTAGGAATGACAGAAGACCAAATATCAGCTCTTAGGTGGGAAAAATGGTACATCTTCACCATAACCTTATTCAGTCCATACAGAACTTAAAGAACCATTTCAACTTGATTTTTCTGATATTGTTAATGCATTCCAAATTAACACAAAATAATCACCCATTGTCAAAGGATACGAGGGACCTAACAATCTTTGAACAAGGATATAAAGAATTTATCCTAATTGGTAGTCCTGTAGACCCCTTATGGGTTGGCAGGGGGATAGCGTTAAAATTCTCCCCACATAATGCACCACCATGCATAAAACCAAGGGTAAAAATGTACATGCGACCACCATGCACATCCGCTTGCCGGGCTGTAGGCAATTCAACACTTCGTTTTTTTTTTTTGCGACTACAAGTTGCTGTGTAAACCACTTTTGCTTACTAGTGCTCCAATGGCGATTCACAAGTCCAAAAGTGATCGAACCTGGCGACCTCCTTGTTATTAGCGCACGGAAAATTACGAACAGCAGCCTAGACACCTAGTACATGCAACCATTTGGGATTTCAAGGATCGAATATATTTCAAAAAACAATAAACTTGTGATTTGAATGGGGACGTGCGGCATCCACCCATGTATGCATGTATCTTTGGGATACGCGGGGTGGTATGGAGTAGTTTTTCTGTAACGTCCCATAGTGCATTCTATGGGGGTAGACATACATCCATGCCTACGCCGACACCACGTAATGAAAACGCATTTCATTTCCTGATTAGTTGCAGGCCAGCGTAAAGGTGTTAAAAAGCTTGGAAAAAAGGCCCCAGAATATGATATCTAGGACCGTCCTGGAAACCTAAAGAACACTGGTTCTCAAGATATATGTCTACTGCGGATAGGTATATTACAAAATTTCATCTGCATATAACAGAGGAATTGAAATAGACGGATAACAGTGTACTAGAAGATGACCAGCGTGAATACAGTGGAAGCTCCCGTGGCAACATCGGCAGTACTGTTGGCTGCTTCAAAGCATATATCCACAAAATGCCGAGCTGAGAACAAGGCATTCCTCTGCTGCAAGAAGACGGACCCTAATCCTGAAAAATCTCTTGACGTCCTATTCACTCAGGTGTCATTAATTTTTGGTTTTGACAATGTTTATGGGGTCAATTTTAAGAAAATAGCCTGCAGGATTTTATAATGCAAACTGGTAAATTTTAACTTGTGATATTTATTCAATTTTATATTCTTCCTCTCTCTACATGTCAAATAAACATGGGGACATGTTTTTAGATGGATTTAAGGAAGGATTCAAGATCCAATTTTTCTAATAGATTTGCAATTTGAACATTTTCATTTCTTGAAAGCAAAACGACTACAAAATGGTTTGAGCCCGATTTTGCTAAGTTTTGAAATATTTCCCTTAAGTTTATTTGTCTAAAATAAATTATTTATACCCTAGCATGCTCTATTTTAATGTTTCATTATTATTTATTGCATACAGGTTTGAACTGTGTATTTTTGGTTTAGATAATTGCCATTTTGAAAATACAAAGAAAATAGGGATCAAATTTTAAAGGGTCTGTTTGCCATTTTCTTCTTCCAAGTATTTAGAATATGTTCCAATCCCAATTTTACACATTTAATTGATTCAATTCAAACTATTCAATACCAAGATGTAATTATGATTTCAAATTTTTCACATCCCAAAAAAGATAAAATACTATATTTTTCTCACCCGTATTTCTTCTTTTCAAGCAGAGAATTCAATACATTGTTGTAATCAAATTCAATAAAACAATGCAATTTGAGAAAAGTATTACACTCATTTATTGATTCGAAAATACCACTTTACAACTTCCTTCTTTTATTCATTCCAAAATCATATCTTGTATACAGGGTGGAATAATACATTTTTTTTCATGTGTTCCACTTTACCACTTTTCAAACAAGGATTTCATATTGTATGCTAAACACAAATTTCCAATGGAATAACAACATATGGACAAGATAAAACCACTTTCATTAATTTAAATGACTCTTACAACTTCCTTTCCATTCCGTTTAAAAATGCAACATATAAAAAAACACGTATCATTCTTTAACATTCATTCCAAAACATAATACATATTATAACTCCTTTACATTCCAATATACAACTTACAATCAGTACAACATCTTTCCATTACAAATGTTTTCAATTTCATCCACTTCAAGTGGGAAAGGTCACAATTAGATTTCATTTCACAAGGGATTGTCGAATTGTCCTTTCTCAGCTCCAGAACAACAACATGCATACTCGTCACTCTTCCAATTTGATCACAATAGGAGTAGGGGAAAGGTAATTCTCTCAACCTGACCAAGAGATCCAATGAAGAGGAGAAGCCATCCTTCTTCTTTGGCCCCCGAACCCCAACCACAATGAAATAAAAGATGTGATCCAACTCATGGCAACAACAAGATTTCATAGACATACAAGCATCATTTTCATAAAGAAACACAATCCCAAACAACTGTAGTTTACAACTACATTAAAACATGAAAAACAATAGAAAGGCTTCATCAAGCAAGTCAAAGGATAAAGAATCTATGGGGGATATTGCTTATGCCTCCCAAAGGGGAAAATGGGTATCACCACCTGAGAACAACCCACAATATATATATATATATCATTTCAAAACCCTATCATGCCCTTATGCCTCCCTCAAGTACCCCTTATTCCTAACATTTTCTTATGTCTCCCCAATCTCTTATTGCACCCCATAACGAGTAAAGAAATAAAAGATATTTATTTGTAAGGTGGAACCAAAATCCCAACTCCCTCCACCCTTATACCTCCCTAAAACACACTTGTCCCTCCCAAAAAATAACCCCATAATCTTCTCATACATCAATCCTAGGCCATCTACCCAACAACCCACAAATATAGCAAAACATTCACACAAGAACATTTACATATATAAAAGAAGAGAATTTCAAGATCCAAGCTCCTACCTCTCCATGATGGAGTTGTTCCAAGTTCCAAAATGGAAAGCTTTATCCCAATGAAAGAAATCCAAAATAGCCAAGAACGAGCATGCAACAATCCTCCAAAAACTTCTCCAAGCAAGATCTCCCAAAACAACAAGAAAATTCGCCCCAAAAAATGAAGTCTCCAAAATGAAGCAACCCAAAACAAGGCAAAAAATTGAAATTTTATAGAATAGGGAAGAGAAGAGGAAGAGGAGGATCCATATAAGATGCCACATCACACATCCTCAACCCGAACCCGAAAAATTCAACTTCATTCTCCAATGCATAATAAATAAGTGGGTAAAAATATGATAATTTACTTACACACTTCAATCCAACCCACACCCCAAAGGACTGAAATTAAAACATGTAAGAAAAGTGCAATTAAAACCTACAATTTGTCTTCCCAAAAAGCATAAAAAAAAGTCTAATCTCAACTCCCCAATCGTAGGTATGGTTGGTAATTAAATTTAAGAGGTATGGGATAAGTTTAACTTGTCCCACAAGCCTCCAAAAACAGCCTCCAAGGACAAATTCGAATTTCTTAGAAGGTGGATTGTTTCACACTCAAGAGTCGACTTACACATCACTTACACATTACTTACAACACTTTAAGTCCAAGCCAACAACTCTATTAATTACTTTCTTATGACATATTTTAATTAATTTTCTTAACAACATGATTACTCACAATATTTTTACACTATTTAATAATTAGTGAAAGCTAGTAAAAGTACCACAAAAAATAAATACATCCAAACATAAACAAAAGGGCCAAAATAAAAGAAATGCATAAAACCCCTTGGTGACATTTAAAGGTGATTCCCCCCATGGGGATCCCTAGCACACACAAACACGCAAAAACAAAACTAGTTTCCATGGTGACCTTGTTGAATTCATATAGAATTCCAATGTGGTTGGTCTCCAATCCCATGATGTTTGTTGTGATATTTTAACCTAAAAAACATAAATACCTCCTTTGGCCTCGTGGCCATATCAAAACATCCAAAATTATATAAATATATTTAAAAATCCAAAATGATCTAGATATATGAATCACAACAACATCAAAGCAATCTAACAATATCATTTATAGTTTTATCAACAACTATATCCTCATCCAATAATTTTCTATTCCTAGGTCTACTCACAACATCCAAATATCAAAATTCTGAACAACATCCATCATATAACTACGTAGTAGTCCTGAACAAATCTCTAATAGTACCTTGCTAATCCCATGAAGCTACGTACCTCAGTCACAGTAGTGGGCACTGGTCAATCCATAATAGCTCTAATCTTGGAAGAATTGATGATGATACCTTCCCCAGAAATGATATAACCCAAATATTGTACCTTCTTCTGAAATAATGCACACTTCTCTAGGTTCTCATAAAGTTGCTGCTTCCAAAGACACTAAAAAAACTGGCGAAGGTGCCCCTCTTGCTCCTCATGCGTACGTGAGTAAATAAAAATTTCATGAAGGAAGATGAGCACAAAATTATCTAAGAAGGTCTTAAATACCCAATTCATTAAACTCATAAATAATGTAGGGGTATTATTCAAACCAAAAGGCACCATTATGAACTCATAGTGGCCATATCTCATACGGAATGTGGTCTTATGAATGTTCACCTTGGAAATCCTCAGCTGATGGTGGCCTAATTTAAGGTCTATCTTAGAGAAAGTTGTGGCTCCCTTCATCTGATCAAACAAAGCATCAATGCATGGAAGGGGATAATGATTCTTGATCGTTATTTTGTTCTGCTGGTGGTAATAAATACACAACCGCAAGGATCCATCATTCTTCTTTACAAAGATCACTGGTGCTCCCCAAGGGGATACACTAGGATGGATAAGGCCTTTCTCTAAAATGCCCTCAAGCTGCAACTTGAGCTCACAGAGCTCTGATGTGGTCATCTGATAAGGTGCTCATGAGATAGACTCTACTCCTAGAATTAGGTCTATATGAAAATCAATCTCACGTGGGGGTATCAACCGTGGTAGCTCCGCAGGAAAGAAATCTGTAAACTCTCTCAAAATGGGGTGATCATCTAGTGATGGTCAACAAGACCCATCCTTTGATCTGTCACTAACTATAACAACATACATCTGACAACCTCATCGTACACACCCTTAAGCTGCATGGTAGAGATGGTGTGAATAGAAATGGGTCTTATGACCCCTAAAATCACTGACTCAACACCCAAATCATCTGCACAAGATATAATATTATGGTAGCAATCCATTCTAACCTTTTCTGCAAACAACCAATCCATACCCAAAATGACTCCGTAAGAGCCCAAAAGAAGGATATGAAGATCCGAGGTAGTGGTGAAAGGTCCCAAATCCACCACACACTCCTTAACTAAGGATTCCATAGAGGTCTTGGCTCCAGAAGCCATCTCAACATCCCAACTATGACCCTTCCTAATATCCACCAGCCTACATAGCTCTACTAAATATGGTCCAATGAAAGAATTAGAAGAACCAGAATTAAACAAAATGGAGGTAGGAATACCACTAATGCTACCTACAGTCTCAATAACGATACTTTGATGCTCTACCCAGCGGATCTTGACCGCTACATACATCTTATCAATGTGCTCCATATCACCAACAATTGGCTCTGAGATCTATGTCTTACCCTTGTTATTAGGGTTCTATTTGCAATCTCTCAAAAAATGTCTAGTAAAACCACAACCAAAACAACCGCCTGATCCTCTCCCCTGTGTAGCAAGTCTAATCGGTACTCTGGAAGTTTGTGGTGTGGATCTTGATGATCCAGTTGTAGTCTGTTGAGGTATCTGCTGGTGAGTTCATACTGAGTGAGCTCTCTTGGAACCCTATTTCCTTGTGGGACCGCTAGGAGAAAGCCCCATACTCCGACCTCTTTGTGCATCAAACCTTTGTGGAGGTCTATAAGGTGGGTGAGACTGCTACTGATGTTGCTACTACTGCTGTGGTCTAAAAGATGATTGTGATGAACCCTATCCTCCACGAGGAAGAGGTACTGACCCCCTTAATTTGCTATCATGCATCTGCTGTATGCGGCTTCGGACTCGGTCTCTAGCTTAATGGGTCTTTCCCCAAGTCTCCTCTGCTATATAGGCCTTCTTGACAGCCTTAGCTAATGTCTCTGGACAATGGATCTGCACTGCACCTCCAATGTTTAGATTCAGGCCCCCAGATGAACCTTTGGATCCACACCTACTCATCCTATATGTAACCAACATACTAGAGTAGATCTAGAAATCTATCCACTGATGTATGAACCTATGTGACAAGTATCTATTCTTGAAATTCTCATCAAAGAGATCTTAGGTAACTGTCTCAGAATCAACATGGAGCTTTTGCTCCTCTGTCCTCCACAAGACACCTGCTCCATCCCTCAGTAGATGGATCACAACATGAGCTTTTGTGTTACTAGAACAAGGGAAGAGATTGAAGCATCCGCTCAAGCTCACCAACCAAGCCTCTTCTTGAAATCCACCTATGTCAACAAAATAATGTGATGGTTGAAGCTTTAGGATCTCCTTGATTTGATCTACAACTATGGTTTGATGGCCTCTAGGTCTCTCTGCATGTTCATCCCTAAGCCTAGGGCTCTGAGACCTCTCTCTATGTCCTAAGACTCAGTCACCCTATCCCCTCTATGGTGACTCTACTCTGGATGACTTTTCATGGGAGTTCCCTCCTCCATGCTCCTCACTGGGTCGAGGAGATAAATGACCCTCAATGGAAGGCACTCTATCATGTTTGGCTGCATGTCCTCCTACTAATCCTCCACGTAGAGCGACATTAACATCCTGAAGAGTCTGTAAAATCTTGGGTAGGATGGCTGCTATAGCATGATCTGGTGGTGGTAAGTATAGGTTTATGTAAAAAGACCCCTCATCTTGTATGCACCTCCTACACAGACCAAGGTGAGAGTCAGTTCATTTTTCTAAGTTTTATTCAGTTTCCATGTTTACTAAAATATGTAATTTCTAACTAAGTTGCTTTCTAGATTTAAAAGTGTGATAGGTTTAAGTCTCATATCTCAATTTTTCTAATTTTCCTAATGCTCCAAGCTTTTGAACCTATGCTCTGATACCAAGTGTGCCACCCACTAAAAACAACCCATTGGAGACCCAAGAACAACCTAGGATTAGTTAAGAAAATCACGGAATAAATTTTTTTATTAAAAGAATCTTCAACCAGGTTACAAGACAACAGTTGTCACTAACAGATTCTACAACAATTCTAATCCACTAGAACATAATTTTCTTTTATTAACAATTACCAGAGGTCATAAGGTCCAAAATTTAGGGTTAGAAGGTTCCATTAGGTTCAGAGGGTAGTTCTTCACCATACCCCTTTATCTAACAGGCTTAAAGTTTCAACTTGATTTTTCTAAAACTTAACTCATTCAAAATTTTCTTAAATTACACCCATTGGATAGTAAATTTCCTCACCTTTCCAATGATTTAAAGAAGTCATCCTAACTCCTCATATTTTTTGAGTTATGGGCCGGCGGGCCTTAGGGTGAAAATTTTCCCCAAGAGCGGGCCTGCGGGCTTAGGGGTGAAAATTTACCCAAAGGGTGGGTTGGTGCGCCGCAGGGAGACTTTTGGGAAAAAAAATTGTGGGGGAAAAAGCTACTCTAGTGCCCACACTCTCGTGGGCCCGCAAGTCCAAAAGGGACACGTGGGACTCCCTAAGTCAGCGTGGGGAACAACGGGGTGGCAGGAGACATTTAGAAAATTCGCCCACATGGGATGAGGAGACTAAATTTGTTCCTACATTCCCGTAAGTCCATAGGGGACACATGGCATCACCTAAGAAAATGTGGTGAAAGTGGGGTGGCGGGGAGAAGATTCACTTAACGCACCACTTGGAAGGCGGAGAAAACTTGGAAAATTTTCCCCAAAGTTTTTTGGATGTGCTGAGTTTAAAAAGAGGTCTGTCCCTCCACCAACACCTCATGGTGCCACGTGGAAACCTCTGATTGGCTGCAGGCGAGTGGGGTGGTGGGGAAAATTTGGAAAATGTTCCTAAAAAAATTCCTAAGTGCTAAGGGAAACATTCAAGCCCGCGGGCCCACCAAGGAAATTTTTCCCAATTTTTTTTACGCCAAGGTAAAAAATTTTAGAAGGCCATAACTTTTGACATAGAGCTCAGTTTTTGGAAAATGAGGACTTTCTAGAAATCCCTCAACATCCTATTCACTCAAGGATCATTAATTTTTTGTTTTAACAAAGTTTAAGGGGTCAATTTTAAGAAAAAGGCATGCATGCTTTTACAGTTCGAATTGGTAAATTTTAACTTGTGAGATTTATTCAATTTGATCTTCTTCCTCTCTCTACATGTTTAATAGACATGGGGACATGTTCTTAGATGGATTTAAGGAAGGATTCAAGATCGAATTTTTCTAATAGATTTACAATTTGAACATTTTCATTTTTTGATAGCAAAATGACTGTAAAATGGTTTGATCGTAATTTTGCTAAGTTTTGAAATATTTCCCTTAAGTGTCTTTGTCTAAAAGAAATCATTGATACCCTAGCATGTTCTATTTTAATGATTCATTTTTATTTCTTGGTTGCAGGTTCAAAATGTGCATTTTTGGTTTAGATAATTGTCAATTTGAAATTACAAAGAAAACATGGATCAAATTTTAAAGGGTCTATTTGCCATTTTCTTCCTCCAAGCATTTAAAATACGTTCTAATCTGAATTTAACACATTTAGTTGATTAAACTCAAACTATTCAAGACAAAGATGTGATTCTGATTTCGAAATTTTCACATCCCAAAGATACAAAATACTGTATTTTTCTCACCCGTATTTCTTCTTTTCAAGCAGAGAATTCAATACATTGTCATAATCAGATTCAATAAAACAATGCAATTTGAGAAAATTATTACACTCATTTACTGGTTCCAAAAGACCACTTTACAGCTTCCATCTTTTATTCATTCCAAAATCATTTATTATATACAAGGCAGAATAATACATTTTCTTTTCACGTGTTCCACTTTACCACTTTTCAAACAAATATTTAGTAGTGTATGCTAAACACAGATTTCCAATGGAATAACAACATATGGAAAAGAAAAAACCACTTCCATTAATTTAAATGACTCTTACAACTTCCTTTCCATTCCGTTTCAAAATGTAACATATAAAAAAACACGTATCATTCTTTCACATTCTTTCCAAAATAGAATACAGAGTATAACTCCTTTACATTCCAATATACAACTTGCAATCAATACAACATCTTTCCATTACAAAAATTTACAAGTTCATCCACTTCAAGTGGGAAAGGTTACAATTAGATTTCATTTCACAAGGGACTTTCAAACTATCTTTTCTCAGCTCCACAACAGCAACATGCATACTCCTCATTCTTCCAATTTGATCACAACAAGAGTAGGGGAAAGGCAACGCTCTCCACCCAACCAAGACATCTAATGAAGAGGAGAAGTCATCCTTCTTCATTAGCCCCCGAGCCCCAAGCACAATGCAATAAAATATGTGATCCAACTCATGGCAACAACAGGCTTCCACAAACATACAAGCATCATTTTCATAAAGAAACATAATCTTAAGTAGAATGTAATTTATAACTACATTAAAACATGACAAACAATACAAAGGCTTTATCAAGAAAGCCAGAGGAGAAAGAACCTATGGGGGATGTTGCGTATGCCTCCCAAAGGGGAAAATGTGTATCACCACTATAGAACAACCCACCATATATATGTATATCATTTCAAAACCCTTTCATGCCCTTATGCCTCCCCCAAGTACCACTTATTCCTCACATTTTCTTATGTCTCCCCAATCTCTTAATGCACCCCATAATGAGTAAAGAAAATGGAAGAAATTTCTTTGTAAGGTGGAACCCAAATCCTAACTCCCTTCACCCTTATACCTCCCTAAAGCACACTTTTTCCTCCCACAAAATAAACCGATAGTATTCTCCTACACCATTCCTAGGCCATCTACCCAACATCCCACAAATATACTAAAATATTCACACAAGAACATTTACATATATAATAGAAGAGCATTTCAAGAGCCAAGCTCCCACCTCTCCATGATGGAGTTGTTCCAAGTTCTAAAACAGAAAGCTTTATCCCAATGCAAGTAATCCAAAACAACCAAGCAAAATCATTCAACAATCCTCTAAAAACTTCTCCAAGTAAGAGCTCCCAAAACAACAAGAAAATTCACCCCAAAAAATGAAGTCTCCAAAGTGAAGCAACCAAAACAAGGCAAACAAATCAAAATTTATAGAAGAGGGAAGAGAAGAGGACGAGGAGGATCTATGTAGGATGCCACATCACACATCCTCAACCCCAACCCCCAAAATTCAACTTCATTCTCCAATGCATAATAAATAAGTGGGTGAAAATATGACAGTTTACTTACACACTCCAATCCAACTCACACCCCAAAGGACTGAAATTAAAACATGTAAGAAAATTGCAATTAAAACCTACAATTTGTCTTCCCAAAAAGTATAACAAAAGTCTAATCTCAACTCCCCAACTATAGGTATGGGACAAGTTTAACTTGTCCCACAAGCCTCTAAAAATAGCCTCCAAGGAAAAAATTGAATTTCTAAGAAGGTGGAGTGTTTCACACTCAAGAGTCAACTTACACATCACTTACACATCACTTACACATTACTTACAACACTTTAATTCCAAGCAACCAACTCTATTAGTTACTTTCTTATGACATATTTTAATTAATTATCTTAACACCATGATTACTCACAATATTTTTACACTATTTAATAATTAATGAAAGGGGATAAAAGCACCAAAAAGAATAAATACATGCAAACATAAACAAAAGGGCCAAAAATAAAAGAAATACATAAAACCCCTTGGTCACATTTAAAGGTGAACCCCCCATGAGGATCCCTAACACACACAAACATGCACAAACAAAACTAATTTCCATGGTGACCTTGTTGAATTCATCTAGAATTCCAATGTGGTTGGTCTCCAATCCCCTGATGTTTGTTGTGATCTTTTAACCTGCAACACATAAATACCTCCTTTGGCCTTGGCCATATCAGAATGTCAAAAATAATATAAATATAATTAAAAATCCAAAATCATCTAGATATATGAATCACAACAAAATCAAAGAAATCTAACAATATTATTTATAGTTTTATCAACAACTATATCCTCATCCAATAATGTTATATTTCTAGGTCTACTCACAGCATCCAAATATCACAAGTCCAAACAACATCTACCATATAACCATGTCCAACAGTATATCATCATCAACATATAAAATGTCTCTAATAATCATCATGCATCATAACTGAATCAAGTCAACAATAATCCATGATCTACATCTATCATCATACTATTGTAAGGTCTATAATTAGTTCAATATTGAAATCAACAGTATCATGGTTAGTATCAAAAGGTGTCAAAGGGAATTGGACACTACATATATGGTGTTGTTATGTGTCTATGTGAGTCGATGACTTGTGTAAAGTGTCTTATGTGGTGTTATGTTTATCTATTGGAGCCCATGTGGTGTTGTGTAGTGAGAATTTAAAGTCAATAAAAGTGTATTCCATTTTTTTTATTGTTGTATGTGTGTGTCCAAATTTTTGGGGTTACATGGACTAACATCATGTGGAAGATTTTGAAAGAGAGTGTATCCTAAAGAGGGAGGAGATGTAAAATTATAGCGAATTAGAAGTTAAAATCATTAGACATTATGTACAAAAATCAATTTATTAATAGAGTAATGTCCCAAAATAGTAAAATGTATATAAATTCAAATATTTAAAATAGTTTCTTCAATTCCACAAACATTATCTACCTAAAAGAGAATTTAATTAGATAGAATGGAATATTCATTGCAATTTCTTTTGCTAAATTCTTG
The DNA here is from genome assembly GCA_019776745.2 of Taxus chinensis. Classification (NCBI taxonomy): domain Eukaryota; kingdom Viridiplantae; phylum Streptophyta; class Pinopsida; order Cupressales; family Taxaceae; genus Taxus; species Taxus chinensis. The sequence continues at coordinate 179,552,443 of CM034152.1, read as the reverse complement.
CACAATACTCTCATTATATTCTTTCTTCATTTATTCAGAATTACACAACAATATCAAGTGCTCATAATTGAAATACATAACATGAGCCTAGATTATAAGAATCAATCAAGATTGGTTAGTATTAAAACCCGTGGAATCTTAAATATTTTTCAAAAAAGGATTACCTATACTATTTTATGTTGGATAATTCCTTCTAGATTTTTCTTCTACAAAATGTCTTTGTTGTGATAAGACTTATTTTACATAATGAAAACTATACATTAGCATTCAAAATGGGGATATTAAACTTGGATGTCTCTCTTTGACTCTATAGCCTTTAAATATTGACCAACTATGTTCAAATGGTTGCACTCATTTAAGGGAGATAACGCATGTGTTATGGGAGTTCTTGGTAAATTACAATGACTAAGGAGTTTATAGGAGATATTAGCATATATTGAATGATAAGAAAGAAAAATGTATAGATCTCTAGATATTTATGACTAAAAGGTCTGAGTTTGTTTTACCAATAATGAACTCCTATTTATGAGAGATTTGATGACAAAATATTTTATATTATTACTTTTTCTTTCGAGAAAGTGTCAATTTTTTTTGGATTGCTGAAAACTGTCATATTTTGTTTGCCTCAGTAAAAAGGCTCGACACTTTTTGGAAATAAGTCCCTCAGTTATAGACTCCTTCAGTGTAACTAAAGGTTTTAACAGGGTTAAATATATGTATTGAAGAGGATATATTTATAAAGAAATTTTGGATGTTAAGAATTAATTGGGTTAAACGAATATTAATGATTAATTTATTTAGTGTTATGTATTTTTTTAACGGAAGTTTAAAAGTTCATTAATTTTTTATGTGATCAACATATTGATTACAAAACTCAATTTCAGTTCATTTTTTTAAAAACTATCAATTTAAAATTTAAATTGAGGAGTGCACTTGGGGTTTTTCCAACTCTTCAATGCTAGGAGGGGTCTCAACATTGTTTACATTTCTGCATTGGGTAATCTTTTCTTCTTTCAATCCCAAATACTCAAAGGTGTTTTTCTTATGCTCAGGAATCCTAAGAAACTCAACAATTGGAACATAAATCTTGATTTGACTCAAGACTTGGGTAATTTCATAAGGAACGTATTTGGGAAAGGCATCATTTGGATGGAGACTAAAAAACTCATCTAACAGCAAATGATTTTTCACAGTCTGAGCATGGGTAGGGATACCAGTTCACCTTAGGGACACAAGGCCTTTTCCAAATGTATCTTTCTTAGGAGTTTCTTTTGAGATATTGGTGAGAACTAGAGTTTTTTGTTTGGTCTGAGGCCCTTCCCCTTTGAAAACTTTACTCCTAGTGTTATATTATTTTTCTAAGGTAACCATAACATTAATTAACAACTACCTATCCTCCTCATAAGGGATTCCTACATCACATTTTTTAATCATTAATGCCCTTAAGTATTCAAAATCATTATTAGGAAATTCAAAATCTTGTACCATATCTATTTCAAAAGTATGAGAGGGAGAAAGGGGTAATACCCGATGAATGCAATCCCAAAAATTTGCAGCAGTTCTAGCACTGATTAATTTAGTCGAAGTTTTTCCTTGCCATGAGCCTATAGATCACCCCATCATGAACACATCATCATTAGTTTCATCATCAACTTACTCAACTTCTTTGTCTTCATCACATGGGGCATGTGGCAAGAAACATTTGTCAAATGACTCAATTTCATTGGCTTCTTCCATAGTAGCAACTCTGCAGTCAAAGGATCTAGCACCAATCTATTTTCCCAATGTTGGGGTTGTATATTTCCTGATCCCACAAGTTATTTTCCTCTGTCATATGATCTCTGATCACCCCTAGGATGGTTTTAAAATATTTCTTGACCTTTTACTTTATGATGACCTTAGGAACTTTGTCCAATCCCCTTCTCTACTCTAGCCAGTTTATAGGATATTTCCTTAACAGATCCGACCAAATTTTTTACAACCTCCTCCAGATCCATAGATTTACTTGACTGGGGCTTCTCTGGATTGATCATCTTGATACCTTCCCTCTTATGAGTCTTACCAACTGCTTTGATATTTTTTTCAATCTACAAAGCCATGGTGAAGGCATGCCTCAATGTTGCTGGGTTCTTATCCCTCAAATAATAGGCATCCTTCTTATCAAAAGCATCAGAGTATTTTATTAAACAAGAAACATCACTTGGCCTAAGGATTACATGTAGCCTCTTCAGGGTCTTATTGAACCTTGTATTGAAGTCATGAAAATATTCATTAGGATTATTCTTAATATTTTAAAGTTCTGATTAAAGAAACCTAGGGTCCGTTTTTTTTCCATACTGCAATCTAAAAGAATTCTTCATTTCTGTCCATGAATTATTAATGGAGTTTCCTGGAAAAGATTTATACTAGTCTCGTGCATCCTCCTCTAGAGTATGAATAAAAAAAATTATGTACACATCCTCAAATTTGATCTCAAATTCTTCCATCATATTGACAAAAAAATTTAAGTGTTGATCACCAGTAAGAGCATTATTTCCTTGAAATTTAGGCAGTCTATTTCTCAAAAGTGTTCACAAAAAACAAAGGTCTGGGTGGGGGCCGGGCCATAATGTTTTGGGGAGTTGATCTTACAGGAGAAACAAAATGATGGGGAGTGAGGGGTCTGTGGGGCACAAGAATACAATTCTCAGAAAGAATGTTCTCTAGAAACTCTATTTCTTGGAAGATCCTATCAGATTTGGAGAACACAGGGACAAAATGAGACGTAAATTTTTCACATACAAAAGAAGGAACCTTCTCAGTCGAAGAATTCAAATCTAAAAAAATAGTACCTAATCCAGAAGTACTTGAGGAAGTATGGCAATCTTCAATGATAGGCTGATCAATTTCCACCACTGATAACTTATTTCTTGATTTCTGATCTCTAAAAACTTTCCAGATTCTTCTTCCTTTAGAATTTTTCTTTCCCAACTCTAGAAACAACCTTCTAGTAGGGTCTTTAATGAAGAAAGATCTTCTTCCTTCCAGCTTTGCAAATATTAGTGGTAAATTTCAATTAACAAAGGTTAAGACACTGACATTTATCAAAAAATAATTCAACATGGAGTCGTCACTAAGGATATTCACCCTAGTTGTGCAAATGCACTAAAATTGATCTGTCAAATGTCGTTCAACACTAAATTCATGAAAATCTTCATATATATGACATTCCTTTACCCATATTTAACATTCATGATGTAAACTTAGTGCGAAAACAACCAGAAACTAGAAATATTACACGCAAAACTCGTAACTTTTCTCAATTCTTACAAATCTAGACACAAGATGACATTTCAACAATATATTTGCACTTTAAAATTTGTAAGAAGCATTTACCATGGTCTATGTGCATTGTTAATGGTGTTCAAACTTTACACACACCTTCATGTCCCCAGAAACGACGCCAATCTAGTGTTGGTATCCAAATTGATTCTCCCTTAGAAATCAAGCAACATCACAAATTTATCAAGACACTGAGAGACAAACAGATCATATTATTAGTTGTTTTGTAGCTGGGGAGGGGATTCATTTGACTCTTTGTCACTTAGGCATCAGAGAAATGGATAACACCTTCATTAAGGATGTGATCTATCCTCGTTACTTTAGGCTATGCCTTTCGACCAGGGTGAGAGGACTTGTTTTGTAACCTCTTTCGGTGAAGGGGAATGAAGATGTCCTTCTTTGCATAAATATGAAAGGAGACACTGATAAAATATGATCAATGCACCAAAATTTAACTCTCAAGAGTTTTCACTTCTAAAGAATGGTGATATTTTCTAAAAAAGGCTAAGGTTACCAGAGACATTATGGAATCCTGATTGCTTGTGCATATTTTGGCATTCAAATTTATTCATTTGTGGACATATAGGGCAAACAAGGGTAGTTCAGGTAGGATTCATTGTTTTGAATAATTTTTGGTGGGAGATTAACATGGATAAACTTGATTTTTCTAGGTATTTGAGAACCTTCACAAAAATTGGAAAACTAAATGACATAATGCTTCAAAATAGCTAAAATATTCCTTCAACCAAAAGGTGTGCATCAATGGTGACCCAGATTTGGATGGTTTTACACAATCTCCAAGAATGTAACATGAAGGATCGAGTTAAAGACTCAATTAAACATCAAAGACCCCTGGTTCCTCATGCCCAAGATACACTCAAAGGATTACAGACAATCTTTATCAACAAAATGTCAGTAAAGTGATTTTAAATTGTTTATCTCATTACAAGATGAAGGCTCTTCTCGTAATGAAATTGCAAATGCCACTAAAATATCACAGGGAAAAGATACTGTGTGATTTGGAGGTACTTCAACACAAGATTCCATAGGAATAAGAAATACTATTTGCAGACATGTTGAAATAAAGAAGATAAAAATTTTCCCAAGATTAACATAGATTAATTCAAAGTTGATTAGATTCATTAGTAGGGGAAAGTTTCTTTGAACAGTCTTAGAGATTTTCAATGGTTTTACACTCACAACCAACTTAACGTGATTGAAATCTAAAACATAAGAGATTAATATGTTTCTCAGATAGTCTCTCAGGAAGATGGGCTCTCTCAATTTTTCTCATAATAATTCAACCCCAACCATTTGCATGACTAAAGAATGCTTTTTATAACACTCATTTAGATTAAAGCTTTCCCCACAAGAAAAGAATATTTGAGGAACCTTTGTTTGTTACATGTTTTTTCATGATTTCCAGAAAATGACGTTTTACAAAATTACAACAAAAAGTTGTCAGTTGCTAAAAAGGTGAATCATTGCAAATATTTCCATCATTTTTTTTAACTAGGGCACCTAGTCATCTCCTCTCGCTACACATTTTTTATTCTTTGTGCCTTCAACCTCCATCATTTCATCCTTTTCCCATTCTTTTATCTACAACTCTGCTCTGCATCCAACTTCTCTGGTAATTCACATTTTTGTAAGTGCCTGAGAAATTCAAATCTTTACATTTCTTGGACGCACAAATTAAGCTTTGAATCCATTCAATTGCACTTTGTAGACAAAAACGACAAGGGATTTCATCAAAAAATGATGAAGAACAATGCATATTCACATCTCCAGGAGTCTTGGAGCAAAAATGGTGGTAAAATCAGATGTAATGCACAACAACCATTGATTGTACCCTTTCTCAACTTTAGAGTAGATCCCTTCATGTGTTTCATTTGCACAACTGCAAAGGTGAAGTACAGAGGCAAGTTTCCAAACAAGCGTGGGCTTTCCATGTGCCCTGGGCCCAAAAAAATTACTTTTTGGCCTTTGAAAAATTCTCAGTATAAAAGGAGCTAACGGAAGCCTCCACATGTCTCAATGGCGCACTTTTGATATGGTGCCCAAAAGCGGAGACCCCAAACAAGCGCTGACTCACCACGTGTCCTAGCTCGGCAAATTTGTTGAAATAATTTAGGGACCAGTGGAGGGTGCCATGTGCCTAGTGTCCGAGAAAGTTTCTTCGGCCGTTGAAAAGTCCAAGAAAGGGCAGAGTGAGTGGAAAATTCCACGTGTCCCTTCGACGCTTCTTCAAAAGTACAGCGGCAGACCCCCAAATAGGCGTGGGCCCTCCACATGTCCCAGGCCTTAGAAAGTTGCTTGAAAAGTTTAAGTATAGAGAGGAGCTGGTGGAAGCCTCCACATGTCTCCTTGGCGCAACTGCTAAGCTAGGACCCAGAGGTGGATCCTTAAATGAGCACCGGCTCTCCATGTGTCCATGGTCCGACAAAGGTCCACCGCCATATGAAAAAATGTTTAAGTCTGGGCAGGGCTAGCGGAAATTTCCACATGTCTCCCTAGCGTAACTCCAAAGGTCAAACCGAGAGGTGAATTTTTAGATGAGTGTAGGCCCTCCACGTGGACAAGACTTGAGTTGAAGTGGGGCTTAGAGTTTCAAAATACCCTGCCGAGCCACATCTAATCAGAAAGGGCCACATTTCCATAGATGTTAGGACAAAAATTGACAAGGAAAATAAAATGTCACTGTGGAAAAAATAGAAGGAAGGGGAAAAACCTGAGTTTACACCCAAGTTACAAATTCTTTCACGTGGACAGAGGAATAGAAAACAAATTCTGGACTTAAACTGATCCTCGACGAACGGAAAGGACTGATCATGGCAACCAAATGAAGGACATAGCTTTCACGCCTCAATATGGGGAGATAGAAAATACGATAGAGCCTGGAGATTGAAGAATTTTTAGAGAAAATGTGGCAAGATCAAATTGAGCACCAACACCTCCTTTGGGCATAAAATAGATAGGCTTATGGAAAAAATTTCTCAGACCATTGAAATCATACAATGGACTAGGAATGATGAGATGAAGAAGCTTCTGGATGCCCAAATGGATATTACGGTGGTTTTCGTCAAGAACAACAAAGGGTTGAGACGATGTGATGGAGGTGCTTCTAGCATTTTCACCCTTGAAATAAAAGAGACTAGGTTCTAGGTTGGAAATATCCTGAAAAAGAGGCAATGATTATTTTATTCCACCATTGAACTTTGCAATGGTTGATAAGGGGGTTTATAGATTTAGATTCCCAAATAGTGTAAATTTGTCATTTCGAAGACCTTGAAGCTTTGCACTATTATGAGACTTCAGGGGAGTACCTCGACCAAACATGGTCTAACATGAGATCATTGTGGAGAGTACTCAAATCACGTTGGTGGATCAGGTGTAAAATATTTCAATAAAATTAAAGGGTGGAATTGTGAATACGTGCAATCTGCTTGACAAAATGCCTATTAGAGATGCAGAACCAAATCCCGCAATTTTGACTGGCTTCAGTTCATAGGCATGGTTCATTTCACCTTGTCCTTCATAATTCTTGTACTTTAGTTTTCCTTTTGCAGAGTAATAAATTTAAAACCCTTTGGTTTATCTTACATTCGACTATTTTATATAAACTTGTTTTGGCAAAATGGTAAAATGTCATCTGGTAGTTATGTAACCCAAATAACACTTGGTAGTCAAACACAAACTTAAACCCTCCTTCAAACATGATTTGGAAAACTTCGTAACCATATTAGATAGCTGTGACACCCTTTTATTGGCAAGCTGAGTTTGTTCCCTTGTAAACCCACTAATTGTTCCATTGTAAAAGCTAGTAAATCAGGATATTCATAGACCTAAAAAGCAATGTTCTGAAACCTAAAAAGGGGATGTAAAGTCACATTCATGTTCCTTGTTATGAGGAGAGTTGCCTGAGGATTTAATTTCAACCCCAATCGACTGTGGATACTCTCTTTTTCGCTCATATAAGAGTCCTATTACCCCATTTGCGCTTTTAGGAAGTTGTTAAAATAGAAAATTTGGGTTTCGTATCGGCTCGTCGTTTTAACCCTAGACAACGAAATGCTTATACGCCTTCACAAACCTCTAGTATTTTTACAAGAAAATTTCCCGGAACCTTCAGTTTGAGGAAAAAGACTTTTCTTGATAGTTTGGAAAATGTATTTTATACGCCTTCAGTCGTAGTTTGACTTGGTCAAACTAGACCAATTACAACTAGTGGCTCTAGAAAACCAATCGCCGTTTGAAAACCATTTGTTTGTTCTCAGTCCCATCAACTCTGTTGAATTCTCCATATATAGGAGAGCTTGTAGGAAATTTCTCATTGCGCGTTCGTCCATTGAACTTCAGTTTTGGACAATGTTTTCTAAGCCCTCGAGCTAACTTTTAATCCTTTACAACGAGGCCAATTACAACTGATGGCCTCGGAAAATTAACCACCAATTGTAAACTGTTTGCCAATTCTAAATTCCGTTTTGGCTTGCTGAAAACCGTCCTATTTTGTTTGCCTTAGTAGAAAGGCTCGACACTTTTCGGAAATAAATCCCTCGGTTAGAGACTCCTTCAGCGTAATGAAAGGTTTTAATAGGGTTAAATATATGTATTGAAGAGGATAGATTTTTAAAGATATCGTCGATGTTAAGAATGAATGTGGTTAAAGGAATATTAATGATTAATTTATTTAGTGTTATATGTATTTTTTTAACAGAAGTTTAAAAGTTCATAAAATTTCGATGTGATCAACCTATTCATTACAAAACTCAATTTCAATTCATGTTTTTAAAAACTATCAATTTAAAATTTAAATCATGAAATGCACGTATAACTGTTTATTTATCACTGGGAATGCCCACAATCCCGGCTTCGCTACATCCAAACGAAAATGCTACAAAAAATATGATCTAGTACTACAAAAGAATGCATACATTAGTTATCGTTATCAATTGGGTTTCCTGCAATTCGTTCTTATCTCTCCATTGCTACCAGTCAGAGGACTGATTGCTCCCATTTTCAGCATGGCAGCTGAGAAGTTGCTAAAAAAGGTGTTCTTATTGCTGCTGTAGGTAGTCACCTGAGAATCAGCGGAACCTCCATTAAAAAGTTGCTGATCAGAGTGTAAAACTCCTTTTTGACGTCTCAAATTTTTGTAGTATTTATTGTCAAATGTTGTAGGAGTCTGAAGATCTAAGGGTGAAAGGTTGTTGTCGCCACTGCTGCTTGGGCAGTTTGATCTCAGTGAATTGGCGACTGTAGTGTCTATATTGGATTCATTGCAGACACGAGTTCTGAAAGTAGTGCAGCGCGCTTGACCAATTGTATGAGCACTTGAAAAAGAAATTCATAATTTTTTTTACCAGGCAGTATATTTTGTAGTGAGTGGTAATGGTACAGTAATCCGCAAATTGGAAACCAAAACTTACCAGAAAGCGCAATCATATCCTTTGCAGAAAGTCCCTGATTACTGAAAGATGAGATGAGTGCGCTGAGATTGGATGTGGGAGCAGGAATATTACTATTTGCACCGCTAAGGCTCGCAGATTTCGAGTCTCTCCTTCCCAGCTGCACTGTCCATGTTGGCCCTCCCAACTAACAATTACAAAAAGCATTAGCGTGACAAACCATTCAATCATAAGTTAATTTAATGGAACTGTGTAACAGGGAATAGGGAATTACTTCGACAACAGAATCACGAGCTGCAATGGCCAAAATGTCAGAACAAGACACAACTCCACTGCAAGCTACCTCCACTTGAGTTTTGATGGTGTCGATTATGTCGAATTCTCTGGCTCAATTAGCATTGGGCTGTGCAGTTTTCTCACCTGTTAAGGATGCGGAGTCGTCCAACCGTATCGACCATTAATAAAAGCGAAATGCAATGTTTCACAACTGTGAAAACCTCGTGCTGACAAATCTTACATTAGCGAAACTGTCATGGAAGTGAAGGCGCAAAAGAGACGCTCCCATCCGTTTCTCGTTGTTCACTGCCTGCTTGACTGCAGATTTTACAGTGGACAACAGATTTGGACACGTCGTACTGTAAAATGTTGAGCTAAGCTGCCCATACGTCATCCTCGAACATAAGAACAAAATAATACTGGCAGCAAATGCGTATCTCATAGCTGCAAGTACAGCCAAATATCCAAGCAAGCAAATAGATAGATTGTCGACTTCTGCTGAAGCTTGAAAGTCTTAAGAAAGCAAGTATGTGAATTTTCAAGTAATCATGGATGGGTTTTATAGCAGAAGGATTAAAGCATGACAGCGTTACGCAATCACACTAGCTTGGAAATCGCATATAGATTTTCCAGGGCCTAACACGCGCAAAACTTTTCTGTGGGTCTACTTAAAGCCTGTTTCCCCACGCATAAAACCAATTGCGGTTAATCTGACCAAGTCTATATCAAGTATGATGCAGTGCAGGGAATGGTAGATATTATCCGATTCAGAATTTATTCGTAGTAGTTAGACTTAGAAATAGCGATCACATATTTTATGACGCGGAGACTGATTAGGAAAGACCGAGCACTTGGTCAATAGTTGTCATTGACAATATTTGTATTGGGAAAGCTATCAAAGTATAAATATTTATTGTCATTCACGCAAACAAAAGTACGTTGAAAAAGCCTTTTGAACGCGTCAAACATTAACAATGACATCTCTCTAAGTAACTACAAGGCCAATAGGTATTATTTTATTTTATGATTAGGTTCTTATTTTGTAAATACGAAATGCATATCTTGAATTTGTCGATGGAGGGGCCTCCTGCTTTGGTGACTTTCTTTTCCTCTCAATAGTATTATAGTTGGTTGTATCGACTGTTTCATTTTTGTAGGAGTGCCTTATCCAGCACACACAAATGTTTCCCTGTGCTGCCCGAGCGTGCAGGGGAATGATCAGGTCGTCGCGTTGGGTGGGTGCAGGTGCAGGGGTCAAATCTTAAGCATGATGTAAGCCAATTTTTTGGTCGAATGGTTTCGACCACGGGTAGCAGACAGACTCTTTATGCGTGTTGGTTGCGCTTAATTATTTTTGTATTTTGTATGTATTCGTAATTTTCTGGTTGCACTTCTAACATTCTAATTTGATTCTCTCTTTTTTAGTGACATAGGTATTAGGATTTATTTTGTCCCCATATTTTTATTATAATTATTTAATATTATTCTTAATTAATATATTAACGTGGATAAGGAATGCATTTTCACAAAGATTATAAAGAACAAATATTTGTAAGTAATGAGAAGAAAAGATGTTTATTGGTATAATATTTTACTATTAAAATTGAATTTCAATATAGAAAAATAAAAGATATTTTGTATATGTTTTTGAAGATGTAGTTTGATTATATGTTCTCAAATTCTATATTAATTTTTTTCGTGTGTTCTAGAGTTGATATGGCAATTGAGTAATTACAAATTAAATAATGTGTTTGTTTATGTATAGTGAATTTCATTTGAAATACTATTTAGAATATTGGATCTTGAATATGTAGTTTATTTTGAACTCGATGTATAAATAAAATAAATTGAAATGAGAAATTGGAAAAATCAAATATAGAAAACTCAACTTAAAGTAGTGCATATAACATGTTTTTACAATGATATAATAAAATTGGTTGAATTAGAAGAAAAAAACATGAGAGATTTATATTGTATATCCCTTCCAATTATGGAGATATAGATATAAAATTTCCAAAGTTATACTTTGTGTGAATGAGTGGAAATTGAAGAAGTGGATGGGAAGTAGACATGTAGTATATAGGGTGATGCATGTAGTATTGGTGTGAGAATGTGATTAGAGAAAGGATATTGTAGGGATTGAACATTGTAATGATAGGTGTAATGCCCACAAATTTCTACTCTCAAAGAAAAGGAAACTAATAAATTAATAGTCAAGTTTACGGTAAATTTTTTATTTATTTTTTGTTTAGAGTGTTAGCAAGGTTAGGCATTTCCTCAATTAATAAATTTCTTCATTATAGAATTTCTATACAAGTTTGTGAACAAAGTAATTAAATTAATAACTAAATATTATAATTTACTTCCTAAGTTATTTTACATTTTAAGCATCTACTAAGTCCTATTAGATAAATGAGTTATCAACCCCAAGGTTATACTATTTTTTAACACAAAGGTTTAATTGTTTTACCTAGCCACTAGGTGGCCCCAATCACCCCATTACCCATGTTCTTTCTTTTTATTTAAAGTTACATTCCCACAAAAATTCCTTCCCACTTAAGTGTGGTAGGGTTTAATTTGGGCCATAGGATTGAATCAATCCTAGTCCTTAGATTTAGGTTGCCCTAAATTTCCTTATGTTTCTATTCAATTCCTATTTTCCCCAAACAACCTCATTTTCTCTTCTTTTTGCAGGTTTTGGAAGAGGAGGAGGAGAAGGAAGAGCCATGAGAGTAAAGGGAGAAACCACAGAAAAATTTCTCTTGATAATAGTTGTAAAGATTTCCCATTGCAATTTTGCTCATTTGATTAAATGAATATGTTCTACCAAGGATTTGTTTTTTTATTTAATAAAAATGATTTTCTTGTTATGAGATCAACTATTGGGAAAACCCCATTTCTATTAAATCGATGAGTTTTACACATTGGGTACCAAAAGGGAGATTTGAAGGTTAGAACTGTTAAATTTAGTTGTTTCCTAGTTGTTGGAAGGTTCCTTGATGTAGTTTTAAGCTTAGGTTTTACTAAAATTTAAATATGGGCTTTTCATGGATGAAAATTTATTTTTCTATCAAAAGTGCTAAAATTGTCGCTCTATGCAAGTCGGTGGTCCTATGACTGCAACCCTGCCTAAGGGGCGGTTCATAAACCACCGCTCTGTGCTAGGTAGGGGTTCTAAAACCACCGCTCTACACAGGGTGATGGTTCTGTTCACCGAAAACAAAACCTTCAACAAAACATAATTTTAACACTTTTTTTTCTTCAGTTGATTTCTAGTGCAATACTAATTTTAATGAGGATGTTTTCCATTCACTGGTGGGTAAAGTGATAGTATATATAGTTTCTCAATTCCAAATACAAAACATCAACTAAATCTATATCTTTCCTTTTGCAATAAAATGTAAAAATATTGAGTATAACACTACTACAACTTATTCTATTTCACATATTCCATTTTCCCAACAAAACAACAAGAATTCAACACACTTCATTTCAATACATCTTTGCGATTTTCTTGAAGATATTACAGAATATGTCGAAGGTGCTCCTCGTGCTCCTCACATGTACGTGAGGATATCATAATGTCATCAAGAAATACGAGAACAAAGTGATCCAAAAACATCCTGAACAGCCCATTCATTAGACTCGTGAATACATAGGGGCGTTCATCAGATGTAAAGGTACATTTTGACAATTTTTGCACTCGTGCAAAAATGGGAAAATCAAAACTTTGTTATGATGGATGGAATTCGTGAAGTGAACCTAAGATAAGGGAGATTATTTCACTTTAATATTTGTTTTGTTGGATTAATTTATGACTAAATGTAATTTACAGCTACATGTGCTGTTACAAAACGTAACAAAATCAAATAGTCTACAATTTCATGTTTGTCTTCAGAAAAAGAACACAAAGGCCCCGAAGGACAGATGTGTTATCTTGATAAAGACACAAAATACAGAATAGATGAAGTGCTAAGTTTGGAACAACAATCAGAGTTGTAGATTACAGCAGTATCAAAATTCATTACTATAGGTATTTTAAATTTATTTCCTTCATGATTAAATACATTCAATTATGTTATTGAGTTGTTTAATTCATTATACAATCCACATAAAAAGTTGAAATGCAGAAGGAAGTACACAACTCAGTTTCAGAATTCAATGTTTTATTCATAAGGAATTTCAAATGTTTCCCACACAAGCTATGGGATGTGACTCAAATAAACATCATAACTACTGAAATATAAGGTGCATGTTAACGAAAATAAAATAAAAAGAATATAAATCAACCAATAATTGCCTTGCTTCTTTTGTCTCTGTTGCTCCACCTCTAGCTCCAGTTTTGCTCCATCTTCATCCTTGTTATTCAACACTGAATTGTACCTGAAAACAAATAGAAATAGAGACTGTCATTCAAAACTAAGGATTAAATCATATTCTTATACTATCCATCTATCTTATTTCACTCTAGCAAATAGTGCCCACTGTGAGTGGTTAAAGGTGAGCTAGTTTTGTTCTTGCACACATATAGTTCGATTTTCATTTTTTCCTTGGATCTGATACTGCATATTTTGAAAATGTTTGTGGGTTCTATGATCTCTTGCTCTTGATTGACTCTCGAGTTCAAAATAATTTTGGGTGATCATCGTTTTACTCTGGACCTGATCATTTTTATGGTTTTGACAACTTCGAGCTTCCCTGGTAAGTCTTGCCCTCCTTATTAACACTTCTGTGTACAATAAAATTGAGTTCTCAAAACACCCACTAATGGGTTCGTTTACTTTTTCGCAATATATCTTTCCTATAATCTGTGTAAAGTTTGAGGTTGAGACTCATTTTCTGAGATACCATTCTGGGCTTCTTATTTTCCTCCGAAAAGGCATGGATTTTGCACTCGGTTTGTTGCAATCTTTTATGGTTCTGAATTCATACTCCTAAAAAACATTTCTTCCTTTTCTTGTGCAAATCAAGGTTTTATATGTATTCTTCTATAAGAGCTCGATTTGGAAAAATTCATTTATTATAACCTAGGCACCATTCAGAAGGTTCTCGATCTTTGATTTTCTTATTTTGTAGCCTTCTGTTCAGCATGTAAACACCGTTGTTGAGGATTGTTTGAGCTCTGATTCATTTTAGACTGTAATACTTTGATGCTTTTAAAGAAATTTGAAATGGCACCTTGCTCAAGATACCCAGATTTGGGTGTTATTTTATACTGAGTATTTGGCCATGGAGGATATGATTATGCCTATTTCCTTACGTTTTTATGAGCATATAGAATCTTCTATACTAGAGCATTCGATATTCTCCTAGAAAATGCCAAAGTCTATAATTTTCTTGTCAAAGTATTAAATATTGTAATGAACTCTGAATTCCTTTGATGACTCGGCTTGATGCTGGAAATCGTATTTCTTGATATGAACCCCTGAATTTTTATGAAATTTTTACTTGATATTTCCTTGTGCTTATTTCATAGATGCCTTGTGATTCAGAGGGATGAGTATTTCCTGTTGGAAAACTATTCACCTTTATTATTCAATAACTTGAACCTATTACTTACTTGCATATTGTGGATTTCCTATATACATGCTACGGTACTTTGTATTTCAAGATTTTTTTAGTTAAATGGTTGTTCTATTATCTCTTAACTTCATGAGAAGTCCATATAAATGTTAAAGATTGTTCTGAAAATATGTTCTTCTGAACAGAACCCTATTTTGATTAAAACAAAGTTCATATGATCTGAGTATTTATATTTGATAAAATTTTCCAGTATCATGGTTACATTTCCATTATCATTCATTGATAAAACTGAGTCATCTAGTTTCCATTTTCATATGCAACTCTGAATTTTTATTTACCTTCTTGAATACAAAGATCTATCTTCACTTCTTTTGTAACCTTTTCATGATTGTCTAAGTCATTGATGTTTGATGAATTTGTCTAAGTATTGAGCTTCTTGATTCAATTTTGTACTTGTTGTACTTGATTATCTTGAAATGATTGCATTACTTTGATTTATTTTTACAGAATTTGGTACCTTCTAATCTGAATGTTTCAAAGTATGCAATGGTTTAGAAACCTTTTATTGAGACTATGAAAGTTTGTTCTTTGTGATGTCATGATTCTTTGAAGCTGATCTTGTAGCTATACAATGAGCTGGTTGCATTGTGTACTTTGTCTCTTCATCATGAATTACCCTCGGCATCCTTGGTTGTACTGTAACTAAAGTTGTTCTTTATCATGAAGTAACTTGATTTTTTCTGAATCTGTAGCTTTGACTATACAATGTATTCTCTCCTTTCTTTTCTCTCCTTTCTTTCATACTATTTGATTAGTACAGTGGTTTATATTTTGTCACAACTTTTAAGCATGCATTAGTTGTGAAATAGAATGATGGAAAGATGTAAAATGTCCATTTTACATGGTGAAGCCTTGCCAAAATTTTCTCAAATTTCCGTTTCCATCCTGTTTTAGCTATAATTTTATCTCATTCCATTTGTTAGAATCTGCACCACTAATCTTGCATTTCTTTTGCTTAAAAAACTTATAAGTTACTTTGGGTTAAATTCTTTGATTCTTCTATTGCAACAACAATTACATCAAACTTACTAGGAAGACTTTTGAGTATTTTCTCGACAATCATTTGATCCTCTAAAGTCTCACCATGAGACCTAATTTGATTTAATACACCCATCACATGGGTAATAAATATAAATCTTCCTGAATCTAAGTCCTTCATACAATTATTTTCAAAATCTCTCCTAAGATTTTGTAATTTTGTAATTTTTACTTTACTAGTACCTTGATAAGTCATTCGAAGACTTTCCCATACCCACATAGATCACAGTGAAGCTTGAAATGACGGCACAAAGAAGCAGTATCAAAAATGCATGCAAAAAACATCACAGAGCCTGCCATCAAGCTTCAGCCTCACATTCATGGCTTTCGCTAAAAAAAATTCAGTGCTTCGTCTCTTAGACCGAGAAAATGAGAATGACCAAGTGATAAGCTTGACCAAATTTTAAACAAACCTAACTCACTTGAATTAAATATCGACGACACTAAACAAACAGTACAAAAATCAACGGTATCAGATGATCACCCCAACCAACAACTATGCCAATCAGGTATTAAAAGATCCATGATGGATAAGATAAAGTACACAAGATCATTTTCCATAGAGAAATCCCCAAGATCAAAGAAAAACTCAAATTACCACAGTCATCTCCTCACCTACCATGGTTAGATCAATGGTGTGGGATCGATAAGTACCTGAAATTAATGGCCATAAACCATTCACACGGTTTGAAGAAAATGTAAACCCTAACCACAACCGAGCTAGCCTCAAAAGGATAACCACCAAAAAATCTCAAGGGGTGAGTCACCATGGGAAGGGGCCAACCCACATCATTTAAAATAAATCATTGCATTAACCTTGGCTAAGGTCTTATAATATATTCTAAAATAATCAAATACCGAAAACAAATTACAATGCAATGATAATAAAAAAGGTGGCTGGGTATTCTAGTATGGCCATGTTCAAATCAAGAGGGGCCTCTTTTTGTAAAACATGTGATTTTTGATCAAAGTATATTCCAATCAAATCAAAGCATGACCACTTTACCTTATACTTTCCAAAGCATCCTCAATATCTTCAAAAAGAGGTCAAATCCAGAATGGAGAAAAAGTGTTCACATCATAGGTGGTCCCCACAGTGGGAAGTTTTAGAAGGCAATTAATAGCATGATGTGCACAAGTGCAATTCTTCATGTGACTATAAGAAGACAAACAGGTGTTAGAATCAAATCCATAGGTGGTCCCCATCAATACGAATGCATGGGTGAATTATTCTTGCAAAGTGTTGTAAATAATGAAATTATTTTACTCACACATAGAGATTTATTCTTGCATGTGCATCCAAGGGACAGGTTTAAAGTTCCAACTTTACAATTACAAGTGGATCAAGTTGTAGATGCCACATCATCAGCTAGAGGACAAAAATTGCATACATTGGAGAAGACTTGATCCTCAAGAAAATCCTATTATTAGCCAAATTATTTATCAAAATTATTTAAAAATAGAATCGTCAACTACAGTTTGACAAAGTTGTATTTTTTGTAAAAAGGGCTATTAATGTCTTATTGTAATAGCATGCTTATTGTTATTCCTTTATTTATTCATGATAAAGGATAAAAATAGGATGCATGGGCGCGTACAATTTTTAGTCTATTTTTAAGAGTGGTGGGATGAATAATTTTGTTATATATGGTGTGCATTGGCAAAGCACAAAAGATGAATTTTGGACACAGGAGTGCTAAAGTGGACTTTGCTAGTTTTGCCCTTTAAATGAGAAATGATTTTTTCCTTTCCATTTATTTGCAGTGTCGTGTATACTTTAATATTTTCTTATGAATGTCAAAATTCCCTTATTGATCATCTTACCTTGCTGAAAATTTAGTAAATTCTGCATAATATTAGTGTGCATGATTATCTTAGCAATATTGTTGTAAACCATTCCCTTAATACATCAAGTTTTTTCCTTAATATTCTACTAACAAATATTGTGCATCCAAAATCTATTCTCAAATATTTGTGCATGTACTCAGTGAAATCCCTCATTAAATTTGGTGTATCACCTCATTTTTAAATTCATTTATATTTCTCATTTTACCCTCAAAACCCAAAAAAAATCAGTTTACGATACATCAAGAAGGAACCGGCCTTGATACCAGAGACGGTATACCCATAGACCTGAGGTATTTCTATTGTATCTACAAAAGAGAGAGTGCCAGAGCATCCTTAGAACCCCTGCAGTCATCTCTCTACAAGGTGTACTTTTGAGAGATAACAGTACCATTGTTAACTCATAGTGGCCATATCTTGTGCGAAAAATTGTCTTGTCGATATTTTCCTCCACAATCCTTAGCTAATGGTATCTTTAATTAAGATAAATCTTATAAAATATAGTGGATCCCTTTATTTGATCAAATAAATCATCTATTCGCGGAAGGGGGTAATGATTCTTGATCGTTACTTTGTTCTGCTCTCTTTAGTCCACACAAAAATGTAGAGATCCATCCTTTTTCTTCAAAAATATCACCAGTACACCCCAAGGAGATACACTAGGACATATTAGGCCTTTCTTAAGAAGGCCCTCCAACTACAACATGATCTCACATAACTTAGGTGTGGTAATATTATATGGTGTGCATGAGATAGGCTTCGCTTCCGAAACCAAATCAATATGAAATTCGATCTCATGTGGGGGATGTAACCCTTAAAACTCACTAGGAAAGACATTAGAAAAGTACTGTAAAATGGGGTGGCTATCATGTGATAGTCTGTGAGTCTCATCCTTTGATCGGTCACTAACAGTGATAGTAACTGACAACCCCGTCGCGCACACTACTTCATTTGCATAGTGGATATGGTGTGAATAGAGATGGGTATCCTGACTCCAAAAATCACTGACTCCAATCCCAAATCATCTGCATAAGATATAACCTTGATGTGACAATCAACTCTATCTTTGTGCACATAAAACCAATCCATTCCCAAGATAACTCCATTTGAACCCAAGGGAAGGATACAAATATCCAAAGTCGTGATGAAGGGTCCTAGGTCCACTACACACTCCTTAACTAAGGATTCCAATGAGATTCTGGTTCCAGAAGCCATCTCTACATAAAAACTAAGGCCCTACCTAACTGCCACCAACATGCATCACTCTACTAAAGATGGAGAAATGAAATAATCTTATGAGCTTGAATCAAATAAGATAAGACTAGAAATACCACCAATGCTACTTGTGGTCTCTATCACCGTGCCTTGGTGCTCTACCTAGCTATTCTCAACCGCAACATAAATCATGTGGGTCTTGGAAATTTTCACCAACCGTACACTTAGAAATTGGTGTCATACCTAGATTAACAGGGTTATGAGGGAACTCTCTCTAATGATGACCATATACACCACACGCATAGTAAGTACTTGGTCCTCTCCACTTAACAGATACTCCTCCAGGTGACCTAATACTCTGTGTTGTAGAACCTAATGATCCTATCATAGATCTTAGTGGGTAATGTGGTGGACATACTGCTACTGATTGTACTCAAGGTAGATCATGTTTTCTTTTGGCCCCCCCCAGCTAGAGGCCCCCCCAGCTAGAGCATCATGGAATTATGGAGGCCAAAAGGGAGGTTGAGTCTACTACTCCTGCTGAGGAGGATGCCTAAAGGAAGACTATGATGAAGTGTATCTGCCACAAGTAAGAGGAGTTGATCCCCCTTGACCTAATATCCTTTAGCTAATGTATGCGGCTCCTTACTCTGTCACCAGCCTACTGAGTCTCCCCCCTTGTTTCCTTTGCAATATAAGCCTTTTCCACTACCTCTGATAGTGTCTGTGGGAAATGAATTTGAATTTCCCTACCCAAGTCTAAGTTCAGGACCCTGATGAACTTGTGAACTCTAACCTACTCATCCTGCATGTAATCCACATACTGAAGAAGATCCAAAAACTAACCCTCATACTATGCCACTATCATGGAAGCTTATTGTAGATCATGAAACTCATCGATCTGTTACTCAATGAATCTCATAGATATGTATCTACTCCTGAAGCACTCCTCTAAGAGCTCCCAAGTGAATGTTTCATAATCAACATGGAGCTTCTACTCCTTAGTCCTCCACCAAACTCTGGCTCCATATCTCAGAAGGTGGATACCAACATGAGCTTTTGATTTTCTAGTACAAGGACATAGATTGAAGCATCTGATCAAGCTAACCAACCATTTCTCAACCTGAAATCCTCTCGTGTCTCCAAAAAAATGTGGTGGGTGTAACTTTAGTATCTCTCTTATGTGATCTTTCACTATTGATTGTTAGCCCCTAGGTCTCTCTGTAAGAAAATCCCTCGGCCTAGGGCTCCTAGATCTATTTCCATGTCCCAAAACTCTCTAAGTGATGGCTCATGTCTAATTGAATTTCCATGGGAGTGCTCTGCCCTATCCTCGACACTGTGATGTGACGGTACACGAGCCTCCATTGATGGCTCTCCATCCTCTCTATTAGGTCGACCCCCTAAATATGCTCTACGTAAAGTAACATCAACATCCTATAGTGTCTTAATTATTTGAGGCAATATGGATGCTACTTCCTTATTTGAGGGCGATAGATATAGGATCATGTGAAAGGATCCATCATCTAGTTTGTTCCTTCTAGAAAGACCAAGACGGGAGTTAATTTATAATCATCTAGGATTTTGTTTAAGTTTTCGAAGTTTTCTACATTTTTAAACATCATGAAATGTTTTGTGTTCTAGGTTTAGATTTATACTAGGTTTACTTATGATGTCTTATATTTCCAAGTATGCCTAGGGTCAAAGCGTTGAACCCATGGTTTTGATACCAAGCATAACGCCCCCAAATTTATAATCTCAAAACAAAGGAAACTAATAAATTAATATTCAATTTTACGGTAAAGTTTTTTTTTGTTTAGAGTGGTAGCAAGGTTAGAAATTTCCTCAATTAATGAGTTTCTTGGTTATAGACTTTCTACACAATCTTGTGAACAAAGGAATTAAATTAATAATTAAATATTATATTTTACTTCCTAATCTATATTTACATTTTTAGAATCTACTAAGTTCTATTATATAAATGAGTTATCAAGCCCCAAGGTTATATTATTGTCTAACAAAATAGTTTATTATTTTTTCCTAGCCATTAGGTGGCCCCATTCACCCCATTACCCATGTTATTTATTTTTATTTAAAGTTACGTTCCCGCCAAAATTCCTTCCCACTTAAGTGACGTAGGGTTTAATTTGGGCCATAGGATTGAATCAATCCTAGCCCTTAGATTTAAGTTGCCTTAAATTTCCTTATTGTTATATTTTAATCCCTATTTTCCACAAACAACCTCATTTTCTCTTTTCTTATTTGTAGGTTTCGGAAGAGGAGGAGAAGGAAGATCCATGAGAGAAATGGGAGTAACCATCACAAAATTTCTCTTAATAATAGTTGTAAATATTTCTCATTGCAATGTTGCCAATTTGATTATATGAATAGGTCCTACCAAGGATCTATTTTGTTATTTAATAAAAATAATTTTCTTGTTTTGAGATAAACTATTGGGAAAACCCCTTATCTATTAAATCCACGAGTTTTACACATTGGGAGCCAAAAAGGAAATTGGAAGGTTAGAACTGTTAACAAAAAAACTATTTTTTCTGTCAAAAGTGCATAAAATTCTGCCCTACGTAAGTTGACGGTCCTGCAACTGCCACCATGCCTAGGGCGCGGTTCATCAAATGCCACTCTGTGCTGGGTGGCGGTTCTGAAACCATTCTCATAAGGTAAGTAGCTAAAATATATTTCTACATTTACTAACTCATTTCAATCCTAGAATAAAATAATATTTCAACTTTCTTTCAAACATTAAATATTAGAAACTTCCACTTAAAGTGTAAATTATAATGTGATCAATACAACATAGATATTTCAACAAGGAAAAACACAAATCCTCTTGCACATTTTCTACAACTTGTAGCTTTAAACTTTCATTCTTCAATGTTTGACAAACTTGGGTCACAGTACAAAGGAAGAGGGATTAAACGATGCTCTCCTCCCTACCTTTGATCCAATAAGGTGAGAATCCATCCTCTTATTGGACCTTGAGCCCCAACCAAAGAAAATGAGGGATCTTGAGCAATATTTGACAACTTTTTACAAGAGTGGTTTCCACAAACAAAAAGCAATCCAAGGCATTCAACAAATTTAAAATTTCCTCAAACAACAAAATAGGCTTGAGATCAAACCAAAAAGGAGAAAGGACTATGGGAACCACCACCTTTTTCCTCCCAAGTGAAGTGGGAGTTTCACCCAAAGCCTCCATGTGAACAATGCATCAACAAAAAAAACTTATCTCTCCCTTGCAAGTATACAACAAAATGACCATGTATTTCCTATTCACTCCCCATAGGTGTAATTCCTAATAAAAATCCTTCCAAAATGCATCCATACATCTCCCTTTCCCATTCCCAATGGTCCCATAAATCCATCTCCACACACCCAACTTAAGGAAACTACCATTCACAACACTCACACAAACTTCACAAGCATAAGTTTTGACATCTACAAATATAATAAGAAAAAAACCAAAGGTGGAGAGCCTACCTCTTCATCAATCTTCCAAGAGAACTTCAATCCACAAGTTTTGAAACCTTCAAGCCAAGCACACTCCAAAAATGCAAGAGAAAGTAAATGAACAAGTAACTCCAATTCCATAAAATTCCATCAGTAAATAGAAATGGAATGTGAGGATGATGAGGTGGCTCCATATAGGATGGTACTTATTCATTCGTCCATTCCCAGACACAAGTCAAAACACCATGCCCAAGAAAATAAATGAACATGTAAGACTATGACAACCCTATTGACACTCAAACTTGCACACCATGCCTACCAAGGATCGATTAATTGTGGTAATTAGGAAAGTGTAATTATTTTCACCCTTTTACACTCCAAAATACATAAATATGTCTAAATTTAACCCCCCATACCATAGGTATGATTTTTCAGTGAATTTAAGAGACATGGGACAAGCTTAGCTTGTCCCACAAGTCTCCAAAAACGTCTCCCAAGTTAAAAATCCGAATTTTGAAGTTGGGGGAGAGTACATAACACAAAAACCAACAAAAATCTATCCTACATCCTCAAGATTTCAAGGACCAGTTACCCTCATAATTATCCCATGATCACATCCTTATTTTAGGCAACAAATTAAGTTAGATTATCTAATTAAGACATAATAATAAGTGTTGAAAAGGTGAAAATAATTTCTAATAATTAAATACATGAACACAATTAAAACAAACAAAAAATTAAAAGAAAGGAAAAACATTTCACCCCATGGCCACATATATTATATAACTACATCATATATCCTCATTTCCTTCACTTACAATATTATATCACTAAATCATATATCATCATAAATTGTAGGTCTAAAATTCTACACTATTAAACATATATAGGATTTAAAAATTCACAAGGAAATGAGAAATGGATCTTTTGCTTCAACCCTCCTAACAAGAAAAATTAAATAGTCAATTTTCAAGTCTTACACACATTTACATAGTGGAAACGAGCTCTAAAAAATCCATTTCTTTTTAAAAAATTGAATAAAAGAGACACCTCTAATCTTTAGATGTTATACTCGTAAATTATCATAGGTTAATCAGTTATGTTACAATGTAGTAAATGACCCAAATTATTTCGATTCAGTTAAGTTAGTCTTATCTCTCGAAAGTGCACCCTGTGGAGAGATGGTTGCAGGTGTTGTAAGCTTACAAATTTTATCTCTCTCTTTCATAGATACAATGGAAATACCTCAGGCCTATGGATATACCTATTTTGAGGTGAGTCTCTGGTATCAAGGCTGGCTCCTTATTGATGTATCCTAAACTGATTTTCTAGGGTTTAAGGGTAAAAGATGACTATAAAATGAAATTAAAACTAAGGTGATACACCAAACTTGTATAAGGTCTTTGACTAAGTACATGCAAAATTGATATGGAGTGAATTTCTGATGCACAGGCCAACAATTTCCTTAAGATAATTAAGGGTAAACGCTTTGATATATTGAGGGGTAAAATCACAAAAATACTACTAAATTACACATGCACATTAATATCATACAAAAATTATTGAATTCGCAACATGGTAAGATGATTAATCAAGGAATTCAAATTCACAAGATTAATGGAAACATACACAAGACTATAAATAATTGGAAAGGCAAAAAAATGCTTCAGCACTCCTGGATCTAAAAATTCCTTTTTTAATGATTTTCTAAGGCACACACTAAATGGAAAAATTAATTTACCAACCCTTCCTAAAAATAGACTAAGGTTGTACTCGCCCATGCGTTCTATTTTTATCCCTTACTTGATAATAAATAAGGAATAAAATAAAGAAAACTAATACAAGAGGAATTATTGGCCTTTGATTACATCACAGTCAAACTGCAGTTGGGTGTCCTATTTTTAACAAAAAAGATGGGTGAATAATGCTAAAAATAAACCTTGCTTGACGAACAAATTTCATTTTGGGTGCATGCAAATTTTTCTTCTTGTTCCTGATGTGACATCTATCATTCGGATCCACTTGCCTCCTTGGATGCACATGCAAAAGCTATCTCCCTATGAAAGAGCAAAATTAATTACATTATTTCCAATACATAGCAAAATATTTCATCCAACCATCTATCGTGATTGGGGTCACCATTGTTTCTGATGTTGACATTTGTTTTGTCTTCTTGTGGTCACATGGAAAATACATTGTTAATCATCTCCAACCTTCCCACTAGTGGGGACCACCTGTGATTGTGAGCAATTGTATTCGATGGGTTTGGCCACTCTAGTGGACTTAGCAAATTATTGTGTTTTGAAATAATATAAGGGGCACTTTGATTAAAAAAAGTGGCACGATGTTACATTTGGACACCTTTGTGGACTTACGCATATTATAAGGCATTCCACACCTTTTTTTACTATCATGGTATTATATAGCTATCGGCCCCCTTTTTCCTTTGATCAAAATCAGGTTATACTTTACCTTTTTCGGTGATCATTGTTGATATGCATAGTTGTTAGCCCCTTTGATCATTTGGGACATAGACTATGGTTAGACTTTTAAAAGTCAATTATGTAATGATTTTGGTTTTAAACATGGGGTTGGCCCTCTCATGATGGTGACTCACAACTCCATATGCTTTTTGGGTGGCATCTAACTCAGGTTGAGTTAATTATAACCCTGGTGGTTTTCTTTTAAATTTGGTGCCTTGATTCAAGTCGTTGATCTTTGATGCATTGAATCTCAGGCCATTGATCTTTGACTCATGGTTAGGGTTTATGACCTGGAGTTTGGCGTAGTTTGATGCATTGAATCTCAAGAATCTAACCATGATGGTTTGCTTTGAAAGTTTGGGATCGATCCCTGAGTGTTGATCTTGGTAATTTTCCTTCTCCACCTTTAATTCTCTGATTGTGGTTGAGTTTCATTTAACACATCTCTCAAGTTTGCGTGGTAAAGATCACTTAATCCTAATGATCACTCATTTTGGATTTTCATCCTGCTGGCGAAGCCTTGGAAATTTTTGGGTTGACACCATTGTTGAAGATTTTTGAACTCGGATCCCATGCGAAAATGGATCTCTATTCTTTCAGGCATCTGTATCATCGTTATTTTTGTATCCTTTGAGCTCGTTTTGTATCACCTTATGAAGGTCTATGGGTTCGAATACTTTCATATCTTTCCACTTTTGTTCTTTATGTGAGATCTACAAGAGGGCGACCACCATTTTACAAGATGTCGAGCTTGGTTCTTCTGGAATCTATGGTCGCAATAATACTGTGTGGGTGAGTTCTTTACATTGTAACTGTAACTTTGATGATTTCCTCAACTATGTTTTAGAAACATCTGTAAACATTTGAAGCGTTGGCTTCATAGTGCACTCATACATGAGTTTTCTATTTTCTTCATATTTTCATACTTGGCCATTGGTAAAACGAGTTTGAAGAGCCTGCGGTTATTGTGTTTTCTTTTGCATTCTACTCAATGAGGATCTTCAGCCATACCATTCTTTATAAATGGCAAGTTCTATTTTTATTGAAATACTTGGCTTCAATTATGGAAAACAAATCATTAAAACCTATCGATAACAGACTTGTATTACTGCTCAGCTCATGGTTTCTTTCATGTTTGTTAGCTGTTTTGAGATAACATCACTGGCCTAACTGATGTGTAATAGGTATTTCCACCATTAGTAGGTTTCTGATGGCCAAAGAACAATGATTATTGATTGTTATGTTTCAATATAGAAGTGTAAGCCATTATATAGGCTGTGTGAGGGAGGACAGGAGAAAAACAGTTATGTAACTATTTACTAACACTAATTAAAAATGTATTATTAACTAATGCTAACTAATGTGCTAACATTCCCCCCCTTAATACATTGCTCTTACAAATGTACCCCCTAAACAAATCAAATTTCACCTTTCCTAGAGGCTTGGTGAGAATATCTGCAACCTGGAAATCAGTAGGGTAGTACTAGAGCTGAATTCAGTGGTTCAAGACCTGTTCACGAATGTAGTGACATTACACCTCAATATGCTTTGTATGTTCATGAAAAACGGGATTCTTCACAAGTTTCAACACACCTTGATTGTCGCAGTGAATGATGGGAGGTTTTTCTTTAGGAATCCCTATATCTATAAGAATGTGACGTAACCAAATTTCTTCACATACAGCTCCTCATGTGGTACGGTATTCAGCCTAAGTAGATGAAAGAGAAAAGACAGTTTGCTTCTTGCTAATCCACAAGATAGGTCCAGATCTGAGATGAAAAACAAATCCTGAAGTGGATTTCATGTCATTAACGGATCCTCCATAGTCCGAGTCTGTATATCCCTATAAGAAGAACTGACCATTCTTCTGATACTCCAGACCAAAGTCAACTATACGTTAGACATATCTCAACACATGCTTTTCTACTATCCAATGATATTTCTTCAACTCCTGCATAAATCTGGCGAGATAGCTCACTGCAAAGTAAATATCTGGTTTGGTATAAGTCTAGTAAATGAGACTCCCCACAAGCTTCCTATAGTGAGTGCCATCTACCTGTGATGAATCTTGGAATCTAGATAATTGCAAACCTTTCTCCATATGAGTGGACATTGGTTTACAATCTGACATTCCATACTTCTCCAGGAGTGTCTTGGCATATTTCATCTGGGAGATGAAGATATGATTCTTCTTCTACCATATCTCTAAGCCAAGACAGTAGTGAAGTAGCCCCAAATCATTCATGTCGAAGGATTTCTTTAGATCATTCTTTACATCATCCACAAGATTGTCAAAACTTCCTATGATCACAAGATCATCTACATACAAAACCAGAATGACAATCTTTGTTCCTACCTTCTTGATATACAAATTTTTATCTAAGGGGCTACGAGTGAATCCATGATGTAATAAGTGATCATAAATGTTTATATACCATGCCCTAGCTGCTTGTTTGAGTCCATAAAGAGACTTTATCAGATGACATACCTTGTGTGGTTGACGCTCGTCTACAAACCCTTCAAATTGGGCCATGTAGAATTCTTCTTTTAGATCACCATTTAGAAAATCACTCTTGACAGTCATCTACTGAAGTTTCCATCCATTTTATGCTGCCAGTGCACATACCACTTTGATGGTTTTGATCTTCGCAGTGGGTGCAAAGGTCTCAGCATAGTCAATTCCTTCTTGTTGAGCATAACCCTTTGCAACAAGTTGTGCTTTGTGTTTGTCAATTGAACCATCTGCCTTATATTTTGTTTTGAAAATCCATTTACAGCCAATAGATTTCTTACCTGGAGGTAGATCGACAAGTTCCCATGTCTTATTCTAAATTAGGGAATCATATTCAGCATCCATAGCCTGTTTCCACTGTGGTTGGTCTAATGCCTCACGAAAAGTGTCAGGTTCAGTGCTCTCAACAACTGAACTCATGAGGGAAAAATTTACCTCATGTCTGGCTTGACTTCGTGTTCTGACTCCCGTAGAAGTACCTGGAAGTGAGTTCAGGTGTGCATCCCTAATAGTATTCTAGACCCATTTCAGACATTGGTGCTACTACTGATGTGAAGATGTGTTTTCTAGTGTGCCAAGATCAACGAATAAGTCTCCACTCAGCGCTTCTTCTCTCTAAGAAGAATCATCTTGCCCATCATCTAGATGTGTGAGCAATCTATGTGACGAGGCCGGTATTGGATCTCCATTATGTGGCAGGGAGTCAAAGGATGACTCATCACATACCACATCTTGACTCTTGTAGATATTTTTTGTCTCGGGATCCATGAGACGATATGCCTTTGAGGTAGTACTATACCCCAAGAAAAGACATGGCAGTGTCTTTGGATCGATCTTCTTCCTTCTCTTATCTAGAACATGCATATATGCAGTGCAACCAAAAACTCTCAAATGATGAATAGAAGGTTTATGACCAGTCCATACCTCTTTTGGTGTCTTGTTCTGCAAGATCTTTGTGGGTGCCCAGTTGAGTAGATACACTGTTGTCTAGATTGCTTCTACCCAAAACTGATCCTCCAACTTGGTGGTCAAGAGAATACAATGAGCCATGTCCATGACAGTCCTGTTGTGGCGCTCAAAAATCGTGTTCTGTTGGGGCATGTAGGGTGTAGTCAGATGTTGCTGAATGTCATGCTACTTCAGGTATGCTAAGAACTTCTTTGACACAAATTCCCCCACTTGATCTGACTAGAGGAGAAGAAGAGGCTTCCCAGACTGCCTAGTATCTTGCTGGTAGAAGGTTTGGAAATTGGCAAATGCCTCACTCTTATTTCAGAGGAAATATACCCACATTTTCCTTGAGTAATCATCAATGATGAGCTGGAAGTACTCAATTCGCACAGATCAGTGTGAATGACCTGAAGATGCTCTGTAGAATGATAAGAGATCTGTTTGAATGGACCTCTATGTTGTTTTCTGGAAAGACATCTTGATAAAATAGGTAAGGAATGGGAGAGTGGAGGAAGCCTTCTTACCATTTCCTTGGCACTAAGTTGATGCAGAGCCCCGGTAGAAAGATGACCATATCGAAAGTACCATAGTGCAGTGAACTACACCATTGAAGCAGAGAGAGCAATGCTAGATGAAGTGACTGCATCCAATGCAAATAGACGGAACTTTAGAAATGCTTGAGAAAATACTAAATCTCCCTGAGAAATGATGCAAGACTTGACCCCTTTCTCAACAAAGAATTCAACCTACATTCGATGGTTAAGAAGTTGACTCATAGACAAAAGATTTGAGGTCAAACTTGGAACATATAGCACCTTCGTGAGTGTACATCTTCGTGTTCCAAGAGGAATGATGACATCATCAATCCCCGCCGTAATATACTCTTGATTGTCTGTGATGGTGATCCAATCTCTAGTGGGCTGGTCACTCAGAGTATCGAACAACTTCTTATTTCCAGTCATGTGTTTGTTGGCACCCAAATCAATCAGCCAGACATCTTTTGATGGCTGCAAAGTCTATGAGACTAGAACAATGTCAGAATTAGTCGTGTCTGGAACCTCTTCATCAGAGGTGGCATCCTGCTGAGCAGCAATGTGGCTCTTCTGCCTCTGATTACGAGCATGCCATTGGGATTTCTTGGATTATCCTTGGCCAGAAGTTCTCTCTTTGCCAGAGTTTCCATACTTACGACCGTTGTAATAATAGTTTGCAGTTGTGTGCATATCCATGGAGCAAATGTGGCACCATCGATCTGCCTTGTTGTTCTGTTGCTTCTGGGGTGGCCGTTGTGGTGGCCGTTGAGAAGATTGCTGCTAAGGATGGTACTTCTGATTCTGGGGGGCTGACTGCCCTTTCCAAGTCTTATGATTTTTCCTCATGATAAGAGCCTTATCTTCGAAGGATTCATAAACATTCTGCATGGCTTATTCTTACTGGAGATAATTCACCAAGGTGGAAAAACTCACCTCCTGTTGAGTGATGGTCAACGTGGTGATGAGTTTCTGAAACTGGGAAGGAAGAGCTCCTAAGGCGAGCAAGACTAACAACTTGTCATCCACCGGTTCACCGAGAGCAGAGAGTTCTACACGTAACTCAGCCACACATTGCAAGAAAGATTCTACTGATTTTCCATCATGCATGCTCATCGTGTGAATCTTTTTCTGAAGATGCAACTTTGTCGTCTAATTCTTGGTTTCGTAGATGGTACACAATGCCATCCATGCCTGAGATGAAGTGGTTGCTTCCTGAATGTAAGATTCCACCTCATCAGAAAGGCTCAGGGTGATAAGCATTAGTGCTTTTGCATCAGCCTTTTCATATTTAACCAACAAATCAACATCTATGGGAGGGACATCTTTGCCAGAAATGATCCCCCAAAGATCTTCAAACTAAAGAATCGTCCACATCTTGGTTTTCCATGCGGTGAAATTTGGCCCTTTCAAGAGTTGGGCATCAGATAGCAATATTTTTGGAGTAGACATTTTCAAAAACTCAAAATTTTATTTTATTTATTTATTTATTTTCAAAAATGGCTACAATGCTTACTGAAGGAATCTATCCTGAAGATGGGCTCTATAGGCTCGTGCAATGAGACGCAGATGCTCTTGTGGGCATTCTACTTCACGTTCATCATCTGCATCATAACCATGTATAAGTTCTGCATGAATCTATCATGCTTGACATTGAACGTCGAACCAAAAATACTCCAACAGTCCTTGGCACACAATCTCATCAAAGAGAATATTCCCAGTGTTGTGTAGCTCGTTGACCAAGGAAAAAAATAGTCCAGTGGTGTCTTCATTATCACTCAATGCCCAAATATTTGGTGCATTACTCGCAGTGCTTTCTACATCCGAAAGTTGCGACATACGTGGGCTGGCCTCATTTCGAGATCGCTTTGCTGGTGTTGGCGTTCTTCCTCCTACATGTCAAACTTATAATGTGCTAAACTTTAATCAGCAGGTCACTATGTAGGAGTTCCACGTAGCCTTCTTATTGTATTTCTTTGCCTTCAATATTGCGTCAAAATAATAGTGAGAAGAGTAGTTTTCAATGCTGGAAAAGTAGAACAGGTCATCCCATGCAGGCTGATGCCATGTCCAGCCAAAAAATTCAACTTCCATGCTGCAAAAAAAAACTTCTTCGCCATTCAGGTCTGTAGATTCTTTTGGCACTAGTAGGAGATGATCTTGAGTATGGGTTTGCAAGTGCAACATCCAGCGTGCTCCTCCAAATGATTCAACACGCATTGTTTGGTTTGAATCAAATTGAAATAAAAACACCAAAGCATACGTCTGCAATGCACTATTTGGTTTGAATCAAATTGAAAGCAAAATGCCAAAGCATACGTCTGTAGGCTGCCACACACAAGGTCTGGTCGCTGCACCTTTTGTACATTATTTGATAGTAAAAATGTCACGTTCATGTGGTATGTCCTCCAAATTGGATCTAGTAAATAAAATAGTTCTTTATCCTTTTCCAACGCACTGGAAGTAACAAGAAAGCAGTCTCAAAATAGGTATGTCTCCATGCACAGCACAGGACACCAAATCCTCTACACACAGTGAAACTCCACTGGCTCTTATACCAATGATGGCTGAAGAACAATGATTATTGATTGCTATGTTTCAATACAGAAGTGCAAGCCATTATATAGGTTGCGCGAGGGAGGACGGGAGAAAAACAATTATGTAAGTATTTACTAACACTAATTAACAATGTATTGTTAACTAATGCTAACTAATGCGCTAACAGTTTCCTCTGTTTTGAATCTTTGATCTTGTGGTAACCTTCTTGATGGGAAATTTAGTCATGATTTTAAGATTTGTTAGGCTTGCTTCACTCAATTTCTCTTTTTGTGAACTGATGTGCATCTATCCAAATGACCATTATTGTACCTTCAGAGCTATGTTTCCTTGTTATTATTTGTGGCATGAGTATTCATCCACTGTTTTCTTAGATTTGTGAGCTTTTTAGAACCATGGACACGTGGAGGGCTGGCGCTCACTTGAGGATCCACCTCTGGGTCATAACTTAGTAGTTGCGCCAAGGAGACACGTGGAGGCTTCTGTCGGCTCCTCTCTATACTTAAAATTTTCAAGAAACTTTCTAAGGCCTAGGACACGTGGAGGGCCCATGCCTGTTTAGGGGCCTACCCCTATAATTTATTTTTGAAGAAGCACCAAAGGGACACGTGGAAGTTTCTACTCACTTTTCCCTTGCTTGGAATTTTCAACGGCTGAAGAAACTTTCTTGGACCCTATGCACATGGCACCCTCCGCTGGTCCCTAAATTATTTCGAAAAATTTGTCGGGCTAGGACACATGGTGAGTATGCACTTGTTTGGGGTCTCCGCTTTTGGGCACCATATCAAAAGTGCACCATTGAGACATGTGGAGGCTTTCGTTAGCTCCTTTTATACTGAGACTTTTTCAAAGGCCAAAAGGTAATTTTTTTGGGCCTAGGGCACGTGGAAAGCCCACGCTTGCTTGGAAACTTGCCTCTTTACTTCATCTTTGCAGTTGCGCTAAGGAAACACATGGATAATTCTAATCTAAAGTTGAGAAAGGGTAGAATCAATGGTTGTTGTGCATTACATCTGGTTTTGCCACCATTTTTTCTCCAAGACTCCTGGAGATGTGAATACACATTGTTTTTCATCATTTTTTGATTAAATCCCTTGTCATTTTTGTTTGCAAAGTGCAATTGAATGGATTTAAAGATTAATTTATGTGTCCAAGGAATCTAAAGATTGGAATTGATTAGGAACGTGCAAAAATGTGAATTACCAGAGAAGTTGGATGTAGAGCAGAGTTACAGAGAAAAGAATGGGAAAAGGATGAAATAATGGAGGTTGCAGGCACAAAGGATAAAAAACATGTTGCTAGAGGAGATGACTGGGTGCCCCAGTTAAAACAATGATGGAAATATTTGCAATGATTCACCTTTTTAGCAACTGACAACTTTATTTTGTAATTTTGTAAAACGTCATTTTTTGGAAATCATGAAAAAACATGTAACAAACAAAGGTTCCTTGAATATTCTTTTCTTAAGGGGAAATATTTAATGTAAATGAGTGTTATAAAAAGCATGATTTATTCATGCAAATGGTCGGGGGTTGAATTATTACGAGAAAATTTGAGAGAGCCCATCTTCCTGAGAGACTATCTGAGAAAACCTATTAATCTCTTATGTTTTAGATTTCAATCATGTCAAGTTGGTTGCGAGTGTACAACCATTGACAAGCTTTGAGAATGTTCAAAGAAAATTTCCCTTGTTGATGAATCTAATCAAATTTGAATTAATCTATGTTAATCTTGGGAAAATTTGTGTCTACTTTATTTCAACATGTCTGTAAATAGTATTTCTTGCTCCTATTGCAATCTTATGTTAGAGTCCCTCCGAATCATATAGGATCTCATCCCTGTGATATTTTAGTGGCATTTGCAATTTCATTATGAGAAGAGCCTTCATCCTATAAGGAGATAAACAATTTAAAATCACTTTACTGTCATTTTGTTGATAAAGATTGTCTATAAGCCTTTGAGTGTATCTCAGGCGTGAGGAACCAGGCTTCTTTGATGTTTAATTGAGTCTTTAGCTCAATCCTCCATGTTAAATTCTTGGAGATTGTGTGAAACCATCCAAATCTAGGCCTCCATTGATGCACACCTTCTGGTTGAAGGAATATTTTAGCTATTCTGAAGCATTCTGTCATTCAGTTTTCCAATTATTGTGAAGGTTCTCAAAGATATGGAAAAATCAAGTTTATCCTTCTTAATGTCCCACCAATAATTATTCAAAACAACGAATCCTACCTGAACTACCCATGTTTGCCCTGTATGTCCACAAATGAATAAATTTGAATTCTAAAATATGCAGAAGCAATTAGGATTCCATAATGTCTCTAGTAACCTTAGCCCTGTTTAGAAAATATCACCATTCTTTAGAAGTGACAACTCGTGAGAGTTAAATTTTAGTGCATTGGTCATATTGTATCAGGATCTCCTTTCAAATTTGTGCAAAGAAGGATATATTCATTCTCCTTCACCGACAGAGGTTACAAAATGGGTCCTCTCACCCTGGTTGAAAGGCACAGCCTAAAGCAGTGAGGATAGATCAAATCCCTAATGACGGTGCTATCCATTTCTCTGATGCCTGAGTGAAAAAGGGTCAGATGAATCCCCTCCCCAGATACAAAGAGACTCATAATATGATCTATTTGTCTTTCAGTGTCTTGATAAATCTGTGATGCTTCTCAGTTTCCAAGGGAGAATAAATTTGGATACCAACACCAGATTGGCGTCATTGCCGGTGACATGAAGGTGTGTGAAAAGTTTGAACACCATTAACAATATATATAGAACTTGGTAAATGCTTCTTAAAATTTTTAGAGTGAAAATACGTTGTTGAAATGTAATCATGTGTCCAGATTTGTAAGAATCGAGAAAAGTTACAAGTTTTGCGTGCAATATTTCTAGTTTTTGGTTGTTTTCGAACTAAGTTTACATCATCAATGTTAAATATGGGTAAAGGAAAGGTCAGATCAGTGAAGCTTTGCATGAATTTAGTGTTGATCGACATTTGACAGATCCATTTTAGTGTATTTGCACAACTAAGGTGAAAATCCTTAGTGGCGACTCCGTGTTGAATTAATTTTTGATAAATTTTAGTGTCTTAACCTCTGTTAATTGAAATTTATCACTAATATTTGCAAATTTGGAAGCAAGAAGATATTTCTTCATTAAAGACCCTGCTAGAAGGTTGTTTCCAAAGTTGGGAAAGATAAATTCTGAAGGAAGAAGAATCTAGAAAGTTGTTGGAGATCAAAAATCAAGAAAGGAGTTATCAATTGTAGAAACTGATCATCCTATCATTGAAGATTGCCATACTTCCTCAAGTGCTTCTGGATCAAGTAGTATTTTTGTAGATTTGAAATCTCCAACTGGGGAGTGTCCTTCTTTTGTATTTGAAAAATTTGTGTCTCATTTTGTCCCTGTGTTCTCCAAAGCTGATAGGATCTTCCTAGAAATAGATTTTTTAGATACCATTCTCTCTGAAAATTGTATTCCTGTGCCCCACGGACCCCTCACTCCCAATCATTTTGTTTCTCTTATAAGATAAACTCCCCAAAACAATATGGCCCAGCCCCCACCCAGACCTCCATTTGTTGTGAACACTTTTGGTCCTATATATTTCAGAGGTATGGCTAGATATCTAAATGTTGTGCCCCAAGATATTAGAAATAGACTGCCTAAATTTCAAGGAAATAATGCTATTACTGGTGATCAACACTTAAAGCTTTTAGTCAATATGATGGAAGACTTTGAGATGGAATTTGAGGATGTGTACATAATTTTTTTATTCATACTCTAGAGGAGGATGCACGAGATTGGTATAAATCTTTTCCAGAAAACTCCATTGATTCATGGACAAAAATAAAGAATGCTTTTAGATTGTAGTATGGAGATAAAACAGACCATAGGTTTCTTTAATCAGAATTTTAAAATATTAAGAAGAATCGTAATTAATCTATTCATGAATTCAATACAAGGTTCAATAAGACCATGAATAGGCTACATGTAATCCTGAGGCCAAGTGATGTTTCTTGTTTAATAAAATACTCTAATGCTTTTGATAAGAAGGAAACCTATTATTTGAGGGATAATAACCCAATAACATTGAGGCAGGCCTTCACCATGAATTTGCAAATTGAAAACAATATCAAAGCAGTTGGTAAGCCTCATAAGAGGGAAGGTATCAAGATGATCAATCCAGAGAAGCTACAATCAAGTAAATTTGTGGATCTGGAGGAGGTTGTAAAAACTTTGGCCGGATCTGTTAAGGAAATATCCTATAAAATGGCCAGAGCAGAGAAGGGGATTGGAAAAAGTTCCCAAGGTCAGCATAAAGTACAAGGTCAAGAAAGATTTACAAATCATCCTAGGGGTGATAAGAGATCAGATGATAGAGGAAAGGACCGGTGGGATCAGAAAATAGATAGCCCCAATGTCGGGAAAACAGTTTGGTGCTAGATCCTTTGACTGTCAGAGTTACTGCTGTGGAAGAAGCCAATGAAATTGAGTGGTTTGACAGATGTTTCTTGTCACATGCCCCATGTGATGAAGAAAAAGAAGTTGAGGAAGTTTCTCACGAAAAAGGAGCAACTTCAACTGAATTAATCAGTGCTATAACTGCCGCAAATTTCTGGGATTGCATTCACCGGGTATTACCCCTTCCTCCCTCTCATTATTTTGAATACTTAAGGTCATTAATGATTAAAAAATATGATGGAGGAATCCCTTCTGAGGAGGATAGGTAGTTGTTAATTAATGTTATGGTTGTCCAAGAAAAATTATATAACACTAGGAGTAAAGTTGTCAAAGGGGAAGGGCCTTAGGCCAAACCAGAAACTCTAGTTCTCACCAATATCTCAAAATAAACTCCTAAAAAATATACATATGGAAAATTCCTTGTGTCCCTGAGGAGAACTGGTATCCCTGCACATGCTCAGACCATGAAAAATCCTCTTTTGGTAGTTGAGTTTGTCAGTCTCCCTCCAAATGTTGCTTTTCCCAAATACATTCCTTATGACATTTCCCAAGTCTTGAGTCAAATCAAGATTTATGTTCCACTTGTTGAGTTTCTTAGGAATCTTGAGCACAAGAAAAGGGTGTTTGAGTATTTGGGATTGAAATAAGAAAATATTACCCAAGGTAGAAATGTAAAAAATGTTGAGACTCCTCCTATCATTGGAGAGTTGGAAAAACCCCAAGTGCTGGAAAAACTAGGTGATCCACCTGAAGTATATTTGGGAACATCCTTGGTTGAGTCCCAACTGAATGTAGATCCATTTTTCACTACTCTGATTATTAGGGATAGGTTGTTACACAACTGTATGTTTGATTCTAGAGCATCATGCAATGTTATGCCTCTTGTGGTCATGAATGAATTAGATATCAAAGTGATAGCAGCTTATGGGAAGTGCACTGCCATGGATTCCAGAGAGGTTCCAGTGGTTGGATGTGTCAAGGGTTTGATAGTGCAACTTGCAACCTACCCAAACAAGAAATTAAAACTAGATGTTGTTATTGTTGATTGCCTTGCCAAATGTGGAATGTTGTTTTCAAGAAAATGGGCTGCTAACATGGGTGAGATTGTGTAAATGGATCCACTATACCTATTGAGGGCAGCCTTGTAAAGTTGTATGGTGAAAAGAATATTTTACATATAATGTAGGATCCCAATAATGCTTCCTATGAAGTGTTATACACTGACATTGATTCTTATAACTGTGTTGGATTTGTTGATGGTAAAGAGCACAAAATTGATCAATGCAAGTCTCTTAAACAAGTAGGTTCTCATTGGACTTTTTTATTTGATGGGGCTTGCTCTAAATTTGGAAATGGTGTCGGTATTGTTCTGATACCTCCAGGCCAGGAAGAGTTTGTTTTTTCTTTTAAACTTAACTTTGAGTGCACTAACAATATTGAAGAATATGAAGCATTGTTATTGGGTTTAACAATTTCTTGGAAATATGGTATTAGATACATCATTTTTAAAGGAGATTCAGAGCTAATTGTCAAGCAGGTTAGAAAACTGTATGCAAAAAAATTAGAGAATGAAATAGTATAAACATGAAGTCTGGGATTTCATTGAAATGTTTGACCCCTTTAACATAATACATCACGATAGCAAGTACAATACTCTAGTAGACAAATTGTCTGTATTAGGGTCCAAATTGGAAAATTGTACTCTATCCCCCTATTGTGAGTATAATATTGAGATATTAACTAGGCTATTTGTTCCTGACAATGTTAAACATTGGCAAGTGTTCAAAGATGACTAGAGGTGCAAAGGATTTTGTAGAAGGGAGGAGAATTTTTTTATCAACGTATAGATTGGGATCCAATAGTTTGTGTGGATGATGGAAAGGAGACTTTATTTGGCAAAAATATCATTCAGTTGAAGACTAATACTATTCCCATAGGTTTGGTATCACTTGAATCAAACTTTGATAATGTTGATTGTATTGTCAACAGACACATGTCAGCCTCAAGGGATGTTGAAGAGAATGACCTGAGCATGAAGGATAAACCACGTAAGATTTGGCTAGGTATCAATCTGAGCAAGGATTGTTGTATGTCCTATTGTTGAAGAAATACCAGGATTGCTTAGCATGGTATTATTCTGAACTAAAAGCATACAGAGAGGATATTTTCTAGCATGAAATTCCCTTAGAAGCTTATACCAAGCTATTTAGGCAGAAACAGAGGATGATCAATCCACTCCTTTCCTTGAAGATGTAAGAAGAATTGAAAATTTTAAGGGATGGAGGAATCATACAACCCACAAGGTACTCATCATGGGTTGCAAACTTGGTACCTGTCAGTAAGAAGAATGGAGATATAAGGCTATGTGTGGACTTTAGAAACTTGAATAGAGCATTAATGAAGGATAACTAACCTCTGCCAAATATGGACAATATTTTACAATTGGTTACTGGTTTAGAATTGTTATCCACCTTGGATGGTTTTTCTGGATATAACCATGCATATTTGAAGGAATCAGAGTGAATCAAGACTTTCTTTACCACTCCTTGGGGAACATATGTATATGTCAAGATTCCTTTTGGTCTAATGAATGTTGGATCCACTTTCCAAAGAGCAATGGATGTAGCTTTCTCTTACTATATTAATGATTTCATTATTGTATATCAAGCTGATGTGACTATTTTCTCTAGAAAAAAAAGTGACCACCTATAACACTTAGAAAAAATGTTGTTAATATGAAGGGAGTATGGTATTTCACTAAATCCCAAGAAGTGCCATTTTGGAGTTCAGAAAGAAAAACTGCTTGGACACATTGTGTCAAAGGAAGGGGTCGTGATTGATTCTGAAAGGGTAGAATTCAACAGAAAAGTCCCTATTCCAAGAACCAAGAAGGGAATTCAGTCCTTTTTTGCAGATATAAATTTTATTAGGAGATTTATCTCCAACTTTGTTGAACTAACTATCCCAATCACTAGCATGCTGAAGAAAGACCAAAGTATCAAATGGGAAGAAGCAACTATTCAAGCTTTTGCTAGGATCAAAGAAGCATTAAATAATTCCCCTATTTTAGCAGTTCTAGATTATAAGAAGGCTTTCCAAATGTTTTCTTTTACTTCAGAATGTAATATTGCATCTGTGTTGTTGCAGAAGGATGATGAGGGATCTGAAAGGCCAATTACCTTTTTTAGTAAGGCATTACAAGGAGCTGAGCTAAATTATACTATCATGGAGAAGCGGGTATTTGATTTTGTAAAAGAAAAAAAGGTCTTCAAGACATATATTTTGAGTTCCAAAGTCATTTCTTATGTTCACCACACCATGGTGAAAGATATCCTATCAGAAATGGAGGTTTGAAGCAAAAGATTCCAATTGGTAAACAAATTGCAAGAGCATGATATGGATATCCAAACAAAAAAATTGGTCAGAGGTTTGGGCTTGGAAAAACTTATGGCAAAGAGAAATCTATAGACAATTGAGGTAAATGAAGTTGAAGAAGAAATTCTGAATGGTACAAGGACATCATTTTTTATCTCAAACATCTATAGTGCCTTGAACATTTGAGCAAGAATAAAAAAGAGCACTTAAGTTAGATTCCAAAAAATATGTCATTACTTATTTTGAGTTAGCTTGGAAGAACCTAGAGGGAGTTCTCTTAAGATGCATTACTGAAGATGAAGGCCCTAAAATAATTACTGATCTCCATGGAGGATTTTGTGTGGGAAATTTTGCAGGAAGATTCAAAGCTCATAAAATATTAAGGGCTGGTTATTGCTCACCAAACCTTTTCAAAGATACAACTCTTTTTGTAAGAAAATGTGAAATTTGCCAATGCTTTTCTAGAAGACTGAAAACTTAAGGCTCCCTTCCTTTGTATCATGTATTAATTGAAGCTCCATTTAGGTAATGGGGAATGGAATTCATTGATGAGAATTTAGATCCTTCAAGTGCTGGCCATAAGTGGATTTTATTAGCCACTGATTACTTCACCAAGTGGGTGGAGGCAATTCCCACCAAGAAAGTAACTCACCAAATTGTCATGGATGTCATTCTGAATCATATCATTTGTAAGATTGGAGTGCTTGCTAAGATAGTTGCTAATAATTCCATGAGCTTCCAGGATAAACCTTTGGTGGCCATGTGCCATGAATATGGGATCACTTTGACATATGCTTCCAATTATAATCCCCAAGGAAATGGACAAGTAGAGTCCAACAATAAAAATCTATTGAAAATAATTAGAAGAAATTTGGAGTTGAATAAAAGGAAGTTGGGTGAGAAATTTAAGTTTGTTGTTTGGGATGATCTAATTACTGTTAAATGAGCTACTAGAAAAAGCCCATTTGAGTTAGTGTATGGAACTCAAGCTCTGCTGCCCCTGCATATGCAATTGTCTTCATTTTAATTTCTTCAACAAGTAGAAGATCAAGAGGTTAGTCCTTATGGTGCTCGTATCAATAAAATTTTTGAGTTAGATGAAGAAAGAAGGGCATCCCATCAGAGGCATGTAAAATTTGGAGAGAAATTGAAGAAGTTATTTGATAGGAAGGTGACTCTAAGAGCTTTTAGTGTGGGAGATCTTGTGCTATTGTGGGATAGCAGGCACGAGGATAAGGGAAAACATGGAAATTTTTATGCATTGTGGAGGGGCCCTTATTCAATTGACATTCAAATTGATGAACATACCTTCTTCTTAGAAGACCTAGATGGGGAATTGCTTTAATTGCCTATTAATGGTAGGAATTTGAAACATTTCCTTGATTGATTTCTTAGAATCAAGGTATGCACCATTGTACAATGTATAGTATTTTTGTTCCTTTCTATTTTTTGTGTTTTTTTGTTTTGGTTTGTCTTGGTCCTTCGCAGCCATTTTAGTTGGTTTCTCATTTTGTTCCTGGAAGGTTGGCTCATAACTCCGTTGCCTAATGGTTTATTTTTGGAAGTTGTTCTACTATTTTTTCTTATGGCACTCACTGGGAGTTCCCATCCGCAAGTCAGAGCTGATGTTGGTGCTAAATTTGATCTCAACCCGTTTTCTCTCAAAATTCTTCAATTTGCGGGCTCTGTCATATTTTCTATGTCCCCGTATTGAGGCATGGAAGGTATGTACTTCATTTGGTTGCCATGATCATTCTTTTAATTTGGTCGAGGATCACTTTAATTCTAGAATTTTTTTTTTGTTCCTCTGTCCATGTGAAAGAATTTGTAACTTGGGCGTAAACTCAGGTTTTTCCCCTTCCTTCAATTTTTTCCATAGTCACGTTTTGTTTTCCCTGTCAATTTTTGTCCCAACATCTGTGGAAATGTGGCCCTTTCTGATTGGATGTGGCTCGATGGGGAATTTTGAAACTCTAAGGCCCACTTCAACTCAAGTCTTGTCCACGTGGAGGGCCTTCCCTCATCTAAAAATTCACCTCTTGGTTTGACCTTTGGAGTTGCACCAGGGGTACAAGTGGAGGTTTTTGCTGGCCCTTCCCAGACTTAGACATTTTTTTCATGTGGCTGGTGCAACTTTGGTTGACCATGGACACATGGAGGGATGGTGCTCATTTGAGGATCTGCCTCTGGGTCCTACCTTAGTAGATGTGCCAAGGAGACACGTGGAGGCTTCCGTCAGCTCCTCTCTATGATTAAACTTTTTCAAGAAAATTTCTAAGGCCTAGGACACGTGGAGGGCCCGTGCCTAATTGGGGGCTTTCCCCTGTAATTTAATTTTAAAGAAGTGCCGAAGGGTTATGTGGAAATTTTCACTCAATCTACCCTTGCTTGAACTTTTCAATAGCCAAGGAAACTTTCTCAGACCCTAGGCATGTGGTACCTTCCGCTGGTATGTAAATTCTTTCAACAAATTTTCTAGGCTAGGAAACATGGTGAGTCCGCACTTGTTTGGGGTCTCTACTTTTGGGCACCATATCAAAAGTGTGCCATTGAGACATGTGGAGGCTTCCGCTAGCTCCTTTTATACAGAGACTTTTTAAAATGCCAAAAGGCAATTTTCTTGAGCCCACGGCACGTGGAAATCTCACACTTGTTTGGAAACTTACCTCTGTAATTCACCTTTGCAGTAATGCTAAGGAAACATGTGGACAAATCTAATCTAAAGTTGAGAAAGGATAGAATCAATGGTTTCTGTGCATTAAATCTAATTTTACTGCCATTTTTAGTCCAAGACTCCTGGAGATGCAAATAGGCATTTTCTTCATCGTTTTTTGATGAAACCTTGTCATTTTTGTCTAGAAATTACAATTGAATGGATTTAAAGCTTAATTTTTGAGTCCAAGGAATGTAAATATTGGAATTTCTCAGGAACTTACAAAAACGTGAATTACCAAAGAAGCTGGATGCAGAGCAGAGTTGTAGAGAAAAGAATGGGAAAAGGATGAAATGATGGAGGTTGTAGACGCAAAGGATAAAAAACGTGTTTCCAGAGGAGATGACTTGGTACCCCAGTTAAAATAATGATTGAAATATTTGTAATGATTCACCTTTTTAACAACTGAGAACTTTTTGTTGTAAGTCTGTTAAACATCATTTTTTGGAAATCATGAAAAAACATGTAACAAAAAAAGGTTCCTCAAATATTATTTACTTGGGGGGGAAAATTTAATGTAAATGAGTGTTATAAAAAGCATGATTTAGTCATGCAAATGGTCGGGGGTTGAATTCTTACGAGAAAATTTGAGAGAACCCATTTTCTTGAGAGACCATCTAAGAAACTTGTTAATCTCTTATGTTTTAGATTTTAATCACGTCAAGTTTGTTGTGAGTGTACATCCATTGACAAGCTTTGATACTGTTCAAATAAACTTTCCCCTATTGAAGAATCTAATCAAATTCAAATTAAGTTGTGTTAATCTTGGGAAAATATGTCTCGGCTTTATTTCAACATGTCTTCAAATAGTATTTCTTGTTCCTATTGGAATCTTGTGTTAAAGTCCCTCTGAATCACACGGGATCTCATCCATGTGATAGTTTAGTGGAATTTTAAATTTCATTATGAGAAAAGCCTTCATCCTGTAATGAGATAACAATTTAAAATCACTTTACTATCATTTTGTTGAAAAAGATTGTCTGTAAGTCTTTGAGTGTATCTTAGGCATGAGGAACCAGGGGTATTTTATGTTTAATTGAGTCTTTAGCTCAAGCCTTCATGTTAAATTCTTAGAGATTGTATGAAACCGTGCAATTTTGGGCCTCTATTGACACACACCTTCTGGTTGAAGGAATATTTTAGCTAGTTTGAAGCATTATGTCATTTGGTTTTCCAATTGTTGTGAAGGTTCTCAAAGTTTTAGAAAAATCAAGTTTATCCTGTTTAATCTCCCACCAAAAATTATGCAAAACAATGAATCCTACCTGAAATACCCATGTTTTCCTTGTATGTCAACAAATGAATAAGTTCTACTATCAAAATATGTAGAAGCAATCAAGATTCCATAATGTCTCTAGTAACCTTAGCCTTGTTTAGAAAATATCACTATTCTTTAGAAGTGAAAACTCGTGAGATTTAAATTGTGGTGCATTGATCATATTTTCTCAGGGTCTCCTTTCAAATTTGTCCAAAGAAGGATATATTTAATCTCCTTCACCGACGGAGGTTACAAAATGGGTCCTCTCATCCTATTCAAAAGGCACGACCTAAAGCAATGAAGATAGATCAAATAATTAATGAATGTTCTATCCATTTCTCCGATGCTCAAGTGACAAAGAGTCAGAAGGATCCCCTCCCCAGCAACAAAATGACTCATAATATGATATGTCTGTCTCTCATTGTCTTGCTAAATCTGTGATGCTGCTTGGTTTCCAAGGGAGAATCAATTTGGATACCAACAGGATGACCTAATTAATTACACCACTCCTCCACTCCTCTTGTTAGGCATCCTCTCCATGTCAACATCATCCTTTGTATAACTCATGGAAGATGAC
The DNA here is from genome assembly GCA_019776745.2 of Taxus chinensis. Classification (NCBI taxonomy): domain Eukaryota; kingdom Viridiplantae; phylum Streptophyta; class Pinopsida; order Cupressales; family Taxaceae; genus Taxus; species Taxus chinensis. The sequence continues at coordinate 179,508,867 of CM034152.1, read as the reverse complement.
CCACCAGGCTTGGAATCATTGAAGGCTTCTCCGCATGCACTATCCATATCATTATCTTCTACTGCTAAGACATTCTCATCATGATGTTGTTCTTCTTCTGGTTTTATCTTCTCAATATTTTTCCCTGAGGCATGTTTCATGTATTCTTGCATTGAACTCCACTAAAATTTTGGCTACGGACATCATTTATTGCAGCTACAGTTTAGACGCTAATGGGTTTTTCCGAACATAAAACCTTAATGTGAATCAAACAAAGATCTTCTAATTTCAGGAGCAACACCTCAATAGTGGTGTTGGGCCAGAGATCCTTCCTGTAAGCCCTCAAAGAAGACGACTTAATTTATTTTATCTTAATGCATGAAAAATCCACTCTGACTACCAATGAAGCAAAAGGAGAAGACCTAGGCCTCTCCTTTGAGTCTTGAGAAGGATGAGGTTTTTACATTATCCAGCAACACATATTTCATGCAATCTATGGACTTCTGCTTTGATTTTAATGGATGTGTTTATTCTGAGTGTTTAAAGGGCTCTGCTTAGCACTATTCCAAGAAATTTTCTACTTATTTAGAGGGTCACATAATCCTCCTATCATTGGAATTATGCAATCACTACTAAAACTGCAACATTAACTTTGGTTTCATGTTGGTTAACACCTCTAGTCAACATTAAAGTTCTTGAAGTATTATGCAAGGAAAGTAACAGGTCTAAATTTCCTTGGGATCAAAACTAGAGTGGTTATAAAATTATGGAATGAACATATGACAGGTATGGAAGGATATTTAATATACCCATGTGCTCTGATAGCTTCCCATACCCATGGAAGTCTTTCCTAACCACCCATAATTACACCCCACCAACTCCATTCTCCCTCCACCATCCAAACCCATTTCATTACCTAGTTTCATTGTAATTATTTATTCTTATTTTATGTTATTTTTAAATCCGTCTTAATTGGTTAAAACAACTGATTGACAAAAGGGTTGTTGATTAAGGAGATGGGGAGAAGAGTCAGTGCATTACATCTCCCTCCCGCTTTAAGAGCATCATCCTCGAAGTGAAAGAATTCCAAGGTTAAAAGAGGTACTAATAAACAAGAATCAATATACAACTCATGTCACCAATGGAAAATATACTTGTTGCAAAAGCGCAACCCCTATGAAGAATGAAATTTTTGATCATTTCTTAAACTTTTAATCTTATGGGAATATTGGAATTTCTCTTTTACTTTATTACATAGTTAATCCTTTTCCTTAACAGTCTTTATTAATCTCAATCTCTTAATATTTTACTATTTTAAGATTTCATTATATTTATTTTTTAGGTGCCCAATAGAAGATGACATCATAATACCACCTAATGCCAAACAAAACACTAATGGTTCAAAATATATCATGATGTGTACTTCTATAACTATATCACATCCAAATAACTCAAGCAAACCATGGGAATATAATACATGATTGAAACACGTAGTACTTATCATATACATGTCCGTGACAGAAATGTACTCGTAACATAAGTATACTATAACACATGGAATTCCCAATAGGTACACATACAAATATTTCACACAAATCAAACCCATAATTATATCTACATAGTGTCAATATGGGAACAAGATCATAGCAACAACGAGGAGCATCAACCCTCAACATCACAAAACATAACCAGACTCACAAGAGTACACATAAATAAAAGTACCAACACCATACACCTCCCAAAACAAAACATGCATAATAACAGCATACAAGTTTCTTACATGCCTCCCATAAGTCATCACAAAACAACTCCTTATTCCTCCCTTAAGTCTCTTATGCCTCCCTTAAGTCTCTTATGCCTCCCTCAATTCTTTTTTGCCTCCCTCAAAGCATCACAAAACAACTCCATATACCTCCCAAGACAATAAAATAAAGATAAATTTTCCTTTTTGCTCCCCAAAAGAGGTCGGTCAACCTATGGCCTTGGGCACATAAGGTCTAAACACATCTAACCCAAGTGACATAATAACTCATGGTTCAACAACCCACTAGTTATCTATAACTCCTTAGGGCATACCCCCGTACAACAAAGTGGGTCCATAGATTCCACCACTCCATGGTGCATCCCATGACCATATTCCTCACATTACAACATTAGAACCAACATAACAATTCATTTCAAATTCCAAGTGGGAAAAAATCCCAAGCGTTGGGCTAGGCTATAAAACCTTTAAACATGAAAAGAAAATCTAAAACTAAGTAAAATCAATGGCCAAATAGCCATATTTAGTTCAAAATTCACATGTTATTGAAACAACCAAATAAAATGTCCAAATTTATAAGAACACATGAATCAAAAATACTATTGGTTCTAGCAACATAAAAGAAAATGTTCAATTTACGAATAGTATACATATAAAGAAGTAACACATCACAATAACTATGTGGCCTTATACGAAAACCAAATGGGTACTCAACGTGTTTTTGGAAATCAAACATTGAGTCTCAGCTCGTAAACTAACATATCAAATAATACAAGTGTCATCATCTCTTTCTGAATCATCCCTCCACCACTTCCACACAGCTCAGCATAGTCTTAACTAAACTTAAGATGAATCCATACAATAACCATATAGGGAGAGAGAATGGTGTACAATTCACCATCTACTGAGTCCAAGGTTTCTGCAAAACAAAATATGCATGAGATTTATTAAGCAAGTGCCATACATACAAAATGAACAAACGTGGTTTTTCATCCTATGTAAGACTACACTTCATATCTCGTACTCGGCTCAAGTGACTAGTCAATGGTACACATTTCCTCACTCCAAACATACACCTTTTACTGATTTCCCTCACATTCAATTAGTGTAAGGTTCACATTATAAAACATAACTACATCACTAACACAATGGTTTCTCACACACATTAACCATAGTGTCTATGCATGGTATCTATAAAGGGTACATCGCAATCATCACATTCACTAGTTATAATACATCATGGTACCACATACTACACCTAAATTGCATGCACTATAAAATAGGGATCATACGTTCACCATATGCCTCTAAATCACGCCATGAACCATCACATATTACACGTATTATACATATGAGGAGCAGAATGTCTAACATTATAACATATAGTCAATTGCAATTACAATATGGTGACACACACAATTCATCACAATATAGTGCCCACATCATGATACAATCCAATTAACGTTACACCAATTTTGTCATGCAATACATCAATACACATTCATATCACATAATGCCAAAATGCTCCACACTCCATAGTCCAAAATAACATTCTTTTCAGACACAACAAGGCAGTACATCACACACGAATTCCTCAATGAATCCATGAAAGGAGAGTCAATACTCTCATCAAAAGCACATAAATAGGATAAAAAATACGCACTAAATGACATTCACAACATGTGCGTTCACAATATCACAATTACGACATTGGTCACATAACAACATATATCACATTATTCTTCCAATCTACACTACCACCACCATGCAAAAATCATCACAACTCCAATCCCTTCAAGAGGTTTGAGAGTATGAACCGCTATTTTGATATAAAATGTAACGCCAAAAAATTGGTTACACAAATACAATAGTAAAAAAATGGAATAATTTTGTTTTGAAGTTAAATTCTCATTACACAATGCATGGGTCCAAGGGATAAACTAACACCACAAAAGACATTTTACAAAAGTCATCGACTCACATAGACACATGAAAACACCATATACATGTCGATGCCACACATTTCCCAATGAATGAATGCTAACAATTACCCAACCATAAAAAAATGGACCCAAGGATTGGAAAACCCACAACATCTCATTACCATGATTAAATCTTAGTTACGATTAACAATCCAAAAAAATATTATTATGCAAGGATAATTTTCTCTGTTTTTTATCACCTATATATTCTTGAATTAATTTCACATTCAACTTATAGTTCGACCATTTAATTTGGCTCTTTATCCCTTACGACAATCTCCATAACTTACATAATTATTGACCATATTTAAAATTACATAAAAATTTCCTAATTCTCTCGTTCTTATTTTAATATTATGGTTCTCAAACGTTTATTCAATGTTTAAATTTTACCCTTACTACACAAGTGAATTTGACGTGATGCCGAGAAAGAAATCTTAGGACTTAAGGGAGATTTAGATTCAAGATACTTGTTTGCATAAACATTCTTCGATCACGATATCTTTATTTCCCTATCATAGTTAATAAAGTTCAATAACTTGTTGAATCCGTTCAACATTTCCACATCAAGAATTTTTATTTGGATTTATATATATATATATTTTCTTGAATTTTGATCTCATCAAGTGCAATTCATATTCTTTTTAACACCTGAAAATGTCTAATTGAGATATAAGGACTCCAAGAGTGACATTATTCCTAACTTCAAATCTCATTTTACTCTTACATCGCACTATGGTCTCATTATTAGCATTGTTTTATAACATTTGTAAACAAAATAACTCATACTTTTCACTTATGGATTCACTAGTACAAGGAATGTAACCTCGCATGAGACATCCCATTTCTTTTATCTTATAAACTACAATATTAAACACATACTGCAGTGAAGACATCCACTTGTGTCATTTAATTCCCACCATGATATCAATCATAGGAATATCACCTACAACCTTTGTTTGGTTTTTGGGCCACTCACTAGGGTACAAGGAAGTGTTAGTTATACTTAGTACATATATGGTAAGGTTATACCGCATAGTAGTTGCTTCGAAGAATGAATCTTAAGTTATATAAATGATCTATGGAAAACATTTCTTATGTGTAGTACTAAAAAATTTAGTTCTTAGGATTAATTATTTCTTAGGAAGATAGCATTTTTTAAATTAATGCGGCTAGAATGAGAGGGAGGGTACAACAAGTGTTAAATAATATCTTCATTACATAGTTAATCATTTTCCTTAATAGTCTTTATTAATTTCAATCTCTTAATATTTTACTATTTTAAGATTTCATTTTATTTTATTTTTGGGTGCCCAATAAAAGCTGACATCACAATACCACATAAGGCCAAATAGAACACTAATGGTTCAAAAGATATCATGATATGTACTTCCATAGCTATATCACATCAAAAGAACTCAAGAAAACCATGGGAATATCATACACAATCAACACACATAGTACTTCTCATATGCATGTCCCTAACACAAATGTACTCATAACATAAGTATACTATAACACATGAAATTCCCAACAGGTACACATACAGATGTTTCACACAAATCAAACCCATAATTATATCTACATAGTGTCAATATGGGAACAAGATTATACCAACAATGAGGAGCATCAACCCTCAACATCACAAAACATAACCGGACTCACAAGAGTACACATAAATAAAAGTACCAACACCATACACCTCCCAAAATAAATCCACGTGCACTAATAACACACACACAAGTCTCTTATGCCTCCCTCAAGTATCCTATGTCTCCCTCAAGTCTCTTATGCCCCCCTCAAGTCTCTTATGTCTCCCTCAAGTCTAATATGCATCCCTTAATTCTCTTATGCCTCCCTCAAAGCACCAAAAAAATACTGCATATACCTCCCAAAACAATAAAATAAAGATAAATTTTTCTTTTCACTCCCCAAAAGAGGTCAGTCACCCTATGGCCCTGGGCACATAAGGTCCAAAAACCTCTAACCCAAGTGACATAATAACTCGCGGTTCAACAACCCGCTAGTTATCTATAACTCCTTAGGGCATACCCCCATAAAACGAAGTGGGTCCATAGGTTCCACCACTCCATGGTGCATCCCATGACCATATTCCCTACATTACAACATTAGAACTAGCATAACAATTCATTTCAAACGTCAAGTGGAAAAAAATCCCAAGCCTTGTGCTAGGCTAGAAAACCTTTAAACATGAAAAGAAAATCTAAAACTAAGTAAAACCAATCGCCAAATAGCCATAGTTAGTAAAAAATTCACATGATACTGAAACAACCACATAAAATGTCCAAAAATATAAGAACACATCAATAAAAAATACTACTGGTTCTACCAGGAAAAAAGAAAATGTTCAATTTACGAATAAAATACATATAGAGAAGTATCACATCACAATAACTATGTGGCCTTATACAACCATCGAAGGGGTACTTAATGAGTTTCTGGAACTTGAACATCAAGTCTCACCTCGTAAACTAACATATCAAATAGTACAAGTGTCATTATATATTTTTGAATCATCCCTCCACCATTTCCACAAAGCTCAACATAGTCTTAACTAAAGTTATGATGAATCCATACGATAACCATATAGGGAGAGAGAAAGGAGTAAAATTCACCATCTACTAAGCCTAAGGTTTCCGCGAAACAAAATATGCATGAGATTCATTGAGAAAGTGTCATACATACCAAACGAAAAAACATGGGTTTTCATCCTATGTAAGACTCTACTTCCTATCTCATACTCGGCTCAAGTGATTTGTCAATGGTACACATTTCCTCACTCCAAACATACACCTTTAACTGATTTCCCTCACAGTTGATTAGTGTAAGGTTCACAACATAACACATAACTACATCACTAACACAATGGTTTCTCATGAACATTAACCTTAGCATCTATGCATGGTATCTATAAAGGGTACATCGAAATCATCACATTCACTAGTTATAATGTATCATGTTACCACATACTACACCCAAAGTGCAAGTACTGTACAATAAGGAGCATACATTCATCACATGCCCCTAAATCATGACATGAACCACCACATATTACATGTATTATACGTATGAGAAGATACAATGTCTAACATTACAACATATAGTCAATTGCAATTACAACATAGTGACACACACAATTCATCACAACACATGATGTCCACATCACGATACAATCCAATTCACTTTACACCAATTTTTTCATGCAATATATCAATACACCTTCATATCACATAATGCCACAAATGCTCCAACACTCCATAATCCACAATAATATTATTTTTACACAAAACAAAGTGTAGTACATCACACATGAATTCCTCATTGAATACACATGAAAGGAGAGAGAATACTCTCATCTCAATCACATCAATAGGATAAAAAATACACACTAAATGACATGCACAACATGTGCATTCACAATATCACAATTATGACTTTGGTCACATAACAACATATATCACATTACTCTTCCAATCTACACTACCACCACCATATAAAAATCATCACAAGAAATCCCTTCAAGAGGTTCAATAGCATGAGCCTCCGCTCTGATACAAAATGTAACAAAAACAATTTGGTTACAAAAATACAACAGTAAAAAAAATGGAATACTCTTTTTTTTTTAAGTTAAATGCTCAGTACACAACAACACATGGGATCCAATAGATAAACATAACACCACATAAGACACTTTACACAAGTCATCAAATCACATAGACACATGACAACACCATATACATGTCGATGCCACACATTTCCCAAAGAACGAATTCTAACAATGAAGCAACCATAAAAAAGGTACCCAAGGATTGGAAAACCCATAACACATCTTTACCATGATTAAATCTTAGTTAAGATTAACATTCCAAAAAAGCATTATTATGCAAGGATAATTTTCTATTTTTTATCACCTATATATTATTGAATTAATTTCACATTCAAATTATAGTTCGACCATTTAATTTGTCTCTTTATCCCTTATGACAATCTCCATAACTTAGATAATTATTTACCATATTTAAAATTGCTTACAAAGTTCCTAATTCTCTCGTTCTTGTGTTAATATTACACTTCTCAAACGTTTATTCAATGTTTAAATTTTACCCTTACTACACAAGTGAATTTGACGTGATGCCAGGAAAGAAATCTTAGGACTTAAGGGAGATTTAGATTCAAGATACTTGTTTGCATAAACATTCTTCGATCACAATATCTTTATTTCCCTATCATAGTTAATAAATTTCAATAACTTGTTGAATCCATTGAACATTTCCACATCAAGAAATTTTATTGGATTTATATATATCTTTTGTTTTCTCGAATTTTGATCTCATCAAGTGTAATTATTATTCTTTTTAACACATGAAAATTTCTAATTGATTTATAAGGACTCCAAGAGTGACATTATTCCTAACTTCAAATCTTGTTTTACTCTTATATGCTTTAATCTTGCATCTCACTATGGTCTCATTATTAGCATTATTTTATACCATTTGTAAAATAAATAACTCATACTTTTCACTTATGGATTCACTACTACAAGGAGTGTAACCTAGCATGAGACATCCCATTTCTTTTCTCTTATACAATACAATATTAAACACATGCTGCAACAAAGATATCCACTTGTGTCATTTAAATCCCACCATTATATGAATCATAGGAATATCACCTACTACCTTTGTTTGGTTTTTGGGCCACTCAGTAGGGTACAAGGAAGTGTTTTTTCTACTTACTCCATATATGGTAAGGTTATACCGCATAGTTGTTGCTTCGAAGAATGACTCTTAAGTTATATAAATGATCTATTGAGTACATTTCTTATGTGTAGTACCAGAAATTTTAGTTGTTAGGATTAATTATTTCTTAGGAAGATATCATTTTTCAAAATAATGTGGCTAGAATGAGAGGGATGGTACAACAAGTGTTAAATATTATCTTCATTAATAATCCAAACTCCTAAAGGTGACATTAAAGATTAGTTGGCAATCTTTTCCACCTAAATCAGAAATCAGACCTGAAGAGAACACATTCTCCTTACTACACACACGATAACCAATCATGGAAGGGAATCACTTACTCTAGGTAATGTTTGACCATGTATTTCTTAACTAATGATTTCATGATAATGTTGCTAAACATACAAGCTATGGTGATTACTCAAACTAGGGATCTTATTTAGTTAAGATACAAGGTGTGATCGAGTATACATGTTTAAGTCCATTCGAAGGTCTTAGTTTTCTATGCTATAAAGAATAACATATGAAGGTTAGTTATGCACAAATTTTGTACTAGGGTTGACTATTTTGTTTAGATTTTCTTATTTTATCTTCTAATTATAGAACAAAACATATTGATTAATTAATCATCTATTGCACACTGGAAATGCACTGCAAGATATTATATTCAAATTCATTTAACATATATATATATATTCTAACCTTTTTACCATATTTAAATCTAAATCTAAATTGTACCCATGAGTAAATGCACATTTTCTAGGGCGTCCCTAAAACTATCATCTCATACATATTACAAAATTTTGAATATGATTTTTTTGTAATATGGCAATACACTATACATATATACATTTTAGAATGACATATATAGATTAGAATAATAACAATCAATTACACCACACATTTTTGCCATCTTACTTGCATCTTGTAAAACCATGTGAGCATTAAATCAATGATAAATCATTGGCATGACATCCACCTAGATCTAGCATAATTAACATTTTTAGTTTCCCATCTACATAATAATAATAATTTTTGTTTGAAAGAAGAGGATTAGAGACATATTTATTTCATTTCATTACAGTTTATTTCTTAACCAAGGAGGGAGAAAGAGATAGGGAGAGAGAGAACAACTATTTTGCCAAAATTTTAATTTCACACAATAAGACACATTATACAGTTTCAAAAAGTTAGTTGTAAATATCAACAAGTTTCCACGGGGATTTGGTAATATGACGGGGGTCCTACATCTTTCTTTTGCATTTTCTTGCAAGTTACAAAAATACTCAATTTAGGATCGAAGGCCAAAAACCACTTACAAACATAGTCTTTTGATGAGCAAGCACAATAGAGGTAAATTTATTCATGTCCTCCTATATACCATGAAATCACAGAAACTGGCGTAATTTAGAATTAAAAAATGGTTTACGATTGTAAGCTAGTTTTCCGAGGCCATCGGTCATAATTGGCCTAGTTGTAAACAATTAAAAGTTAGCTCTAAGGTTCAGAAAACCATGTCCAAAATTGACGTTTAATGAAAGAACGTGCAATGATAAATTTCCTACAAGTTCCCCTATATATGGATAATTCACCAGAGTTGATGGGACTAAGAACAAACAAACGGTTTTCAAACATCGATGGGTTTCTGAAGCCACTGGTTATAATTGGTCTATTTTGACCTAGTCAAACTGTGATAGGAGGCCTACCAAATTCCTTTGAAAAACCATCAAGAAGAGTCTTTTTACTCAAATTGAAGGTTTCAGGAAATTGTCTTGTAAAAATACTAGAGGTTTGTGAAGGAGGATAAACATTTTGTTGTCTAGGGTTCAAATGATGAGCCGATATGAAACCCAACTTTTTAATTTTTCCAACTTCCTAAATGCATAAATGGGGTAACATGGCTCTTAGAGGAGTGAAAAAGAGAGTATAAATGGTCAATTGGGGTCGAAATTAAATCTTTAGGAAAATCTCCTCATAACAAGGAACATGAATGAGACTTTACATCCCCTTTACAAGTTTCAAAAGGTTTCTGTGTAGGTATATGAATTTCATGATTTACTAGCTTTTACAATAGAATAGTTGGTGGGTTTATGAGGGAATGAACTCATCGTGGCAATAAAAGGGTGTCATAACTATCTAATATGGTTATGAAGTTTTCCAAATCTTGTGTGAATGAGGGTTTTAAGTTTGTGCTTGACTACCAAGCGTTATTTAGCTTACATAAGTACCATATGACATTTTACCATTTTGCCAAAAGAAGTTTATATAAAATAGTTGAGTGTAAGATAAACCAAAGGTTTGTAAATCTATTACTCTACAAATGGAAAACTAAAGCATGAGAATTATAAAGGACAAGGTAAAATGAACCATACCTATGGACTAAAGCCAGTCAAAATTACAGGATTTGTTTTTACATAGATTGCACGAATCTACAATTCCACCATTTCATTTTATTGAAATATTCTACACCCGATCCACCAACATGATTTAATTAGTCTCCACAATGATCACCCATTGGACCATGTTTGGTCGAGGTACTCCCTCGAAGTCTCATAATAGAGCTGAGCTTTAAGGTATTCAAAATGAAAAATTTACACTGTTTGGGAATCCAGATATATAAACCCCCTTATCAACCATTGCAAATTTAAATGGTGGAATAAAATAAGAACTAAATATTTTCCGGGGTATTGCCAACCTATAACCTAGTCTCTTTCGTTTCAAGGTAAAAAATGCCTGAAGCAAATCAGTCACATCATCTCAACCCTTTGCTTTTGTTGACCAAAATCACAGTAATCTCCATTTGGGCATTCATAAGCTTCTTCATCTCATATTTCCTAGTCCTTTGTATGATTTCCATGGTCTGAGAAAGGTTTTCCATGCACCTTTCTAATTTAAGCCCAAAGGAGGACCTGCTTAAGGACACCATTCCTCCATTCCTCTTAATAGTCCTCTGCTCCATGTCATCATCATCCTTCGTGACACTCATGGAATATGACCCACTAGGATTGGAATCATTGGAGGATTCTTCGCATGTACTATCCACATCATTATCTTCTACTGCCAAGACATTCTCTTCATGATCTTGTTCTTCCTCTAGTTCTTCCTCCTCAATCTTCTACCTTGAGGCCTGTTTCATTTATTCTTACACTGAACCCCACTAAAAATTGCACTACAGACATCATTTACTGCAGCTACAATTTGGCCCACCATGGGTTTTTTTCAACAGACACCCTTTATGTGAATCAAACATGGATCTTCTAATTTTAGGAGCACCACCTGAATGGTGGTGTTGGGCCAGATTTTTTCCCTGTAAGCCCTCGAAGATGATGACTCCATTTATTTTATATTAATGCATGAAAAAGCCACTGTGACTGCCAATGAAGAAAAAGGAGGAGACCTAGGCCTCTCCATCAAGTTCTGAGAAGGCTGAGGTTTTTTACATTATTTTATAGCTACAAAGATTTAATACGATCTATGGACTCCTGATTCGAATTTAATGGATGTATTTCTTCCAAGTCTTTAAAGGGATCTAATTAGCACTATTCCACAAAATGTTCTACTTATTTAGATGGGTGCATAATCATCCTATCATTGGCATTATGCAATCACTGCTAAAACCATAATGTTAACTTCGGTTTCACGTTTGTTAACACCTCTGGTTAACAATAAAGTTCTTGAAGTATTATGCAAGGAAATTAATAGGTCTAAATTTCCTTGGGATCATAACTAAAGTGGTTATTTAATGTACCCATATCAATGAAAGGATATTTAATATACCCATGTGCTCTGATAACTACCCATACCCATGCAAGTCCTCCCCAACCACCCGCAATTAAACCCCAACAACTTCATTCTCCCTCCACCGTCAAAAACCATCTCATTACCCAGTTTCATTATAATTATTTATTCTTATTTTATGTTATTTTGAAATTTATCTTAATTGGTTAAACAAAATGATCATCAACAGGGTTGATGATTAAAGAGACAGGGAGAGGAATCAATGTATTATAGTCCTACTTGAGGGTTTTCCAATCTAATTATTTTTACACAATATAATTTACCATAACATAGCTTATGGATATGAATGTGTAAAAAATATTGGTTAGAACATTTGAGTTTCTTGAATGCATCATCATGATGAAGAATCCTATGCTTGACTACCAAGGTGAAGAAGAAACCATCGTGTTCTTACATATAACGTATCACTATGTATTACAAGAGGTGATTAGGATTTGTTTACAAACAAATTTTCTACAATACTAAAACCAAAAAGTCAAGAATAAAATCACTATAATCATAATTATACACAATTTAAGAGTTTCTCCTCTCAAATCATTATATTTCCATTTATGTATCCCCACTTATGTGCTATAAATGTACTTTTATTTATTTTTGTGAAATCAACATGTAATTTGTATCCCATGTGTAGAAATGATGAATTTTTTATTGATGGTTAAAAAGGGTTAAGGGGACCCTACCATGTACAAAAGGAGGAGAAAAATATAATACATTAAGGAACACAAAAAACCAGTGTCTACTAGCGGCATAAAAGATAAAAAAAAGTAGAAACAACACACATCTAACAGTAAACTAGATATGAGAAAACAATCTCAGCAAAGCCCCTTCCCTCTGTATCTTAGTTGCATCTTATGGGGAGAGATTGTATATTTCTTTTCCCGGTTGAGAACTTTCTAACCCTTGTTTGAATTTGGATTTACATTTTCATTATTATGGATTGGAATCAAAACTTCAATATGTTCCATAGATCCAAGGGATCCTGATAAGTGATCTGATACATTCTTACATACTTGTTACACTTCCACCTTTTCTGGGTCAATTGAGTCCTCAAGAACTGACTCAGAATCACACTTAAAAGGATCATTCACAACCACGTGATTAGAAATTGAGTTCTTCCAGCATGATATTTTTCCTTTAGTATTTTTTCAAACCGGGTGACATTTTGCTACTAAATGGCCTAGAGAAAAGAATGTTCTGCATCTAAAGGGAAACCCTTCATAATATTGATTTTGAATCCAAGTTTTATGTTCAACATTAAGTTCAATAGTGGCAGGGAAGTCCATAGAGGTATCCATATAGAGAAAGATTCAAGCATAGGTTGTGTGTTCAAAATCTTTGATTTTAGGATCAATAGCTAAAAATTTCCTTAATGTGTTACCAATAGTAATTAGACAACTCTCCAACTAGAATTGGAGGGAAAAGTAAGTTAGGCATATCCATACCAGTTTAACTTGGAAGGTATAAAAACTGGATTAAACAGAGGAAAATAAGGTTTCATCAAAAGCATGTGGGCATTAAATTCCAAAACTCTCCAAAAAATTTAATCCATATATGAAGCACTTGCAAATGCAGCAATGAAAAAACCACATGCACTAGGAAAGATATCCAGTCTACCTTCCATACAAGTGCCCCAGTGGCTTGAAATCCTAGAATCAAAGAATGCAATAAATCTAAACAATCATTTTTATATATATAACTTGTACTAACACCTTCAAAAAAATTCATTACTAATTTAATATAGAAATTATTTTGTAAAAGTTCTACTTTGTAATCCTATTTTCATTATTTAGGAACAAAAAGTAGATTTAACTTCAAATTAGGATTAGAAAAAACATGTAATTCGGTAAATTAGGAATACTAACTTTACCAATTTCTTATAAATTACATTAAACTTGATTTACAATACTTAATTAATTATTAGAATGATATATCTTTAAGTAGTAAATAAATTAAGATTAGATGTCATGTGTTGAGTAACAGTAGTAGGAAATTTTTTTACAGTGCATATTTGTAATTATGTGAATAGTAGGAATTATAGAATATGCTTCAATTGGCTATTCAGATGACTATGTGACTTCCCATATTTTTCCCAAACAACTGCAAACAATAATTTGTTCCATGCGAATAGCACACAAATTTGTAACCCAATTTTTTTTAATGGATCATCGCGTAATCAATGGATTGGTATTTCATAACATTCTCGAATTGCCAAGAATTATATGTACCTTTTGGTTTCAATCGCCGACATTCTAGGAAGAATTTTTTTAATTTTATTAAATTCTCCAATATATATAGATAGTGTTTACTAACAGATTTAGCATATTACTTACAAAATCAAATAAATCAAGGTCTTGTAGGTTCTAATGTTGTATTTTATATTCTACAAGTACTTAGTGTAGGTAAGTTCCAATTTAAAACAGGTTTTCTATAATTTCACATTGCATTATCTACTTTTGTGAGTTACTTTGCTAGCAATGCTATAATTTACTAAAATATATCGAATTTATTTTAAGTTGTCATTTTTTATTTTATGGTACTTCCAGTATATGCACATCATCACTACTGTTATTTTTATTTCCATGTCGTGCGACACTGTAATGTTTTAGTTGACTTTCAACTCATCGCAGCAAACTCAAAAATTATCTTTACAAGAAAATGGAAACTAATATAAATAGGGAACATCTAGAAAAAAATCAAGTGCAACACCTCTTGGTTTCGGCATACTAAAAATCACATCTTATTTTGAGAAACCGTCTACGAAATTTAATCATTATCTAGCACTATTAAGGGATAATGATCGTATAAAGTAAAACTCAGAATGAGTTCATTGATAATTTGATTCAACTGAAATTTTTTAATGATGACGACGATGAAATGTCTCCCCTTGAAGACATCCCATTGAATGAAGTTTAAATTGCATTAGTAGACTATTTCCATTTCCACTCTATTATTAGGATGTCATCAAGTATTAGGTTGAATATTGAAGGTAAAACTTCTGGCAATAAACAAAATTTAAATTCCACCACAACAAATACTTAAGGGAAACCTATTTCTGGATGAAAGAGAAAGGAAAGAAAGATAGACTTGGGAAGTAATTCCATGTTAGAGTTGGTTTCTAAGTTTCCATTTACTAAACCAGTCAAAATGAAAATAAAAATGAACCTCCTAAAGAATGCAAATTTACAACTTTTAGCTGAAATTGGGTAGAGACAAGACAATGCAACATAAATTGGATACTTTTGAGAAGCATGTAGGAAAGATATATGAAAATTAAATTTTAGACGAAGTTGTGAATAATATTTACAGATGGAAAACAGTCGACGATTGCTTACATATTAGGTATGAAAATTAATTTTAGTAGCACGAGAGGATGGAAATAATAATTGCACATAATGGAGGGCCAATTACATCTGAATTTAATAAGGTAATTCAAAGTAATATTTTAGGTAAATCAATTCAGTCAATACGTATGTTTAATATTGTAAAAAGAGGTATTCCCATAATAATTCCTTAACATAAGAAGATTTGTGTTATCTTGGTTTCACACACTTTTATCATCCTCACTAGTATGTGTTGACATTTTTTGAACCCATGCAAATGGTCAACTTGAAACTTCGTTTCAGATTGAAAGGATCGATGTGATGGAGCTAACTAAGGAAATGAAAGATAAGTGTACAACAATGCAAAATCCAAATATGTGTGATGTTTCAAAATGCACCTCACATATGTTTCCATTCCATGTTCATCTTCATCAAAGTCATGCAAAAGCCCCAAAGTACTAATACACAACCTTGATAAAACTGGGAAAAGTAACAGATCTGAGTTAGACTCCATAACAACAAATAGAATTGTTGTTTGCATGGCTTAAGGTACATTTTAAGTTACAGTTACATTAATTTCATTTTATTTCTTTATGTTCGAATGATATTAATTATTTTTTGAGTTTTTTAGTTCATTCCACAAACATTATCTACAATATTTGAATGTAAAAGAAATAGAAAAATCAATTAAAAAAATCAATTTCATTTAATCATAAAGAAATACAGTTTCAATTTCCGACATAAGCCATGGGATGTAACTTATATGTACTGAGGATAGAAGATACATATACACAAAAATATAAGCAAAAGAAGAAAGAAGAAACCCATCATTTCCTGGTTGGGTTGTTTTTCTCTTGATCTTCATCATCTTCAGTACAAAATTTGCTTCATATTCATCTCCAACTCCCAGCATCAGATACCTGTGGACATATAACAAATTGATGTTAGAGCTTTGGGTTTTATTCTTTATTCTTGTGTTTACAACTTCAGGAAAATGAATCTTT
Organism: Taxus chinensis; assembly: GCA_019776745.2. Taxonomy (NCBI): domain Eukaryota; kingdom Viridiplantae; phylum Streptophyta; class Pinopsida; order Cupressales; family Taxaceae; genus Taxus; species Taxus chinensis. The sequence goes on along the minus strand of CM034152.1, from coordinate 179,492,262 downwards.
AAAGTAAGCACAAATAAGATACATGAAAGGAATTAAAGACAAAATCATAAAGTACATCTCACTGTTATTCAGGGGTATTCAAGTGTTTTTTTCAAAATCAAGATAGAGAAAGAAAATCACTTCATGATATAAGAAAGACTATTTTCCATATTTTTTCTAACTATTTTCTTAAGTGTGCAGGTACAGGAAATAAAGTGCATTATGAATGAAATTGAATCACATTATAGCAGTGGAGATAATGCATACAAACATATCTTTGGCATTAATGAGAAACAAGAATAAGTTATAGATCTCTATAAGAAAAATTAAAAGTCGTATGGTACTATCAACATAGATTTCAAAGCTATAAGTACTTTGTTCAAGTTCAATTTATAGATGCTTCATACAAACTTCCACAATTAAAGAACTAAATCAGATTTAGGGAGAAAAGAAAAAGATGCAAATTCAGATTTCCAAATAGTCGTGCTTCAAGATGTAGAATCAAACAAGTCCATTAGTTTTTAAATTAAAACTAGTACTTCAGGATTTGCAACCATTTTCAACAAGATGGTTGTAATAGAGCTTTATGATAGAAATGATCTAACACATTCCTAGATGAAAATTTGGTGCTCATCAAATTAGATTACCACAAAGTACATTTTTTCAAAATTATGTGATCAATTTCAACTAGAGGTTTGCAAGGTGCATGTACAAGATATAATTCCCAGAAGTGCAACATCAAATTATGTCATCAAAAGGTGCAGAGTACAAGTTTCCAGCAGCTCAAAAAAATAAGTATACTTGCACAAATGAAATAAAATGTGCATTATGATGGTTTCATTTTCAGCACAAGGCTACAAAACTTTCATAGCACTATGAAATAAGATATACATTTGTTTCAGTAAAGTATAAAAGCTACAAGACTAAAAAACAATCATCCTAAACTAAGTTTTTGAGACATGAATAATAAAGCTCCAACAAGACCATCATTTCAACATCAACAAAATTATACAGATTCAAAGTGATGGCATTTGAACTAAATGATGAGAAAAATAATCCTCTCATATAAATGAAGGTAATAGAAGTAAAATTGGAGCCATCTTGAGTAGATGAGTTCATAAGAGAATATGGAGATCAGTTCATATATTCATATAGCCACCAAAGGTACAAATTTTCAACTACTAATCTATCAAAGTTTGTCAACGGGACTCCAAATGAAAATAAATAAGATTTGAATCATTTTTCTCAACACACAGTTCACCAACCAAAAGCAAACCCTTTTCGAATCAAATTATAAGATATGAGGAAAAAATCACCAAACTACAAGCATTAAATATAGAAGTGCAAGTCACAGAAAGGCTTAACGAGAAAAATGATGTATATAGTTACAAAATTATTCTTATTTCAGAGGTTATACTCTACAGTGTTTAGGTATTTTAAGGTTATTTTTCTATAACATGAAGAAATGAAATGTGAAGGGGTTCATATTTAACATTGACAAACAACAAAATATCTATAAAAAACAAACAAGGCCCAAAACATGTAAAAACTAGCAAGCCCAGAAACACTCGTAGTAACCATGAAATAGTAGAGCTTCTAAAAAATTATCATGGAGGCATAGAGAAGATTTGAAGGCATGAAAAATGCTACATATAGGAGCCTTTAGCAAATTTATTAGATAAAAAATAAAGCACAATTCAAATACATTGCAGCATAATGAAAATAATATGGAGTTTAAGTTTCTATACAGCGAGTTGGCTAGAGTTTCAATTGGCATTATAAAATATTAACCATACAAGGAGCTTTTACAAAGTCTAAGAAAGAGCCAGTTTGTTTACATCAACCATGCACACCCAGATCAAGGAAAACAAAAGCAGAGCTCCAAGTACGATCCATGAGTCCAGTATCAAATTATTAATGACATAACAAACTCAAAAAGGCCACCCAGAAACAAACATAGTTTCTTCATTAAATATCTCGAATCAAGATTTATCGGAAAACTCAAAGAATATGGAGTACAAGGAGCATAATGTCAAGCAGATACATACACAACCCAAATTCATCTTCTGGGTAAAAGTACATTCAAATGCAACTCGAAAATGGTTTGAACCAAAACAAAATATAGCCCGAGTATAAAAGAATAACCTATCTCAAAATACAAATCTTTATACATCTAACCCACTACGGTTTTGAGCTCAAATAAGAGCAAAAAAATGTAAAAATTTGAATCAATCGTGGAAGCCCCAACTCAATACAACTTCAAACCAATTTTAAAGTGCACATAAATGTAAGAAAAAATAGTTGTATTTTCTAAAAAAATTATGACCATTGTTAAATATAGGATAAACAACACCTAGGAAAGAAAACTTACTAAATCCAAAAAATCAAATCCATTAAAACCCTCAAAGGTAGCAAATACCTAGCTCAGGAGTCCATCAAGCAAGAAATTTCAGAACCCACAATCATTTTTAGGATTTTCTGTACTATTGAAAAGAAAAATGAAAATGGAAGTATACAGGCGCAAAAAATAGACTAAATCACCATACCCAGTAATGGAGGCTCAAATAGAAAGATTTTAGAGACTCATACAAGAACAAAAACATGTTTAATTTTTTCTTCAATGGCTTCCAAGAAAAAAAATTTCCAGGGATTCACCAGCTAGCACGATCTTGGGAGTGATAATGATCAAAATGATAGGGTTTCCAAAACTTTTACCTCCTCAACGCAACATGAGTTTCCCTAATTTTCCCACAGAGTCAAAATACACACATGTCACATGGGCATGAAACCATAACTTTACTAGGGTCAACTTTCATCACCGACATACCATGGTGGGTCACATTCTCATGGAGAGGGGGACATATTTACCATAAAAGTATGATCTATGATTAATGTTTTTGACCTTAGTTTGATAATATTGCAAAGAGGGCAAGGCACGTGAATGGGACCATATTTCTGACAACCATCATAAGGTATTTTTACCTTATTTTTTCCTTAAAAATTATTACATTTTTAGACCTTACATTCACAAGTGATCTACACCACTTTCACATATATCATTGGCTAAGTCAATTCAATAGATGGGTAAATGATGGATAATTGTTATATGCCATGAAGTAAGGTCGAATACTATGCCTTAGTCTTATTGTTCAGCTTATTTTTTTCTAAAAGAACCTCGTACCTTCCAAGGTGGCATAAAGATAAAGTCCAAGTGGAATATGCAAAAATAAGACAAAGGATTACATGTGAATATGTGCGACATCAGAGTGCTAAAGAAAATTGATTGTTTTAATCCTGCAAAAGAAGACAAAGTGGCACAATAAGACAAGTCCACCTTTACATGCACCTCATAAAGGTATCTTACAGATAAAGAAAGTTTTAAACTACTAATTAAATTATTCACCAAAATTATCTTAATCTATACAAATTGAGACCGTACAGATCATGCAGCTGAATAATAATCAAATCAGTTTGACTAGGGGTATTTTTTTGAAGAAATTAAGGCTATATTTGCATTGTAATCATCTTGCATGTTTATTTTAGCCTTTTATTTCTTATCAATAGAGACTATAATTTCAAGTCTATTTTTAGGGGGTGGGGGTGAATAATTTTTCTATTTATTGTGTGCATTGGCGAAGGACAAGGGTGACTTTTGGATGTACTGAGTAATGAAGTAAATTTTGCCAGAATTTCCCTTGAATGAGAACCAGTTATTGCCTTTCCAATTATCTACAGTGGTGTGTTTTATGATAGTAATTCTTGTGAATTGTAATTCCCTAAATTAATTAAGATTTCTTATACCATTTGCCTTGCTGTTAATTTGTATTTTATACTAGTTTTAGTGTGTAATTATCTATTGTGTTGTTGTGAGTAGTCCCTCAATAGAAAAATGTTTTCCTTGAGATTAGCTGAAAACCATTGGATCGTGTCTTATTCAACTTATGTAGGGTAAATTTTAAGACTCTCTTATTCAACTTATTCTCAGTATATTTTTCATGTTTATCAGTCAAGCCCTCAATAATTTTGGTGTATCACCCCATTTAATTTCAGTTTTAGCCATCTTTTAACCTTAAACCCCATAATTGTATTTTAGGGATACAATGAAACACATGTAATGTAAGGTAATTGTAGTGGACTTTGTGTAATAATCCAAACATCCCATTTTCAAAGAAGAAGGCCTTGTAGTCCCAGAGATTCACCTCATAATAGTAAGACAAAAAACCTCTTAGGTGTCTCAATTGTATCTGTAGAAGTGAGGGAGAAACAAATCTTATCAAATCTATCAACCCTTAATTAGGGTGTACTTATGAGAGATAACAATATGTTCATAGGGATGCTATTTTATAACATTGTATCATCAACAATTGTAAGATTCAAATAAATTATAGCTTACCTAATAGTAGAAATAAGGGAACATTTAAATAGGGATTATTTACTTGAAGAAATGAATTTAGTAAATCCCACCTATTGGAATAGTGTACAAAATGAAAGATCGTTCTAGGAAGACTACCACAAGAGATTGAATACATTAATTCAACATTTTTATAAGCTTGTTGCTATCAATGCAATGAATATTCCATGTATTTTAAACAAGGACAATTTTACTAATCAATGTCATGAATTTTCTTGTACATTTCTTGAGCAATTGAAATGTTTGAATAATCCCTTAAAGTGTGGAGCAATAACTCGACTATGGAAAAATATTGGGTTAAATACTAAAATAATACAATATAGTGGGTCAATTATTTGTAATATTTTATGGATGAGAGATGATTTTTAAAATTGTACAACACAACAATAGAATTATTGTAGAAAGTTATTAATGAAGTGCTTCATGCGATATCCATGTAGCACAAAATAATAAATAATTTCCACATGTTAGAAATATGAGATGGAAATTTTGTAATAAGTTAAATGTGCAAAATGTATTAATATCTTCCATTTCATTTTTTATTTTATATGTTATATGGCTAGGATATATTTTCTATGGTTTATCGAGGGTTAGTTATTTCCAATATATGCACAAATGCATTTTTTTAATATACTAACTTTGATAGGTTGGTGTAGTTTTTTTTAAATTGTTTTGAGAGGTGGAAATTTTGGAAAGATATTTTTCCATATAGGTTTATAAGGATTGATAAATATACTTTCTATATCGAGGATAAAAAGAGTAGTGAATATGGTGAGGATGGTGCATGGATATGTTGAATTATGTATGGAGTAACAAAAGTAAAATTAATCATAATTATTATCAATCTTAAGAATACTTTTGTAGTTTTTCCTTTTTAGCCATATTGACTGGCCAATAAAATAACATTGTTAATTATTTTTTCTAATATACGGTTCCAAATATTGGACCTTACACAATGAAAGAAACAGATTTTTTCGAGAATGTTATTCAGCGAGAGAGAAAACATAACTTGATATATATTCAAAGCATCAAACAACATATTTATACAAGCTTAGAAGCAGTTTGACTCATCCACATAGAGAAGAAGAAGAAAAAAAAACATGGAGTGGAATGGTCACCGAAAGTGGAAGAGGAACAATGGATTACATATTTTCTAACATTCCCCCATTAATACATTGTTTTACAAATGTACCCTCGAAACAATTCAAATTTCACCTTGCCTAGAGACTTTGTGACTATATTTGCAATTTGATAATTTTTTAGGCAGTACTATAGTTGGATGTGATTTTTCAAGACTTGTTCTCAAATGTAGTGACATTTTACCTAAATGTGCTTTGTCCTTCAGTGGATGAGAGAGAAAAAAAATTGCTTCTTACTTATCCACAAGATAGGTCCAGACCCAAGATGAAAAATATAACCTGAAGATGATTTCCTGCCATCAATGGATCTAACATAGTCTAAGTCTGTATATCACTATAAGAAGAACAATGAGTTATTCTAAAAATCCAGACCATAGTCAAATATACCTCAAACATATCTCATTACATGTTTCACTGCTACCTAGTTACATGTATTCGTTTCCTGCATCAATCTGGAAAGATATCTCACATCAAAGTACAAGTGTGGTCTTGTAAATGTCAAGTAAATAAGACTCCCAACAAGTTTTCTGTAGAGAGTACCATCTACTTGAGATGAATCATGGAACCTGGAAAATTGCAAACCTTTTTCCATTAGAGTGGACACAATTTTACAATCTCACATGTCATAGTTTTCCAGGAGTGTCTTCACGTATTTCATTTTACAGATGAAAATATGATTCTTCTTCTGCCTTATCTCCAAGCCAAGAAAATAGTTAAGTAGCCCCAAATTTTTCATGTTGAAGGATTTCTTCAAATCATTCTTTACATCTTCGATGATATTGTTAGAACTCACTGTGATCACAAGATCATCTACATACAAATCCAAGATGAAAATATCTCTACCTATCCTTTTGATATAAAGATTTGAGTCAAAGGGGCTACGATTGAATCCATGTTGTAATAGGTGATCATCTATTTTTATGTACCATGCCCTAGGTGCATTTTTAAGTCCATAAAGAGACTTAATTAGACAAAATACATTTTGAGGATGCTTCTCATGGAAAAATCCTTATGGTTGGGTCATGTATACCTCTTCAATGAGATAACCATTCAAGAAAATAATTTTTACGTCAATAAGCTGAAGTTTCCATCCATTTTATGCTACGGGTGCACATATAACGCTAATGGTTGTGATATACACAGTGGGTGCAAATATTTCATAATATTCATTTCCTTCCTATTGAGCATAACCCTTTGCAACTAATCATTCTTTATACTTGTCAATAAACTCATCTGCCCTATATTTTGTTTTGAAAATCCACTTGCAGCCAATAGAATTCTTACCTGCAGGATGATCGACAAGTTCCATGTCTGATTCTTTATCAAGGATTCATATTTTGAATATGTGGCCTTCTTTCACTCTAGCTTACTGAGAGCCTCACAAAATAAATCAGGTCTGGTGCTATCAACTAATGAACTAGCTAGTGTGAGATTTACTTAATTTATTTCCTATATTCTCGTATGGACTCCTGATGAAGTTTTGGTAAGAGATTTTAGGTGGGATTCTCTCATGGTGCTCTGGACCCACTTTAGACACTGACATTGTTGTTGATGTGAAGAATTGTTTTCCAAATTCCCAAGATCAATGACTAACTCTCCTTGTAGCTGATATTTCTTCTTTGAATAATCCTCATGCTCATCATCTAGATGTTTGAGTATTCTATGGGTAATTGCACCAAGTTGAGGGGGGAGAGGAAAAAATCCCAGAAATGAATGAAACACGATTGCATTTTACAATAATGTGATCATGTTATGTTTTACTAGGCACAATAATGCATGAACAAAAAATGGATACGCACTATAGCGTGATCGCGTTATAACACGTACGAGTTTGTATGATAAAAAAAGCATATGCATTTTTCTCTATATGGAGTTTTTAAGGGCTTGAATGCGCTATATAGATTAAAAAAATGTTAAGTATGCATTTTATTGTGCATTGATAATTTTGGAGTTTATAAGGGCTTGAATTTATAACAATTTTAAAATTTGGTCCATAATTCACTTTAGTGACAATGAATCAACTCTATGATGCTTGTCTTCTTCTTACTAAGATGATATCCTCACTTTCTACATAAAGGATTTCTCCTTGAATGGGATTCTTTTCCTATGGAAAAAATGAGGTGATTGTAGTGTGCCTCTTCCTTAAGTTGTGATCAAAAAACTAGGTGTTGAATGAGTTCTTATGAATAATACCAAGTGAATTGCATCAATTGAACTCAGATGATTTCTCATTCTTCGATTTCCTGGCTCTAAAATCATCCTTTCATGGAATCAAATTATAGATTCTCATATGTTTCTTTACTACTTCATCCTTAATACTTCACTCATGATGGTTCTAGATACCTCCGTGGCATGACTAGCTCATTTTAGCTTGTTCTTTTGAGAGATTTGGGTACAATGACATGGTCAAGGTATGATGCTCATCAAGTCACTCCTCGAGCTCTATATTTCACCTTTGAATATGATTAATCTTTCATAATTCAATTTATTTACTAAAATGAAACCTGTGTGTAAGCATGCCTATGGTACATGGACACTTTTTTTTCTCAAGTTGTTCCTCATGGAAATGGGTTTCCAACTCTGGATAGGGGATGAATTCTTGAATTAAATTTGAGTATGAGTTACATGTTCTTTACCTCCATAATTTATAAAAACACTAAAAATCATATTTTATGATCAATATAACTATTTTAAAAATCTAATTCTACATGTAACTCAAAATTTAGGTACTATTTCATTTTGAACTTAGAGGGGCATCTGACAAGTTTTGCAGTACCTACAGAAATATTTAATCATTGAATGAATTTTGATTATTCCACCTTGTATATTATTCTAATATCCTTCCAATTCATATTTTTTTCATCCTAATTCTTTCCAGAACTCCTGGAATCATCCAAAGAATTTAGGTTTTACCATTTTAGCTTTCATTACCTGCACTTGAAAATCCAATCTTAAAAAAAATGATCCTAAATGAGATTTTATTTCCTAAAATTTCCTAAATTTACTTAGACATCTCCAATTATCTCTGAAATCACCCTCAAATGCTTTATGTTTTATCTAAATACTTCTTAAGGGTGTTCAATTAGCTATAGAATGGCCAAAAATGTCCTTTTTAGGACTTTGAAGGAAGTAGTCTATCATAAAAACTAAATGAGTTGATCAATCAACACAAACACTATTCTGAACACATTGAAACACATTAAATAAAATTATTAGGAATTTTCTTTGGGTTAAGGTTTAAGATTTATGGTTTATGCTTTAGGGCACAAGGTTTAGGGATTCAATTTTAGGGTTTAGGGTTTAGCGTTCAGGGCTCATGGTTTAGGTTTTATGGTTTACGGTTTAGAGTTTAGGATTTATGGCTTAGGGTTAAGGGTCAAGAGGTTAGGATATAATTTAGGGATTAGGGCTCAGGGTTCAGGATTTAGGTTTCATAGTTCAGGGTTTAGTGTTTAGTGTTTAGGATTTAGGTTATAAGGTTTAGGGTTTAGGTTTTATGGATTCAATGTTTAGGGTTTAGGGTTTAATTTTTAGGTCTCACTATTTAGATTTTATATTTTAGAGTTTATGGTTTGGGGATCATGGTTTAAGTTTTAGCGTTGAGGGTTTAGGATTTAGTGTTTAGGGTTTGGGGTTTAGGGCTCATGGATTAGGGTTTAAGGTTTAGGGTTTAGGGTATAGGATTATGGGTTCAAGGTTCAAGGCTAAGGGTTAATGGTTTAGGATTTATGGTTTAGGTTTAGATTTTGGGGTTTAGGGTTTAGAGTTTAGGGTTAAGGGTTTAAGGTTTAGGGTTTAGTGTTTAGGGTTTACGGCTTATAATTTATTATTTAGGGTTTAGGATTTAGCATTTAGGGCTCACAGTTTAGGGTTTATGGTTTAGGGCTTAGGGTACATGGTTTAGGGTTTAGGGTTTAGGGCTCAAGAATCGGGGTGTGGGGTTTAAGGCTTAGGGTTTAGGGTTTAGAGTTTAATGTTTATGGTATAGGGTTTATTACTTTTGTTGTAGGGTATTAGGGTTTATATTTTAGGGATTGGGATTAAGGGTTGAGGGTTTAAGGTTTAGGTCATAAACTTTAGGTTTAGGATTTAGTGTTTAGCGCTCAGGGTTGAGGGTTTAAGGTTTAGAGCAAAGAGTTCATGGTTTAGGATTTATTATTTAGGGCTCAGGGTTAAGGGTTTAAGGTTTAAGGTTCAAGGTTTAGGGCTTATGGCTTAGGATTTAGATTTTAGGATTCAATATTTAGGGTTTAGGGTTTAGGGGTCAGGATTTAGGGTTTATGTTTTAGTTATTAGGATTTAGGGTTTACGGTCAGGGTTTGGGGTTTAGGATTTAGTTTTTAAGGTTTAGGGTTTATCATTTAGGTCTCAAAGTTCATTTTTTAGGGTTTAGGGTTTATGCCTTAGGCTTTAAGACTAATGGTTTAGGGTTTAGGGATCATGGGTAAGGTCTCTAGATTTAGTGTTTAGGGTTTAGGTTTTAGGGTTTAGCATTTAGGTTTAAGGGTTTAGGGTTTAGGGTTCAAGATTTAGATTATCCTAGTTGTGAAGTAGCCATTAGTTGGAAAAGGATCTTGAAATGAAAGAAAGCTTTTCAAGTAGGATAAAAGAAAATACAATGTAAAAATTCCAAGAAAATATGAGCTCGAGGATCATAAGGAGCTTGGGAAAGGGCCATTACAGTCATTTTGTATCAGTTTGAGATGGTATGGAAATTAGGGTAAACCCTAACTCACTTTGCAAATAGTTTGATAATGATGAAACCATTAACAGAGCTCCCAACCATGAATAAATATCTACAACTATGCCCAAGGATAGTAAATGTCAGGTTTTAAGGTTTTAGAGTGGTGATCATCCAAAATATAAGTTTTTTTCCATTTCACTTCCCTTGTCAAATCGTATAATTGACAATATTGCATTATCATAGTGATAGGAACCCAGTTGGAAGAAAAGGTGGAAAAATATAATAAGTAATATAAAATTTCTCCTGGACACCTCTTCATAGCTCCATGGATCCAAGAATTGCATAAATGTTCAAGTGGAGGTATAACTTCCAGTACAATGCACTGAGATTCTAAGGTTATCCCACCAACTACTTGGAATATTGGGTGAAGTTGAAATATAGATCGAGCCTATGTGACAAGGTGGAGCTCATCGAGATTTTGTATTAGCTCAATAATTTTTTGTAGGTAGCCAAACTCATTTTAAAGGTGAATGAGTTATTCTGGTTTGAGTTGATTCTCCGTAGAAGAAACCGAGCTTCTCTAAATGAAAAAGGTACTTGAAAAGTTGTTTTTCTTGTCCACCAATGCCCATGCTATGTGTTTCAAATCAACCAAGCCCTTAGTCAGGCCTATGGTGAGGTAATCACTAAGTTTTGATGGATTTGGCCTAGATGTCCTCGAACACACATGCACCAAAATGGCAAACTTTCTGTAGTATAAAAAATTGTGTGGATATGATGGGGGTCAACAAATAGACTAACCCAATCAATGGCGGTTCATGGAGAGTGTATGTAGGTAGACCAGAATTTGGAGGCCCGATATGCCCAGGTGGAGTGGGACATAGGTACGTGAAAGACCAAAAATTGTTGCAATCAAAGTGTCGCAGGAATGTCAAATTAAAGTGGTATGAGCCGCACTAGGGACAAGTGTAACATCAAAGTCCAAAATCAGAGTGTGGTTATGTCAATGGTCAATGCACCACCTAGCCTATTCAACTATGGATGTTTAAGGACAAAATATCTCAAGTTAGGTAACATAAATAAAGGATGCCCGGATAGTCCAATTACCAGAGGGACATGAGTTCCCCATGGAGGTGAAATTTTTACACAGAGTATGTTGCAGATAAGGTAGTCTTCGACGACACACAATGCCCTTGTGCCACATGGACATGAGTTCCCTAAAAACCCACAATACTTACTTTTCAAAGTAATAAGGGGCAAAAGGCTAGTGTATTGCGGATTGTGAGAGCACACATGGAACATCCTGACCCTGATCTTAAAATAATCATAAATTTTTATACGGAGCTTTGATTTTCAAAAAATTGGAATTTTTGGAAAGAAATAAACATCTCCAGCTACAAGAAATTAAATTACGAGTCCCATGAAATATAAGAAATCCTTTCCAAATTCAGAATAACTACTCACATTCATAGGACTATGACTTTTGCAATTCTCAATAGATTTTCACAAAATTGGTCTCATTGGAATTGTGACTTTGAGCCTGATATAAAAAAATAAGGTATACAAAAATTGATAAAGTTTTGGTGATTATTTTAAGGAAAATATGCCATGTTTTGAACAATGATTTTATTAGTGGTTGGAGATGCATTTAATGAAGCATGGGTAGACATTTTTCACTATTGCAAGTCATGGGACAGTATGTGGTTCCATCTGAAGGTCATATATCATCATTTGGTCTCATTTCAGACATATTTAAATTGGTTGGAAACTGGATTTTAAGATTTACATCCCTTCTGTTTCTATCTATTCCAAAATTCTATAAATTAAAGTGTCAGGATCATTATAAAAGGGGGATAGTTTTGAGTAGAAAAAATATGTCATTTTGATTTTTTGAAGCCAATATGTTGTAGGCCTTTGTAGTGGACTCCTTGAATGCTGATCTAGGACTTTACTTTGTAATAGATTTAACATTGCATATCACTGAAGCAATAGATGCATGTTTGTGGATGTATATTTCCTTGCTATGTTTGGTTTCATTCTTCTTGCATCTTCAATCTTATTACAAATATATTATGTATATTTTATGCTCTTGCAGGGATTCATTATCATTGTTGTGAATGCATTTGCTAGACTGTGGAGAACTGTTATCACCCTGTCTAGTATATACTTTGCTTCCACTTTTCACACATTGGAAAGCTATTATAATTCCCTCCTTTTATGGTGTATCACCTCTTTCAGTGTAGGCTTTAATTTCATGAACTCTCTCTCCCTGTTCCTTTATAAAGTTAGATTCTGATTAGATATGTTTTCCTGTATTTGAAGTACATTGTGGTAGGTAGTTTAGGAGTTAAAACCATCTTTCTCTGGAGTTCTATATTAAGTAGGAAGTCCCACAACTTGGAGATAGTACCCATGTTACCAAATCACACCATAAGCTCAAGCACACACACTTGTGTGAACTTGAGGGTGTTGTGATTCAGTGATAACAATAAACAACTAAAGGAATAAGAAAATATAGCTTAGGTTACAGAGGTCTGGAATACCTAAGAACATATCTCTGTAATTTCAAATGAAGAATGATAAAACCACAAAGAAGAATGCAAAGACTAGTTTACCTTGAAGTCATGGCAGCCACCCATCTTGTGTAAAATCCATGAAAATGACAACCAGAACTCCTGATCTATAAATGGAAATGAATATATAGAATAAAACTCTTGTTTGAGCCATGAATAAGGTAATAAAGTACGAACTTACCTCCTGAAAATGAAAGAAAACAAAACTAGATCTCTAGGTTGGTGAATACAAGTTCATTAATGCACATAATGTTCAAATCTGAAAACACTCATACCTATATAAGATCTATTCACAAAGCCTTCGAATTGGTGAATAATCCAAAAGAACAATTCAAACCAAGGAGTTAAATCTCCATTTCCAACCACTACCGCAATGATTTATTTGGGCATAGATTTCCTAAGCTAGAGCTCGAGAACTATACAAAATGATTTAGGGTTGAAGGTATTTTCCCCAATTCAAACATGAGGTTAGCTTAACCAAGCAATGGAGTTAAAAAAATGCAATGTTTTAACTCCCCATGAAACCCTAACCAACCCTGGTTATCTCCGCTGTTGACATCATCATATGGGACAAATTATCGTAGAAAGGGCTTTACATTATTGATCAAATGATTAAGGTGTTTGACCTTAATCTAAAATTTAGTCTATGATCGTATGCCATGATAAATCAAAAGGGGCCAAACAATATGTGTTATGTGTAATGAAATGATGAGCTAATTGAAATACAAATTTCTTACCTTAGACTTTACAACTTTTACCTTAAAATTTGCAAGGAAACCTCGTACAAGAGGAAAGGGAAATAGTTTTGCATGTGATCACTAGATGATAAAATGGGGTAAAGAAAAATTTAGACCCACTGTGATGTATGACCATATTACTTGGAAAAGAAGACAAAAATTTAGTATGTGCAGAATGGTCCCCACAGTGGTTGAATCATTTTTGTTAAGTATTGGATATCAAAGGTATTATTTTCTTGCACATGTGGAATTTTTGCATGCCATCACTAGAGGAAAAAGATGAAAAGAAGACATAATTTCCTTTGCAATGTGGGTGAATATTCAAGTGTCACATTAGAGAATTAAGTATGATTATTTAATCATCACCTACAAAACAAAGGCAATAGTTGCATGCACATTGGAAAAGGCTTGCATATTAAGAAAGTGGCTAATATTAGCCAAAAATATTCATTTAATTTTATTAATTGTATTAAATATAGAGAAGTCAACTACACATTAACTGAGTGTATTTTTGGAACTAGGACTATTGTTTCCTCACTGTAAAAAACATGTCTATTTTTATTCCTTTATTTATTTATGATAAAGGCTAAAAATAACATCCATGGGAGAGTACAACCTGCAACCTATTTTTAGTAGGGGTTGGGTGAATTAGTTTTTCTATATATTGTGTGCATTAACAACGCAAAAAGAGGAGTTTCTGGATGTATGAGTGTTGAAGAAAATATTTTCCAATTTTTTCCTTGAATGAGAACAAGTTATTGCCTTTCCAATTATTTGCAGTGGTGTGTATCTTTTATCCTTACCTTTCTACAAATTTATTGTTTTCTATATAGTCTCACTGTGTATGTTAGTTACTATGTTATTGTGATTCATTCCCTCAACACACAAGTTTTTTACTTAGGATAAATATGAAAACCCATTGGTTCATGAATTTGTAATTTATTCTCAATTTTATTGTTCATGTACTCAATAAAAGTCATCAATAAATTTGGTTTATCACCCCATTTCAATTTCAGTTACATCAATATTTCTTACCCTTAAAAATTAAAAAAACCAAAAAAATAAATTTAGAATACATCAATAAGCAACCAACTTTGATACCATAGATTCACCACAACAACAGGTATACCCATAGACATAAGGTGTTTCCATTATATCTATAGAAGTGAGGGAGAGAAGAAAGGGTAGAACCCATGTTGTTATCCCTCAACCAAGGTGCACTTCTGATAGATAACATTTCCTTCGACATGCAAGATACTATAAGTGGTTTATAAAAGATTTTAGTAAAAAAAATTCTCCCATGTTTTCATTTCTAACAAAATATTGTGTCTTTGAATGGTATCATAAATGTTAGTAGGATTTTGAAGTTATTAAAGAGAAGTTAACCACTTCTCTAGTTTTGAGAGAACCCGATTGGGGACAACCTTTCCATATTCACACTGATGTTTCTAACACAACAAGTGGAGCTATTATTAGACAAAAGAATGAAGAAGACTAGATGTATCCCATCTATTACATCTGCAAAAATATGACCCCAATAGAGAAAAATTATATTACTACAAAAAAATAATTTCTAGCCATTGTTTACTCTCTAAAAATATTCATATATTATCTTAGTGGATAAAAAATATTTGTGTAGACTGACCATTAAGCCATAAGATATTTAATGAATAAACTAGTAGTGGGGGGAAGAAATATTAGATGGTTACTCTTGTTACAATAATTTAACTTGAATATTATTGATAAGTCTAGTAAGGCTAATGTTGTTGTTGATTTCCTTTCGAGATTGAATGTTTCAGGAGAAGAAGAAGCAGTCCAGGACCACTTTCTGGATGAGCACTTATTTGTAGTATCAACTTAGCCTCCATGGTTTGGTGATCTTGAAAATTTCCTAACTACAGGGAAGTTTCCATCCTACTTTACCAATAAGGAACGAAGGATATTAGATTAAAAAAATCAACATACAAATGGTGAAATGGAATTCTATTTAACCTCATATGGTTGTTCATAGGTGTGTTCAAGAGGATGAAGTATATAACATACTAAGAGCTTGTCTTGATGATTCTGGAGGAGTACATTACTCAATAAAGAGGAAAATTCACAAGGTCCTTGGAGCTGGGTACTATTGGACCTCTCTTCACAAATATGTCTAGAATTACATGTGGCAATGTGATGCATGTCAGATAATAGGGAAGCCTACACTTTCTAATGAGATTCCCCTGAATCCTAAGCTGGTCTTATGAACATTTTAGAAGTGTGAAATTGATTTCATTGGACTATCTGTTGCTCTGCACTAATTATTTCATGAAATGGTCTAAGGTTTAAGCATTGGAAACTACCCATGGGGATGTTGTAGCTGAATTTTTGTATGTAATAGAATTATGCTGAGATTTGGCATCCCTAGAGCCATTATACCAAATTAGGGACCTCAATTTTTGTCTGTCATGATTGAGGCATTCCTGAAAATCTACCGAATTAAGCATCTAAAATCATCACCATACCACCCCCTCTCACAAGGGAAGGTGGAAGTGACCAACAGAGAGCTTAAGAACATTTTAACCAATGTTGTTAATGAAAATAGAAATAACATGGTACCAAAACTCCCAGAAGTAGTTTAGTCCTACAACACAACCTGAAAGACTATTACTTCTTTCTCCCCTATGAACTAGTGTATGGGAAGCATCCATTGTTTTCAGGTGAGTTTGAATTGCATACTTGGATGTGTTGGCATTTTTTTCACTCATGCAAAAATGACAAATCGAAAATTCATTTCAAATGGAATACGTTGAGGAGATGGACTTAGCTTGGGGGAGGTCATGCAGTTGATTGTGTTTTCAGTTCCCATAATTGATTAAAATCATGCACTCTGCAGTTATGTCTACTGTTACCGAATGTAACATCTCACATATGTTGTCATTCTATGTTTGTCTTCAACATAGAAAAAATTCCCTGAAGGACCAATGCATTGCCTTGATGAATGTGGGATGTTAAAATCCATTGCAAGAAAAAGAGTTGTTAATTATAGGTTGCAGAGTTCGTTTTTCAAGTTATAGGTATTTTCAATTTGATCATTTCCTATGATTATTATTGAGTTGTTTAGTTCATTGTACAATCATTACATATCATAAGAGCTGAAAGTAAAAGGAAGTACATAACTCAATCATAGAAATAATATCATTTATTCATAAGGAAATTCAATGTTTCCCACACAAGTCATGAGATGTAACTTATGATTATTGAAATAAATGGTACATGTACATGAAACTAAAAGAAAAAGAGTATAGAAGAAACTTGTCAATTCCTTTGGTTTTCTTTCACTCTCCATCTTTTAAATTCCATCTCCTTCATCTTCTCCTTCCACATCTAATAGGTGAAGTGTACCTAAAAAATAAAAAGAAAAGAACATCAGTTAAGAGATCAGGATTTAATCTATATCCATGTGTTATCTAGCTTCTAGAAAATGAACCATTTGATATCAAAAGCATAAGTTACATTAAGTAACTGATACAAAAATGAAAATTACCATCTGGTATAAGCTCATGGCATTCACAAGAATCATGACAGACATAAAACAAAGAGAAAGAAAGTAACTATGGAACATAAGAGAGGCCAAAAAGCCTAATTATTTTCTAACTATTTTCTTAAGTGTGCAGGTACATGTTACAACAAAAGATAACAAAATTCATGATTTAAATTCTTTACTAACGGGCACAAATTGCTTTCAATACATAAACAATATTCAATGTTACAAGATAATAGTGCATTCATGTCTTTCATAATGATCAAGATACAAGAGTACACGTATTCAAAGATTTATCATTAAATTAAGACACCTTATGTTGCATAACTTGGAAAAAAAATCATCAAATACATTTTTCTAGTATAAACAAATACAAAAATGAATAAACTCGAAGAAATTATTTTAGATCATCATAATAATGAAGATGCATTTTGTAATTTTTTTGTCAACTTTTAAGACATCTCATAAATTTTCATCAACTCCTAATGACATTTTCAAAGGAAATAGGATCCATAAAATCCAGATTACCATTTACAAAGTTTGAAGGTTATGATCTGAAGAGCAAGAAGTATACAGGTCACAACCAAGTGTAATGGCTCTAATCTAAATGAATACGAATACAGAGATCTCATAGCTTCGAAATTAAAATAATTATGTGTAAATTTACCATTTCCAAAGAAAGAAAAAATTTTCAAGAAGGTTTTCATAGGAGCATTAAATATTTTCATCAAACAAATGTAGAGATCAAGTGAAACAGACTATTACCAGTATCATGCAAGAAATGTTTCTAATCCACAATTTTAATTAAAGGAATGAAACAAGATCACCTAAATTAGAGTCCAAGGAAGTGCTTATGGTCCTCAATATCAATACACATGGAGGATAAAAAACCAGAGCTGAGAGATTTAATAGTGGCGACCTCCAAATCAGAAAAATATAGAATGCATAAAAGAGTAGTAAATTTCCTTCAGAAGCGGAAAAGAACAAAGCTCAAGAAGGAAATATTCATTATTAAGAGCCATTTTCAAAGTCTCAAATGGTGGTCAAGGGTTTGTATAGAATATTATGAACAAGAATATATGGTGGCTACAACAATTGAAACCCAAATGTGGGTATTGGCAGAACTCAAAACCCAACAAACAGCGACTCATGAGCTCCAAGGGATATTCCACAGTGTCAAAATTTCAGAGAATGATGAAGGAGCAACCAAAAATAGATACTATATTAATAGAAGTTCGTTTGGAGAAAAATTCCATTAATGGGTATCAACATATTTGGAGTAAAATCAAATTTTCTATAATTTTGAAATAGAATCATAATATAGTGCCAAGAATAGAAAAGCACAAATTTCACATAGTGAAAGAAAAGAAAAGGAATCAAATACCCAGGATAAAATTAAATACAACCTGAGATTTCGTATAGAATTACAGGTTGAAATTATGGAATGCTCAAAATGACTTACAATCAGAAGGCATAAGCTCAAAAATCTTGAGCTAATGAACTCAAAACAGATCCACAAATAAATAAAAGAAAATAAAGCAAACCAGAAGAAAGTAGCAAGTTGTCATAGTATGAAACATTCTTTTGTGTTTTCATTAAGAATTACAAGTATATTTTGTCAATGGTTTTGCAAAGATTAGTGTTCAAAACTGAAAAACTCACTAGTTTGGGCTAACTTGTAGAAACCCTTGAATGCTAGAATAAAAGAGAAAAGCACAATGACACCCAGAACCCATTCGATCTCAAATTACAGAGAAACACAATGCATAAGTTGAAGGTTTTTTGAATATCAGTGACGATAAAGTTAATACCAACTTTGAAACAAGTTACAGGGTTCAAATAACAAGAAAAACTTACCTTCAACAACAATGGCCGAGTCTAAAGACAAGTTTTTACATAGAAGCTTCCACAGAAAGATCAAGAAGACCAAAAATGGTAGTGTAAAAATGATAGAGACCTCAAAAATCAAAGAAATCATAGAAACTTCAAGTATAACCTTCATGATGGCAAGAATGTAGAAATTTCATGCTCAGAAGGTCGATTTATAGAGATTAATGAGCTTGAAGATTGAATTAATGGTTGTCTGGAGAAAATCGTCAGGGCTTCGCTGCTCGAGAGAGAAAATGAAATGACAAATTGATAAGCTCACCGAGTTGTTTATGAAATCAAACTCCTTCAAAGTTAGAGATGAGTTAAAAATTGACGGATCTAGATCTATAGTACAAGATCAAAAGGTGTGCATCGCAAACCACATACCAACCACAACTCTTAGGAAGACCTAGATTATCACAGTTCTAAGATCAATGGATGAGATCAAGTTATTAAATTAAATGTAATCCAAGTCACCATGGTGCAAGATTGATGGATGATCTACCTCAAAGTGCACAATTTAAATGGTCCACGTTAAACCCACCACTCAATAACCTTGTCAACAATGGTCAGAATCATCGACCGTGGAGATCAAGCAAGATCAACGGCTCAAGATAAAATCACCCATTCTCAATACAAACCCAAGGTTACAAAACTCAATCATGGTTTGCAAATAATGCATGTGGAAAGCTAGCATAAAAACCATAATTCACCTGGGTTGATTTAATCACTGACATAGCTAAGGGTCTAGTCATCATGAGAAAGGGGACCAACCCAATTTAATTTAAAAACATTGCATTGACCTTATCTAAGGTCAAAAAACATCATGATGCCATAAGATTTTCAAAATCCGACAACATTATAGTATATTTCACCAACGTATAATGATTGATCAAGGACCCTACAAGTATAAAGTTTCAAACGTTTACGTTATTCATGCTCATGAAAAATCAAATGGAGGGTGCCAAATCATATTATTATGCTTGATCAAATCAAAAGACCAAAATACTTTCACAACAATAGTTTATGCCCATGATTATTCAAAGGTGCTCAAGTGTTATTGAAAATTATACATAACTATTCCAAGTCAAAGGAGGAGTCAAGATTACCTTACAAAAGTAAAAATATACCTTAAACTTACCAAAGAAACCTTGTACAAAGGAAATGAGTATTATTTCTGCATGTGAACAAGTGGTCCCACAAACAAAAAGAAGATAAAGGTTGAGCATGTGCATATAGACAAGTTGTCCCAACAGTGGGGTGAATAATTTTTACTAAGCGTTGGAGATCAAAGGTATTATTTTTCTTGAATAGAAGTATTATTTTGCATGCCATCACAAGGAGACAAAATAGTGAAAAAGACAAATTTATTATTGCAAGTGGATAAAGATTTTAGGTGTCACATCATGCACAAGAAGAAAATGATCATGCACTTGCAAAAGAAGACTTGCACACCAAACAAGGGCTATTATTAGCTAAAGTATTCACCCAGATTATTTATTGTAATAAAAAAAGAGCAGTCAACTACACTTTGACTAACTGTATTTTTGGAACTACGACTATTATTTCCTCATTGTAAAAGCATGGTTATTTTTATTACATTATTTAGTCATGATAAAGGTTAAAATTAGCATACATGGTGATTTCAGACTGCAACCTAGTTTTAGGAGTGATGGGTGAAGTATTTTTGCTATATATTGTGTGCACTAGCAAGCCACAAAGGAGAAATTTTTATTGATAGAGGAGTGCTTAAGCATATTTTTTCTAGTTTTTCCCTTGAATGATAACAAGTTATTGCATTTCTAATTATTTACAGTGGTGTATATCTTTTCGTTAATTCTAGTGAATGTTAATTCACTGATTAATTATCTTACCTTGCTGTAATTTTGGTGTTATCTATACATTCCTAGTGTGAATGCTAGCTATTGTTTTGTTGTGATTTATTTCCTCAACAAAGAAGTGTTTCTCTTAGTATCAAACTGAAACCCATTGGTTCTTACTTCCGTAATATATTTCTCATTATATTGTGAATGTAAAAAGTCAAAGCCCTCAATAAATTTGGTGTATCACCCCATTTTAATTTCAGTTATAACTATTTTTTTACCCTTGAAACCCCAAAAAAATATTTTAGGGTACGTCAATAAGGAACTAAATTTGATGCCAGAGACTCACCTCAATAATAGGTATACCCACAGAACTGAGGTGTCTCCATTAAATTTATGAAAGTGAGAGATAAAGCAAGCATTAGAACCCCTATTGTCATCTCTCAACAAGGGTGCACTTCTGAGAAATAACAAGAGGACAATAATAAAAGTTGGAATTGTGCTGGATGAAGCACAATGTGAGAGAGTAATGTAACAAAATAAACTAGATGAAATGAGGATGGAGGCATAAAAACAAACTAAAATTCTTCAACACCAAAGGAAATCTTGTCATGATATTTGTATCAAGAACAATAAGTTTAAGCAAGGAGATTGGGTATTACTATTTTACTCAAAGTACCAACAGTTCAAAGGCAAGTTGAGGACAAGATGGTTAGGACCCTACTAGATTGAAAATGTTTTTGATAACCATTCTGTGAGACTACTACCAATCAATGGAGATAAGAGAAATCTTATGGTGAATGTAAATAGATTAAGGATGTACAAACATCCATTGGATAAATAAACCTTCAACAAAGATATATGAAGGAATGGATTCAGTGGAGAAGTTTGGCTCTTCCCGCTAGGAATAGTTGTTTTTTAAATTTAAATAAAGGGAGATGTGCATGCTTTCAATATTATTCGCCCCCAGATTGTAGTTGTTGTTTTTATGATTTCAATAAAGTTTAGGAATGCTAATTTTTAGATTGTAAATTGATCACCCTTATTCTATTAGTGTAGGACGTTGAATTCTACAAATATCGAGGATCTCATCTAGCAAGGGTAAGTACATTTTACTTTTTCTATGGATATTATATTTTGAAGCACTCCCCCATCACATTTGTTTAACATGATTAAATAAACCATAATTATCAATGCATTTATTGGGAATATAAATCAAAATCTCATGTCACAAAGTGGGGTGTACTGATAAATAATGAGAAAATATATTGCATGTGTCACATTTCTATGAAAAGAATAGGTGGCTTTATGTGAAGAACTAGTGGAATCATCATTCATGATGATAGGATGTGAGTTGTGTGATGAATTAAATTTTTCCATACGAACGTAGTCCTATAAAAAGTTTACACCTCCAAACTTGCACCGACTCACTGCCAATTAAGAGTTTAGAAATAATTAAAACTTCCAATGTCGCTATTGCATGTAATTTATCTGTTACTCCATGGAAGATTTCACCATTTTTCTGAAGTTTTATTCAACCTTGATTCAGCTATGGGGCAAAAAATAAATCCGAACCAGATTCTCCTAAGACACTACTGCGAAATGCTACTATTTGTCAGGTATCTAATAACGCAGGGTGGTTATATTTTATGAGAAAATTTGAGGGTTTTGATGAGTATTTGGTTGATGAGTTCGTAACAAACTTTGAGGCAACTTTTTCATGAATTGAGGGAAAAATAATTGAGATAAGTAGTCAAATTATTGCTGACCTAGATCCGGATTGCTATATTTTGGTCTCAAAGTTATGACCAATGCCCCACTCAAGGATTTAATACCATTGTTCCATGAAGAAGGTGAAGCTCCTACAAAATTTATTCTTACTTCCTTTGGTACCCAAAAAGGAATTCGGTGGGAGAGTTTTCCAGATATTTGGAAGGAGGTAGTCAAGTGGGTCAACAAAAATTTATCTGCAATGAAAAAATGTCTGTACTTAGAGGAGATTGATTAAATATTTTGACTGAATGAAAGAGGGGCCACACAAATCCTGAAATCAGGGTTAATTTACCATAATATCTCATTGATTTGGTCATCAAAGTGGGACAAAATTATGAAAATAGAGGTGGTAAGTATGCATTGAAGCACCCAAGACTTATCCAATTAATTTGTTCACATCAGGCTTTCTACAGACTAAAGAGGAAGATTGAAAGAATAAGTGTAGGGGATAGTTCAAAAAAAAAAACATCAAGAAGGAACTATCTCGAAATTGTTTTCCTAAGCTCAACTTGACTCCTCACCCTTCAAGAGAAACTTTTGAGGAATTTTCTAGTAAGGATAACTCGTCCTCTATATTGCAAGTTTCCAAAGGTAAAAATACCCTAGCAGTTCATTGTGCAATGAAGTTACAACCAAGAAGTTCTTGTACCTTACAAAGGCCTGAAGTTTCCCAACCAAAAATGTTTCATGAGTATTCTTCTCCTATTTTGGAGGATAAAGATGAGGATGGTAATTTTTCTACCCCTACTGAAGAATCGAAGGATGATGAATTCAAAACAATTATTCATGTAGTGCATTACCGTGACACTAATATACCAGACATTCCTTTGCTCTGGAAATTGTGTCTACAGCTTCAAAAATTCTTGTAGCACCAGAAACAAATAAAAGAGCTTCAAAAAATGTTGCAATGGAAATTGGTGGTCAAGACCGACCTTGAGATGACATGTTGAGGCGTTACCACGATGAAATTGTCTCTTTGAAATAAAAATTGAAAGGTATGAAAGAAACCAATTTGTTTTTGTAAATTAAGTTTACACAAACGATTGTAGAGAAAGTTAGGAAAATTACTGCATTAAAGGTAGAAGTTGACAGTCTCAAAAGGAAACGGGATAGTGGTCTAATAGTATGAAATTATTTAACCCAGTTATCTCTTCAAAATAAAGAATTAAAAAGTGAAAATAAAAAGCTCAATGAAGAGATTGAGACTAGTATAAATTATAAGAAATTTTTTGAATCTATTATAGAATCTATATGTCCTTTGGTTTATAGGCTTCTTGCCTGTAGGAAACCTTCCTCCGTTTACAACATGTTTGTTCAAGAGAAATTTTAGGCTTGGATTTTTATGAGAATGTGCAGTAAAGAATTTTTGGAAGCCCCTGATGGTAAAACTTTCTTAGGAAATTATCAAAACTATACTCCTGATATCCAAAATCTAATGTGTGAATTTTCCCTTCAAAATATATTGGTAGCCAATGTGCCAGATTTCCTCATTAATTTTTTTGTGAGGGATTTTCAGTTGAATTCTTTTGAGTCATTTTTTAGAAAACAAATTATGTGGTATGAGAAAACACAACTATTTAATCAAACATCATGAACCATAGGTTTCTACATCAGGCCTACCCATCTCAATGATGTGTCCATGCAAAAAAAATTTAGATCTCTTTATTATCAAGCTAGCATTGGATAAAATACTTCAAAGGTTTTATAGAAATGTACGCAATATTTTGAAGATTACTGTCGGCAATATTTTTGTGAGGCTTTACAAGCTTGTGATAAATGATGGGATATACTGAATCTACCATTGAAGCGAAGGGAAGTAATATCCCCCCATAATCTCAGTTAGAGTATGAGGATAGGAATGCACTTATTCTAATTATCAGGTAGTTATCTGAGAAGAATGAAAAAGGGTACAATGATGATTGGATTGGAATACAAGTGAGACAAGCTCTTCTTCTGAGTCCCATGACCACTTGGCAGAAAAATCCTACCCAGTCACATGACAACTTCACAATATGGGTAGAGGTTATTTCAAATTATCAAGAATGTAAAGGGATGAGGAAACAATATGCAGAACAATTTACAGAATATGACATGGCATAGGAGCTTGGCCAGAGAGAAGGACAAAGATAAGTTTGCATAGGGACATGTAAAAGGTAAAGTGCAACAGAGATGATGAGTGCATTATTTAACTTATTATATCATCTAGGAGGTTATTTATTTATTCTTAAAGCATGTTCATTAGTGCATGAGGATGCTTTATATAGTTATATCCTAGTAAAGTGTTGTAAAAATAATTTTTTGATTGGGCGAATTAGTGGACTCTCACCGACATTATGTGGGACTGAGTTCCTCTACTTGAATGGGGAAACTCTATTTATTGAAAACAAGAAAATGAAAACAATCTAAACTAATTTTTAGGGTGGCCCGAAGACCGAGATCACACGGGAATATTTCCATAAACTAGGGGCAATTCCTTTTATTCTATATAAGAGAGGTAAAATTTTCAACAAATAACATAACAAAGTTTTTTGCATTAAAACTAGAACATTTCACTTCCATCAATTAGAAGAAACCATTTGCAAAGAAAGAGGAACAATTAATAAGAAACAAAAATTCTGATTGCATCATGTTGCACAATTTCCATGTATAAGTTTAGAGGGAGATAAAACAGTAGATGAGGAACATAACAAATGAATGCACTTCCTTTTAGAAAGATGGTGAGAGATAGTAAGAAAGTATTAACCATCGCATCAAAATGAGGGCACTATTCATATTTATAGTACAAGGACTGAATTTTCATCTCCCCCACATGACCTTTCATCTTTCTCCGTGACTGTTGACTCCTCACCTTGTAACCTTTGGTGTTCCTTCTACACTGCAACCTTTCGAATTCCATACCTTTGATGTCCCATTTATCCCATGTCAATACTTTCTTGTTCCTCACTGTCAATACATTTTTCTTGTTCCCGAACGTCAAAACTTTCTTCTCATTCCCATCCATCAACACATTTTTCTTGTTCCTAGCCATCAACACATTTTTCTTTTTCCAGGTTGTCAACACATTCTTCTCATTCTCGAGTGTCATCAAAAACTTGCTCCCGACCATCATCAGAATATTTTTTTTCTTGTCCATCATCAAAATCTTGGTCTTGGATGTTAACATAATTTTCTTGTTCTCGTCCACTAATACATCCTTTTTATTACTGGTTGGTAACACATTTTTCATGTTCCCGACCGGTAACTCTTTTGTATCTCAGGACCAAATTTTATATTTTCCTTTTTGGGGTAAAAACTTAACAAAATTTAGTCATATAGTATAAGAAAATTTATGTTAAATAGTGATTAAATCATATGAAAATATTTATAAGTACTTAAAATGAGTTATTCATCATGTTTTACCCATATTTTAAATTGTTATTCAAGATGCGCACCACTAAACAAAATGATAGGAAGAATATATGATGACTGAAATACTAATAAATCATATGGGATTTGAAGACAACTAAATATAATTTCATTTGAGATTTCGATAGGCTCTCAAATATTCATGAGTCTCCTGAAAAACGTTTAGACAAGTGACAGCTTATACAAGGGCCTTTGTGTCGCACTATTGGATGATTTTCTACCTCTCAAAATTCCAAAAATATTTCCTTGATGATTCCAACATGAATTACACTCTTTTATACTCCCAATTCTTGGCGTATGAGTTTATAACTCTTTACAAGGATCTTGAAACTCTTTGAACAAGGTGAATTACTTTTTAAGAACATGGATTTCCTAATACCTTGCTCATAAAGACCCTGATTTTGTATAACTTGTTCCTAAACCTTTATTTTCTTCTAAGCCTTTCCTAAACTTCCTTGAATGATCACATATCTCTTTAATAAACTAGTTATAGGAATTAGATATTATTGGTACGTCTCAAGAGGTTCTCTGCAGGTGCCAAAATTTTAAAAATAGATCGTTTTTGGCCTCTAGGAGAAACTCCTTCCAAGTGAATCATAATAGGTTTATGAATTAATTTCCACAGACTTACCTACACATGAAACACACTTAAAAAATCTAGTTAGCACATCCCTCTCAGCCATGATGGGGATTACATAGTCAGATATTGGCCAAAGGGTACGTTCACATTACCTGGTTCAAGGATTTATTTGAGTGTGGGCTTGATTGTCATGGAAAATATTTCAACATTTTATGTCATACATTTAGTATGAAAACATATGACTCTAGCTTGGGGACTTGTCTTGGATTGAACAAAGTGAATATTGGGCAATTAGGAATCCCAAAATCTTAATACACTAAGAGGACCAATGCCTTATCCATTGGGCTACGGAGTGATTGCAAAACCAGGGTGGATACAACAAGAATTATTTATTGAACTTGACATAAGGCAAAAAAATACACGATAAATAGGGAAACAAAAAACACAAATGGAAACACACACACACACACACACACCCATATTCACCTATGGTACATGCGAGGTATAACATGCTTTCATTTTTTTTATAATTTCAGGTATTTCCCACTACGAGGCAATTCCAAGTGATTACCATCCAGATAAGATAGTAAGAATGTATTCCCTCCACATGTGTCTCATATCTTAAATGGTCCAAGCCATAATGAATCACCTTTCCATGGCTTCCTTTTGGCTTTCTCCATTTAACCTATAGTAGGACTAGGTCAACAATACGAAAATCTCTTTTTTATTACCTTCTTATCAAAAAAATTATTTACTTTCAACCGATGTTCCTTTATCATAACAATGAAGAACACCCTATCTTCACATAGCTTCTCCAAGTATAAAATGCTTTTATCCATTGATTCTTGGTACTTTTCAGCTTCTACTACTTTGATCAATTGCAATGCTGAAAACTAATAACTCTTTTTTGATTAATTTGATCAGCCCATAGTGCATCATATAGATTTTTGTGCCAATTCCTTTGATTTTGATCTACAAGCTTCTTGACAATTGTCACAAGATTCTTATTACTAGATTGTTCTTGACCATTCCCCTAAGGATAATAGTTAGATGCTTTGGCTAAGGATATTTTGTATCTATAGAAGAACTCAATTAATTGTAGAGAAGGGAATTAGGTGGCATTATAAAAAACTATCTTATGTGGAATGCCAAAATGGATAATAATATTTTCTTTTATGAAGTTACATAGCATTTCCAAGTTGGCTTGCTTGATTGGGATGGCCTCAACCCACTTAGTGAAGTAATCCATAGCTATGAGCACGAAGATATGTCCTACACAAAAATGAGGATTGAGAGAACCAATGAATTCTAGACCCCATTGTTGAAAAGGCTCTTCAATCACGACCATTCTAAGTGGAAAAGCAACAAGTTGTGGTCTTCCAACAAACTATTGGCAAGGATCACATTTAGATACCCATTTTTTAGCATCCTGAAAGCAAGTAGGTCAATAGTACCTCCCCGGAAGTATCTTTTGTATAGTGACCATGGCAGAGAAATGTCCACCACAAGCTTGGTCATGATATGATTTCAACAGATGGTCTTGTTTCTCTTTTTCAACACACCTTAAGAAACATCCATCAAGGGATCTCTTATACAAAACTTGATTCCAAATCACACACCAGGCATATTTGATCTTGAGAGTCCTTCTTTTCCTGTAATCCATATGATTTAGATAATCACCATATGTGGCGAAATAGGCAATATCACTATACTACTCATTGGTGGTTTTTTTAAAGATTACTTGGGGTAGGTCCTCACTTACATATCTGTAGCAATGGAATTCTTTTCCTTCATATTTTTTAAGAGATATTCATCTTCAGATATCAACCTAAATAACCCATTGCCCCTAATCAAATTATATGGCCTTACCTCCAGGTCATACTCTTGAATATTTGACACCCAATTTCCTCTTTTTGCTCTAAGATCTTGTTTAGTCAAGATAGACTTTATAGATGATCTAGGAACCATTACAATGGTGTGAGAGTCTAGGATGTAGAATCTAAAATTATTGACTTCCTTGACCACTACATAAGCATGATTTTCAATGGAAGAGTGTTTGAGCTCATGAAGGAAATATGAGACTTGAATGCTTCCTCATTCTTATGAACTAAAATAACTAAAATAGAGTGCTTAGATGCATAACAATACCAAATGAAACCTTTATTGAAATTAGTACATATAAGGGTTAGAGCTTTGGCTATGGCCTTTTTCTTATCTTCAAATTATTATTTTTCCTTCCTTGATCCACTTAAAAATCTCTTAAGGCTTCATAATTTTACTAATATGCTTTGTTAACTTAGAAAAATATCGAACAAAATGGCGGAGGAAGTTGAATTTAACAAAAAATGAATGGACCCCCTTTTAATTCTTGACAAGGATAGATTTTCCATATATTTCACCCTTTCTGGATTGATCTTTATCCCTTTCTTGTTCACAATATGTCCCAAGAGAATTTCTTCAGTCACTCCAAAGATTTCTTTTTTTAGATTCAATCATATGCTATGTTCTTGACACCTTAACAAAACCTGTTCTAGGTGTATCAAATGTTCTTTCTTCTTCTTAGAGAAGACTGTGAGATCATCTAGATACATGGCAATACATTTGTTCTTCAAATATTTGAAATCAAAGTCCATTTATCTTTGAAATGTGGCCCCAATGTTGATGAGACCAAATAGAATCTGCTTGTAGGAAATGGTTCCCTGCAGAGTTGGAAAATAAGTCTTATATTGATCTTCTTCAGCAACTTCAATTTGGTTATTTCTGGAGAATCCATCCAACAAGGAAATCATTTATAAACTTGTGACTACTTGTAAAACATGATCCATGATTGGAAGTGGATGATTTTTCTTTAGAGAAGATTGGTTCAGATTCTAAAAGTCCACACAAATCCTTATTTATCCATTTTTCTTCCAGACAAGGACAATATTCGCTACCCACATAGAGTAATGGATTGGAAAAATGATCCTTGCATTTAAGATTTTCAACACTTCTTCTCAGATTATTCCTAAAATATTTGGATTATATTATCTTTCCTTTTATCGGAATGGATTTTCCTCCACCTTAAGTAGTATTGTGTGTTTCATCTCTTTCAGTTTGAAAGATTTCAATTCATCGTAAGACTATGGCAATACATCTGAATTTTTTTTCAATAATGAAACAAAACTTCTCTTTTACTCTAGTGAGAAACATTTCCCTATATTCAAAAACTGTGGTTACTTCTCTATTCAAATATTTACCTTCTCAGAATCATAAAATCTCTTGTGAGATTCGTTATCTTTATCTTTCACATATCTATCATGTTTATGAAACAGTTCTTTGAGCGAGACTAGGCTCCTAGGAATCTTATTACCTTTCAATATGAGCACTCCATCAAAATAAACCTCTTCAACTTCATTTTTTTCCTTCTTCTGAAGTAGACTCCATATTTCGGTACGCATTTCCTTCGAAGAAGAGAGGCTGTTGAAATTATCTCTTTGTTCTAAGAAGGACAAGAGCTGATTTTCATAATTGAAAAATTTCCAATGCTTTACATTATCAGGCACACTGGGTCTGAAAACCATCTCTATAAAATAATTATCTTTATCAAAATATGGGTGTGTTACCATCAAAGACCCTAATACATCAAGAGAATCCACCTTTTCATTTTTTTCATGGGGAATGTCTTGTAGAGAGAAAGCATCGAAGGATTCAATGCAATCCCATACTCTATTTTAGTAATTTTTAAGTTGTGAACTCTTTACTTGGTACTAATTAGTAACTTGTTTCACAATTACCTCTTCATCTCCTAAGCATATCATTTTATTTTTTACCATGGACTCAGCTACATCCATACCTAAGAGAAGGGCTTCAGATTTTGTAGTATTGTTTGTATTTTCAAATTAGAGCTTGAAAGAAAAAGGAAAAAACTCACTAGATGGAGAAATAAAAAACCACACCAACTCTGGAACCTGAACTGCAATGACTTCCATAAAACTCCATGGTGCATAGTCTATCTTCATTTTCTTTTGATATGAGAGGCATATCATCATTCCCTCTAGAAGTCATGAAGTAACTCCCATGTCCATTGTCTAGATAAAGAATGTTTTCCCTAAGATCCTATGATTTTTAGAACGTATATTTCATTTTTCTCATTGGCAACAACTTTTTCATTTAGCCATTGACTAGAATAACTTTTGAAGACCATTCCATCTGAATTTATCCTCTGAAATCTTTGTAAAATCTTCTACTCAATAAAATCCCATATGAGGCCAAAATGTCTGCTATTAGGATATTCAATAACACTTTCTTCTCAGGGAAATCAGCTAAAACAACGTGGGCATCTTTTATTCTTCCCACAAGTGGGACATCTTTAGTTTTCAGAGAATAACACTGGCCTTTATCCCATGTAAAATTCAGACCAAGGGCATTAGCTACTGTTATCCATATTTTTCCCCTGGGTAAAATTGGTTAGCCACGACCCCAAATAGAAGAAACCAGAGAAATCACATTTAAATCCTACAATCAGGTAATAACAGGACTTTATAATGGAGTGGTAGGGCCTGTAAAATATAAAACAACCCCGTGTAAGAGAAAATTCAAAAAATAGCTCCGTCAAATGAACCCATGCTTCAAATCTAGCAAACAGGTTGCAGGCGGGCTCTAAAATGGAATAGCATGGTTAGGGAAGGAGAAAACATTATCAAAGAACCAGAGCCTCAAAGGAGAAGAAACAGTGAAGGCTTGAAGTCATTAGGCTCTAAAATGACTTAGAACTAGCCCCAAAAAATTAGCTAAGTATTAAGAGTCAGCGGACGCTGCCAAGTGTTCAAATGGTGCATCTCCAAATATTAAATCCAAAATCCAGGGACTCAAATGAGTGCCATATGACCACGTGTTCAGGGCCCAAAAATGTAAGACCAGCCATTGAAAAGACCAAGGGTCTACGGAGGCTTGTATGTGTCAACCCGAAGCTCCTTCAAAGGTAAAATCCTTAGCAGATTTCCAAATGAACGCAGACCTTCAACATGTCCTAGGTCCAAAAAAAGGAACAGGGTTGGGGTTGAATAGTCAAAATAGAGACAGGCCAACAGAAGGGCTCAAGTGTCAGCTCGTCACTATTTCAGAGTAAAATTTGGGCAAGGTTTCTAAACGAGCTCCAGGCCTCCACGTGTCACCAGTCAGATGTATGACCTTACCGAGAAAAAAGATTTAGCCTAAACATGAGGAAACTGAGTAGGCCATGGAAATAGCCACGTGTCATCCCGACACAACTTAAAAAATAGAATCCAAAAGCAATCCCCAGACATGGACCAGCCCTCCACATGTCCAATTTCCAAAGAAATAGTGATAAAACCTGGTTGTCGCAACTGGTTCGTACTGAACCAGAGTAAAATTTTAAATGGGCAAAGCTTTTGACTCAGTGCTCAAAAATTAGATAAATCTGGCACAATTGGAACAGATCAAATCCTTGTATATGCCATGGAGATCTGAAAAATTTAATTTTGGACGAGCTTATGTCACGAAGACCAATGAAGAAACATATTAATGCAATTAAAGGCTCTACCTTTTTCTATTTCCTCACGCCACCACCAACTTGGGTTGGCGAACTCCCAATTTCGGATTTTGCATGCAAAACCACCGTTTAGTGCATAACTTTGAGATACCTGAACTAGCTTTTCCTGTTCCCGCCACGATGGATTTGGCGTGGATTCGTCCACGCAAGGCACTTACATTATAGTGGTTGACCATTGAACTAGTTTTCCCTTATCATCGTTATCCTTCTTCCCATGGGTCTATGCGGCCCCTTCTAGGTTAAGGATTAAGTTTCGGGGATTCATTATAATAGTGTTCAACATTTCTAGGTTGCACCCTCCCTAGTTATTTAGGTTAATAGAAGGATTTGTGGAGCTATTTATCACTTTTGCTTCAGAATTGTAAAATCCACTTTTTGATAGTAGTTTAGCCACTGCAAGGTAGAACTGTATCGACTCCTAAGAAATAGAATCTAATATCCCCTTGGATGCATTCTTGACACATAATCAATCAACTTCGTAGTCAAGTCTTCCCGATATCTTACTTACGGTCAAGTTATCAATGCACTGTTGCAGGTTTTACATTTCATGTGGTCTTTGTTAAACATACCAGAGCCACCCGTATCCAGGCATTTCTCGCCTTACGATGTCTCACCTCATTACGTTTAGGTGTATGGTTCGTGAATCTCTCTAACCTTTTCTCCTTGGCATCTACGTGCCAACTTTTCATACCTGTAGAATCAGGTGCACTACACATTTGTAATTTATACACCTTCAATTCAGTTCAAGGAGTAGGAATCGGTATCAAGTGAAAGATCTCTCTCAACTCGTAAGGTCCACCAGCATATAGAGTTCAGCAAGCATACGACAAATTTGTCGTCACATCAGCAACATACAAGTTTCTACCCATAACTAGTTGTCCCCTGTAAACAAATTA
Source organism: Taxus chinensis (assembly GCA_019776745.2). Classification (NCBI taxonomy): domain Eukaryota; kingdom Viridiplantae; phylum Streptophyta; class Pinopsida; order Cupressales; family Taxaceae; genus Taxus; species Taxus chinensis. The sequence goes on along the minus strand of CM034152.1, from coordinate 179,459,322 downwards.
CAGTATGCAGGAATCCAGATTAGCAACACATTCCTTAAGATCAAAAATATATCTTAACATGTTTTCCTTCATTTCAGCAGTTACAACAGTATGAAAAATAATCACCAAGATAACTTACAAAAATCAGGGTGTTACATTTCTAATAATTTCCATCATCATTTAAGAAATTATTTGGCATTTAAAATTTTGTGGGCCCACCTTTTTATTTTCCAACATTTTTATTTGAAAATTGAGGGGGGTATGTGTTTATATTATTTTATTTTATGGGCCACCAAACAAAACCTTGTCAACACCTCCTCCTAGCAGGTCGATCTTTCAATCAGTGAGGGTTCTCAAGATGATTAGGATGGCATAACTAAATCTTTATGTCAATTTCATTGGGAGCAGTCCACTCGCTCTTAATGCACAAAATCTAGTCAAAATGGTAACATTAAAAAGCATCCCATATTTCACTGGAGAGAACTAGAATTCTCCTAGTGACCACATTCAAGACATTGCAAATGTCTACGCAATTCATGAGATCACTGAGATGGACATTGCATTCAAGTTACTATCCTCTTCACTCAAGGGTAAAGTTTCACAATGGTTTAGGAGTCTAACAACAGGCACTACTCAGACTTGGGACCATTTCTACAGAGCTCTCCATAACCAATTTGGAGAAAAAGGAGATAACTTGTCCTTGTTGGAGCAACTGAAAATAATCAAGAGAGCTCCTAACGAGAATTTGACAGATTTCAACCTCATATTTCAAAGGACATGGGACAAGATTCGAGTGACTGTAAAGCCCACATATGGAGGTTCCTTCTTGTAATTTCTTAGAGCTCTAAATTCTGATATTGCTTTAATGATTCAATCAATGGGAGGGACAATCTTACCTACATCCTATAACATCTCTATAAGAGCTGAAAATTGTTTAATTCAGGCTGGAAAACTTGCTCCTAGGCCACTCATGCCTCTATAACGTGAATTATGAGACCCAAACACTATTCAGACATCGACATTAGCTCCTTTACCTACTCCTAGGTATTAAAGTTCAGCTGAAGCCTCCACCTCATCCTCTAGCACCTTAAAAGAGCTTCAGGAAGTTATGAAACAACTTCAAAACCTAGGGAATGAGTTACTAACTATCAAGAGGCAACAGTCTCAACATTTTAGGCCATATCAGCCTTAGACTTAGTATTAGGCTAGACCCTCATATCAACAAAATAGACCACCAACTCAGGCTACAAATCAGAATAAAAACCAAGGACAACCTCAAGCTACTAGACCTTTTAGGTCATATGATCCAAATACAGGTTCAACATCAAGGGAATTGGTTCTAGCACAAAACAACATGGCACAAGAATACGATTGGTGTTTCCCATGAAATCAGCCACATAATCAATCAATGTGCTTCAATGGTGCACTAAATAAGGCCTTGATGGTGTAAATCATTGGTGTGTCACAAGAATCTAGTCAAGAAGAAATTCAGCAGAAAGGAGCTCAGCAAGAGGCATCTCCAAGTGAAACTATGCTTGTCAATTAGAAATCTGAATATTTCTATGGTATGAATCAAGCCCCTTATCAAAGTGTAGGTGCCAATACATGTTCCAAGAAAAGGAATATTGGAGAAGGATAGTCACAAACCTTAGGTAATCCTCAATCTTCCATTACTCCACAAGGTATTGGCACTCAAAATACAACTCCCGATATGCAGAGTCAATCCAAACCACCTTCCAAATCCACTTAGGCACCAGTTGTAACAACCCATGTGCAAGAGAAAATTGTGCCAAGTAAGGGGTAGAAGAAGTATAGCTCATTTAATATCATTGAGCAAATGTGAACATTTCATTGTGGGAGTCACTAGCAATTCCACGATAGAGGGATCTGTTGCAGACTACCATGGCCAATTTTTCAAGCTCAAATAGGCCCCCTAGCCAGTAAGAGAAAGTGCTTACCAATATGGCTCAACCTGAGGGAAACCATGGAGGAAAAAAAGGTAAGAATTTGAAGCCTCCTCCATTCTATACATTTCATTGATCATTACAAAAAAATTGGTACATAATTGCATGTTATATTCCGAGGCAAGTAGTTATGTAATGCCAAAGAAAAAAGCCGATCAACTGGGTCTTCAATGCAAAGTCATCTCTAGAGGGGTAGTGCAATTGGATGTGACAACAATGAAAATTTTTGGAGTCATCAAATATTTAAGCCTCACACTGCATGCCTACCCCAATGTGACTGTATTGCAGAACGTATCAGTCATAGACTTGCCACCACATTTTGCATTCTGAAATGTCTAGGGACTTCACTACCGAAATTGGAGGCTATTTGTCTTTTGATTGGTCGCATATGATTTTTAGAACAAGGTATGGAGCTAAGGCCATAATTAGATTTGATCCCATAGTAGATTACCATATTAAGTCTTATGTACCTAGCCCGATCAATGCCAATTGTTTAGTCTTTGATCAGGAGGAAATCCTAAGCATTTTTGAAGCAGATACCAAGGTGGGGTGTATCCCAGACTTGATTCTTGATGAATGGGTGAACAAGAGGCATTATTTTGACCCCTATAAAGAGATTGAGGAATCTAAGCTAGGATTCTACTATTTTCATGAGGAGAATCACCCTCTTCTTGACATCATTAAGCCGAAACATAAAGATGACAATAAAGTATGGAAATTATTCTTTGATGGCTCAAGAAGTAGGTAAGGAGCCGAAGGAGGAGCTATTATTATGTCACCACAAGGTATGAAATACTACTCAACCTTGTGTTTCTAATTTTCTTGTTTAAATAACATAGCAGAGTATGAGGCTTTGGTTCATGGACTACATTGGGCAAGGAAATGAGGAATGAAGAACTTACAGGTGTTTGGTGACATTGAACTAGTTGCTAATCAGGTATGAGGAAAAAATTCTTCCAAGAATGACCTATTAAAGAGTTACAAGAACCGGGTATGGGACCTCATTGAATATTTTGAGGCATTTAGCATTAACTCCATCTCAAGGAAGAAGAATGAACCAACAGAAAGACTGGAAGCAATTGGGGAAACATTTGATGTTGTGGAGAATATCAAGAGTCATAAGCATCAACCCCATATAAAGTTGGTTGTAAGGCCAACTATCCCATACAACAACATAAGTTGGAAAGTCTTTGAAAGTGATCAACAAATTGTCAAGTTTTTACAAGAGGAAGTTGAGTTCTCCTCCAGGAATCAAGACAAATTGCAGTAGTATTATGGTGATCAAGTGGTGGAGCTGAGGACCACCAAACTACCGAAGGGTCTTGTCACTTTAGAATCAATCTTCAACCCAAATGACCAATTCTGAAAATAAAAGGCAAATATTCAAGTAAAGGGTGAATTTTTAGAACCTATTTTTATAGAAGAAAGAAAAATATTGCAGTTTGGTAGAGTAAGCACTCAACAAGAAAGATCTGAATTTGTTTTACTATGTCAAGAATTCCCACATGTCTTTTCCTGGACTTATAAATATTTAAGAGGTTTCAAACCAAAGCTGGCACAACACACCATTTAGTTGGATCTAAGAGCTAAGCCTTTCAGATAGAAGTTAAGGCCAATCAATCCCCACATACATTTAATCTTCCTGAGTCACTCTGTATACAAGGTCATATTCCTAGCTTGATCCAAGCTTATGTAAACTTTGATGATTTGATTCGGAAGGGCATTGTAACATGTTAGCTGTAACATTATGTCATCATGAAGGCCTCGCCTTCATGAGGACACCTGATTGCAGCTGGCGTGTGCTAATGTCCTTCAGAATCCTCCCATCAACGGTTACACATCCAGCTAAAAGTTTGATTAGATTCTTATCTTTACTATTTTAAGAATAGGTTTCAGCAACTGTGTTGATCCTCTAACCTCACTGTTCATTACAGTTGCATAGCTAAGAAAGACTTAAATTGTCTTATAGCTTAATATACGTTTACTCCTCCTTACCAAAGGATTGCATATTTCCATATTGGTTCTTTAATTTAAGCTTCGGACTAACAGTGCACTACAACTTAATGTAGTAAGATCAACTTACTAAACTTAACCAAGTTTTATTCACAACCAAATTTAAATTTAGAATTCCATCTCATTAGACGTCATTTAAATGAGGCCTAATCCCAAATGAATGTATTCATTTATTTACTATAACCTTACTTCAGTTAAGGTTTGATATGAGGAGGTATGGTTCCTCATACTGAATATCCTTTGATCAAAACCTCCCAAGGATATTAACAAAATCAGAATACAGAGTTCAATTGCCTCTTTACTAATATCTATTAGTTTATATTCTATTTCCAAAATTCATTCATTTAAGAGTTCTTATTCACTTTACTCTTTACTAATGTCAATTTTAAATCCATATTGACCTAAGTAATAATTAATTTTCCATTCCAGCTTAAAATTTGTATTCAAGTAAAGAATAGATAATATGTCCCTTAAAAATCTATCAACCATCATTTGAATAAATCCGAATTCAATGAATAAAATTATATTCTCAATATTATTCAAACAGTTCCAAGGTGGTACAACCGTTAAATTAACACACCTTTCCTTTTACTCATTCCTCTAGATTAGAATTTATACAATTTACAAATCCATACAACCGGACTTCATTCATGCTAAACAACATTAACAACTCATAAAGAAAGAAGAATACAAATTTTTCTTTTTCCAATTCCCGGAGAAGAATAATAAAATCTCAGAAAAGATCCATACCTTTGCTAATCTGAAGAAGTATCATAAAACAACATGTCTTCGTTTTTACTCATGGAAACCATCTACAAAATTTACTTGCACAGGTCAGTTCATCTAACTGAGCATATTAAGCACTTATCATTAAAACGAGGTGCTCTTAATTAACTATCTCAATAAAAGAACTCTTCTTTTATGAAACGTCTCCTAATAGAGATAAACATCACGTAATAGTTACACACCAATAAGGTTGAACAATTCTAACAACCTGATTTCAATAAATAGTTTCATTTTAAATAGTAATAATAAGTATCAGCATACCAATTTCTATATTGGCTAACCTATCATGATGTATATTTCACCATTCTCATAGTTGTTTTTAATGAAAAGCAAAGAGTTCATTCCAAACTTAGATAATACTAAAAGGAGTATTTTCTCTAAACAATCACGTATTAAGACAGCTATATGAAATGATTTATAGATTGTTGTTCAATTGCATGCATTGTCCACCCCATTTCATCATCAAGAATGAATTCCATATACTGAGTCGATTTTTAAATTAAGATAGAACTTTCTTACCTTCAGGTTGTCCACTGGACTTCAACTAAATCAAATGCAAAATTGAAAAGAAACCTTCTGTCACAGCAACAATCTATTTAACTTCCCAGAATTCAACAAACAACATAGTACTTCTTTCAATTCAGAAAAGAATAAAAATAGTAGTTAAAATGCAGTCGCTTAAGCCAAAGGCAGTAGGAAATTCATTCAATATCAAATAATAGAATTTCAACTGGATAAGAGAATAAAATAATTATTACTTCTGATTACCCACTCAATATTCTCTTTCCTTTCATCACAACCGAACAGGATGATTTGAACAAGAAGTGATAACAATCAACGATAACAGTCAAGGAGAGAGAACAATTAACACCATTAATCGAATGAAAGAAGAAGATTCATATTATCTCTTCTCATTGCTTAGCCGAATATCAACTAATTAGAGCGACTTGTACCCATAGGATAATTTCTTCTAACAAGTCTATTTCAGTATTTAACACTTACTAGCCACCATTCAAGGAAGCATACCAGAGTTCATTTGCATCTGATTCCACAAGTATAAAAAACAACTGAATCTTTCAATTAAAATCGTTTTCAGTAATTCACCAAAAATGAACATTTCCAGTTAGGTCTGAAACAAGCAAGAATGTATAGCAACCTATATAACCATAATTATTCACCAAAATGAACATTCTAGCTAGGTCTTAAACAAGCAATAATGTACAGCAAGCTATATAACCATAATTATTCACCAAAACAAACATTCCAGCTAGGTCTGAAACAAGCAATAATGTACAGCAACCTATATGACCATAATATCACTGTAATAAATAAAGAAACTATCTTTTCAACTGCAAAAACAAGAATCTACTCTAGTAAGGTTCTAATCTAACCCAATGAAAAAGTTCAAATATACGGTTCCTTTATATATATATAAGAAAGGATAAACGATACACTCTACTCCATTCACCAAATAACCAAGTTATTCTTTCTCAGTTTTAAATAATTTATTCCCCAACAAACATTCATGGCCTTCAACCCACATAGAGATATTAAATCATTTTTAATCAGCAAGGGTAAGACAATGGAATGAATTCGTTGTCCTCGATGAAATCGTATTCTATGCAATGTAAAGCAACTAGGATAATAACTCACACAAACAGTTTCATCAAGCATTATCACGACTTTTCCAAGTCATTTACATGCACAAAACTCAGAAAAAAATATTCACATTTCCAGTACATTCATCAACTCAAACCCATAATGGGTAATAGAACCGAATACCCAACACCGTCAAAACAAAACTCATACAACAAGGACAAATTTCATTTCATTTACTCTTTTTGCAAGAAATACCCAAATCATATTCATCTCCAACAGACATCTCAACCCAGAAATCACATTAATTGTATCAACATCTTCATTTTACAAAAACACCCAACATAAGAGCAGAGTTCTTTTAATGAAGACGCTTAACAAAGAGCAAAACGGTTTAAAGAGAAGAGCTCAACATGCCTGTAAAATTTCTTATGGCTTGAAGAAAACCACGTCCGCGCCCACAGGAGCTATTCTTCTCCACGGCAAAAACAACAAGGATTTCCCAACAATCTCCTAACTTCCACAGGCTCAAAAATAGCCATGGTTACTGCAAACAAAGGCAACAATGACCAGAATGGTTGCAGGTTTGAAAGAACCATAAAAAAAATGCAAAGCAAAAACTAAAAACCCGAATGAACACAATAATCAAAAAATTTCCTCTTTCCCCTTTCCAAGGCGAGCTGGTCACCATGACCGAGATCAATAAATTCATTGAATGCATTTCTTTTTCCTTAATTTCCATGCCACCACCGACTCAAGTTTGGCGAGTTCCATTTTTAAATATTTGTAAGTAATTTCCTTCTTAGCTACATTGCCAGTTGGATATCTCCAACTTCCCATGTTCCCGCCAAACTTGGCGTTTAAAACTTCAAGGACATATTTTAATGTCCTGTATTAAATTTTTAACCTTCCCTTCTTATCCGCTCATCAGCATGTGTCCATAGGTCCCCTCCTTAGGTTAGACAATAGTTTAGGTTGTATTGTCCATAGTTAGGTATTCCACCTAGGTCGCAATTCATTAGGATTTGCAACAATTTACATCACATGTAATTTATAAAATCCACGTAGGGTAGTAGTTAGGTTATAGGCTAAAACATAGTTATAGGTTCAAATGTAGCCATGTGGTATTTTAATTAATGGGTTCTTCTAGTAAGTTTTACTAACTTACGTTTATACCCAGCATAATGCATGAAATGTTCATTGCTATGCTCGACATATCTATACCTGGCTCGCTTGCAATCAAGGCTCTTACTGCCTCACACTTTCCAGCATTGCAATTTTGTATGTAGTTTAGAAATTCAAACCTTTTCCATTGGCATCAAGGTACCAAATATTTATACCTGTAACTAGGTTCTGTAACATTTATAATGACCTTCAGTCTAGTTTCAGACTTCATTCCATTTAGAAAGTAAATTTACAAAGCGATCACAAAGAAGGCCGTGGCATACCTTGGATCAATGGAATTGATTCAAGGTGTGCTATCAACAACAATATGAGTTCATCAAACATAAAAGTAGGTCTGTTATTTCACACTTTGCAAAACACAAGTTATAATGACCTCCATCCCAAGTAAACAAGTTATAGTAAGCAAGGGTTCATATCAGTAACACATTCTTTTTAAGATTAAAAGATATATCTTAACATAATTTTCCTCATTTCCACAGTTACAACATCACGAAAAGAGGTTATCATAGTAGCTTCTAAAAATCAAGACGTTACAACCAAACTAGTTAGAGGCAAGGGACTGTGTAAAAAGCTAGCCTCCAAGCAATAGGTTGAGTCAACGGGTGAAAAAGAGGCGGTCCTATTTCTATAGAATGATCAAGAACAATCAACTAATGATGCACTTGCTCCATGTTGGACCCAATCTTTGGTGCATTACCTTCAAATAGGTTTATGCCCTCTAGAATGGAACAAAGCAAAGAGAAGATACTTCAGACTACAATCCATCCCATATGTGCTTGTTTTTGGTGTCTTGTTTAAGAAGGATATCAATAGTGTTCTATTGAGGTGCATTGGGATAGGCTAGATTGAGAGAGTGTTGCATGAGTTCCATGATGGAGAAGCTGGAGAGAACTTTTCTCCTCAAGAAATATCTCTCAAGATCATGAAAGTTGGTTAGTATTGGCCTACAGTGTTCAGGGACTGCTACTCATGGATCAAGAAGTGTAGAAAATGTGTGTTCTTTACAAGAAAGGAGAAGCTAGCAGCCCTGCCCCTTCATCCCATTTCAGTGGATCAGCCATTCATGCAATGGGGACTCGACTTCATTGAGAAAATTAACCCAAATTCAAGCCAAGGCCACAAGTGGATACTTACTACAACAGACTATTTCACCAAGTGGACTGAATCAGTGGCACTAAAAGAAGAAAATGAATCCAAGATCTTGGATTTTAATGAAGGAATAGCCACAAGGTTTAGAGTCCCTACCACTATTATATCAAACAATGCATTGGCATTCCTTGGTACAAGGATCACTAAATGTGAAGTTAAGAATGGTGTGTATCTCAGCACCTCATCAAATTATTATCCTCAAGGTAATGGCCAAGTAGAGTCAACAAATAAGAACCTATTAAGGATTACCAGAAGGAATCTTGATGAAAATCAGAGGACTTGGCATACAAGGCTCAAATCATCTCTATGGGTTGATAGGATCACATAAAATAGGTCCATAGGTAGCTCACCATAGAAACTTGTATATGGAAAGGAGGCAGTATTTCCCATCTCATTGGAGTTTTTCACTTTGGAAATCATGAAACAATTGGATCTAGCTGAGTTTGAACCTATGGCAATCAAGTATGCAGAGCTGATGGAGGTAGGGGAGGTAAGAGAGCATGCAATGCAAGTCATGGTAAAAGATCAAGCATTGATAAAAAAGAGTTTTGACAAGAAGGAAAGAATGAGGACCTTTCAAGAAGGGGACTTAGTTCTAAAGTGGGTTGAAGATCGGGAAAATTGAGGAAAGCAATCCAAATTTGATGCCATTTGGAGTGGCCCTTATATGGTCACAAAGTACAAAAGCAGCAATGCCTTCAAGCTGGCTAAAATGGATGGTGAAGAATTGTAGATCCTAGTGAACAGGATCCATATCAAACATTGCTATTGAATGGGAATTTTCCACCCCTATAAATATTAGCATAGGATTTTAATTTCCCTAAGTGTTGTGGCATAGGTTCTTTGTTGCTCCAGGTTGCATCGTTACACAGTTCAATGTGCCTCCAAGTGAATGTGCTATCCCTTTCAGTATTCATGGTAGAAGAACCATAGTTACCTGTAATAATTACAAATTTCAAAATAATAAAAATATAGAGAAACTAAAACCGTCTCCGAAACAGTCCATTTAAGGATAGATGAAATCCCTGGATCAAAACAATTTTCTACTCTCAAAAGCCTTGTTTCAAGATTTGTTATGAAAATTGAGAGTACAAATGGTCCAGCTCATAGATCAGAGGTCAGATCAATATCATGCCATCATTCTTGACTCCATGCCCAATGGGTGCTTTAAGGCTACTTGTCCCTTCATCTAGTAGGAAGATGCCACTGTGAGTCACCAAATTATTATCCATATTTTTCCCCCTGGATAAAATTGGTCAACCATGACCCCGTACAGAAGAAACCAGAGAAATCACGTTCAAATCCTATAATCATGCAACCGAGGGACTCTATAATGGAGTGGAAGGACCTGCAAAATACCAAACGACCCCGTGTAAGAGGAAATTCAAAAAATAACTCTATCAAATGAACCCATGCTTCAAATCCAACAAATAGGTTGTAGGCGGGATCTAAAATGAAATAACAAGGTTAGGGAAGGAGAAAACAATGTCAAAGAACTAGAGGCTCAAAGGAGAAGAAACGGGAAAGGCTCGAAATCGTCGGGATCTGAAATGAATCAAAATGAGCCCCAAAAATTGGCTAACTATAGAGAGTTAGCGGACGCAACCAAGTGTACAAACGATGCATCTCTAAATATTGAATCCAAAAGGTGGGGACTCAAATGAGCGCTAGCTCATTATGTGTTTAGGGCTTGAAAAAGTAAGAGCGGCCGTTGAAAATTCCAAGGGTCTGCGGAGGCTTACTAGTGTTTACCCGATGCTCCTTCAAAGGTAAAATCTTGAGTGGGTTTCCAAATGAATGCGGACCTTCCACGTGTCCCAGGTCAGAAAAAAGGTACAAGGTCAGGATTGAATAGTCAAAGAAGATACAGGCCAGTGAAGGGGAGAAAGTGTCAGCATGGCACTAATTCAAGAGTAAAATTTGTGCAAGGTTTCCAAACAAGTGTCAGGCCTCCACATGTCCCCGATCATATATATGACCCCACCGAGAAAAAATACTTAGCCAAAACATGAGGAAACTAAGAAGGCCATGGAAGAAGCCATGTGTTAGCCTAGCGCAACTTAAAAAATATAATCCAAAAGGAGTCTAAAGACATGAGCCAACCCTCCATGTGTCCAATTTCCAAAGACCCATTTTGAGAACTGGTTGCCGTCGTTTTTTTATGGAACCAATTCAAATTTTAAATGGGAATATATTTTGACTCAATGCTCAAAATTCAACAAATATAGCACCACTGGAAAGATATCGGCCTCTTTTATGTCATGGGGATCTGAAGATTTAATTTTGGAGAGGTTAGGTGGGGAAAAATACGAAGAAACGTCTTTGTGCCATTAATACAGGATCTATTTACCTCAACAATTAGATAAGATTTGATATGATCCTTCGTTCCTCCTCCTTCGAGGCATCGAACAAGTAATCGATGCAGACACGATAGATTTGGGGCAGATTTGTAGGAGGCATTGATGATAGTGGTTGAGCTTCAAACTAGCTTTCCCGCTTCTCTCTCCTTCTTCCCTCTATTCTGAATCTATAAAGGAAGGGTCGTGGCTCATTGTAAAAGGTTGGATGTTTCTATTTTGCACCCTCCCTTCTTCTTTTGTTCACAGAAGGATTTTTTGAGCTTTTCTAACCTTTCCTTTGGGTTGTAATGCAATTTTTGGTTCTTGGCCACTGCAATATACTATACCGACTCCTGAGAAATAAAATATATATATATATCTGTGTGTGTGTGTGTGTGTGGGTGGATGATTCTCTACCCTCTCATGTATTCGTAGTTGTCTTTTCAATCTCTTATTGCGGTCTGGTTATCTTTGCATGTCATTTGTATTACATTCATGTGGTCTATGTTAAACTGCAAAACGAGTGTCTCACATTCCTTTGGTGTATCACCTCGTTAGCTTAGGTTTATTTTCTTATATCTCTCTAACCCTATCTCCTTAGTAGATATAATAGACTTAGAATAGATCCTCTATATTTTTTTTGTGTACACCTAAATAGAGGGATAGGAACTAGCCTCAATCTGGAGATCTCTCTCAACTCACAAGGTCCCACACCTTGAGAGATGCTGCATGTTGTGCAATCACATGGAGAGTATCTACCCATCTAGTTTCAGATATTCTTGGGTGCTTTGATTCTTTACTAACAACTACTTCTATCAAAATTACATTGTCAGAAGTGCATGATTCTATGATACAGTTGTTTAATTGGTAGCCTCTAATAAGAAGAGAAAGATAGAATGATTTAACCTTGTCAGTATTGGATGCACTTAGGGCCAAGATGTTTTGATATGATGTGGAAGGAGGATTTGATAGTAACCCTTGAGAAGAAGGAGTGACAATATTGGGCTTTGCATTTCTACCCTTGATAAATCGAACTAGTTTATCAAATTATTCTGGATGGGTTTGCAAATATTCAGACTCATAGATTTGGACCTTAGAATTTTGACATGGTCTATGATATCAAAAGAGGATGAAGTATACATCTACGAGGTTGTGGAATTTTTTTAAGAAGACACTGGTTTACCAACCTATTGAACTTTGCTAAGAACTCCCTCATAGGTTTGAAGGGTTCTTTCTTCAGTTGACACTGCTGAACCAATAGTGCATGAGCATCCTCTACAGGTTTAAATCCCTTTTCAAACTTGGTCTTCATATCATTATAGTTAGTTATAGACCTGACAGGAAAGTGATAGAACCAATCTTCTACTACATCTTGCAAAGATTGTACAAAAAGGATGACTAATACATCTTCATATTTAACTCCCAACACTCCACAAGTAGTGATGAAGGCTGCAATGTGGTCATCTATATGTTACTTCCCATCATCGTGAAACTAGGGAAAATTCCATCTCAACCCTCTAGGTAGATCATACCGAGGCGGGGTGAGAGCTAAAGGACCTATTTTTTTTCCCCAGGGTAGTTGTGCTTGTTGAGCCATTGGCAGTTCTTCCTCTTCAACTTCTTCTTATTCTTCAAATACTTCAAAAAAAAAATTGATTCTTTAAGGATAATCTTCAACAACTTCCTCTTATGGGGTAATATAGTTCAAGGTTATACAAAACCTTTGTCAGCACAGGACTCTGAAGATAAAGTATGATCAAATTGTTGGGATTATTGTCAACATGTTCTTCAAATTTAGGATCAGATTGCAATGGTTCTTCAAATTTAGGATCACACACACCACTAACTATGGAAGATATTGTATACCTTCTGTCATCCAACTTAAATGTACAATTTGAAATATATTTATTCTAGGCTTTCCTTTTCTAGTTCTGAACTTGTCTCATTCTTTCCAAGGCTTCTGCACATTGTTCTTCAGAATCTAAAATTCTTATAGCAGTGTGGTAATGGAAGAAGATCAATCTATTATTCTAAATAGCATCCCTCAAGTCTGATGAAATATCTTCTTCATTATGTAATAGAAGCTCAATCCTAATGACTGGGGCATTACCAGGGATAACCATCGGTGAAAGACATGAGGCTCAAAAACTTTTTCAAACTCTAAAATATTTATTTTTGGAATATATATATTTTTTAGATTTTGTGGAATAAAAATTGGGTGCAAATATGCTAAATCTGCCCCATGGTGGGCACCAAAAACTATTGGTGAAATAATTTGTGGATTTGGTGAATTAGTGGACTCTCACCAGTAATGTACAGGACTGGGTCCCTCTTCTTGAATGGGACAACTCCATTTATTGAAAACAAGGAAATGAAAACAATCTAAAATAATTTTCAGGGTGGCCTGAAGACGGAGATCACCCAAGAATACTTCCCTAAACCTGTGGTAGTTACTTGTATTCAATACAAGAGAGGAAAATTGTTCATTGAGGGAGATGGGAGTTAAAACTAAAGTATTTTAATCAAAAAATAACATAACAAATTTTGTTGCATTAAAACTAGAACATTTCACTTGCATCAATTTTAATAAACCATTTGCAAAGAAAGAGGAACAATAAAAAAGAAACACAAAGTATTATTGCATCATGTTTCATAATTTACAATGCTCCTAGAGTATAAGTTGAGAGGGAGATAGAATAGTAGACAAAGAAGTGAAGAAATGAATGCACTTTCTTCTAGAAAGACAGTGAGAGCTAGTATACAAGTATTAACCATTTCCTCAAAATGAGGTTTTCGTTCATATTTATAGTGCAAGTAATAACTTTTCATCTCCCCTAGATGACCTTTACTCTTCCTTCATGACTGTTGAATCTTCAAATTCTACCCTTTGGTGTTCCTTCGCCACTGCGACCTTTCAAATTCCCGACATTTGATGTCGTAGTTATCACACGTAAATACCTTATTGTTCTCGGTCGTCAACACATTTTTTTTGTTCCCGGCCATCAACACATTCTTATAATTCTTGTCCATCATCAATAAATTTCTCCCGGCCACTATTGGAATCTTTTTATTCACATTCGTCATCAAAATCCTGCTCCCGGATGTCAACAAAATCTTCCTATTCCTGGCTAGCATCAAAACCTTGTTCTCGACCAGAAATACGTCATTTTTATTACTAGCCAATAAGACATTTTTCATGTTCTCGAATAGTAACACATTTATGTAAAATATCCAATGAATCTAATGATAATATTTACAAGTACTAAAAATGATTTTTTCGTCATGTTTTACCCATATTTTCAATTTTTGTTCAAGGTGCGCTCCATTAAACAGAGTGATAGGAATATTTAATGGTCACCGCAAACTAACACATCATATGGGATGTGAAGATAACTTAATATAATTTCATTTAAGCTTTGCATGGGCTCTCAAATACTCATTATTCTCTTGAAACCTTTTGGACAAGTTACACCTAATACAAGGGCCATTGTGTCGCACTGTCGAATGATTTTTTTCCTCTCAAAATTCCCAAAATCTTTCCTTAATGATTCCAACATGAAGTAGGCTCTTTTATATATTGAATTCCTAGGGTATGAGATTCTAAATATTTACAGGGTTCCTAAAACTCTTCGAACAAGATGAGTAGATATTTTAGAACATGGATTTCCCAATACCTTGCTCATAAAGACCCTGATTTTGTATAACTTGTTCCTAAAACTTTATTTTCTTCCATTTTTTTCCTAAAATTCCTCAAATGGTCACATAACTCTATCATAAACTATTTTTAGGAATTATATATTATTGGTACATCTCAGTAGGTGCTTTGCAGCTTCCATAATTATGAAAATATGGCTTTTTTGGCCTGCAAGAGCAACACATTCCATGTGAACCATAATGGGCTTATGAATTTCTTTCCACGAACTAACCTGCACATGAAACACAATTTAAAAATATAGTGAGAAAATCCATGTTGGCCATGATGGGGATTACGTAGTCGGAGATTGGTTGGAGGGCAGGTTCACATTGCATGGTTCACGATTTTTTTGAGTGTGGGCTTGATTGTCATGGCCAGAATTTTGACTTATTATACTATACATTTAGCATGAAAACATTAAGTTAATGCATTTTATCTTTTTCTTGTTTCATACAAACTTTTGACCATAAAAAATCCCACTAATCCCCTCTTTGAGTGAATGTGGTGACATGTGTAGGATAATAGCAAGCATTTACTACCAATTTTGGAAGTTGTAATCAAGGAGGCCAAGTCTGTAGCCATCATGCAAACATGGAGGAATTTTTCCAAAAACCTAAAAACATGAATCATGTTTTTGGCTTTATTGTATAACTAACTATTTCTATATTTAGACATCTTCTTCAGAACAATTTTGTACTTAGTTGATAATAACAATTTACAGTACGATGATCTACCAGTTAGTATTTACTTTGCAATGTTATGTTGAGTATGTCTCAATACTTATTCAAATTAATGTAGCTGATGTCATTTTGAATATCATCTGGCATTGAGAGTACCTCCATCCCAATGAAGAGAAAGGGCCCACTCGAATTATGCGATTAGATGATTTACATTTCATGCATGCTCGTGGTTTTCTGATAAGTTCACATCTAAATACTTATTTAAATGCAATTAATTATTTCTTTTCTTTTGTACATGTTTTTACTTTTATTTCAATCCAAAGTGTGTTATTTTAGTTCTTCTATTTCAATTCAGTATTTATGTTTTTTTTTAATTATGTTATCTTAATTCGGTGTGTCCATTTCAATTCTAGTTAAAGTATTTCCTTTAAATGCATTTTATTAAAACAACATTGTTTCAGTATTTTAGTATTAAATTTTCTTATATTATAGGACAAAGGGGAAACACACCAGCCAAAACACCCAGAAGAAACCACCAAATAACTAAGTTTCATAAGGATTCATTATATACAACCTAGGACACACAACCCTAATTTTATAATCACACTAGAAAAATAATTGTTGGTTAAATGATTGGAGAATACAACGACCCATCATCCAACTCCACAACAATCCAAGTACTTCAATCTCCAAGCTCTTATATCCAAGCTCTCTCCAACTCCCAATAGTGAAAATGAGAAGTAAAAGTTCATACCCCTCTCCAAGAGGAGGTATAAAAGGAAGAATAAATCAAAAATCCTCACAAATGAGAGGGTGACATGTTTCACCCAAATCATTCTCCAATACAAGATTCCTAAAATCCCATTAAACATAAACCAAAACACATTTAGGGAGAAGTCTCCCAAATTTCCTAAAATGCCAATAATCCAACTTACTTCGACTTTTAAGAAAACTCACATATCAAACACACTTACAAGATGGTGATAAGAAAGGTGTTGAATGGGAGGGAAAATCCCATTTTAACTTGAAAAGAGACCCCCTTACCCATATGTAGGGTCAAAGGGGTGAATTTTAGTGTAAGGGAAACCCTCAATATGAATAGAGACCCTTACAAATGCAACATTTAGTCCAAATTTGAGATTGGATAAAGTGTCTCAAAGGAAGATGTGGTGGGGCCAACCTGAATTATTATTAAGTGGTTCTAAACCACTAACAACAATCTTACTTTAACATAATAACACCACTAATGCTTGTGGGGACCATTAGGTCCTTAAACTAGTTTGGTACAAGGCTTAAGAAGTTAAAATAACATAGGTAAATTAGGAAATCACTAAGGATGTCCAAACATGAATACACCAATCAAACTCTAATCCATCCCAGAGGTTGAAGAGAATGAACCTCTTCTCTAATACCTTATGTAACACCCACACATTTGACACACTAATACAACAGTAAAAGTACCAGAATATGTTTTTTTACTTACATTTCTTGATACATTAAACAAAAGGGGTTACTTAGGACAACACATAACACATGAGACACTTGCAAAAACATAATCCCATATTGAAAACATGAAAATTACATGATGCACATCAAGGCCACCTTTCCTAAATGACAAGGCACAAAAAAATAATTCAACTACAATATAAATCCCATATAGGCACAATCCATGACACAACACTTTCCCAATTTACATATTTATTACATTCATATATCATTATTGACCTTAATTATTTGAAAAAAACTTATCATCTAGTCATTCATTATTCTTGTAAAATAGAGTAGATTATATTTATTTTACTTAACATTTCACTTTTAATGACTCCCTCTAAGTTTTCTTATTTCCCTTATAACAATAGAATGTTGTAGCTAGATTTTTGATAGGAACATCTCTACCCATATGAGGCTACTAATGTTTGTTCTAAGGATTTGTTTTCTAAGTTTCATGTTTTTTTAGTTTTGTAATTTATCTTACTTACAAAAAGAATATTCACATGAAACATAGGAATTTTATGAGTTCCAGAGTAAAAATATTATGTGTTCCTTTCATAATAACAGTTAAGCACTAGATTTACACTATCTTGCTATATGTTATTATAACTAACAAAAAATTCTAAGTACTTCCCTTAGATAATTACCTTCCATTGATCATGATAGACAATAGAGGATTATGCCTCGAGTCAAAAGGGTCAATCCTCAATTTTCATTTTTATTAATTTTCATTAATTAATAATCTTGTTTAAACCGTGTTGAGGGGTGTGGTGATTATCTTCCTCCCTTACATATCAAAATTTTCCCATTTACTAGGATAAAAGATTAATCAGGAGGAATGATCTTACTTTCTATTTGTTATAAAAATCATCTTAATTGTCTTAGAAATTTGACCTCATTCAAGTATATGAAACATTTAATAATAGTTCCAAAATTATCCTCTCATGTTCATGCTCATGTGAAATAACAACACCCTCGAATGGTCCGGTTGTTGATGGGGAATTCAGTGTGATTGCACAACATGGAGTTATTCCAAAGTGTGGGACTTTGCAATCACGATAGCTCTCCAAAGAAAGGCCCATTCCTAATCCTAAATCTATCACCAGATGCCCAGTTGTATAAAAATTGATCTAATCCTACCCTAATGCTTTCCAAGGAGAAAAGGATGAAATGATTTCATGAAAAGTAAACCTATTCTAACTAGAGGTGATGCAAAATTAAGGAATGTTTAAATACCTTTCACTTACCTAATCTAACTTGCATGGATGTGAAAAAACAAAGATTGAAGAGGCTGATTAAAAACCACAAATCCAGTCACCAATAAACAGAATCCATTTATATTTTCAATAGCAATTTAACAATACACAATAGCCTAACTATAATAAAAGATCAGACAAGATACAATAAACACAAAAGAGGGCTGAGAATCATTCACAGATCTATACTATCTCTCAAAAAGTTGGTACAATGCATTACATGGGGGAAAAAAAAGGCATAAATATTACATTACAATTATAATGGAAGGCTTGAGCTCCAAAAAAAATTCATAGATGAGAAATAAGGAAGGGACAAAAGGAAAAAAAACAAACCTTTTGAAATGACCCCATCCTTACAATTTAGAGGAAGATTTTTAGCAGAGAGGAGAGAGAGAAAAGTTCTAAAGTTTCTTCAAAATCCATCAAAAATCAATATTGGACTCCTGCAATGGTGGGGAAAACCTGTAAAATTCATCCATCTTGTACCTTCCCTTGTGTTTTAAGGAAACGATTCATGATGCTCCTTGGTATGGAATTATTTTTGCAATTGCATCATGAAAAACTATCTACCAAACCCATTAATTTCTCAACTTTCATTATCTCATGCTAAAGAGCCCAGAATTAGCTTTCCATCAACTATAAATTTTCTAAAAATGGTGGAGTATAAATGAAGATATCATTATTTTTACACAGGTTCTTCCTTCACTTACCCTCCTGGATTCTAGATTTTGATGTGTCTATTCAATTCTTCACTAAATCCCCTCTACATCGAGTACAATTTTTCTAAAAATGGGAAAAAATTTCCAAAGTTATGTTATGTTGAAAATGGGCCATCATTTACTTCACATTCACACACCGAGCACCATCTAGTCAACCACTAATCTATGCTTGCCTTGCACGCAACGCAACTCAGAACTCTACCTTTCCACCTACCACTTGACATGACAACTTTTCATTCAATACATATCTTGGAATTCAATGCAAACTTAGCAGGTTGTTTGAATTGAAATGGGCGGGAATGCAATGTTTTTCAGGGTTTCGGACCCCTCTCTTTTAGACATCTCGACCCGCCGACTTAAGATATCACTCGCCCCCAAACCCTGAAAGAACCTTTGAAGTTTCTCAACTGCCGAATCCCAAAATCTCCAACCCCTAAACTCACTGTATCTTGCCACGTAAACCATGTGCTTCGGACTTCAGGCCTTGTTCACTTTGGACATTTTTTATCTGTCATTTCGAACCTTTTTTTTTGCCGAGTCCTGAAATCGTCTCACTGAGACCCCCGCAAAACAAAAAACTCTCGAAGTCTAAAAATTTCATATTTTGGGTCCTTTAACCTCCCAACTCACTTGAACTCATTAACCTTCTTATGTGTTTCCCCCGGAAAAGTCGACCTCGTTTCAAATACCAGTTCACATTTTTTGTCGATCTCTTTGTGGGAGGCTCACTCCTTGTCAACTCCCTACAACTATACATCATCTCGTTCGACTCATCTAAGATCATCTCCATTCTTTATTTCGTTGCATTGACCTCAACTCACCGACCCCCCATTATCGAGTTTCAACCTTATCTCATGAGATCGGAAATTCTGAGTCTTTTGTTTACCCCCAATCAATGTGGCTCAATCTTAAGCTCGAGTGAGCTCCTATTGCATCTCAGCCTAGGTTTTGTTAAGTTCCTCCTGGCGCGGCTCATTTGATCTTTGTAATATCAAATTTGGCCCTTACCACATTTTTTTTTGAAATCTATAGCTTGCAAAACCGACCTCTTCATTTACCTAGCCCAACTCGCTGTAAGCCCAAGAAACTCACCTCCACAACTCAGTCTCATAGCCTCCTCATGAGTGTTCATCTTGTAAACCCATGACGTGCCTGCAACCAACTCAGCTTGTCAAGCTTGGTGAGCAGCTCGGGGAGCTCTTTTTTAATTCGAGGGTTTGTTAAGGCCCAAATGAATATTTTTAACCCCTGGAACCCATATTTTAGAATTTTTATGGATTTCCTCATGTCGGATACCTTATAGGGACTGATTGTAGGGGTTTTGAGGATCATTCTATTTTCTCCTAATTTTTCCTGTCTTGGATAGGTGCAGCCCCATGGTGTTAAAATGATGATGCTTATATAGCCTATTCAATAGTTATGCAGTTGCAACTATGTAACCAGATTGTAACCACCTCCATATTATAAATAAATGATGTCACACTTGTTCTGAGTGTGCAATCAACCTTCTCTTCATTTATTCTTCTCTCAGTATTTTCTAACATTGGTATAAGAGTGACTTTCCTGAGGAAGCTCTTGGACGAGCACGAGAGTGTTGCATGAGGTTCAAAGAAGCCCCGACATGGGTACAAACTATAGAGAAGAAGTTTGAAGTCGTGAATCTGTCCTATCACATATTACAGTCACATTTTTCATATCACAAAGTCACATTTTTTTAAAGGAAATACAGTCGCAAGAAAATACGACGAGGGTAGAGAAAATTTGTGTTGTCATGGGAAACGTTGAACAAGTCACGAGGACAAAGAAATCCTGTTTCATAAAGGGTCTGAAGGGTTGTGGTTACATGAGGGCACTTCTTACTGATTTTCGTGGGCAATACATGGTTTCCTTCCATTCATGAGGGGAAGAAGAAAAAACATAAAATCAAAGTCCTATCAAGGGCATAAACAACATAGTCATGTTTTTTGGAGCGTGCAATGGCGACGACTTTCTGAGCACTCGAGGGAAAATATAGCAGACATCACAGCAGGAAAGATGTAAATCCAGTCGCTTAGAGAAAACCAAGGGTAGTTCGAGGGCAGAATTTGTAAAACGTGAAGGGCAAAATCACAAAGGTAGCAAAAGATTTTATAAAGTGTTATTATTCATATTATTCATTCATTAAATATTATTGGCTGGAAAAAGGTATTTTATTAAGTGTGAGGAAAAATAATTATTTTATTATTTTCGGTTACTTTGGAAGAATAAAATCGCAAATATATCACACTTGACGTTGCCGGAGACACAAAAATTAATGGGCACTAATTTTAATGTATGGAGTCATAAGATTTTAACGGTCACAAAATTTTGGGATTGTGATAAAATAATCAAGGGTGATGAAATTCGACCAATGACGAACTTCAAGGATTATGAAAAACATCAAAAGGAAGCATTATTGCTTCTCAAGTTATCAGTGTCTGATGATTTGATACCATAAGTGCAGAATGCCACTATGGCAAGCACGTTGTGGGCCAGTCTGAGGGATAAATATCAAACATCAGAGAAGAGTTGGGTTTTATACCTAAAAAATATGCTCTTTTACATAAAGTTACAAGAAGGTGGATCAATGTCTGAGCACCTACTTCGGATGAAAGACCTCTAAGACTAGTTATCTTCCATCAACAAAAAGGTGGATGACAATGATATGGTGGCTCTGGTTTTGAACAGCTTACCTTCTTCGTATGAGTCATTTGTGGAGGCACTCCATTTAATGGTTGAAATTCAAACACTCATGTTTGACAAGGTGATTTCCTACCTGTTGCAAAAGGAATGGAGACAAGTTCAGGCAGAATCTAATTGTGACCATTCAGAGAGTGCTCTTGTCACTCAGTTAAAGGGAAAGTGGAAACATCAATCTGGTGAGTCTTCCACTTGGTATTAGGTCACATGTTATTACTGTCACAAGGTTGGGCACCTCAAGAAGGATTGTCGGAAGTGGATGTATGATCTTTTGAAGCAGAACAAAAATCGATGTAATGAGGAACATGTGGCAACAGTTGCAGAAGAATAGGATTCAGATGACATGAATGCTCTTTATTGTCTTAAAACATCACACTCGAATGACAGTAGTACCATTTGCTAGATCATTGACTCTGGTGCATCTGCACACTTTTCATGTCATAGGGACTGGTATGTTTCATTTATTGCAAATATATGTTTTGAATCAGTAGTACTAGCTGATGGAGAATCACTTGCAGTAGAAGGGATAGTAGATATATGCATTGTATTGAATAATGCTCATAAATTGTTGGTACATAATGTTAGATATGTACCTTATTTACAAACTAATCTTCTATCTATTCATCAACTGACTGAAAAATCCCAATATTTCTGTGGATTTTTGTGGAAAGAATTTTGTTGTCTCTTATGTGAAATAGAGATAGATAATTGCCCTTGGTATTTGGGTAGGTGGTCAGTATCGGCTTGTTGATCCAGCTGCGATCAACATGAATGCATGAGTGGAGGACAGCTCCACCATTCAGGATGTGTAGGAGGCTACAATGCCTTAGGAGGAAGCCATTCCTCAAAAATCTGTTGACTTGGATACAGTCATCCTACATGCACCTATTATGGAGGGAATATCCACTATACTAGGTGTACGGGAGGTAGACATGCCTTGGAAGGATGGATTTCCTCATTCTGAAGAACAATTTGTTGTGGACGGAGACTCCACTATTCCAAATGCATTGACGATGCATGGTTAGATGGCATGCTGAACCACTCACTCAGAGGTTCTTGCTTGAAGGATAATAGAGCATGAACAGTTTGCTCATTGTGATGTGAAGGATTTTTCCCAATAGAGGGGGATAGATGAGCAAATAGATAAGACAGAGGAGTTGGTTCTCACTCTTACCATTGCTGTGATGGAGATGGTTATTTCTCCTATTGAGACGGAGACCATTGGTGAGATGGAGATGGTTATTTATCCTACTATTGCGAAGTTGGTTCTAACTCCTACTGCACAAATGGTCACATTTCTCTTCATGAAAAAGTTGGATGAGCACTACATGGTGCTGCAAGGACATGATCAAGGTGACTTCGATTACAGGATAATTGATTCTTTGTATAGACTCCAGCAGGCTACACAAGCCTACAATAGAGTTTTCAATCCACAACTTTGAGGTTCTGATTTCAGCACTCTGGAGATGGGGCTGACACTCTCAGCCATTGGTGATTCATCACTGGTCAATGAATCACGTAACAGAGAACCAGTGGACCACTTGCCATATCTTTTGTTCATGGGACTAGACTTTTGTTTTGCAGTTTTTCTTCATTTGATAACTGCAACATAGTCATGGACTACTGATTTTAAAGTACAACTTATGGCACAATCTATAGATGTAATGACTAAACCTCTTGGTGCTTTCTTTTTTGTCAAGTTTCGGGATAAAATTGGTATAGTTTCTAGGTTATTCATTAAGGGAGGGTGTTAAAATGACGATGCTTATATAGCCTATTCGACAGTTATGCAGTTGCAACTATGTAACCAGATTGTAACCATCTCCATATTATAAATAAACGATGTCACACTTGTTTTGAGTGTGTAATCAACCTTCTCTCGATTTATTCTTCTCTCTGTATTTTCTAACACCTGGCGTCTGCATTTCATAATTTTTTAAGTTGATCTTAAGGGTCAAAAACCAGAAGAAGAAAAAATTCCACGATATGATTTTCACTCTAGAATCCATTGAATGTGTCTTTTGAGACCTCAGAACTTCCTGTAGTTCAGCTTCGTCCCATGGGGGGCTCATTAGATGCTTAGGTCCCTCTTTTCCAATTTGGCCTAAGCAGAAAAATTGGATAACAGTTCTTGTAATCCCTTACATCATTACTTTAACTTCATAGTGACTTCTTGTTAAAACAACTAAGGTGCAGATACTCTTTTTCCTTTACTAAGTCAAAAAGGATCCTAAGGAGTAGGATCTCATACTTAACCAAGATTTGATTATTACTGGGTAATTTAAGTATTAGATGTGTATTACAAGGAGACATTCAATTGTAAATTTTACACACCCTACTAAGGTCACAACTAGAGTGATTGAACACCTTTATCTCAAATGTAACTCTCGGTAAATTCGACACTTCTTCTCAAGCTGACACTCTTGTTCGAGAGGGGTTAAAGAGGAGTCAAACTCAATATTCTCATGTGTAGGTAACTAGAACATAGGATCCACTAGAATCATTTACATTCATCTTAAAATAATTTCACTTAATTTAATATAAATAGCATTTTGAAATTAGCTATGTAACCCATTTGTTAATAAGCAACATGTTCGTGCTCATGAGACTATTGGCTCTAGTCCTAGGGAATTTCTTCAATAACATAATTATCTTTTTTAACATCATACATTCATTTCAAAATGGGACAAGACAAAGAACAAGGAGTAACTCTTCGTTTAACGATTAAGATTCACATTAAATTTTATGCGTCATGTATTAAGTTTCTCACAAAATGATTATTTAAACATGTTATAAGAAATATCTAAATTTTTATTTTCTCCTAGCATACCATCTTATGGTTACCCTTTCAAAAACTAATCATACATTAGAATGTTGTTAAGTTCCATAATTAACTCTTAACATTGTACCATAGAATCCCAAACAATAATATAAATTTGGTTTCAAGTTCATTTATAATCACAATAACTAAAGGTGACTTTCAAGAGTAGTTAGTGATCTTTACCACCTAACACCCATCACTCTACACATGTGTCGAGCCAAGAGGGTTTTACATTATGTTAAACGATTGTTTCTCATGGAGTACTACCTTAAGAGAACACATTCTCCTTACTACGCATACGACTGCCAATCCTAGGAGGGAACCCCATACTAAAGAAAAAGTTTAACCATGTCGTTCCTAACTATCAGGTTCACGACAATGTCGCTAAGCATACAGGCTAAGGTGATAATATCAAACTTTGTTTTTATTTCCTTAATCTAGAATTTTCCAATGAGTTTAATGATTTATGTTCACTCTATGGTTTTAATTATTTCGCGTTAACAAGGATCACATGAGAAAGTAGTTATGCAAGAGTTTTAGATCAGGGTTGACTGATTTATATAGATTTTCTTTCTATGCTATCAAGGAAAATAACACAACAGACCAGATATTAAGTCATCATTTTCATTATGAAAAAGGCACTATATAATATTGTCAAAATCAATTAATTTTAACAAATACATCCAAATTTTACAATACATAATTTTGAATCAAAATGACACTCATGGTCAGATACAAATTTCCCAAACAACCCTAAATACTTGCAACTAATACATATTAAAAAATTTAAATAATAAACCTTTCGATATATTCAACATTATTTTTACCACAACTTGTATAATTACATATTTCTAAATAGCAAGTTGTTATGAATTCACTAGCAAACGTTTGTTTTTTCATGTCTCGGTACCTGTAACTACTACATGGTCAGAAAAAATCACTGGCATGGCATCCACCTAAATCTAACATAATTAACATTTTTAGTTTTCCATTTACATAATATGAATAATTCACACGCAACAGAAAAGGGTTAGAGACATAAATTAATTTCATTTATTAAATATGGGAGGAGAGAGAAAAAGATAGGGAAGAGAGAGAAACACTATTTTTTAAAAAGTCACATTTCACACAACAAACCAAAAGAAAGAGCTTCATACAACTATTTCTAAGTTTCAAAAAGTTTCCACGACATTTTATTGAATTGATTAGGATCGTGCAGCCTTATTTTACATTTTTTGTAATACTTGTAAAATGGTTTAAATTTGGCTTGGAGGCTAAGGAACCACATTGTAAAAATTTCTTCCGATGGGAAAATGCACAATGGTTAACTTCCTACATGTACTCCTATATACAAGGAATTTACAGGAATTGACGGAAATCAAAACTGGAGAGTAATTTACAATTTATGGCTAGTTTTCTAGGGCCATCGGTCATAATTGGCCTAGTTGCAAAACAACCAATATTAGCTCGAGGGCTAAGAAAACCACATGCAAACCTGACCTTCAAGGGATAAACGTGTAATGGGAAATTTCCTACAATTTATCCTATATATGGTGAAGACCAGCACTGACAAAACTAAGAACTGGAAAATGGGTTATAAACAACAACGGGTTTTTCGGAGCCACCGGTCGTAATTGGCCCAGTTTGACGTAGCCAAACAGAGTCCAGAGGCGTACAAAACCGCTTTTCCAAACTATCTAGAAATGATTTTTTCCCCAAAATGAATGTTCTAAGTAATTTTCTAGTACAAATACTAGAGGTTTGCGAAGGTGGAAAATCAAATCTTCCTACAGGGTCCAAACAGTTAGCCAAAATGAAATCCAACCTTTCTCTTTTAGCAACTCCCTAAAACCACAAAATAGAGTAACAAAGCTCCTAGAAGGGCAAAGAAAAAATGCAAAAAGCGGTCAAACGGGGTCAATCTAAAGATTGATGTGACTCCCCACACAATGAGGGACATTGAAAAAACTTTTCATCCCTTTTCTGGGGCCTAGAAGGTTAATCTGTGAGTCTTCTAAAATCACAATCTACCTACTTTTACCAATGGACGTTAGCTACATTTAATGGCGAAATCAAAATCAAATAGCCCACTCAAGGGGCTATAAATATCCAGTTCGATTTCAGATTTTCCAAAACATCTGAGGAAGTGGGTTTAAGTCTAAGGTTTACACTAGGGTTTATTTGCAATGCGTAAGTTACAAGGTATTATTTTATTATTTTGTGAAACAAGTTTGTATAAAATAACCAATTGTTTAAGTATATAATGGTTTGATATTTCTATTAAGCTGAAAATGAAGAAGCAAATTATACAAAAATTATAAAAGATGAAGTTAAGGAGACCATGCCTTGAAAATATTAGCACCCGCAGTGCAAGTGGTGCTCCAGGTCAATTTTCCCGCATTCTATAAGGCTCTAACTCTCTTTTAGCATTTTGTCAAATAGTTTGCATCCACCCGTAACCTCTCTATTTATACCATTCAAGACAACATGTAGGGCCACATATGCACTATCCCACTAAGCACGAAGATCCCCACTAAACCAACGAACTTTCCAAAAAACCAACAACACGTTATACCTCTGACCAAAGAAACTCACCACAAAATACAACTTTTCCAACCCAACACATTATCTCCCCCCAAACATAGCGATTGCCACATTCCAATTCCAATACACCTTTCCAACAAAAGAATCCACAGTGACCACAACCACTCAACAACCTATTACTCTCACCAACAACCACAGGTCATTTGGGTATGTGGTTCATTGATTGCTCTGAATTCCCCATTTGACATAGAATATAAAGGAACTAACAAAAATAAATAAAACCATCTTTATGTTATGTTTTTATGGATGATCAAGCTTTGTCCTCTATTCACTTATACCTTGATCTAAGCTCCCATTTGATAGTCACTGAGGAGATGTTGAATGAGTTTGTGGAGTTTTGTTTTAAAACCTGCCAAACACATTTTCTTGACAGTTCACAAGATTTTTCAATGAACCCATTTTGTATTAAAATCCTATAAATAAGACATTCCATAGAATGTATTTCTTTGAGGCATTTTGTCAAACAACTCACATGCCATGTGTATGCTCCCATATTTTGCATACATGTCAACTAGGGAACTTACAATTACAACATCTGACAGAAAAACTCTTTCCATTAAGCTGCGATGGATATCCATGAATTGTTCCAAAGATTTTACTCTGACTTGCATGTAGAAGGATGTTGGTAGGTTGTAGAGGACAGGGAAAGGAAAACATAGGGTCTCATGTGGAGGAAGAGTGAAAGAGACAAATCTTGCATAAACATGTGTGCGATAACAGGATAAGGCACTTTCCTTGCCTTAATCAATACAACAACTACTCAAAGAAAAAGATAGAGAGAAGGAAAACAAATGGGCTACAAGGTTATAGTGCACGTAACACAAGAACTTAGAAATGGGCGAAGCAGAATCAACATAGTTGTACAATACACCAAATGAGGCACCTCCACGGCCTCAATCTTCTTCTTACTCTACATACAAAAACTAAAAATCGACGGTTGTGTTTTTCTTTCCTCTCAAAAATGATAGAAACCCATTGCAAAAATAGACATAGATCCACGTAAATAAATTTACACATAGTAAATGAGTAGATAATTAAGTTGTAGTTTTACCTATGTGTGCAAGCTTATTTAAACCATGATAGCACTGATTTAGGGCATCTATTACTAAACCTCTATATAGCACAGATCCATGTACGTTTAGATTATTTAATTATGAGAGTACAAAGCAGAGATTTGACTTCTGCACTCGCTGCGACTATCCAATTACTGTTAAACTCCAAACGTTAACTTGGGCTTCACATGATTAATGCCTCTAGACCTCAAATAATGTGCTTGGATTATTAGGCAAGGAAATGAAAGGTATAAAAAGGCATTTAGCATGTGTCACTCTCTCTATCTTATTTAATATGCCAACTAGTACGCCCCCTGCAAAGGTGTGCTATCAAGTAGGGGCACTACACACATTAAATCAAGACATAAGATTCATCTAGGTTATTGCATGATAACATCTAATTTACCATTATAAACCAATGATATCAAAGTACACAATAACACTAACATCCATCCATCATATATCAGATAAAACTAACTGTATCACATCCTGCTGGTATCCATGACCATATAAGTGAAAGAAACTAAGATGAAAGTCATAATGCTAGATTGGCATTACGTGCCCTAAACAACACACGTGTCACCATATGATCCATAGTGAGACCACATCATATCAAAATAGTGCTAAATCAATGTCTATTGTCTAGAAAATGAAATGAGTCGGCAAATGAAATGTTTCCAGAAAGAGGTGGGCACTACACAATTACCAAGGTTTAAAAGGAACTTCAATTTAAAAATTAAAAATTACAATAAACATGTGCATTGGAAAAAGCCATTGCTTGTTTGTATAAAATTGATTGTCTTTAAATGCAGGGTCACGGACCTGAAATCTTAAAATACTTGATAAAATTATCCAATAAAAGGTCATCCATTTTTAAGACAACGATACTTGATGCGGGTTAAATAATTTTTATCATAATATAACTGATGGTTTTACACTTTACTTCTTTTATTTAAAAGATGACTAGTTAAATTGAAATAAAAAATATATTGCATTGTTTTTTGAAATTCATTATTGCAAACAAGTTCAAAATTCAAAATTTAATTGATCACATTTCAATCTTTAAATATTCAAGCTACTCAATATTTACCTTGTAGTTTGTGAACCTAGATCCCATGGGAAGGGGTCTAAGAGATGCGGTTTGGTCTTTTTGTGTTGTTGTTTTGGTTGCGTTGTTTGTTTGGATGTGTTAATTTTTATTTCTCTTTACTACTGGTAGAGGCTTCTTCATTTGATCCTCATTGCAACATCTTTGTCTCCATTTATGTATGGTGTAGGGTCCCCTTAAAGAAGATAAAATTCATATTTTGTCCAACAATTGAAGAAATTGTCATGTCATTTGCATGTACAATACATGTTTGTGGATTAGGAAAGAAGCTTAATCATTTTCTACATGAAATAGTGCAATAAATGGTTTTTTCACGTTAATAGTGCACGATTTAAAGAACTGTCCAAATATTAGCTGCCAAAACTCCTCTAGCCACCCATCTGTGCTCCTCGTTATCCCAAATATCATTGAAGCAAATTACAGTCTCATAGACTGTAGTCTCCAGCTCCTGTGGTGTCCATGTTTAATCAACAGAACGCTGGCCGTAGGAAGGTAGCAAAGACATTGGAGGCGGAAACATATGGGAGGAGAAAATAATTCAAGTGGTGTAGTATACGAGGGAAAATATCATTCCTTCTAATACCCAGGGGATGCCCTAAAGTCACATACTGAGGCCAAAGATCTCAGTCAGCAGTCAAAGAATATAATACGTAAATTGAGGACTCCCACCGCCGCCTAATGTTTCCATACTACGTCGATGCGGACCAAACACCTATCTAGCCACCTGTATGGTTGATATGAAAATCAGAATCAATTTTAAATCAAGAGGTCAACTAAAATAATAAATAAAAAACCAGTGATTACCATACTGAGCATGTGAAGATGAAATTCATTTTATTTAATTTCCCATATCAAGACAAGGTTATGTACACTGAGACGAGCCTATTGTTGGCTGGGGTCCTTCCCTACCAACTCTTCTACGAACAATTTTTCTTGGAATTCCGTCGAACATGTGGTTTGGGCTTTGATGAAAGATAACCCATGTTTCAGCTAAGAGAAACTTTCATAAGAATTGAATCATTTATGATATGTTAGATTGATATGTTCAATCATCACACTATTTATTTTAGCACCAGGCATTGGGGTCATGATAGGCATGTGTGTGAAGCTAATTACTGTGATGATTAAGTTTATGGCGCCTATTAATGCCTGGTCAAACACAACAATTAAATTTGTCTATGCACTTTGGGGAAATTAGACCGGTTAATCGTTAGATGAAAATTGGTCTCGAAATTTGAAGATCTTCATTTGATACATTGAACTAGAAATAGCTAATTTATCCCACCCGCATGCACCCAATTGTTAACAAACAACAACTTGCTTTTGAATGTGTCTGTGTTTAGCTTAGACCAGTTTAGATTCATTCCTAATTTTAGGAAAGTTTAATAAAACAATTTATCTTGCATGCTATTCGTAGCTTTTAGTTATTCTCGTGAAAAGGAAAATAAATGAAAAAGCTCTGTTTTCAAATACTCTATTTTTTTTTTAAGTTGTTCATTATTTATTTTTAGAAGAAAGCCCTCTTCATAATAGAGGTAAAATGTAATTGTTGTACAAGTGGATTATAAGGAGATGAAGCTTAAAAAATAGGAGGAATAATTAAATTGTGCACATCAGTGTTGTTTGAGTCAAAAACTTTGTTTTCTTTTAGAAATTCTTTTAATCTTGTTTTTTTTTCATCGTTTTTATATATTAATTTCTATATGTATTGGTATCCGAGAGTTGTTTTTTCAGCATGTTTTAAATTGACAATAATTTAGTTGGCTTCCGCAATAGGAGCATCTCTTTCAAGTCTGAAGACACCTTAGCTCAGAAGAAATACTTACGAGTATTGGCCTTTAACCATGAATGTGTTATTTAGATCCCAGGATGTGTGAGAAATTATAGAGAATGGGTATCACAGGCAGAGAATAATATTATAAATGAATTAAGAAAGAAATATGGAAAATCTATTTTCTATATTCATCACAAGCTACTTTGTAGCCATGTGTATCACATTTTTCTTGTGTCCCATTTTCACCCAAAATACAAGGGGGGAAAGAGGGGCACAAAAGTGCGCCTCACTCCGTCACCATGGACGAATTTTTGTATACCAATTGTCCCCTCTGCCCCTAGGGGGAAAAGGGGGACAATGCCTTTTGTAGGTCTTAGACCTTCCATATGAGTCTAGTTAACCCAAGTTAGGTCTAAGATGAGTTATGTTGTGTGAGAGTGTGGGAGAATCTTAAAATCAATACTTAGACAAATTTGCATTATGCCACATGTAAACATCTTTCTTCAAGGCACAGTTTGGTGTCCCATGTGTCCCCCTTGTTCCATTTGTCCATTTGGCATGGTGCAAATTAAGCACAAACCCCCACCTACAATTATATTATGTTTGTTAGGTTAAATTTGAGTTAATTACATCTCATTCTAGCTGAACCTCAAGTTGCCACATGTCATCATCTTGCTCAAAGGTGCACTTCTCTATCTCAATTGTCCCAAGCACCATATTCAAACCACATTTAAACTTATCTTCAATCTAGGTTCAAACTACTCTCTCACCAATAGTTAACCATTTTTAGCTAATTTTCTATTGAAAACTCTTGGAAAGTCCAAAAATTTCTGCCATACAATAGTATAAAAATGAAAAAAGTGATTTTATGTTTCTACGGAGATCCAGTTGGTGAATAATCTGAAACTTGAAGTGAATGATCCACAAAAAATCTACTTTCGTGTAATGCATTTTTTGCATGATGAGGTAGTTGGTTTATAGGGATATGTAAGTACATGTTTCATCTCATAATTCTTCCCTCTTTGAAGAATTTTGTATTTTCTCAAAGATCCGGCTAGTGAAAATTCCTCAAACTTGGAACGAATGGTCCTCAAAAATCCTACTTTCGTCTGAGACATTTCTTTAACGATGGGATTGTAGATTTTTAAAGATACATGGAGGGATGTTTTTTTCTCTAAATTATTTCCCCTTTGATGAAAATATCACTTTCCAACTCATCCTGACTAAGGAATCATTTGAAAATTATATCAGGGAATCTTGGAATAAAACGTCGAATTTCAAGACATTTTTTGTTGTAATCTAACACCTACAGGAAACTTATTAAAAATAACATTTGTTTATGGAGGAGAATGTATAAATATAGTAATTTTTAAAAATATTTGAATTATTAGCATCCACAACCCCTCGAATATGCAAGAAACATTGAAAAAGAAGAAAATTGGGAAAAGTGCTAAAAATAACAGTCCTGAATATGACCTACTAAAAAAATTAACTCCTAGAATTGAACCCAAAAAGTTTTCAAAACTCCGATTTCACTTATCTCATTGATTTTTTCCATCATCGTAAATCTAAGAATGTGTTTCATGGTCTAAATAGGAAAGTAAATCCCAACAAGATCTATAAGCATCATTTTATAGGTGACATCTTCAAGGCATAATTCGACGGGAAAGGGTTGAATGGTCTAGATCATCATAATAATGAAATCATCACTAAACCTCTCTTCAAAGTTCAATATCATCATATGAATCATATTATGACAAGAAATATATAAAAATGAGTCACTGTGTGTGTGAAAAGACAATCAATTGGGAAGTGAGAGAAATCATGAACATCATGGGGTCTATAAATGATCTAAAAAACTCATAATCTCCATTGAAATTTAGAGTCATCAGGAGGATGATTTTAACAATAATTTTGATATAATATCACTCTGAGTGAGGATGGAAGTCATCTCTAGCAATGTATACCTTAAGATGTGTTTCTAAATACTTGATCCATGCTTGATAATGAGCTCAGATCTTGCAAGTCAAAGGAGGTGGAATTTGTAGTGTTTTAGTGCAATGTGGGTGGAAATAACATGGAACTCATTCTCATTCATTCCTTCAAGTTCCATTCATGGATAAGTGTTTTTATTATGAAGATGAAGCCTATATTCATGAGTAATTAGGAAGGAGGGTTTCCAAACACCATACATAATTTTTCACCCATGTGACATCTTGATCATGAAAGTGAGTTTTGGAACATCCATCATGTTCAAAGATGAAAATTCAGACTTAAGGATTGATGTAGTGATCATCACATCCCAACTATGTCATTGGGTTAAAACTGTCTTCAAGGAACAATCTGGGATAAGCTAGCCTAAACCACCAAGGAATCCAGGATCATCATGTGTGACGGATAAGTAAATAATGTATTCCAATGAGAAACATTTGACAAGGATGTGTATGAGGTAATTCCACCTATGGAGGATTTTTGAGCCAGGAAGGAAAATAGTGTGACATTTATTTGGAGTACTATGTATGTAAGAATGGGAAATCATTTATATTTCATTTTCTGCCATCAACTTGGTAGTTTTCTTAGACATCCATCTAAAACCTTATGGTGTGATCATGCCTGAAGAATGAAGGAAATTTCTATCACCTCATTTCATTCCAATGGGTGACCATATGAAAATAATTTCATTAAAGGGTAATGCTCTCACCTGCATGATGTAGGCTTATTTAAAAGTATAAGAATGATCATCAAAAAGTTTGAGCATCATGGATTTGTTTCTTGTGATGACTACAGCCAATTGTGAAATTATAAGAAGAAGAAAGTAATCCTCACTCTCATTGTGAGATTAGGAAAGAACCATCATGTGAGTGATTCCAATAGTCATCTGAGGAAAATATTTATATATCTCACAAAATTATTTCTAAATACACTTTCAACGCTCTAGAGTGTTTTTACATCTCATGGAAGGATGAATCATATGCATTCACAATGTTTCAGTTCAACAAGTGGCTAGAGATAAAGGTTCTCATTCGTGAATAATTTCATCAAAAACCATCAAAAGCTTTATCTTTATTGGATTTGGTCGACCCTTCTCCCTCTTTTACTTTTTCTCTCTTTATATTGTAATTTATCATTAAGAATCCTATTGGTACCCAAATTAATTCTCCCTCATAAGTTGAGAAGAATCACATGTCTAGCAGGAAACTTAGAGGAAAACAGAGCATGTAATGTGCCATTTTGTAGCTGGGGATGAAATACAACTTGCTCTTTGTCACTCAGATGTGGAGAAATGGGTAGCACCCTGAAGAGGATTTGACCTATCCTCACTACATTATGGTTGTGCCTTTCAACCAAGGTGAGAGGACCCTTTTGTAGCCTATTGTTTATGGAGGATATGGAAATGTCCTTCCTTGTGAAGTATTAATAAGACCTTGAAGAAAATATGATCAATTCAACAAAATCTAACTCTCACGAGTTGTCACTCTAGATAATGGAGATATCTTCTACGCAAGGTTCAAGCCACTAAAGACAATGAAAACCTGATTGTTTTTGCATGTTTTGGTTGTAAATATTATGCACTTGTATGCATACATGACAAACATGGGTAGTATGGGTATGATTAATTGTTTTTGAATGAATTTTTGTGGGAGGTGATGCAAGATAAAGTTGATTATACCAAATCTTTGAGAACTTTTACAAATATGGAAAGCTCAAACAAAAACATGCTCTTAGAGTAGCTAGGGTGTTCCTTAAACCAGAATATGTGCTCCAGTGGAGGCCCAGATCAACACTTTTCACACAAAAGTCAAGGATCCAAAATGAAGGCTCATATTGGAAAACTTAACTGAACATTATCAATCTATGTTTCATCACACCTCAGATACCCTCAAAGGCTACCAAACAATATTATAGTAATGCTAGGAGTCACAGTGAATTTCAATTTGTTTATTCCACTATCAAATGAAAGCTCTTCTGATAAATGAAATTGCAAATACCACCAAACTATCACAAGGATAAGATCTTGTGTGATTCACATAGGTTTTAATGTAAGAATGCAACACGAACAAGAAAAACTACTCTCAGACATTCAAGAATGAAGCAAACACAAATTTTACCCAAGAATAACACAGATTAACTCAAGTTTGGTTAAATTTATCAGTAGTGGAAATTTTCTCAAACAATATCAGAGCTTGTCAATGGTTGTACACTTGCAACCACCTTGACATGATCAAATGTAGCACAAAAGAGATAAACATGATTCTTCAGATATTTTCTCAAAAAGACAGACTCTATCACGCTTTTCTCTTAGGAAATCATTTTCTGACTCATAACACTTCTACGTTCACAAACTTCCAACCCTTTTCACAGAAAAAATCATTCCATTTATAAGATTTTACAAAAAAGTTTTTTCCCCCCAAAATCAAAGATATTGAGTGCATCAGTTCTCGCCATGATCTCGATCGCGATTCCCAAAATCAAATATGTAAAACATTGTCAGGTGATCAGGGGGTAGACCTTTTTGAAAATCTCCCACATTCAACTCCTTCCTCTAGTAGATCATTTTTCCCTTTACTCGCCAACCACTTCCACCCCTATCGTGTCCAATCTAGTTCTTTGCATGCCTAGGAAGAAGAAATGGAAGATCAAATCAATCCCAAGGGTCAGGTCTCATCTTAATGGTAAAATATGTCCCCAAATTTCTCTCACCAAACCTAGATATCAACAGGTCTTTCTCATGCTAAGGAAATAAAAAATTGGGATGAATCTGATAGTCAGATCGCACATTAATGGTGAGATACGTTTACAAACCTTCCCCACCAAACTAGGATGCCAAATTAATGTTCCACTTCATTTGGCATGCAAGAGACTCCAAGAAATGATTAAAAAAAACCACAAGAACACGCATCCCTAGGAGCTCTGGAGTGAAAATGGTGGAAAAATTAGATACAGATGCACAAATGTCATTGATTTCTACTTTGAATTTGGACCATCCACGTGGGAGATATAATTTTAGAGTGGGCCTGTGGGTTCCGTTTTCCCTTTTACAACCTTTGGAAAAATGTAAAATTTTCAAAGTTTCCTCGGCACCTCCGCCCTTGAGAAATGAGGTTGACACGTGTCCTAAGGTGGGTCCCAAAGGAACTGTGGCCAAATTCTTCCATTTCACCTCCCTTTTGAAAAAGGGAAAATTTTCCAAATTTTCCTTGCAGCTCCGCCGTTGAACAAGGAAAAATTTGACTATTCTATGTTGGGCTTGTAGGCCATTTTGATGTTTTAATCCTTTTGGCAACAAGAGGTAAAAAATCCAAGTTTCCCTCGATAGTCTGCTTGCCCGCTCCTTTGAATTTTCAAAGCCAACCTTGACCTCCCTTTTTTCAGGCTTGTAGGCCATTTTGATACTTTAATCCTTAAGAGGAAAAAAATCCAAGTTGCCCCCTATGGTCTACTTCCCCACATTTTGAATTTTCAAACAGCCACATGTCACAATGGCACATCTTGAGATGGTCCCCAAAAGTTGAAATCTTGAATGAGCATGGGCTCACCATGCGTCCCTAAGTCCGAGAAAAGCAACAGAAACCTCCACGT
Organism: Taxus chinensis; assembly: GCA_019776745.2. NCBI lineage: Eukaryota > Viridiplantae > Streptophyta > Pinopsida > Cupressales > Taxaceae > Taxus > Taxus chinensis. The sequence continues at coordinate 179,422,814 of CM034152.1, read as the reverse complement.
ATCCTCCTGATGCAACTCCAAGGACAAACAAAAAGTTTAGTCTTCAAACGAGTGCCATTCCTCCACGTGGACAAGTTTTGGGTTAAAAATTTCCACAAATCTTAGGAGTGCCCCACCGAGCTGCATCAAATCAAAAGCAAACATGTGGACACCCTCAGGAAAAAAATAAGAAATGTTTCCCACCTCTTAAATTTTCTTTAATCAAAGCCTCGTGGGGCTGCGGGTCAAGTTAATTTTTTTTTCTAAAGTAGCCAAAAATAACAAGTTCAAAAACAAACCCACCATGCCCCATCCAATTAGAAGAAACCACATAAGCACCAAAAGAACCAATCAGATTTTGAGTGGGGCTATGGGACAAAATTTGCCTTTTTGCCAAAAAATCAAAAAGTGATAAGTTAAAGAATTTTCCCACCATCCCTTGACCAAACAAAAGAATCCATGTGACTGCCAAATGCTGAGGAATAATTTGGACTAGAAAAGGACACCTCTTAGACCATCAAAAACACATAAATTCACCATTCATGCCCAGAACTTGATTTTTTCACGAAGGATGAAATTTTTTGAAAAAAAACCAAGTGAATCATGGTCCCAAGCATCTTTCGACCATGGGTTTGGAGTTTCAAAGGAAAAAAAATGTAAATTGATCATTTTTAAGCTTCCATGGTCGAGGAAAAATAGGAAAAATGGAAAAGCCCATGGATTTTGAAGAAATTAGGGCAGAAATAGGGAAAACACAGAGACTACTTCAAGGAGGGACATGAATTTGGCTTATGCAAAAAATTAGAGGCATTCAAATGGAAGTAAAAACTTCAGAACACCCACATCGAGAGAGAAAAAAATTTCAAACACACAGACAGAGGAAAAATAATGGCAAATGGGGTGAGACAAATCTAAGCACCAACACCGGCTCCGACTCGAGGATGGGCACTCCCTACGAGTGCCACAAGAAAAAAGGTAGAAAAAGTGCCAAAATATCCATTGGGAAAAGGAATCAACTTGTAGAGCACAAAACTAGGACTATCCCCCACAAAGAAACTAGAAACTAGCAAAATCAAGCCACTGAGGGCCAAAACGAACAAAATAAATGAAAAACAGAAAACAAATCAACAAACTATACACTGTACAGATGAAGTTCATTGTGATTCTAGGGAATTAATCTAAGAAATGTTTCCAATGCTTTCCATTAATAAGAAATTAAAGAAATTCCCCATCTAAGTCCTTTAGGAAGAAAGTATGTTCAAAAATTATAATATCAATGGAGTAAGGGCCCATCCATAAAGCGTCAAATTTGCCATGCTTGCCCTTATCTTCATGTCTACTATCCCATAGCAACACAATATCTTCAACATTGAAAGATCTTGGGGTGACCTTCTTGTAAAACAAATTCTTCACCTTCTCTCTAAACTTTACATGCCGTTTGTGGGATGCCTTCCTTTCTTCATCAAGTTCAACAATTTGGTTAATGCAGGCATCATATGGAATTTCCTATTGATCTTCCATTTGTTGCATGAAATGATATCAGGATAATTGCATATGCAGGGGCAACAGGGCCTGGGTTCCATACACCAACTCAAATGGGCTCTTTCCAGTGGCTCCTTTAATAGTAATGTGGTCTGCCCATACAGTAAACTTCAACTGCTCACCCAATTTTCTCCTGTTCACCTCCAAGGTTCTTATGATAATCTTCAGCAAATTTTTATTATTGGACTCATCTTGTCCATTTCCTTGGGGGTTATAATTAGAAGCATATATCAAATTGTTCCCATATTCTTTGCACATTGCCACCAAGGTTTTAGCTCTTAAGCTCATGGTATTTTCATCAACAATTTTTATTGGCACCCCAAACTTGTAGATGATATGGTTCAACAGAAAATCCATGACAATTTGATGTGTTTCTCTTTTGGTGGGGATTTCTTCCACCCATTTGGTGAAGTAATCAATGGCTACAAGAATCCACTTATGGCCAACACTTGAAGGGTATGAAATCTAACCAATGAAATCCATTCCCCATTGCTTGAACGGAGCTTCAATTAATACAGGATACAAAGGAATGGAGCCTAAAGCTTTCAGTCTTCTAGAGAAGCACTAGAAAATATCAAATCTTCTAACCAAAAGATTTTTATCCTTGAAAACAGTTGGCCACCAATAACTAGCCCTCAAGATATTGTGTGATGTGACTCTTCCAGTAAAGTTCCCCCCAAAAAATCCTACATGAAGATCAAAAATTATCTTGGGGGATTCATCTTCAGTAATGTACCTTAAGATAAATCCCTCAAGATTCTTCCAAGCTAACCCATAATCAGTAATGACATATTTCTGGGAAAGCAATTGAAGGGCTCTTTTCTAGTTCTTACTTAAATACTCAGGGTAGTTCAGATGTCTGAGAGATAAAAAATTACATCTTTGTACCACTCAGAACTCATCAATTTTTCAAAAACATCTACCCTACCTTATTATACCTAATTTACCTCAATAGTTTGCAAGTTACTCTCAACCATAAGCTTAGCCAAGCCCAAACCTCTCACTAGCTTCTTGCAACTTGTTCACCCACTTGTATCTTTTACTTGAGACTTCCATATTTAATAAAATGTCTTTCACCATGGTGTGGGGAACATAAGCAACAATCTTCAAACTCAAAATGTAAGGCCTGAAAACCTTTGTTGATTTTACCAAGGCAAATGCTTGTTTCTCCATAATAGTGTATTTCAGCTCAGCCCATTGCAATGCCTTACTGAAAAAGACAATTATCCTCTCAGCCCCTTCATCATCTTTCTGCAATAGGACAGATGCAATAGTGTTATCTAAAGCAAAAGAGAATATTTGAAAAGGTTTCTTATAACCTGGAGCTTTTAGAATAGGTGCATGCTTTAGTGCCTCTTTGATCACATTGAAATCTTGAATGGCATCCTGCTTCCACTTGATGATGTGGTCCTTATTTAACATGTAAGTGATTGGAATGGTCAACTCAGCAAAGTTTGATATAAATCTTCTGATGAAGTTTATCTGCACAAATAAGGACTGAATTCCTTTCTTGGTTCTTGGAATTGAAACCTTGCTAATGGCCTCTACCCTTTCTAGATCAATCATTATCCCTTCTTGTGACACAATGTGACCAAGCAATTTTACCTTTTTCACTCCAAAATGACACTTCTTTGGATTGAGTAAAATTCCATATTCTCTACATCTTATCAGCATATTTTCCAAGTGCATCTAGTGATCATATCTCTTCTAGAGAACATGGTTACATCATCTTGGTAGATAGTAATAAATTCATTGATGTAACCAACATAAGCAACATTCATTTCTCTTTGAAAATTTTCTCCAACATTCATCAGACCAAAGGGCATCCTGACATATACATAAGTCTCCCAAGGAGTGGTAAAGGATGTTTTAATTCTTTCTGATTCCTTTACCACAACTTGGTTATAACCATAGAAACCATCCAGGGTAGAAAGTAGCTCAGACCCAGTGACTAGCTGCAACATGTTTTCCATGTTTGGTAAAGGGTGATTATCCTTTATTGATGTTCTATTCATATTTATGAAATCCACACACAGCCTAATGTCACCATTCTTCTTTCTGACTGGTACTAGGTTTGCAACCCAGGAGGAATACCTTGTGGGCTTAATAATCCCTCCATCCCTTAGTTTATTCAGTTCCTCTTGCATCTTAAGAGATAGGAGTGGATTGATTGGCCTATGTTTCTACCTAAATGGTTTTGCATTGGACTCAAAGGAAATCTCATGTTGAAACAAATCCTCTCTCTATGCCTTTATCTCAAAATAAGTCCAAGCCATGTAATCCTGATACCTTTTCAGCAATTGGATTTAGGATTGCTTCTCCTCCTTGCTGAGATTGCTTCCTAACCAAATCTTACTTGGTTTCTCCTTTGCGCCAAGGTCATGCTCCTAAATATCCCTTGACGCTGCCATGCATCTATTAACAATGCGATAAACAATATCAAAATTGGACTCAAGATAAACCAATCTTCTGGGAATGGTATTAGTCTTTAGTTGGATGATGCCTTTGCTAAACAAGGTTTCTTTACCCTCTGCTATGCACACCATTGGCTCCTAATAAATATTCTGATTAGAAAACTCTCCTTTCTTCTATAAAATTCTTCTGAGTTGAGCATCATCATAAAAAACCTGCCAATACTTAATATTGTCAAGTAAAGATGGCCTTGTTAACACCTCAACATCATATTCACAATATGGGGACACTGCACAATTATCAAACTGATCCTAATACTGTAAGTTTGTCTGCCAAATCTTTGTACTTCCTATCATGATGCACAATGTTGAATTAAACAAACATCTCAATGAAATCCCAAACTGCATGCTTGTATTGTTTCATTCGTTGATTTTTGTGGCATATAATTTTCTAACTTTCTTTACAATTAATTCCAAATCTCCCTTGACAATGATGTCTTTAACACCATATTTCCAAGCAATCCGCAAACCTAACAATAGTGCCTCATACTCAGCAATGTTCTTAGTGCACTCGAAGTTGAGTTTGAAGGAAAAGACAAACTCTTCCTATCCTGGAGAGGTCATAAAAACACCAAGACCATTTCCGAACTTGGAGCAAGCTCGATCAAACAATAAATTCCAAAGAGAGCCTGTTTATTCAAGAAATTTGCATTTTTCAATCTTGTGCTCCTTTCCATTAGTAAATACTACAAGGTTATCAACATCAACACTTGTGTACAATACTTCATAAGATGCATTGTTGGGATCTTCAATAAGGTGTAACATCTTCTTTTCCCCATACAACTTGACAAGGCTGCCCTCAATTGGAATGGTAGCATAGGACATGTCCATTTGAACATTCCAACCAACACTAGTAGCCCATTTTCTAGACAACAACATACCCCACTTGGCTGGGCAGTCAACAATAACTACATCAAGCTCCAAATTCCTTCCTGGATAAGCAGCAAGTTGTACCACCAGACCTTTCACACGTCCCACCACTGGCACCTCTCTAGAGTCCATAGCAGTACACTTCCCATACACTGATATTACTTTGATATTTAGCTCATTCATGACTTCTAGAGGCATAACATTTCATGATGCCCCTCAGTCAAACATACAATTATGTAGTAATTTTTCTTTTATGATCAGAGTGGTGAAGAATGGATCCACATTCAGCTGAGAATTTTCCAAATATGTTCCCAAATAAACCTTAGGTGGTTCATCTAGATCTTCTGATGCTGATGGTGCTTCTAGTTCTTCAATGACTAGTGGGTTCTTTACGATGTTTATGTTTCTACCTAGGGAAGTGTTCTCCTCTTTTAATCCAAAATACTCCAATTCCCTCTTCTTGTGGTCAAGGATCCTAAGCATCTCAACAATTGGGACTGAGATCTTGATCTGACTCAAGAATTGGGAAATATCATAAGGGATAGACTTTGACAAGGTGGCATTGGAAGGAAGGTTAATAGGTTCATTAGATGGCACAAGATTTCTAATAGCTTGGGCATGAGGAGGGGTATGTTTTTTGTTTGGGACAACAAGGTCCTTGGTAGACGCATCTTTCTTAGGAGCCTTTTTAGGAACATTTGAAATCAATGGAGTTTTTGGCTTGGCCTGAGGCCCCGTCCCTTTGAAAACCCTACTTCTTGTGTTGTGTTCCTTCTCTTGAGCCACAACAACATTCATCAACAACTGTATGTCCTCCTCAGATGGGATGCCTCCATCATACTTCTTTATAATTAAATCCCTTAGATATTCAAAGTCATCATTGGGAAATTCAAAATCTTGTATAGTATCTACTTTTAAACTATGAGAGGGAGGAAGAATAGATATCCAGTGGATGCAATCCCAAAAATTAGCAGCAGTTGTGGAACTTATTACCTCAGCTGAAGTTTCTCCTTGTTGTGAGCTTGTCGAGCAACCCATCATGCAAACATCCTCATAATTATCATAACCTACTTCTTCCTGTTGTTTTTTATCTTCCTCACATTGAGCATGGGGCTTGAAACATCTGTCACACCAATCAATGACATCTGTCTCCTCCACAATAGCAACTATGGCAGCCAAAGGATCACATACCATTTTGTTTTCCCTAGACTAGGATTGCCTTTTTCCAAATCTAATAGGTCCCTTGCCTCTATCATCAGATCTTTAGTGATTTGTAAACCTATCTTAGCCCTGTTGTTTGTGTTGACCTTGTGAACATTACCCAATCCCCTTTTCTTCCCGAGCTAATTTGTATGATATTTCTTTGACAACCATTGCTAAATTTTTACAAATTCCTCCAAATCAGCAACCTTACTTGTTTGAGGCTTTTCTAGGTTGATTAGTTTTACACCCTCCCTTTTTGGAGGTTTTCCAATTACCTTGATGTTATTCACTATTTGTAGAGCCATGGTGAAGGCCTACCTCAAACTAGTAGGGTTTTTTTCCCTCAAGTAGTGAGTAGATTTTTTATCAAATGCATCTAAATATTTGATCAAACATGATTCATCACATGGCCTTATCCTAACAGCAAATCTCCTTAAGGTGTTATTAAACCTTGTGTTGAAATCATGTACTGACTCATTAGGACTCTTCTTGATGTTTTAAAATTATGACAAAAGGAATCTAGGGCTAGTTCTGTCACAATACTGCAATCTAAATGCATTATTCATCTCAATCCAAGAATCTATGGAATTATCTAGAAAATCTTTGTACCAGTCCCTGGAATCTTCTTACAAAGTATGGATAAACAATTTGATATATACATATTCATGTTCAATCTCAAAGTCTTCCATCATATTGAGAAAAAAATTTAGATGTTGATCACCAATTATAGTGTTGTTTCCTTGGAACTTTGGTAATATGTTTCTTACATCCTGGGGAATTGCATTTGGGTAACCAACCATCCCTATAAAATTTATAGGAGCAAAGGTGTTTACCACAAAAGGGGGTCTAGGTGGGGGCAAGGCCATGTTTTTTTTAGGAGGTTACCCTAGAGGGGTGAAAAAATGATAAGGGGTAGAGGGTCTCTGAAACAAAGGACTATAACTTTCAAAATGGATATCCCCTAAAGGCCTTGTTTCTTGGAAATCCCTATCAAATTCTGAAAAGACTAGTGTAGAATGAGAAGCAAAATTTTCCAAATCAAATGAAGGCCCCTCTCCAGTTGGATAATTCAATTCCACAAAGAGGCTACCTAATTCAAAAGCACTTGAATTGTAGTCTTCAATAATAGGCCGATCACTTTCATTAATGGAGATCCCTTTTCTTGTCTGTTGATCTCCAACAACTCTCCAGGATTTTCTTCCTTCCGATCTAAATTTTCCTATAATGTCCTAGCAGGATCCCTAGCAAAGAAATACCTTCTTCCTTCCAGATTTGTAAAGGTTACTACAAATCTTACTTGACAGAGGTTAAGACACAGGTATTCATTAAGAATCAGATCAATAAGGAGTTGCTACTAAGGATTTCCACCTTAGTTGTGAAAATGCACTAAATATGATACTTCAAATGTCTGTCAACACTAGAAAATGGAAATGGAAAGATCTAACTTTTATTCACTTAGATTTATCAATGAAAGCTAGTGCACTAGGTGTGGAAGCTGAATGAATTGCACATAGCACATAGAGCATATAAGAAGTGTTTACTAGGGTCTTAATATTAACTGAAATAACAATTTCCCCAGAAACGACACTAGTAAGGTGTTGGTACCCAAATTGATTCTCCCTCAGAAGCTGAGCAACATCATAGGTCTAGCAAGAAACTTAGAGGCAAGCAGAGCATGTAATGTGTCGTTTTGTAGTTGGGGATGAAATGCAACTTGCTCTTTGTCACTCAGATGTGGAGAAATAGGTAGCACCCTGAAGAGGATTTGACCTATCCTCACTACTTTATGGTTGTTCCTTTCAACTAGGGTGAGAGGACCCTTATGTAGCCTATTGTTTATGGAGGAGATGGAGATGTCCTTCCCTGTGAAGTATTAAGAAGACCTTGAAGAAAATATGATCAATGTAATAAAATGTAGCTCTCACAAGTTTTCACTCTAGATAATGGAGATATCTTCTAGGAAAGGTTCAGGCCACTAAATACAATAAAAACCTGATTATTTCTACATGTTTTGGTAGTAAATATTATGCACTTGTATGCATACATGACAAACAGGGGTAGTATGGGTATGATTAATTTTTTTGAATGAATTTTTGTGGGAGGTGAAGTAGGATAAAGTTGATTATACCAAATCTTTGAGAAATTTTTGAAACATGGAAAGCTTGAATAACATAATGCTTTTAGAGTAGCTAGGGTGTTCCTTTAACAAGAATATGTGCTCCAATGGAGGCCCAGATTAGCACTTTTCACACATACTTCAAGGATCCAAAATGGAGACTCATATTGGAAAACTTAACTGAACATTATCAATCTTTGTTTCATCATGCCTAAGATACCCTCAAAGGATACCAAACAATATTATAGTCATGATAGGAGTCACAATGATTTTAAATTTTTTTATTTCACTATCAAATGAAATCACTTCTGATAAATTAAATTACAAATGCCACAAGACTATCACAAAGATAAGATCTTGTGTGATTCACACAGATTTCAATGTAAGAATGCAACATGAACAAGAAAAAATACTTGCAGGAATTTAGAAATGAAGGAAACACAAATTTTACCCAAGAATAACACAGATTAACATAATTTTTGTTAAATTTATCATCAGAGGAAAGTTTCTCAAACTATCTTAGAGATTTTCAATGACTGTACACTTGCAACCACATTGACATGATCAAATGTAACACAAAAGAGATAATCAGGCTTCTTCAGATAGCTTCTCAGAAAGATGGGCTCTATCAAGCTTTTCTCTTAGGAAATCAATTTCTGACTCCTAACAATTCTATGTTCAAAAACTCCCAAGCCTTTTCACAGCAAAAATCATGCCATTTATAACATTTTAGAATAGGGTTTTTGCCCCCAAAGTCAGAGACATTGAGTGCATCAGTGTTTGTCATAATCTTGATTGCGATTCCCAGAATCAGATCTATAAAAACTCGTCAGGTGCTCAAGGGGCAGACGTCTTCAAACATCTCACGCATTCAACTCCTTCCTCTGGTAGATCACTTTTGCCTTTACTCACCAACCACTTCCACCCCTATCCTGTCCAATCTGGTTCTTTACGTGCTTGGGAAGAATAAATGGAAGATCAGATCAAGCCCAACGGTTAGGTCTCATCTTAATGGTAAACGACATCCTCGTATTTCGCTCACCAAACCCATTTATCAACAGGTCTTTTGCATGTCAAGGATGCCAGATTTTCAATTAGGTCGATTCTGACAGTTAGATCACACATTAATGGTGAGAGACATTTACAGAACTTCCCCACCAAACCAGGATGCCAGATTAATGTTCATCTTCATTTGGCATGTAGGAGACTCCAAGAAATGATTAAAAAATGATAAGAATACGCATCCCCAGGAGCTCTAGAGTTAAAATGGTGGAAAAATCATATACATATGCACAACTGCAATTGATTTCTACTTTGAATTTGGACCGTCCACGTGGGAGATCTAATTTTAGGGCCTATGGGTTCCTTTCTTCCTTTTACAACCTTTGGAAAAATGTAAAATTTTCACATTTTGCTTCGCACCTCTTCCCTTAAGAAATGAGCCTGATACGTGTCCTAAGGTGGGTCCTAAAGGAACCACATCCAAATTCTTCCATTTCACCTCCATTTTGAAAAAGGGAAAATTTTCCAAATTTTCCCCACAGCTCCACTGTTGACTGGGGAAGAATTTTTACTATTCTCTGTCCAGCTTGCAGGCCATTTTTATGTTTTTATCCTTTTGGCAACAAGAGGCAAAAAATCCAAGTTTTCCCCGATAGTCCGCTTCCTAATCCTTTGAATTTTCAATGCCAACCTTGACCTCCCTTTCTTCGGGCTTGTGGGCCATTTTGATACTTTAATCCTTAAGAGGCAGAAAAACCAAGTTTCCCCTGATGGTTTGCTTCCCCACCTTTTGACTTTTCAAACTACCACGCATCACAATGGCGCATGTTGAGATGGTCCCCAAAAGTTGAAATCTTGAATGAGTGCAGGCTCACCATGTCTCCCTGTTCTACCAAACTATACCAACTGCATAAAACTTTCTCTAAGTCTTGGAAAAGTAGTGGAAACCTCCACGTATCTTCCCAACGCAACTCCAAGGCCAAACAAAAAGGTGAGTCTTCAAACGAGCGTCATTCCTTCACATGGACATGTTTTAGGTTAAAAATTTCCACAAAGCTTAGGAGTGCCCCGCTGAGCTACATCAAATAAAAAATGAACAGGTGGACACCCTCGAAGTGAAAATAAGAAATTTTCCCCGCCACTTAAATTTTCTTTAATCAAAGCTTAGCGGGGCCGCGGGGCGAGTTAATTTTTTTTCCAAAGTAGTCAAAAGGAACAATTTCAAAAAAAAAACCTCTGTGCCCCATCCAATTATAAGAAGCCACGTAAGCACTAAAAGAACCAATCAGATTTTGAGTGGGGCTACGAGAAAAAAATTGCCTTTTTGCCAAAAAATCAAAAAATGATAAGTTAAAGCATTTACCTGTCGTCCCTTGACAAACCAAAAGAGGCCACATGACCGACGGATGGTGAGGAATAATTTTGACTGGAAAAGGATACCCACCAGATCGTAAAAAACACAGAAATTCACCATTCATGCCCAGAACTTGACTTTTTCACTAAGGCTGAGTTTTTTTAAAACAAAACCAAGTGAATCATGGTCTAGAACATATTTCAACCATGGGTTTGTATTTTAAAAGACATTCAAATGTAAATTGATCATTTTTGAGCTTCCATGGTTGAGGACAAATAGGAAAAATGAAAAATCCCGTGGATTTTGACGAAATTAGGGTAGAAACAGGGAAAACTCAGAAACTTCTTCAAGGAGGGACATGACTATGGATTCTGTAAACAATTCGAGGCATTCAAATGGAAGTAGAAACTTCATAACACCCACATCGAGAGAAAAAAATTTTAGACATGCAGACAGAGGAAAAATAATGGTAAATGGGGCGAGACAAATCTGAGCACCAACAATTCCACTTTTAACATATTTTTTGTTATTCAATTAAATGACCTTCAATTCAATATTGTAAGGGTCCTATTTCATTAATAATAAAATGGCTCATTTTTAATTCTTATGAAAGTGTAAGGTCAAAAGTTATGAAGGGAACTGAAAATTCATGTTGGGGGAGATGAAATGACATTTTGTAAATCTATAAATTGGAATAACTTCTCCATTCCAAGGAGTTAAAAATCTTGATTGATTCTACATTGTTGAGATTTACCACTAATACATCAAACAATAGAATATTTTATTTCTTCAATTTTCTATGCTTTTGTTCCTCTCTCTCTCTCTCTCTCTACTTTCCAGCTTTGTAAATATGGTAGTCTTCCAAAACCAAGAAAGGTGTTGTTTCCTTTGATGAGTGAATATATTGAATTTAGTGTCTATGGTTTTCTGGTCTTGTCATTATTAACATTTTTTGTATTATTCCAATTGAATGTGGACCTAATCCGCTTGATGTATGTGAATTTTTTAAGCCTACTCACAACATTAACCCTCTCTCCCCTTATTCCCCTAATTGCCCTTTACCTCTCCTCATCATAAATTCCTCCTTTGTACTCTATATAAGAATTTTTCCACATAGTTATTGGATTACTCCTATTTGATCCCTAACCTAACGGACACCCCAATAATTTACATAGCTTACATGAATCAATGGGAGCCTCCTCATACACAAGAAGGAGGGTCTTAGCTCCATGATCGCTGGTGGAAACCACTAATTTGCATTACAAAAAATTATTTCAAATAGATTTTTTTGTCACTCTACTACAAAAGATCCTCCCTTTGTGCACCTATACAATATCTTTGAAAATCCCAAATAAAACCATATATTTGAAAATCCAAAAAAAAAAGGAAAAAACTAATAAATACAAAATATTAGCATCTAAATGTTTAAAATCCTTGTCAAAAATCCTACATTCTTTTATTTTCATTCCTTTTTAGTTCTATGAGAAAAAATAGAAGAAATATAAGTCAATAATGAAAATAAAGTAGGTGGAATTGCAATATTTCACAATCTTCTGTTTGAGCCAAAAGAAGAAGAATATTTCATAATTTCTCCCATACAAATCCCCAGACAAGTTCCTAAATATTCACTTGGAGATCCCATTCCAACAGGTTCTTTTCAACCACAAGTCTTCATTCCTCCTAAAGAAAAAAGAGAAGATGAACTAGAGAAAGAGAACTAAAGAATGGTTGCACCTCTACCATGTGGAAAAAATACTAGTCTGTTGGCCTTAGCCTCACCATTTCATGAACTTCCAAAAGGACCAACATAGAACTTTATGAAATTATATGTAGATGGAAAGAAATGACCATATGATCATATCATAGCTTTCATCACATCCTGCGGTATTCTTGGAGTACATCATGAAGATTTTTCCATACAGTTATTTATGGAATCATTGCATGATGCCACTATGGACTAGTTTTACTACTTTGCATCATACTCAATTACTTATTGGGATGATATGAGAAGAAATTTCAAACCAAGATTCAATACCTCAGAAGATGCTTATGCCCTCCTTTCTCAACTATCTAAGATTAAGAAAGAACCATAAGAGTCCATGAGATATTTTGTAGGAAAATTCAATAATTTGAATAACAAGATTCCCATGAATGCTCGTCCTACTATGCATAATTAGAAAATGTTCTTTCATAATGCCTAGCTTTCTAAGGTTAACTTCATACTTAGGAGAGTGCAACCAAATAATTTGGACAATGCTCAATAACTTTCCATTGATGTAGAAGATGACATCATAATGTCAAGAAATATTGAAGACCTTTAAATGAAGTATATGTTATCACTGAATCACAACACCCTATGGTTTGTACAAGTGTGTGTCCTTGAGCTCACAGTGTGATTGGATAACATGGGTACTATCTCCAAGTTGTGGGACTTTCTACACTAGATAGAGCTCCAGAGAAAGCCAGTTCTTGCTCCTAAACTACCTACCACAATCTACTCTAATGCATGCAATACTATCTATTCCTAATATAACTTTCTAAGGGACCAATGAGAGAGAGTGCATGAAAAAAAAGCCTATACTAAAGTGGTGATACACCAGAAAAGGAGAGTGTGAGAGTAGTCTCCCAATGTGTGAAAAGTAGAAGCAAAATGCAAACTAGAAGGGGTGATAACAGTTCTCCACAATATAGCAACTACATTCACAACAATATTTCATGCACACATAATGATAATGGATCCCTGCAATGGCATAAGATAGACACAATATATATGCAATGAGATTGAAAGGGAAAGAGGAATACAAACAAATACATCAGGGGAAGATACATCCACAAACTTTCATCTATTGCTTCATAAGTATACAAAATTCAATCTATTACAAGATAAGGGCTTCAATCACCATGCAAGGAGTCCACTACAAGGGCCTACAACACACTGGCTTCACAAAACAATTTTGATATATTTTTTCTACTTAAAACTATCTCCTTTACAATGAACCCAACACTCTTATTTATAGATTTCTAAGAGGAGAGAGAGGGGGGGAATGAAAATCCCACAATCTATCCTTCAACCACTTGTAAGATGTAGTAAACAAAGTGAAATGATGTTTTTTTCTTGCAAAAGGCTCCCCATACTGTCCCATGACTTTCAGTAGTGAGAAATGTCAGCCCATGCTCCATTGAATGCATCCCAACTACCAAATAAAACATTGTTTTGAACCTGGGCATGTTTTCTGAAAAATAACAATCAATTATTCATCAAATTCCATATTTATTTATTTTTTTGCATCGGGCTTAGAAATTTGATTCCAAAGGTATCAATTTTGTGTGTTTTCGTTGAGAAATGTAAAAGTTATGGTGTTCTGAGTGTGGGAAGCTATTTTGAGTCTGCCAGGAATTTATGTTATTTGACAAGAATGAGCATCTGGTTGACTGGGGCTGAAGATGCTTCTTTTATTTTAATACATATATATTCTTTAAAATTTCTTGAAAATCAGAGCTTGGGGTCAAAAGTTATGGCCGTTTGAAGATCAGGGTCTAATTTACACTAGTTTCCCTTGCATGTGACTATATCAGGTATTTTGGGTTCTTGTCTCCTAACTGTCTTAGACAAAAATCTTTGCTCCACCCACAAGTCTCCTTCCTATTGACATTTTAGAAAAATCAGGTCCTCGGCAAACTTGTGTCTCCTATGTCCTGCCATTGACTAGGTTGTTGAGGCCATTGACCAGCACTTCACCCACATCCCTTTGACCAACCATGCAAAATCAGACAAGTTGAGTTTTCTGGTCCCAACTACCCCGCACGTACTTATGCTTCCTGAACTACTTCAACCTAACTTTGGTGTAAAATAAAGGAACGTAGCCATTTTGGCTCTGCACGTCCCGTGTGTAGCTATGTGGCCTGGGCTCCAAAAACTTGATTTTTCTGCTTTCTTTACAAATCATCCATTTTGGCCATGCGGGTCCTAACTATCCCACGTGTACCTATGTAGAATGGGCTCCAAAAAACCCAATTTTACCACACAACACTAGCACATGCCAAATTTTCTACATATTTTGCATTTTTTTTCTAACTTCTTGGATTTTTCTTGGATAGGCAAGTTAGAGGAAGGAAAGGGGAATTCAAAAACCTGATTGTTTGCGCCTTGGACCATTTCTACATGTTCATCCTGAAGAAATCATGTGAGTTATCCAATTTACTTGGAGGGGTGAATTTGGGATAACAGGATAAGGCCTATAATTATAAATATGAAAGAAATTATCTATTGTTATATAAAATTGGCCAGTGATTTGACATTGTTCAAGAAGGAATTTTCTTCACATAGATCATACTGAAACATGAATAAGAAAAATTTCAGGAGCACCTTGAAGGCTTACCTTGGAAGTTCCACCGGTCAATGCAACATATAGAACTAGTGAAGATGACGGAGAAGAAATTTATAAATAGGAAATTGAAGAAGAACAAGAATAAGAATAAGAATAAGAATATGGATGTGCTAGGATTAGATATTTTGAATACTCGCCACATAAAGATTATGAAGAATCAATGGATGATGCAAATGGTTACTCTTTTGTAGTATTGAATCAATCACAAACAAAGAAAGTAATTGCTTATTCCTTTTCCCAAGCTAAGCATTTGGATCCTTAAATGGTGACTCTACAAAAAACAACAAGAAATGGAGGATCCTTAAAATATTTTTTTATAGGGATAACCAAGAAGAATCCTGAGACTACCTCAATCAAGACTCCTACCTCTTTTAGTAAGTCACATTCAAATTCTATTGAAAAATATTATATTTATCCTATGAATGTAAATTGCAAAATTTTTAAGGATGCCATCATTCTTGATGTGCCTACAAGTTATCAAAATTTAGACATCATTGAACATTACCAGAAATCCAAAATTAAAATTTATTAGTTTGAGTACTTGAAAACTCATCCCAAGCCATTTGATAGGCTTATTTTGTTTATAAAAGGAAGTATTTCGATTTCATGTTCAAAAAATGTCATTACCAAAGAAATACCTCGCATTCCTCATTCCACTCCCTCTCAGAACGTTCTTCCTTCCACACCCGAGCCACCTATGTGAAAGTATAACCTTTCAATGTAGCCCTGTTGGTCAATGGAAATAAATTGAATACTTACATTATTGATTATGGTTGTAGTGCCCACTCTTCTTCAACACCTATTTTTTTATGATCATGATTATTAGTTACTTAGTGACATAATGGAAATTATTCGATATTTTGGATAGCCTATTATTAGACACCATGGACATTGTGATTATCATTGTGTTTTGACTTTTATTATGGATTGTATGCATATATAAAAGACATTGATAGATATTTCACTACATGATGATGATTTAGTGTTGTTTTTTTATATGTTGGCATCTTAGAATCTTAACAACGGTGATTATTTTTAGATAGTAGGAATAACCATGTGACCTCATTAATGTTATGATTTACTAATAATGTGATATTAATAGGTGACCAGTAATATGTTGTTGAATGCATCTAGATAGATATGAGCAATATTAGATGCATCGAATACATGGTTATCATAAAATGTGAATTGTGATTGATGGTTATACTTAGGCGTAGGGTGATAGTAAATGCTAATGGATATGATAAAATTTTGATAATTAGTAATTGTGAGTAATTGATTTAGAATATAATTTCTTACCCATGATAATGATGTAACTATGTCATATGATGGTGTTAATTGATAAATGATGTGTGTTTTGATTTCTTGATGTATTGATATGGTCTTAAGGTCGAAGGTTGTATTGTCTTGGTTGTTTACAGGAAATGAAATCACAATAAACAAATAAGGGACTAGGAGACTAACTATGGAATAATATCAGATGTTTATAACAAGGTCACCTTGCCAGCTGTGTGTGTGTGTGTGTGTGTGTGTGTGTGTGTGTGTGTGTGTGTGTGTGTGTGTGTGTGTGTGTGCATTTTCATTTTTCTTGTTATGTTTGTTAGGAGGTATCCATGGGGGAGCAACCTCACAAGTGACCATGGGTGTGAATGTTGTATTTTCCCTTTTATTTTATTGTCTTAGTTGTGTATGTGATTTTATTGAATTGTAATGTCTTCTCATTTTACTGTACCTATTTAGTGTTCTCTGTATTAAGTTAATTAACCATGTGGATAATGCTAATTTTGTGTTGTGACAAAGGAGGAAATGAATGTGGTATATAGTCCTTGTTCTCTTCATGATTTTAGATGGATTTTATTTTATTTTTCTTTGTGTACCCATCCCCATCTCTTAAATCTCGGATTTGGGCTTTGAGCCCAGTTTTGGAGGCTTGTGTGACAAGTTATACTTGTCCCATACTCCTTAAAATATCTCACCAACCCAACCTATGATATGAGGGGTCAAATTTAGCCCTTATTATGTGTTTTTGAAGGAAAAATGGGCAATTAATTCCACCTTTTTCCTAACTCTCTTAATTGTGTCCTTGTAGTGTGGAATGGTGGATTGTGTGAAAGAATGAAAATGTCATACCTTCACCTTACTCATTTATGGATTCTTGGTTTATGTGTTTGAATTTTATGGTGGATTGAAGAGAAATGATGTGGCATCCTACATGGATCCACCTCATTATCCTCTCCATCATTTTCTATTTATTGGAATTTCTTAGTTGTTTTGGGGGTTACTTGCTTGGAGACTTGTGGAGCTTACATGGGATTGGATTGGATTTTGGAAAGAGGTTGAAGTTTATTGCTTGAAGATTGAAGGAACTCACAATGGAAATGTAGGGTCTTATACCTTGCATTTTGGTTTTCTTGTTTGTGTATTGTGTTGTATATTGTATGAATGCATGTGATTTTGGATGGGATTGGGTAGATTTTTTCCTTAAGAATGGTGTTGGGAGGGGGAAATGGAGCCATTTTTCGGAGGTGAAATGGAGTGTGTGAGGATTTTGTGGAGGGATCCTGGGAAGGGTAATCCACATATGTGGAGTTAAAAGGAAACTATATCATTTTGTATTCTTAAATGGAGAGATAAGGAGTCGTGTGTGTGTGTGTGTGTGTGTGTGTGTGTGTGTGTGTGTGTGTGTGTTTTTAGTGAACTTGGAGGCTTGGGTGGACCCCTATCCCACTCAGGAGGCATAAAGAGATGGCCACTATGTTTCCATTCTCCTTTGGCTTAGTTGTTAAGCCTATGTGTTTTGGAAAGTTGTAGATTTTTATCATTAGTGTCTTTGTTCTTATATGTGCTGCAAGTTTTGTTGGTGTATATGTATGTATTGTTGAGACCATTTTGTGAAGAGATGTCATGGTTTTGAACACACCTTATTCCTCCATTGTTGGGGCTTGGGGGAAAATGAGAAGGTTGGATTCACCTTCTCATTGGCTTAAGGTTGGGAGGTGAGTGTTGCCAAGCTCGCTTCCTTTGTTTTTTGTGTGAAGATGGAGGAGAAAAGAAGAGAATGCATATTTAAACTATAAAATGAAGATGCAAGTGTATTGTCAAAAGGAAAATTGTTGTAAAATTTAGCATGTTGTCTCCATCTTTGTGCGGAGGGATTTTGTGCTTGTATTTTAAATTTTTAAGCTCCTTGTAAATGGAATATCCAAATCTGATTTGCAATATTTAATTATGAAATGTGTATGGTTGGAAAAGAAGTATTGTAGAGCCCATTTTTTTTGAATTTGTATCTCTTTAAGTTTGTAATGTGTTTTATATCTTTAACTTGAATATAAAAATTGCATCTTATTTAAAATGTGAAATTGTTCTATTTGAAATAGAAATTCATTGAAGTATATGAATGTTTTCCTTTTAAAATTCTCTTTTCATACTCCATTTATATTTTAAAAGAAAAGAAGCTTGTAAATGGTTGATTTCTCATTCTTATTGCCCTTTTTGAATGTTGCTTAAAATGGTAGAATTTTATTATTGTTCTTACACTTTATACAATATTGAAAAAAAAATAATTGAAAAATAGATTTATTATGAATCGGTTTGGTTTTGGGGGTGGGCGTCCATGGCTGACCCACCCCACTATATTCAAATAGGGGATGGGTCAGCCATGTCTTCCCATCCACGTATCCCTTATACCGCTATGTGTGAACCCATCATAGCGTTGTTGGCATTTAATAAAATTATAAAAAAAAAATGTACTTAACAAAAAAAACTATATATCCAAACCCTAGAAAAGGGAATACAAAAACAAATCAAAGGATTTCATGGGGAAAAAATTTTCCCTTTATTGTTGATCTTGGACACAAAAAAATAGAATCCCCGTGGGTCTCCACTTTCTCACATGGCCTCCATCTCCTCCTACATGTAAAACCCACAAGAATAAATGAAGAGATTATGGAAAATAAGAGAGTAAAAAGAAAATCATAAGGATATTTAGGGATTTTAGTCAAACCTAGAATCTAAGGGCTCTCATTGATCTAATCTAAGGGTAGAGATTAGACCCTACACCTTTTAAGTTGTAGGTAATTTTGGTGGGAATGGATGTTTAAAAGGGGTATGGGTAATTTGATTAAATGGAACACCTAGGGTATTTTATACATGGGTAAATAGACTAAAGTTGAACATGAGGGTATTTTAATTAAATTATTTAAGGGAATTAAAAGAGGAATAAAGTAAATGTGTAGCTAGTTAAATTAATGTGGGCATGATTTTTATTATTTAGGGAAATAAATAAATTGGAAGTAATTTGGGAGATATTTTAATAAAAATTTAATGTAACTTCGGAAATGATTTTTAATAAATTTTAATAGAAATTTAAGCGGGAAAAATATTTGAAATTAATATGGAATTATGAATGAATTAAAAAACTTAACATGAATATACGTAAGATATTTTTAATCCGTACTAATTTTGGAAAATAGGAATCATTAATAAAGGAATGAATATATTATAACAAATGTATCAGTACTTTAATAAACACAATACAAGTATGTTGAAAAGAAAAATCCTGTAATTTTTCCGAAGTGATTGATGTATTTTTGGCATGGTTTTGGTGTGTCAATTTTTAGGCATTACACTTTGGTATCAGAGTCGTGGGTTCAACACTTGGACCTTGGGAAAACGTGGAAACACAATAGAAAAATTAGCGTAACGTAAACATAGGACACTTGATATTTCTTGATAATTTAAAACATAGAAATCTTAGTAAACTGAAACACACCTAGCAATAATGGACTAACTCCCATTTTGGTATGTGCAGGAGGCGCGAACCAAATGAGGGGTTCTTACACATTAAGTTAGAGGGACCACCCCAAGATCAGGAAATCACTGTCATATTGCCACATATCCTATACACATTATTGGAGGTCAATTCCACCATATGTGGAGGTTCACTTGGGGCATGACCTAGCCAATGAGATAGGGACCCGTCATAGGAGGCTCATGACTCTCCACGACACAATGAAAATTATAAGTCAGAGAACTCCCATGTGGAGATAGCTAGAGAGGACTCACCATAGATAGAGCACAATGATAGAGCTGCCAAAACACAGGGAGAGATCTAGGAGTCCTAGGAAGAGAGATGGCCATGAGGAGAGACTCAGGGCAAGACAGACGTTAGTGTCTGACCACATCTATGAGATACTGAAGCTCCATCTGCCTCACTTCACCGGAGACACAAGAGGGTTACAGGCCGAGACCTGCCTAGTTAGCTTGAGTAGATTCTTCAAGCTATGTTCATGCACTAGTAACATGAAGGCTCATGTTGCTATACATCTTCTTAGGGACGGGGAAGGAGTATGGTGAAGGATAAAGGATTAGAAGCTCCATGTGGATTTAGAGACCATGACATTGGAGCTCTTTGAGGATCGATTATGGAGTAGATATATTTCCATATGGTTCATTCAACAGTGGATTGATGAGTTCCACGATATACAACAACTATACTATGATAATGACAGAGTATGAGAGTAGATTTTTGGACTTGCTATAGTTCATCGACTATATGGAGGATGAGTAGGTTATGATTCACACGTTCATCAGGGGCCTGAATTTAGATCTTGGAGGGGTGGTGTGCATGCACTATCCACAGACACTAGTTGAGGCTATAGAGAATGCCTATATTGCAAAAGAGAACAGGGGGAAGACACAACATGTGAGAGATAGGGTGAGGAGCCCCATTCATAAAATGCTATGACCATCAGTCAAAGGGGGGAAACCCCTCCTCCTCGTGGTAGACACATATCTACATAGTCCTCCTTCCAGCCACAGTAGTAGTCACAGTAGAATCAACAACACACTCACCCACCATTCAGGCCTCCACTGAGATATGATGCACAGAAAGGGCAGAGTATGGGGCCTCCTACTAGAGGACCCGTCATGACACGGGCATCACCTAGGGCTCAGTCAGTTGGAGCTCATCCACAGTAGCCATAAGCAGTCTAGATTAGGATCATCAGGGTCTACAATGCAAACCATTAGAGAACTTGGAGGATTCTCTTCCCATTGGAGGGGACCTGATAGTTGTTATGGATGCGGTGCATAGGTACATGATTGGAGATATTTTCTAGAAAATCCTAGTAACTAGGGTGAGGGGCCTATTTCTGAGCTGACATTTGGAGATATGGCACGGAGTCACAGGATTTATGCAGTGCTCAATAACCATTAGGTAGAGCACTAGAGTACTGTGATCGAGATAATAGGTAGCATTGGTCATATTCCTATCTCTATCTTATTTGATTCAGGCTCTTCTAATTCTTACATTCATCCATCTTTGGTAATGCAATGCAGGCTGGTGGTAGTTAGGTAGGGTCATAGTTAGGACATAGAGATGGCTTCTGGATCTAAGCTCACAGTGGAATAATTAGTCAAGGGTATTTAGTAGACCTAGGACCCTTCACCACGACCTTGGATCTTCACATCCGTCCATTGGGATCTTATGCGATTATTCTAGGTATGAATTGTCTTTCACCACACATGGCTAGAGTGGATTGCTACAATAGGGTGATCTCTTATGTGGATGATTTGGAAGTTAATTCTGTGATTATTGGGGTTAGGAGGCCTATATCCATTCACATTATATCCGCTATACAACTGAAGCGGTGTGCACGTAAGGGATGTCAGTTATATGCCATTACAGTCAATGAGAGGACAGATGATGAGACTAGTGGTCCTTCACTCGATGACCATTGCATTTTGCAAGAGTATTCAAATGTCTTTCCTAGTGAGTTACATGGCCTACCTCCTCCACGTGAGATAGATTTTTGTATAGAATTGGTACCTGGAGTAGTTTCTATGTCATGAACACCTTACAGGATGGCCACCCCTAAGCTTTATGAGCTCAAGCTATAGCTGGAGGGCCTTCTTGAGAAGGGCCTAATCCATCCTAGTGTATCTCCTTAGTGCGCATTGGTGACTTTTGTGAAGAAGAAGGATGGATCCCTGAGATTGTGCATTGATTACAGGTAGCTAAACAAAGTAACGATCAAGAATCGTTACCCCCTTCCACGCATTGATGATTTTTTTATCAGATGAAGGTGGCTACTGTGTTTTCAAAGATAGATCTTAAGTCAAGGTATCATCAGCTAAGGATTTCAGGGGTAGATACCCATAAGACAACCTTTCACGCTAGATACATTCATTATGAATTCACAATTGTTTCTTTCAGATTGATGAATGCCCCCAAACTGTTTATGAGTTTGATGAATGGGGTATTCTAGAAATTATTGGATCTTTTAATGCTCGTATTATTGGTGTAGAAACTAAAATTAGGTCACACTCCCCTTTTTTCCCTCGACATATAAGCACCCTTTATTACATTTACCTAGCCATGACCCCCTTCACCCCATTAATATTAATTTAATTAATTAAATTAAATTAATGCATTATCCTCACTCTATTTATTATTTAAATTTTTTATTTAAAATAATATCTACACATGTAGTTCACTTAGACACCTCACCAAGCCAACTCAACCTAAGACCTATTCTTAGCAAGTTACCATAACTAACTAAGACTTAGCCAATCCCTAAAAAATCAATGTCTACATTCCCTCTAACCACATTCCTGCATACTCACAAGAGGCTTTGAGTCTAATCCGAGGGATAACGACACGATATTTGAGAAAATGAGGAGGATCTCCCTATGTTTAGTAAACCTAGGAAATCCCGCCTTGATTGATGTCGGTTACCCCTAACCGTCGCCGGTTAAGCCGGATCATCGTTTGTTACTACTTTTATCCCCTAAACAACCTTATTCTCAAGGTTGGAAAAAATTGGGAGAAATTTGACGAGAAAGAACAAATCTCAAAGAGATAACGCATCTTCAGAGATCCAATTGCAGCAAAAACTCACATCCAAGGAGGGAGATTGAGCATCTTCTCCTGCACAGCCATCCTAGCCATGATTTGATCTATCCAAGCAAAGAGGAGTGTACATACAGCCCATGCAAAAGATTTTCTTCAGTTGGTGATCACTTGCAATCTTCAAAAAATTCATCAACACCTCCATCCTTCACACATAGACTTTCAGGAATGAAATCCAAGTAAGTATAACATCATACTTTCCTAGTTATTTCATTTTATCATTATTTTATCATCCATTGTTTATCTTGATCCCTATTGACCATCTCCAACATTTTGTACCTCCATAGACCTATCAAAACCTCATAAAAACCTATTCTATTCACCCAATACCTCGTCCCAACCAACCAAATCCTTTGTGCAATCACAAACGAGACCAAAACCGCATTCTGTGACTTTTCCAGATTTCATAGTAACTGGCGCCAGTTATACTAACCGTGGTCAATCACCCCTGACCGATGATCATCTCTGTGTTTTCCCACACAGCCTTAAGCAGAGACCTATCCACCTATTTTTACCTCACCCTCACTCACTTATGACCTACCCGAGACCTTTATTGGACCTATAGAACCCAAAACCAACCATTTGACCTGTGGATTCTATTCTAGCTTAGCCTGTTAGATTAGATCTATTTTCTTATTGTTTTTTAAGTGAGATACCTAAATCATTTAAAAATAACAATAGGATTTACTTTGTTTACAACATTAATTTGTTTAAAATAGTGGACATAGAGCCATCTAGGAAGTATCATACTTCCCGGATCTAGCTTACACTAGGCATTTCACTACCCATATTGTTTAATTCCTTCTGGTGGTCTTGTTTTTATTATAGGTAGTTCCTCCTAGCCAAAAGGAATCTCTCATGGTTAGCTATGGATTTAGAAGTCATAAGCGCACAACAACCCATCAATCGACATTTGAATAGGTATTCCTTATTTGTTTAGTCAACAATTCAAAGAAAAAATTTAAGAAAAAGGTGAAACATTTTGGCACGCCCGATGGGACCCATCTGGGGTTCCTTGCATTTCATTCATTCCTAGGAAAAAATTGTGTGCTTCTTTCCCTTCTAAAAGCATACACACTAATTTGCTTCCCTAGTAATCCACATCTCCTTTTTATTTTCTCTAAAGGAAACTTTTCTTTTGGTGTAATTAAAAAGAATCATTTCTTCATGTCTTCTACATTGTAGTGAAAGTGTCCCTTTTCCTCTTGATCTTATTGTGTCATCCAATTTCACATTTTTGATTTGGGTTTAAAAAAAATCACATTTCATTTTGATTTTCTACATTAGCTCAAATTAAATGAGGGCAACCTATATGCTGGAGGTCATGACCAGCTGATGGTTGACAAACGAATCCTAGAAAAGCACTTCTATCCTTTTCTCTTTCTCTGAGTCTTACCAAACCATGCAAAAATTCAAATACATACATTCTTAAGCAACATATTACCTGGAAGAAGTTGTAGGTGATCACATAATCACGTCACAATGGGCACCCAGCTCGTTGCTCTGTCGAGTCATACTTTAGAGCGAAGCCCGCCCCCACCATAACATACCTGAAACCTCAACATTTAGATCTCCTTCTTTGTAGGAAGCCATCCTCACCAAAAACTCTATTTCATAATTCATGTGTCAGTCCCTAAATAGGATAAGCTAAAAAAACATAATAGAAAAGGGCACTCTTAGGATCACATTTTCTTAGTGTTTCTACTTGGTTTGCGTTTTGAGGTGAAAGATCACATTCATCACTTTTTTTTATTGTTCATCCTTGCATGCTCCTCATCATAGTTGGTGTATTCTGGCTTCACATAAGTGTGCCTAGGCCATATCACCATCATTCCCAGAATTCTGGGTCTGATTCCACATCAAATTCTAATTCACAACCACTTTTTCTCATCACTGTTTCAGTTTCACAGTAACAGTCATCGGTTACCTTTGACCGATATCGGTTAAATGTAACCGATGTCGGTTCCAGATTCTTTTGCTAACCTAATCGAAAAGAAATTATCACTTCACTTTTTTCCACTTTACACAGTCTCTATCACTATCATTTTTTTCCCATTAACATTTTACACATCCCCATATTTGGCATACTTATCAGGTTTTTCCTTCTACCTCACTAATTACTCACTACCTATTTTCTACAGTGACTGGTAGTAGTTACCCCTGACCAACATCAGTTTTCCCTAACCGGCATCGGTTAGCCTATTTCACATTCCACCCACCATTTTTTACTTCATCCTTTTCTTTTCTGCTATTCTTCGTACCATTTATAAAGAAGAAGCCCCACCTGATCAGTACTGGTTCACATGGTACTGACGTAAAGACAAGTGAACATCCTCATGTTCCACATCAGTTACCAACTGCTCCCACCTAGTCCTTCACCACATTCTATTTTATCACCAGCCATGGATCCTATCTAGCCTACTAATATCACTACCAGAGATGAGGAGTTCGCATGACTCCTTGATCAGAACCCTGTTGCCTTATAGTTTTACCTCTCCCATTCATCCACTCGAGACGCCTCGGGTCAGTTGATATACGACATGCCCGTATCTATCCCTCTTACTCTAACACCCACTTCCGCATCAGCCCCATCTGGCTCTTTATTACCTGCATCCACCTTACCCCCAGTTGTTTCGCAGTTAGGTCCCATACTCACCATGACTACCGCATCTATTACCTCTGTGGCACCCATTACATCCACCATACCCTTGATGATTACCCCAGACACAACCTCATCCACCCCTCATGTCTCACACATACCTATCGCTATGTTCCCACCTATAGTGTCCATGAATCCTACCCCATTTCAGAACGTGGTTCTTTCCATTCCACAATCACTAACCCCTATTACCACTAGGGTTACCATGACCCTTCCTCCCCCATATACATACTACCAACAAATGACGTTTTCATCTATTATTCATTCCAGGTACATTCCCCCTATTTCATTGCCTTATTCTCCACCACCCTACATGGCAGCCCCATACACTAGAATGCCACACCCATTATATGTCCAAAACCAACCTCCTCATGCTATAGGAGGCATCCAATCATCACAACCCACCAACGACCTAATTAAATTGATGATGGACAAGATGCAAACATTATAGGCATTAGTTTCTAGCTCCTGCAACACTCTCACTTATGATGAGATTTGTAACGAGCCTATTCACCCATCCATTCCCATCCATTCATAACATGTGCATTGGGAAATGCCTAAATTCAACCGCTTCAATAATAAGGAAGACCCACAACAATATTTGCACTCATTCAAACATGGGTGTTATCTGATTTCTCATGATGATGCCTTACTTTTGAGAACTTTTCCCATGTCCCTCAGTGGACCTACATTATATTGGTGTAGTGCATTACCCAAACACTCTATATTTTCATTCAATCAGGCAGCCCAAGATTTCTTGGATCATTTCTCTATCAATATCACTAAGAAGGTTACCATGACTGATCTATATTCCACACGTCAGTATGAGGACGAATCCATCTCAGATTTTGCCACTCGTTGGCACAACCTGATCAATCAAATTACTATCCAACAGCCGCAAACAAAACTCATTGAGCTCTTCACATGAGCTTGTGCAAGACATATCTCCCCAACCTTGCAGGTCTAAAATTTTCAAACATTTGATGAGGCATTAACTATGGCATGAAATTTAGAGATTCGGACCATCGAAGAGAAGAAAATCTAGTTACAAAATAAGAATTCAGCATTCAAGTCGAATGAAACCTCTTCTTCTTCTAAATTGCCAACCAATTATTCAAAGGCTAAAGCTACCGCTAACAAAGTGGTACTCAAGGCCAGCCTAGCTCATCTATCTAATTAGGCTACACCCTCATCTAATCTATCACCCATCCAGGCTTTTCGATTCAGAAAAGAGCAGAAAAAATATACCCCAATTGGGGAACCTTACTCTTCTGTCTTAGAAAATCTTATCAAAACTGGCACTATCACCTTTCCACCCATAAAACCATACACTGGTTTTGACCCTACTCGCCCCATGCCCGCATGGTATAAGGAACAAGATTTCTGCAACTATCATTGAGTGAAGGGTCATAGTGATGACACCTGCATCACTTTTAAGAATATTGTCTAAGAAATGCTCGAGAAAGGCGAGTTGACTATGGATAATCCCAACGCCACCACCAACCAAAATCTACAAATCTTCAAAAAACCATTTCCCAATCATGCCCCTTCATCCAATCAAACCGATGAGACATCAACTCATGATACCCATACCCATGAAGTTCACACAATCTTTAATGAGGTGCATATCGCTTCTCAATTACCTCACATCCCTTCCATAAAGGAAATCCTAGACCGAAATCCAACTTCCACATCAGAACCAACCGTCACTGTTTCTTCGCCAATAGAATAACACCTTTCATCTCCTACATCACCTATGGAGGATTCTTCTGCTAACATTGAGACCATCTCACCCCTAGCTTCTCCACTTAGAGAACATTTACCTACCATACCTCCTCCACCCACAGAGGAGCACCCATTACTTCTGCCACCCATAGAGGAGAACCTATCCGGTCCTCAACTCATAGATGAACTCCCATCATTTCTTCCACCCATCACAGACCTGGTGGAGATACCTTTTCCTCTTGGTGAGCATTCTCCATCAGCTACCCAACATCCAATAGACCTACTTTCAGCTCTCTTACCCACGGAAGCTGAAGCTTGCCGATTCCCCATCTCTAATATGAATTTTACGAGAATTCCCATTAGGTCTTAACCAACTCCACCCACAAATGTTCCATTCTCATGTTTGGCTGATCACTTGGATTATGTGGATAGGGCTTTATTATGGGGGCACCTCTTACTCCCTGTCTCAACACAAATGCAGAGATCCCTCGATGACACCACCACTATCTACCCAAGCACATTCCCACCCATCAAACCACATACAATCACTACTGTCGCAACCCCTTCCATGATACCTATTAGTGCTCAAACCACACCCTTACCCATAACCCGACCTATGCCTAAACCCAAACCCATACCCACAACATTTACCTCCACTAAACCTATTACCACTTTAGGGGTCACCCCGACCACCAACATTACCCATCCACCTATTAAACTGGATTTAGCTACATCTTCCAACATCAATACCACACCTACCCCAACACCCAAACCAAAGAAACAAAATCATTGGCCTCATACCCCAACTACACCAATCACATCTGCACTTATCTTGTCTGCCATAAGACCTCAGCTGCCTAACATGGTCAAGCCCCCTTCACCCATCCATAAACCAATAACACAACAACCTATTCCTTCCTCACAAACCTCTAACCTACCCAGACACACAACACGACTCATACCCTCACCTACAGTCTCTTTACCACCAATACCTCCAATCCCTTCAGCTATTACTTCACTACCCACTACAATTTAGTCTTTGTCCCTCACACCCTAAGTACGACCCGCATCATCTACCTTTATAGCACCCCCATTGTCCTCGTGGGTAACTCACCCTCTTCCTCCATCTACTTTTCCTTCTAGACCTCATAAACCCACATCACCTTTACCCAAGAAGGTGTGACCCAAAAACAAAACCCCACTACCCAACAATAAGGTAGTCACAACAACCCCACACCCTCCTACCCATCCATCTACTATACCCCTACCCAAACGAACCCGACCAATACCTCAAACAACACCAGCACTTAAACCCATCGCTCGACCCGTTCCTACTCTTCCAAAAAAAATTCCCACACAACCAACCACACCTACACCCAAACCCACATTCACTTCTCATTGTGGTCCACTAGTAGGGTCTTATGCCAAACTTTTAACCAACATCCTTGAGACTTCTGTTATCACATTACAACCACTCCGACCTTACGACCCCCTCAAACCCAAGCCAAAAGGATTTGATGATACAAAATGTTACGCATACCATTGTGTGCTAGGGCATAATGTGGAGAACTGCAAGGCCTTGAAAATTGTCCTTATCCAATTGTGTCCACCAGAAACCATCTTTGACAAAGATGACCTTCTTGACGAGGATTTGGCTTCACCTACACTCATTCCCACACTTCCCACTCAACAACCTCAACCTCCACCATCATAGCTCCCAGAACCACACACAAAATTTTAAATTAACATGGATCACATCAGAGAACTTGCCATGCCACCACCCAAATGTCACTGCACCCAGTTGACCTCACAGGGTTTTTATCCTCCAGTAGGTTTTTTCCCTTCATGTCGTTATACCACTTACCCTACACCCTCTCCATTTGACAATTTCCCTCAAATCAACATGGTACACATCACTGCATGTGCACATAAGGGTAAAGAAAAGGAAGCTAACCCACCAACCAATCTTATACCCAACATACCATCTACACCCATACCTAAGATAACTATTCATGGCCCCACATACCCCATTTCTAATGGCGTCACACATCACACCATGCTCAAACAATTACACCAATCTCCACTCAAAATGCCCTTCTATGACCTCATCCAAACCTTAGAATCCCATCGTCAAGCCCTTATGGAGGTTCTTCAAACTATCAAGGTTTTACCCAATGACCCTACACCCGTAGCCTCCATCATCACACCCCATCATGTATCCTCCCTCACCAAATTACCACCTTCATCCTCACCTCACGTTGTTCACCAACTGGCCTCCCTTAGCTTCTCAGAGGTAGAGATCATGCCATACCAAAATGATGACCCAGACCTAGCCCTCTTCATCTCTATACACATTGATGACATACGGGTATGCCATGTGATGAGCATTAACATCATTTCATCCCATGCATTTTCTCAAATGCACATACATGACAATTGCATGCACAAATATCTGGTCATGTTGCGTTCATTCAATGATGCTATCACCTCCACACTAGGCACTATCATCCTTCACGTTCGCGTGGGCCCTCACACTATTCCAAAATTGTTTTATGTTTTGGAGGGGGAATTCCAATATAACTTGTTCCTTGATAGACCCTGGATCCATGTCATGGGTTGTGTTCCCTCCACTTTGCATCATTGTGTAAAGTTTGAACACAAAGGACACACTTATACCATTCTAGCTGACCCATCACCTTTCAAAACATGCAACATGCTTTACCAACCCAATGATGTGCTCATACCTATCAAGCCATTTACCTCTGCAACCAATAACGCTTCACCTACATCCCCACGTACTAGTATAGCCATTGATTTCACCACACATAACTCCTCTATTCCTACCACTACTATAACCTCCACGGTTGACCCATTAGCTTCCCAATCCATTAACTCCACCTCTACATCGATCTCCAACATATCATCCATACCAACTACCCACATACCAACCACTGATCACTTGGAAGGTGTTTTTCAACACCTCACTCAGGGGGAGTACCGCCTATATAGTGTCAACACATTCCTTACTCCACACGAGTATGGAAGCCTTCGCCAACACCCTCACTATGATCACCATATAGGAGAACACCTCCTTTATGGTCCTCCTCATCTTCGTACTAGTCTCACATATGGGGGACTTGATACTACCAATTACTCACCTGAACCACCATCACAACCCCACCCATTTTTTGTTGACTTCTAATCACTTACCAATCATAGTTTCACCCACACCTTCCTGCACCACTATGCATGGAAGGGTTTTGGTTTTGGCTTTTACGAGCAAGGCCGCCATACTGTTATTCCATGTACCACCCACAAACATAATGACCGAAGTGGTATTGGATTCCTCGACCCTTCTACCGAACATGCCGGCATTGAATTCATTGAGGAACCTAGACCTTCTCCACCTTCATCGCCACCCTCACCGACGAAGTCAATGGATCATGAATCTATCCCTCCTAATTTTTTTTTTCATAAACACCATTTCCTTGGGGCCTTTGACTTATCAATGCGAAGGCGAGGCCCCTTCCAACATCCCATTCTTGTATCATGAGATGATCGATGACGACACACCAACCATTAATGTCGTTCAATGTCATGATGATGAATCCATACTCACCTACCTTGGTGAAGAAGAATCATATATTCATCAGTTGTTACCCTCTGAGACGCAAACCATGTTGAATGAATTGACTATTGAGTTCAACATTCATACTGAGGATGACCCACACATCCTAAAGATCAGGAAATCTTTAGATGCTGCTAAAAAGGAAGCCATCACTTCCTTTCTCTGAGATCATAACCACGATTTCACTTGGTCTTATGCTGACATGCCCAGTATTGACCCCACCATAGTGGTCCACAATATCGTAACCATTCCCAATGCCAAACCTATCAAACAAAAGATGAGGAAAATGTAACCTCACATTTCTCTTTTTATCAAAGAAGAACTTCAGTGCCTTCTTTTCATTTCCTTAATCTTACCCATTGATTATCCTTGTTGGATTTCTAACATTGTCCCTTTTACTAAAGTAACAGGGGGACTTCGCATTTGCACAGAATTTTGTGACCTCAACCTCACCTGCCTGAAAGATGACTTTCCCTTTCCCGGTATTAATCAACTGGTTGACCTCACCGCTGGTCATGAGATGCTCTCACTCATGGATGGTTTCTCAGGTTATAACCAAATTTTGCTTGCCCTAGAAGATCAACACAAGACCACATTCATTACCCCTTGGGGAACCTTTTGCTATCAAGTCATTCCTTTTGGCCTTAAAAATGATGGTGCTACATATCAGCGTGCTATGACTTACATCTTGTGTGATATCATCCATCACATATTGGAATATTACGTGGATGATCTCTTGGCTAAATATAAACACCGTGCTGAGCACCCCATTGTCCTCGAAATGATCATTGATCACCTCGTTAGATATTACATCTACCTTCAATCTAAAAATTGCATCTTTGCGGTTCTCTCAGGAAAAGTCAAGGGATTTATTGTTTCCCTCCGTGGTATAGAAGTTGACCCCGCTAAATTCAAGGCCATTCTGGAAATGCCTCCGTCCACTAACCTTAAACAACTCCATAGCCTACAAGGTAAATTGCAGTCCAGTCACCATTTCATTTCACAATTATTTGATCAATGTCAACCATTTCATCATCTACTTACGAATGATGTATCCTTTAAATGGGATGATGACTATCACAAAGCTTTTGAGACCCTAAAACAATACCTTATCCAACCACCCGTACTCATTCCACCTAAAGATGATCACCTTTTTACCAATACATATCAGCTACCGATCATTCCTTGGGGGCCATGCTCACTCATCGCGATGAACAACACAAGGAGAAAGTGATTTATTACATAAGTTGTACTCTTTTAGACTATGAAACCCGATACAACCATCTGGAAAATATTTGCTTAGCCTTAGTTTTTTTTACCACCAAACTCCACCATTACCTACTAAACCACAAAACCTATGTTGTGACCAACACTGACCCTTTACACTTCATGTATGCCAAAACTTATCAAAATCAGCATGCCACATGATGGCTTATGCTTCTAGCTGATCTAGACATCGAATTCATTCACCAAAAGTCCATTAAGGGCTAGGCTATCACCGACCAACTGGCTGAATGCACATATTGTTCGGGGACCAGCCCTCTAATTTTTACTTTCCTGATGAATCCATTACTACCCTTTCCTTAGAAGAACCCTCTTATCAAATTATATTGTTCTTTGACGATTCCAAGTGTCAGCATGTGGGCATGGGGCTAGTGTTATCCTCATTCATTTGGATGGAGAACCCATGCCTTTATCCTTTCAAATTAGACTTTGAATGCACCAACAATATTGCTGAGTACGAAGTGCTCGTATTAGGTCTCCAAAATTCCTATGCCCTAGATGTCAAATCCATTCACATCTTTGGTGATTCATAATTGGTCATAAAACAAGTCAACGGTATGTACCAATGTCATAATGAGATAATTCAAAAGTACAAAAATCATGTAGACATAATGTTGACTACCTTTGGTCATTACACCCTTCAAATAATCCCACATTCAACCAAAAAATTTACAGATACCATGGCCTACTTAGCTTCCCAAATACCCACATCGCCTATCAATTCTAAAATATTTGTCATCGTACAATGCCATCCATTCACATTATTTTTTACCTCATGATGTTTACTCAATCAGAAATGGACACCCCTGACTCGAGTGACCTCTAGTATAAATAATAATCTGACTACCTTTCCCGCTCCATCTTACCTCCTGATCTCACCCGTAACAGACAACGCGCCTTCCTTAAAAAGGTTTCTCTATTTTGTTATCCTAGGGGGAATCCTCTATAAGTGTGGGATTTGATGGTATTCTCTTACGATGCCTCATAAGATCTTGAAATTCCTTATACCATTAAGGAGGTTCATTGATGGCATATGTGGAGGTCACTTTAGTGGCCTTGTTATTGCTAAGTGTATTATTCACCTAGGATATTACTAGCCGACCCTTAACCATGATTGTTGCGATCTATGTCAAATTCTATGTGAAATGTCAACTACATTCCAACCTTCGTCATACACCTAATCATTCCTTACAGGTCACTTGTGACCTTTGGCCCTTCTCTCAATAGGGTTTGGATCTTATTGAAGAAATAAATCCTCATTCTTCCCAATGCCATCAATGGATCATAACTGCTACTTAATACTACACAAAATGGGTGGAAGAAATACCGCTCATCTCCACGAAAGTTGAAAAAATATGTGAGTTCATTAACCATCACATCATTTGTCCGCTTTGGTGTCGCTCATCTCCTCATCACTGACAACGGAAAACAATTCAAAAACAAAACATTGTAAAAACTTTGTGACACCTTCAGCTTTTAACTTAGTTTCTCATCACCTTATTACCCACAAACCAATATCCAAGCTGAATACACTAAAAAAACCCTCAACATAAATTCCCGTGAAAATGGTTGACGATAATGGGAGGGATCGGCATATGCACATTCCTTTTGCCCTATGGGCCTACCGCACAAGTATTCACACTTCCACTGTGGCCACACCCTTTTCACTAGTCTATGATACAGAGGTTGTTCTGCCTCTCAAAGTCTAGATCCCCTCACTCTGCATTTCTCTCTAGGACATGCTCACTGATAATGACTTTTGTCAAGGACCACTTAGCACAACTAGAGTTATTAGACGAATGTCGTCTTAACACTCTGGATCACCTTAAAGTTTACCAACAATGTATCAAACGTGTTTATGAAAAATGTGTTCATGAACACACCTTCCAAGTTGGTGACCTTGTCTTGAAAGAAAATAAACACGTAACCAAAGCAGAAAAAAGTAAATGGGGAAAATTCGACTGCTAATTAGCTTGGATCATACATCGTAACTCATCCCTATGGATTGTGTGCCTATTGTTTTTCCTCCCTTGAGGCTAAATGCTGAACCTAAGCCCCTTAACGCATTGCATCTTCAACCATTCTACTTGTTGACTCCTCGTCCTACCTCACCCTTTGTCTCCTTACTAGCTCTTTTCCCTTGAGTGCAATATCCACTCCATCCACCTCCGTAACGATTAAACAAGAATCATGTAAGTACTCATCACTTGTTATCTTATCTTGAATATCTATACCATGACTCTGCACATAGCATTATTCTCATGTATACTTTTCATCTACATGTAGATGAGATCCCATGGTCATTCCACCTCACCTTTTGAACAAGAGCCCTATCCTTCACTTTGGTATTGTCCATAATTTCAGAGACCTTCAATGGTACCAAAATCCTTGAGTCAAACTTCTAATAAAAAAGAGGACTCCCTCAAAATTACATATTCCTCTTAACCAAATTGCTATCTATAAATAAACTTGCTCCCTCGAAGGACAACTATGTGAAGCTTTCAAAAAAAATAAAAAATCGAGAGAAACCAAATCTTCCCGCCATCGATCATCTTCACAAAGACCTCAAGGAGTACCATATTATTTATCCCATAAATAATTCCCCCATCGATCAGTCTATAAAAACAAAAGCAAAACAATTTTTATTCATGGACTTTCCCATCATGACCTCAGACCTCTTGCCCAAAATACTTATCACTCTAAACATATACAGTTAACTACCTTTCACCCACCTTACCATTTTCACTCTCATTTCCTCAATCACCTCAAGGAAAATCTCGGACTTTCGAAATTTGGTGATCTTGTGACTACTTTCACTGTAGAACAATTAATCATGTAATTTCTTTTGGATCTTCTGTTCATCACCCCCTTTCACGGTATGATCTACTTGGTATGATTCTTACCCAATCGGGTGGCTTCTATTACCCCCCTCTTATCTTTTAACCATATTTGTTTACATTTTGATTACCTTATACAGGACTTGGTCCTTGATCGCTCACATTTGGGTGTAATCCTCCCCGTTTCACTATAATCACCTTTACCTTCATCATTTTACCTATAATCTACCCACACATATTAAACCTAAACCCACTACATGACCACAAACCTACAAACTCATTCTCATATTCTTCCCTAACTCATGGGAGAACTACATCGACTTGAGGTCCCTTTTCGCTGGGACTATGTAGGCAAAACTTCGATGGCATGCAACCCTTAGATGTTAGCTCGGCCAATCTCTACCATAATCAATTCATCAACCATGCCTAACTTACCATTTATCCCACGCTATCACTTAGTTCCCCATTTCAAACAAAATTGGAAATTAAGCCACATATATAACGAGTTGCTTCCCATTTTATACATTTGTTACACCTACCATCTATCTATCATCACTATGCATAGATTATACAACATTTAACATATGACCCATAGTATCATTCATTGCCAACATAATGAATCATGCCTAAACCAACCTGAATCAACCATACCTATAATCTTGACACAATCCATGCCTATAATCCTGACTCGATCCATACCTAACCAAACCTAACTTGATCCATGCCTAAACCATGACCTGACTCCATCATGCCTAAAACAACCTGAATCAACCATACCATATCAACCTAACTTAATCCATACCTCATAACCTAACTCAACCATGCCTATAAAACTGACTCAATCCATGCTCATAAACACAAACTGACTGCCTCATGCCTAAATCACCATGAATTTCCATCCATATTAAAATAACAAATCCATATGTGTCATCTAACACAAGACATAAAACCAATGTTTCATAATGGCCATCATCTCAACACATCACAGCACACCATGAATCTCATCGTATAAATCAATCAATGTGTATCTCAAAATACATGCCTATCTCATCATGACCATCATCTCCAAAATATTGGCATGCAGGCCGGAATATACAATACAATATTTCATCAGCACGTAGGTCGGTCTCATATATACACAAAAAATGAATGAATCAATATAACAAAATCTTCAGCACGTAGGCCGGTATATGCTCACAATATACAACATAATCACTCATACATCCTAACTTTCTTTGGGACACAGACCGGTATGTGATCAAAAATACAAAAATCTATGGCACAAAAGCCGACATATATATAAAAAATAATCACTTCTAGACATCAAAATCAGGGTAGCCACATATCAGACATCTCACCGGATGTCATCCATCTCTATCCCCTGCACCCTCGGCCTCTTGTGTCCCTAATAGCACATCACCTTGCTCTGGTCACAATGAACTAGTGGCCTCTCCTTGATTGGGCCTCAGAGCTTGCTGCCCTCCTATGCTCTCCACACTGTGTGCAGGATGGCAGAAACACCAAGAAAAGGCAATCCTAGGAGTGCCCTTTCTATTATGTTTCATGCCCGTTATCCTAAACCGACGTCGGTTATCCATGACGACCATTGGTCACCCCTACCTACGCATTGCCATTACATTTGCCATTTTACCCACACCCTCTACCCTTCTCTTTACCCCATACCTTTACCCAACACATTACCTTACCTATCCTAACCTTGTCACTTACTACCTCCATTTTTCCTCCTTTGGGGACTCATTATTTTACCCTTAGCCTCGGCCTTACCCATGTCGTGATCTCAGATATTTAGACCTGGACCATTACTAGTGACTTTTGACCTCATGTGTTCACTATACCTTACGGCACTATTACCTGTGTTGATTGACCCATTGACCTTACCTAGCCTATTGTCATGACTATTTATCCTAACCCTACCTTTGGTTGTACCAGGAACATACCTACACATTCATGTACCTAACCTACATTTTGCTTCTTGACCTTATTATATACCCTAAATACTGGATTCACTTCACCCTTGTTTGGATAAAACCTATCGAGCCTTAGATGATGTAGAGTTTTTCTTACTCTTCAACCCGGGTAGCGTGCTACAGTTTATACCTGTGCGTGTGTGTGTTTGAATGTTGTTACCCTTCACCCTAACTGATTACCTAGATTACATGAGTAAACATTTCAATCCTTTTTGCCATGTACCCACTTACCTTTTCCTTCACATTTACCTTTTATCAAACAACTCACTGCTTCAGCCTGCTGCCTCGTCAATTCCTTATTTGAGGTGGATCACCTTTACTCCTCACATGGGGCAACCACATCTTATTTTTGTTATCGTCACTTTCTAATACAATCTATGCAACAAACAGGGGCAAAATGTAGACAATTAAATTAGGTCACGCCCCCACTTTTGTCCCTCGATATATAAGAACCCTTTATCTACATTTACCTAGCCATTACTCCCTTCACCCAACTAATATTAATTTAATTAATTTAATTAAATTAATGCATTTTATCCTCACTATATTTATTATTTAAATATCTTATTTAAAATAATATCTACACATATAATTCACTTAGACATCTCACCAAGCTAACTCAACCTAAGAGCTACTCTTAGCAAGTTACCATAACTAACTTAGACTTACCCAAACCCTAAAAATCAATGCCTACATTACCATCTAACCACATTCTCACATGCTCTCAAGAAAATCCCAGTCTTATCCACGCTATAATGACATGAGATCTAAGAAAATTAAGGAGGATCTCCTCTAATTTCAGTAAACCTAGGAAATCCCACCTTGATCAATGTTAGTTATCCCTAACCATCACCGGTTAATCCGGACCACCGTCGCTTACCCCTTTTAACCCCTATAACTACCTTATTCTCAAGGTTAGAAAAAGTGGGAAAACATTGGGAGAAATTTGACGAGCAAGAACAAATCTTAGAGAGATAATGCATCTTTAGCGAGAAAAATTCCAGCAATAAAATAACATCTAAGGAAGGAGATTCAACATCTTTTCCTTCACAAGCCAGCCCAACCATGATCTGATCTATCCAAGAAAAGAGAAGTGTCCATGCCAACCCACGCAAAAGCTTTTCTTCAATTTTTTATCACTTGCAAGCCTTCAAAACCCATCATCAACACTTCCATCCTTCACGAAGCAGACCTTCATGAATGAAATCCAAGTAAGTATAACTGTCATAGTTCTCTTGATTTGTTTCATTACATCATTATTTTATCACCCAATGTTTATCTTGCTCCATATTGACCTTCTACAAGATTTTCACCTCCATAGACTCATTAAAACCTCACAAAAGCCTACTCCTGTCAACTAATACCTCGTCCTAACCAACCAAAATCCTTTGTACAATCACAAAAGAGAACAAAACCCCTATTTCTGTGACATTCCTAGATATTCACAGTAACTGGCAGTGCCGGTTATACCTAACCGCTGTCGGTCACCCCTGACCAACACCGGTCTGTTTGTTTTCCCACACAACCTTAAACAGAGACCTACCCACCAAATTTTACCTCACCCTCACTCACCTGTGACCTACTCAAGACCTTTATCAAACCTACAGAGACCCAGAACCAATCATTTGACCCTGTGGATTCTATTCTAGATTAGCCTATTAGATTACATCTATTTTCTTATTGTGTTTTAAGTGAGATACCTAAATCATTTTAAAATTAGAATAGGATTTATTTTGTTTAACAACATTAATTTGTTTTAAAATAGTGGACTGACAACCATCTAGGAAGTATCATACTTCCCAGATCTAGCTCACGTTAGGTAGTTCACTTTCCATATTATTTAATTCCTTCTAGTGGTTTTGTTTTCATTACAGGTAGTTCCTCCTAGCCAAAAGGAAGCTCTCACAGTCATTTATGGATTCGGAAGTCATACGCGTGTAACAACCCATCAACCAAAATTTGAACAGGTATTCCTCCTACACCCGTTACCCTATTTGTTTCATCAACAATTCAAAGAAACAATCTAAGAAAAAGGTGAAACACTTGGATTACATATTGATATACTCACATGCGTGCGAGGAGCACGAGGAGCACCTTCAACAGGTTTTTCAATGTCTTCAAAAGCAAAAAAATTATGGGAACCTGAAGAAGAGAGCGTTATTTCAAATAGAGTTTTAGTATCTTTGTCACATCATTTCTGGGGAAGGTATCGTAGTCCATACTTCCAAGATTTGAGTTATCATTGATTGGATGTCGCCAAATAATCTGACTGAGGTACGTAGTTTTATGGGATTAACAGGATATTATAGGAGTTTTGTATGAGATTTCTCACACATTTCTCATCCCATCACTTCCCTGCATTGAAAAGGGAAAAAGTTTTTATTGTCAGACTAATGTGAGCAAGCCTTCAAGAGTTTGAAGGAATTTCTTACTATAACACCTATCGTAGCAATATCAGATCCTCAGAGGAACCTTTTTAATTATACAAATTCTTCATTGGTAGGTTTAGGAGGAGTACTGAAGCAAGATTTCCTAATTTTCACATTTGAGTCTTACAAACTCAAGGATTATGAGCTCAATTACCTGACTCGTGATCTTGATCTTATAGTAGTGGTACATGCTTTAGTTCGATGGCATAATTTCTGTTGGGAAAGAGGTTTACACTCAGGAAAGATATTTTGATTCTATGAAACCTCTTCACACATCGTAATCTTATCACCCATCAATGGAATTAGATGGAGATTTTGTGTGAATATGATTTAGAGATTGAGCATGTGAAGGGGAATTGTTAGGAATTAGTGAAAAAATATGCAAAAACAATTCCCTAAATCAAAGTAGTAAGAAACTGTTTAGCAGGATTGTACTTATAGAAATATAACAACATGTATAAATAATTCACAAAAGAAAACAAGACAAGATTTAACATGGTTCACCCAATGTGGGATACATCCACAAAGAACTTGCTCAATTTTTTTTAAAAAGTGAAAAACCAACTCTCATTCTTCTCTTAGTTACAATTGCACAAAAATCATTCATGAACTAATAAAAAATTCGCAAAGATGTTAAACCACATCTAAGACAAAATTGACACCCAATTGCTCAACCTTGATCACTCTTGATGACCTCTCGATATTCAAAGACTCAAGAACATTTTGATCACTCAAGATACATTTGGACACCCCTAACTCCTTTATTTATAATATTACATTCCTTGTAGGAAGTTCATATAGTCGACCCTAGAAGTTTGAAATTTGTAACCTTTCAACTTCCCATAGCTAGAAAAACTGTCACTGTGTTAGTAGCCAGTTAACCGCCAATTAAAAACATAACAACAAATACACAACATGAAAAAATAACATGACTATAAAATTATCTTAGAGTCTCCAAAATTAACCGTTTAAACTCCAACACTTCAATGTTAATTCCAATATACTAAAAAACAAGTTCCACACTCCAATAATATGCCACTTGGAGATTTTCACTGAGAAAAGTTATCAACTATTAATTATGATCTATGAAGGCCAACCAAAGTTGAACACAACTCCAACTTCTCCCTTATGACAACCTTTTTCATCATATCCACATGATTTTGACTTGTATGAATATTTTCTAGATTTAACTTATCTTCTTCCAGAGCTACCCCGATGAAATTATATCTCAGTTGAATGTGCTTCATCTGATATTGGAAAGAAGAGTTCTTCACCAAATGAATAACACTCTGAATATCAGTGCATAGTCTCCCAACTTCCTGCTTATGTTGCAACTCATCAAGTAACTTTTGTAGCCAAATCAGCTCCTTGCTTGCATATGTGGCAGTAACATACTCAGCCTCTATGGTTTACAAAGCCACAAGATTTTGTAACGGTGAAACCCATCTCATCATTGTATCATGGACCATAAATACATACCCTGATGTGATCCTATTGATGTACAAATCTACATATCCACACAATGTAGTGTCTAATCTTCTGAAAAACAATGTTGCTCCCATGGTCCCTCTCAAATACCAAAGGATCCACTTTACTTCCTGTCAGTGCTCTCTACCTAGATCACTCATAATCCTTCTCACTGTTCCCATTGTATGAGAAATATCATGCCTAGTGCACACCATAAAATATATCAAGATGTCAACCGCTGATGAGAACGATATCATGGACATCTGGATTCTATCCTCCTTAGTCTTGTGACTCTACTCTTTTTATAATTTAAAGTGGCATGCCAAAGGAGTAAAAACCAGTTTAGCATCCTACATACTAAACCTATCCAAGACCTTATTTATCTACTCTTCTTGATATAATACTAGATTCCTCTCCTTCTTATTCTTATTTATTCTCATACCAAGGATTTTCCTTACCACCCCCAAAACCTTAATAGAAGAGGAGTCACCTAGCTACTTCTTGAGTACCTTTATTCCCTGGATGTTATTTCCTTTGACAACGATATCATCCACATACACACAAAAAATAATATAACTACCATCAAGAAATTTTTTGATGTACACACAATAGTCTGAGTGATACCCGGAGTAACCCTGCTCTTGCATAAAATTTTCAAACTTCTTGTACCACTTCCGTGGAGCTTATGTTAGGATATACAAGTTCCTCTTCAATTTTCACACAAACTTCTCCTTCCCTTTGACCTTATAACCCTATGGATGTTGCATATAAAATTCCTCCTCCAAATCTCCATGAAGGAATGCAGTCTTCACATCCAACTACTCTAAGTGCAAGTATTTGATTACTACTAAACCAAGAACAGTCCTAATAGAATTCATTTTAAGAATAGGAGAAAAAAATTCATCAAATTCTATACCTTTATTTTATGAAAATCCCT
The DNA here is from genome assembly GCA_019776745.2 of Taxus chinensis. Lineage (NCBI taxonomy): Eukaryota > Viridiplantae > Streptophyta > Pinopsida > Cupressales > Taxaceae > Taxus > Taxus chinensis. The sequence continues at coordinate 179,381,023 of CM034152.1, read as the reverse complement.
TGACCACCAACCATGCCTTGTACCTCTTTCTTCTTACATATTACGCTATGATTTTTTACACCCACTTATTCTGAAATGATCTCTTTCCCCTGAGTAGATCCACCAGATCCCAAGTCAAGTTCTCCATAATATATCTATGCTTTTCATCCATGACTTGCTCCCACTTCTTCTTGGAATCCACCTACACTTCTTTCTCAAAGAACTCTGGCTCTCCACTATCATTGAGTAATAAATAGTTAAAATACATAATAAAATGTTCAAGTACCCTTCTTATCCTATAAGACTTTCTCACCTCATAAATTTGGGATTCCTGATGAGTAGGTTCCTGAACTGGTTGTGCCAGAACATGATGCGCCTAAACTGGCCCCTTGAACACCTTTCCATCCACAATGTCCTCTAAAATTTTGTATTTTTTCTTTTATTCCTATTTTTGTTCCTATAACTGATCTTTATACATGAATTTTTCATTAAAGACAATATCTCTAGACCGGAATATTTTATTATCCTTAAGACTCCAAACACAGAAACCAAATTCATCCTTACCATATCCAACAAAGGTTTATTTCTTACAATTGGCCTCTGACTTGGTCCTATCATCTTTATCAATGTGAAAAAATACGTCACATCCAAATACTCTAAGAAAAGATTAATCAATTTTCTTACCAAACCAAGCCTCCTAAGGTATACCTCCATCCATGGGCATAGCGGGTCCTCTGTTAATAGGATAAATAGATGTGCTCACTTCTTCAACCCAAAACATGACTGACATTCCCACATGTAACCTCATGTACCTAGAACACTCCATGATTGTCATGTTCATTCTCTCTAACAATCCATTTTCATGTGGAGTCTTTAAAACCATCCTTAGCATGTAGATCCCACTTACCGAACAATATTCAAGAAATTCATTGCTACAATACTCTCCTTCATTATCTGGCATGAGACATTTCAACTTAAGACTTGTTTTATTCTCAACTAAGGCTTTCCATCTTTTGAAATTTTCAAACACATCATATTTATTTCTAATTCAATATACCCAAAATTTTCTAGTTGCATCATCAATGAAAGTGATTTAATAACATGAACCACCAATATATTTTACCTTAGATGGCCCCCATACATTAGTATTCACCAGCTCCAACTTACCCTCCTTCCCATTAGGTCAAACCTTGAGGAATCTAACTTGAATCTGATTTCCATAAACACAATCCTCATATAATTCCAAATATAAGTCTTTTTATCTGGGAAACCTACCCTTTAGAAAATGCATGCCCTTTTGACTCATATGACCAAGTCTGTGGTGCCATAAAGTTGTATCTCCATCTGCAACAACTAAATTAAAATAATCAACAACACTGGTTAAATACAAAGTACCTATTTTCATACCTCTTGTAACCAAAAGAGCTCCCTTGGTAACCTTCAAAGAATCCATTGTAAAATTGACTGTACAACCATCACTACGCAGATGACCCACTAATATCAAATTCTTCCTCAACTTAGGCACATACCTGGCGTCCTTAAGGATCCATGTGTTCCCATTATGCATTTTCACCCAAAAACAACCTTTCCCTATGATGTTGCAAGGTTCATAATCATGAAGATATACATGTCAAAAATCACCTTGAAAAAAATCAGTAAAGTAATGTCTATGTGGGGTGGCATGGAGATAATCCCCTGAATCTAACACCCAAGACTCAAAAATATTATCTAAAGAAAGAATTAAGGAATCCTAAAAAACATCTTTTCTTCCATATTTATCTCCTTATTTTTTGTAGAGGAATTTATTCAATATTACAGGGATCTTTGATTGTTGTTATATTTCATCACCCCAACCCCTGTTCTTTTTAGTTTTATTTTACTTTATTGGAACCTAAGTTTTTTCTTAGTATGGAACTAAGCATGAATGACATCCACATGTCCCTTTAGCACATTTTGGGGAAGGCATAAAACATCACAAGTCTTCAGGAAGAAATAATCCTCCACGTGGCTAAAGCACAACTAAGTAGCCCCAGGTGGGTTGAAAATTCAAAGATAAAGCAAAGGAGAGCATAAGACTCCATGTGTTGTCTAGACACATGTTTAAGTGGAGAGGGAAATGTGAGGCCCTAGATGAGCATGAAGCCTCCACGTGTCAATTAAATAAGCCACCACCATCAACATGACTAATTAAAAGAAGTGAGGGACTCGAGGTTTAGTGGATTGAATGCAATCTCTTGTCCCAAAGCATGCAGTTGAGATCTACTCCAAAGTTTGAAGATATCATAGGTAAGAACTAAATGTGGGTGGTGGAAATCTTAATAGAGGTACATTGAAGAAATAGCCATGACGTCTATATAAAAAGGTTCTTGTGCTAGTAGAAAAGGAGGGGGAAGATAGAAAAGAAGTTCCAAAGCTCCCCAAGAGTATTTAGGCTCAATATATTGTGATAACTATCCTTAGTAAGGATCTATTGTAAAATAATATTGTAATATGTGCCATTTTGTCCTCATGCACTATTCTCTCTATTAATAAGAGTTCTTGTTTTGTAAACTAAACGTTCGTAATATTTTGTTTCCTTTATCCCTTCCTCTGTACCTTTTTTTTTAGTTTTAGATAAATGTTTAAATATTTGTAGTCTATCACGCCCTTAAATATTTCACATAAGTCTATTTATTTACTCATGGTTTTGTTTTAGTTTCATTTGGCATTGGATAGTTTGAGATATCTCCAGAATAGTTGATCATGCTAAAATCTCTTAAATTAATGTAGTAGCTATTTCATAATATCCATGTTCTTTTTACTAAAATCTTGGTGCACCACCTTAGATAGCATTTGTTCACTATTTTATTTTCTCTCTAACCCTTATCTCTACCCAATACTGAGAAAATTCAGTTTCTATAAAATATATACGTTATCTTAGGGGTCAAGTCCCACATCTCTAAGATTTCTCATGACTTTGGTGGATCATATGCAAAGATAATCATCAACAATTTTCTTGTCACGCACTATGGGACAAGCATTAAAACCTTAAACTTCAAATATTGCTAGGTTTGGTGTGTGACATAGCAATTTCCATCCTTTGGAGGCTTTGTAGCTATACATCTGATGAATATATTCCAAATATCTACTGGCTTTAGTAGTATTGGTGGTAAAATCCTCTATTGTTCATGACAAATATTTAGACAAGGTTGAGAGAAAGAGAAGAAGACGTGTTTGAATTTGCATTTGTCACAAAGTAGAAATAGAAGAGGTAGATAGATTCAAAAATCTCCATATCCTTCAAACTTGACTCCATTGACACCACCACTTAGAAGTCCCTTTTTACAATCCACTAGAGTCCTCAGACCCATTCGAATGGCCAACTAGCCTCCAAGATAGTTTGTCTCTAGGAATCAGGGAATCTTGCTCATCTTACCAATATCTCTGGCAACATGGAATCCCATTCCAGTAAATGCACAAAAGGCACTACCTTAATTCAGTGGTGAATATTTCAATACCCCAGAGGAACATCTTTCGGACATTGTGGAGATGTGCACAGTGCATTAAATCATGGAGGAGGGTATTTCCTTAATGTTACTAGTTGTTTCCTTTAAAGAAAAATATCTTGATTGGTATAGTTATTTGAAACCTAACTTTATTGGTACCTAGGATCAATTAGGAAACACATTTTTTGCAATATTCAGTGAGAAGGGTGATATATCTTTGCTCCTGTAACAAATTATCAATATCAAGAAATCTCCGCAAGAGCCTATGACTGATTTCAATACCAGATTCCATAAGACATGGAAAAGGTTTCTTGTTCTAGCTAGACATCCTACAGGTATGGCTATTGTCTTTTACCTAAAGTCCCTAAACTTGTATATTTCTATGATGATTTTTTCATTAGGAGAATATTATTTGCCGAAAACATATGATATTACAGTCCATGCTTAGAATAAATTGATAGATGTTGGGAAACTTACCCCAAAGATCCCTATTCTAGTGTATCTCGAGATAGCTCCCATTCCTTAGGCACAAAACTCAAGTCCTTTCCAAGATCCCACATCAATGTATAGCTACCCATCTTCCCAAGGAGCCATAACTCCCACGACTCATGCTACAACATCATCATCTTCCTCTTTGAAAATGCAGGAAGTAAAAAACATCCTTAGGAACTTCTCTAATGAGATATTCAATCAAAAGAGGAGTCATGACATGTACCCTAGACACAATTATCAAAAATACTAAGGGAGTAGGACTGCTTTCCCTCCACAATATCAAAATTCCCATAGACCACCACCGATACAGGCATCTAATAATTTTTTCTAGTCTTGAAACAACTCCAGACCCTCCCACCCAAAAATGGGAGAGAATTGATTCCAAGAAAAAAAAAGTTGGCAGAAGATTCCAATGCTTGGTGTTTTCATTGAAATATGCCTCATATGTCGAGATATTTTCCCTAGGGGAATCTACAACAAAAGGTAGTAGAGAAAAGAGTGATGGAAGGCCATGAGGCTAATTCTTTTAGACCTTAGTAGTCCCTGAGAGTTCAAAACACTGCCTTTATCATGTAAATGCAAGGGATGTACCTGGAACAAGAGGCATGGATTGCACACAAACATGCAATTTTTTCTTGGATTGAAGGAGAAGAATTTTTATTCACAAGAAAAATATCTACTTCTCTGATGTAATCATATTACAACACTCTCTCCAAGAGGTAGGTGATAGAATTAGTGACTCTTGTTCCACCAGAAGCAAATGGAGAAAGGAAGTAATATCCAAAATTCACTACCCCTCTGCCCACATCTAGACAGGAGATTCTAACATTCCTTCAGAATTAAGGTACCTTTCATCAATTGACTAAGATGATGAAATACCAATAATTCTCTAAAGCACAACCACTAATACTAATTAACATAGTTGAGAAACTTAAAAATGCACCAACCAATGTATCATTGTTGCATATCTTGGGTATTCTTGAGTGAAAGGAACTACTTCAAGAAGCGCTGAAATCCAGTGACGGCTTGACTACAACTAGGAAGGGGAAAGAGAACTCAAAACAACTCAAGCTTAAATAGATTCAATGCCAATGAAACATAAGGAAGGGATAAGTCATCTAAGACCCCAATGCTTCTTCATGACTCTTATAATTGGTAAGAAATTACTACATAACTCCATGATAGTCTTTGGTGAAAATACTATAGTTATTCCCAAAGCAATTGTAGACACCTTCAGAATCAAATATGATCCCTTGAGGAGAGGAGTCATACAATTATATGGGAAATCAGTTCAAACCATTGGTTTTATTAGAGGTCTCCCACTACATCTCTATTCCTAACCAAACATAACCATTCCATAGGATATAGTGGTGATCGATGTTCTTCCTATCTTTGAATTGTGTCTATCCCATAATTCCACTGATAATATTGGAGGTTATATGTCCCTGGATTGGTCTAATCTAATCAAGTGGACTAAATATAGATCCAAAAATGAAGGTACTATCAGAGCCCCTCATAGAGGAACACATAAAAGATCAAGTGGCCTTTAGTTTTGAATCCTCGCTTTCCAAGATCACCAAAGAAGAAGAGTCATATATAGATAAAGGTGATTGTTGAAATTTTTTACACTTGTGCAAAAATGTACAACTCAAAACTTCGTTACAATGGATGGCATTGATGAAGTTGACCTAACTAGGGCAATGGATTATAATTTTACTATGGTACATGTTGTAGCAATTTATTAACTACATGTACTCTACAGTTATGTGTGTTGTTACAAAATGTAACACCTCACATAGATTGTCATTCCATGTTCATCTTCAGTAAGGAAACAAAAAATCCATGGAGGAATAATGCAATTACTTGATGAAGGTGGGAATCACATTATAGGTGAAATGCTAAATTTGGGAACAAAAAATAAATTTTTAGTTTACAAGAAAGAGATTTCACAATTAAAGTTACATGTATTTAGAAACTCATTATTTTTACATGTAATGCATTTAATTATATGTTTAAGTTATTTATTTCATTATACAATCAATATACATGTCATAAATCTGAAAGCAAAAAGAAGTATACAACTTAATTACAGAAATTAAAAGTTATTTATTCATGAAGAATTACAATATTTCCCACACAAGCCATGGGATGTAACTCATAACTACTTAATAAAGAAGTATATATGCATGAACTTAATGGTAAAAGAGTATAAAAGAAACCCATCATTTCCTTGGGTTCTCTTCTGGTCTTCTTCACTTCAGCTCTAGCTCCATATTTTATCCAACTCTCCTAGCAATCACAATGTACCTCAAAAATGAAAAGGAAAGGCACCAAATTTGAGCTTAGGGTTTGATTTGTACCCTTGTACTATATAACTACATGCAAATGGATTTCTAAAAAATCAGAAGTATAAGGTACATCATATATAGATACACAATTGATAAGAGCAATATTCTATAGCAACACATATGATTCCCAGAATCATTTTAAAAAAGAAAGAGAAAAGAAAAACTATGGAACATAAGAGAGGCCAAAAACCTTGATTATTTTCTAACTATTTTCTTAAGTGTGCAGGTACATGTTGCAATAGAAGAGATCAATAAAATTTTTAAAACTATGTACTATCAAATATAGAATGCACTCAATAACCAAGTGAATTCAATGAGTATAAAAGAAAAAATTAAAGTACATATTTAAGCTCAAAAGATACAAGTACAGATACTGGAGATCAAATTTCAAAATATGCAAGAAAATAGAAATGGTAAAGTTGATCATGTGAAAAAGGCTAGGTCCAATTTCAACTTCCAAACAAGTTATAAAGTATAATTACAGTTCTCAGAAACATGGATGCAAGATGACCATCATGGTCCAAATGAAGTACTTCATTAATAAAAGGAAAATAGAGTACATTCTTTAAATTTTCAAAGTGAAAGTACAAAAAAATTTAGCTACTGAAAAGAAATGCACATTTACAAAGTCTTAAGTTTCAGCATGTATCTTAGAAGAATTCATAAGAAACGGGGAAAGTTTCGTATTTAAAATAAGATTACATTACAAGATAGAAAAATAATTTTCAAGTACAGAAAAATTTTGATTTCATGATTGTTGTAATCATTTTTCAACTTCAAAGCAATTTCTTGAAAAAACAGTTACAGTTTTAGATTTAAGAAATTCTCTGGAAGCATATGGTGTGATATTTCTTAAATAAAAGGTACAAATTTTAGAATACTTATGTATGCTGATAGAGTATAAAATTTTAATATTTTCAAGAATTACTGGCAACATAGTGTTACAGACTTTTGGCTCATTTCACAGTCATAGAAAGGATGCATTGTTTACAGAATATGAGATGATGATACTGTTATCCTACATAATTGAAAAGGGTAATTTAGCAGGTAACCAAGACTGGGGTTCACTCTTTGTTCAGAAAGGTAAATTTTCTCAGACGCTTTGTTCCTGATTTTTCTTAGAAGACTCGTCATATATCTAATATGATGAAATGATCCCAAACATTCCAATCGAGTGAGGAAGGCAAGACATCATTCAAAGACATAAAAACTTCCATCGCTCACGACCCTGTTCTGGTGTGTCCTAACTTTAGCAAAGACTTCATCATGTACATTTATGCGTCTTTGTATACTATATCAGTGATCTTGATGCAAAATAACTCTGAGGATATATAATCCCCAATTTCTTTCATGATCTCTCCTCTTAAGCCTCATGAATTGAAAATGTCACAATTGGAGAAGCATGCTTTTACCGTGATAAAAGTAGTCAAAAATTTCCACTGCTACATTCTGAATTCTCATACAGTAGTGCTGGTTCCAGACACGGCTGTTAAGTCTATCTTGACTCAACAAGAGTTAGGGAGCTTATGACGGAATTGGATCACAAAGGTTCAAGAATATGATCTAGACATCAAACTAACCAAGTTGGTAAGGGGTAAGGGCCTATGTCAGATAATGGCTGAAAATAAAGACTCAGAGGTACCTGAGGAGCAAGCTGCTCACGTTAATGTAGAACAAAATGAACTGGAGAAAGTATATTCTTTGTCCATGGTTCTGTTTGTCGCAACCAATGACGAATGGTATTCTGACATCACATTATTTCTCACCTATGGAGAGTGCCCAACTCACCTAACCACTAAGGAAAAGTGAGTAGTAAAGCTCAGATCCGTAAGATATGTCATATGGGATGATGGATTGTACAAACGCAGAATTGATGGTGTTTTTCTACGATGTGTTGACAAGTCGTAGTAGGTAAAATTGTTGGAGAGTTTTCACAACTCAGCATATGGTGGTCACTTCTCCTCATCAGTGATAGCACATAAAATCATTTAGGCTAGGTATTACTGGCCGACGCTATTTCAGGATACAGCTAGCTAGGTAGTGAAATGTGAACTTTTCCAATAGTTTGTTGGCAAACCAGAGCTGGTTGCATTTCCCTCTAGGCCCGTCATTATTAATGAATTGTTCAGGAAATGGGGAATTGATTTCATTAGAGCACTAAATCCTCAATCGAGTGCTAGACATAGTTACATCCTAACAACAATGGATTACTTCACGAAATGGGTGGAGGCCATACCTGTCAAGCATGCCACTTTTGAAGTTGTTTACAACTTCATCTAAGAGAATATTATCATGAGATTTGGCATTCCGCACAAAATCGTTGCTAACAACGCTTCCAAATTCTCTTCACAGGAAGTTATTGGTGTCTGTTATGGATAGGAAATAACCCTGGCTCATGCTTCTGATTACTATTCTCAAGGAAATGGTCAGGAAGAATCCAACAACACGAACCTGGTGACTATCATACGGAAGCTAGTTGATGAAAACTAGTGGTCTTGGAATAATTCATTATACAATGCTTTGTGGGCGGATCGTATCACTCCAAAGAGATCTCTTAGCATGTCACCTTTCCAAGTGTTATATGGGATCGATGCTGAAATCCCTATCTCCCTAGAACTTCCTGCTCTGCGCTTGGCTTGAGCAATTGAAGATGCAACCTTTCAAAATTCTCTTGAAAAGAGGATTATGTACCTGACATAACTTGAGGAAACATGAGTGAAAGTGGTTGATAAGATCAATGAACATGAGAATCAAGTTAAGAGGTTGTTCGACAAGAAAGCTAGGTAGAGAGATTTCAAAGTAGGAGATCTTGTTCTTCTGTGGGACAAACAAAGAGAGCCGAAAGGTATGCACAGAAAGTTTGACTCTCTTTGGAGAGGGCCATACAAGATCAAGCAGGTCAATAGAGAGAATAGTTTCTATCTCTCATATCTGGACAGAACCGAGCTCCTACTTCCCTATAACGGACAACACCTAAAGATCTTCAGGAAGTAGAGCTTGCTCTCTTCTTTGTATAATTTGCTTTCATTGTGTGTTTTCTTTCATTGCATGTTTCCTTTCTATTTGTTGTATGTTCCCTTCCTCCCCTTTTTGTTTTCCCCTGTTTTTGACTCTCTGTAACCCAATGGGTAGGCACATGAAAATTTTGGATTCTTTACCCTTAAGTTTCACTCAAAGATAATCCCCAGAAAGAGCTAGTTGTTATCCTGCAGAATTGACAAGGGAAGTTTAGCAGGTAACCATATCAAAATTTTGTTTTGGTCCCCTGAAGAAGTCTAACAACATTCAAAATGGCCTAAAAATCCCTTTCGAAAATCAATTTTTTTAGAACTTAGCCATTCTTAGCTTCTTTAGACTTGGTGTAGTTTCTGAGGTGTCAACATTCCAAAAATTGCACCTTTTTGAATTAGGCATAGGAAATGACATGTCAACATACCTAAATTTACGCCACTTAAAAATCCCTTTGGCACTGGAAAACTTGTGTCAACATCCATAAAGTTACACCTCTTTGGCACTATAAATATCATGTTGTCATTAAAAAATGTGCGCTAAGGTGCTATTAATGATGTGTTGACATCCTTGAGGTTGTGCCAAGGAACATTTTAGTCTATGTCGACACTCTGATAGGTGCGCCAAAGAAAGTTGGTGGAATAATAAATGCCAGGTTTTCTATAAATAGGTTCCCGACACCTGTCACTTTCACGAATTGAAATTTGTGAAAATTGTTTTCTCTGTGTCTGTCAGCTATCCTTGTTACCCCCATGTGTCATTTTTTGAGCTTGTGGAACCCAACGTCATCCTTCATCTTTTATAAAATTGGGTAAGTGGCTTCTTTCATCCTTGTTGTTGTTATGGTTTTTGTTTTTGGTTGTGTTAGGTTTTAGGGTTGTTTAAAAGGTTAAATCTAAAGAAAAGAACTTAACAATCTTCTAACCAACTGGAACCCCTTTTATCTCTCCTTCCGGATCTGCAAATCTAGAAGGCCCTAGCCTCTGAAGAAACCAAAACTCACCTTTTTCTACTTGTTGCCTTGCCAAATCCAAACCAAGCCTCTTTTCCATCTGATAAATCCCAAGGCAAGAGAAAGACAAATCAAGAAAATTGATACAAACTATTAACTGATTAGATTCATGGTGCAATATCCTTACTTGCAACATCTATGAAAATCCCGCCTTGGCACACTATCTTGTCTTGTAACATAACACTAAACTACACCCATTTTAATAACACTTAGTAGCATTTGTAAGGGTGCAGGCGCATCCTGCACAACATCAACATATGATGTTGTGTGCTTCAAATCCACGCCAAGTGCTTTTCCCCTTAGCGCATTGATTTCCTTTACAACATATTTCAAAATTGTGCCTTGGGCGCATTTAAAACCCATGCAACACAAAATTTTCTTATGCCCCACTAAAGCAAATTTCCTAAGTCACAGGAACATATTCCTTGACATTAACATGACATGTTGCATGTTGTGAACTTGCACCCTGCGCTTTACCCTTTGGTGCCCAAAATTACATGTCAACATCCAGAAAATTGCGCCCCTTTTGCTAAGCGCCACTTTTCTCATATAAACACTAGCACACCTTTTTCCATGTCGAAATCCTCAAAAAGTGTGCCTAGAATTTTTAAGCCTCTGTAGCATGCTGTGAACTCGCACCTTGTGCCCTAAGCCTTATAAGTGCTCATTCTTCTTTTTGAAAGCTTTCATTATGAATAACATGACGGTTGACATGGCTCTTCTGTATTAGACCTCCTTGATTCTTCTTGTAGAAAAACAATAGCCATCCTTGAGCTCACACATGTCTTCATCAAGCTAGAAACCAACAAAGTCTAAAGCTAAAGTTAAGTTGATAGAATAAGAGATGAAGTACAAAGATCAGAAAGTCAGGATGCCTGACTCATATGTAGAGAGTGATCTCGACATCAGGGACTTTGAGTTGGGGCATATCAATATGGATGAATTTTGGGCAAGGACCAACTAGGAAAGCAGTGGAATGTGGATGAACAAACTAGTGGGAAATGGATTGCACTTTACATCTATGCTACCAGTAAGTGTTGTAAACAATGAGTTCATCATGTTGGTGGCTCGGTGCTATAACAAAGACACTAGATGTGTCAAAGATAAGGAAGGAAAGGTGATCATCAACCTCATAGCCCTTTTCTTTGAAATAACCCTGGGCATTCCTCATCACAGGGAATATGTCACCACTTGTGTAGAAGACTACAAGAAAGCATGGGACAACAATGAGGAAAAATGCATGCAAATGATGAATGAGCTCTATCTTAAGAACAAGAAGCCGGTGAGTAGATGGCAATAGACCACCCACCATAGTGACTTTAACAAGGAATTGAGTGATACGATCACCTTCCTAAATAAAGTATTTGGGCTTCCTGATGCCCATTATTTCCACAAATGGATGTTCAGGTACTTAGAGACCATGAGCAAGAATATGCATGATTAGTGTTTTGGCTGGGGTGAAATCATCAGCAACACCATCTCCCAAAAGCTTCAACACGTCCTAACAACTGGGAAGTTCTACATGAATTCCTATGTTGTATACATTGCAACATTAGTGAGAGATTTAGGAAGGCTTGGCCAGAAGTTATTTAGTGAGAGATTTAGCCAAAAATTGTAGATCCAAGAGTGAAATGTAGGAAGGCTTGGCCAGAAGTTATTTAGTCTATAGAAGAACCTATGATCCTTGAAATAGGATTCAAAATCAACAATATCTTCAAATAAATTAATAGTAGGGGTAGAGATCATAGTAATCATTGTATATACAAGCAAGTGCCCTTGACCCACACCCATGACTTAACATCATCACCAAAGAATATATTTGGATAAGTCCCACTAACCTTCTCTTCAACAGAACCAATATTCAAAAGCTAAATAAATGGTTTTATAAGAGAGTCAAAAAAGTATTGTGGTCACCCAAAAACATCCATCCAGAGGAACCATCAAAAATCAGTCCATGAGAATGTGGGGACTTAATCTATTTAAATGAAGCATCTAAACCTAGTATTCTAATATCATAGATTGGAATTTGATTCCCCCTTGTAATCCAAAACAACCTTTTGATTGATCACCAGATCCTAAGCCTAGAGGTGAAACATGCACAAGAGATTTAAAGTTTTTACAAATGTTTCCCATATAATCCCGGTCCAGGTGATTAGGGTTGGTGTTTTCCTTTTGGTCCCCTCTTCCATAAACAAGTGAAACACAAACCTCATTCTTCTGGTAGCTTTTCCCAACACCTTTAGAATTCGATCCACCATCCTTTGGCTCTTGATTCCTAAGCTCAATGTTTTGTTCCAACTAGGGTTAGGGGTAGCCTTTGGCAAAGGATTTTCTATATTTCGAAAAGGTTCAATATTCATGCATTGTATTATACAAGATATTTCATTTTAAATATTTATAATTTATAACTGCCATTTGAGATATCAAGACCACCAATACGAGGAAATCATGTGTTTCTAATTAATTTTTTATGTTTTAAGATGTCAAGGTTTTCAATTGGATGACATTTATTTTTTTAGATAAGAGAAAAACATGAACGAAAAGTTTGGAAGAAAATGTGGGAATAAAATACTCTTGTTTCCCACACCTATTTAACATCTCATATTATTCCTACAAAAATAATGGATTTGGTATGTGTGCTTCTCTTTATCATCTTGATCTCACCCACATTATTTATGTGTGAGCATTTTCACTTAAAGATGGAAAAATTAAAAATGGAGAAAATACAATAGGTTAAGAATTCAAAACCCATCGATAAATTTGGTTTCTCATAACAATTTATGGTTCCCCTATTTAGTTTTAATCCGGAATAACTTTAGAAAAACATGTGATGCATGAACATTTAATTATAATTGATCCCATTGAATGATTTATCATATGATTTCTAGGTATATTTTATCTATTAATCATAAATATAAATCTAATATTCCATATAATTTATTTTGTTGTTGAGTGTGAATTTCTCTCTAATTAACACAAATTTTACTAGTAAAACCATTAAACTATATCATGCAATGTCCTAGAAAGCTCCATTTTTGGCATAGGATGAAACCATGTTAGAAAATATAAATGATTAAACCGACCACCTGTTGGTTGCATGCCCTTCTGAAACACATCCCCTTTCAACATTTCTAAAGCACGTTTGACATGAAATTTCTTTTTCGACTTCAAATATAAATGTCTTAGACAATGCTACCCCAACCCACATTCCAATAAACCTTTAGGAGGAGTAAAATGCCTCAAAATATAAAATGTTAGCTTCCAAAATATTACCAATAAGTACCCATGAACCAAGTTGTATATCTAATAAATAAAATTAAAGTAACCATGACCCATGTTGCATAAAGGGAAAACTAAAAATGAGAACACATTCTTCTCCCAAAAAGGAAAAATGAATATGAAGTCCTATTCATGATTTATTGAGGGTTAATTATTTGTAATGTAGATAAAAGTTTCTTTCTTTTTAATATACTAACTTTGATAGGTTGGTATAGTATTATATTTTTTTTTTTAAATAAGCTTGGTAAAAATTTTAGAAATATATTATTCCATATACCTAAAAGGTTTGATAAAAAAAATATATTGACGAGAAAAACAAGAGAGAATATTTTTGTAGATGATGCACAAATATATTGAAATAACTTGTAGAGAGAGAAAACTCAGCCAAATTAATAAAGAATAGAAATCTACATTTTTCTTTTTTATCAGTATGGATAGGTCACTCATTTAGCACTGTTAACTTATTTGTTTGTTCTAGGACACTGACTATTGGCCCTTACACAATGAAAGAAACATATTTTTTTGAGAAAATATGGGGAAATAGGTGTTGATATAAAACATATTTTTTGTTGTACAATGTTAATGTTTTCAGTTGGAAGTGTTTAATTTGTTAGATAAGAGGAAAACATGGATTGAAAGCTAGAAAGAAAATTGTGGGAATGTGTCTCACACTTATTTAATAGATTAGATTGTTCCTACCAAAATAATATCTAATATTTCAATTTATTCTCCAATTTAACATCTTGATCTCACCCACATTATTTACGTGGGTAAAATTTACACTCAATGGATCCAAAACCCAAAAAATAGAGAGCACTCTATATAGGTTTCAAATTAAAACCCATCCACAATGTTGGCTTCTTATAACACTTTGTTGCTACTCGATAAGGAGTAAAGATAACCACGTGGGCCAATGATAGGTGTGATTAGGAACCACATCTTGAGGGAAATGAAAAATATGGCACAGACAAAATATTCCACCTGTAAACACATCCGGAACAAAAATCAAATTATATTTGGAGATTGGAATCATCATATTATTTCCACCAATCTCCATGTCAACTTCCTCAATGTATGATTTTTTTTAGTACCTGTCATGACAAGAGACTTTTGTTCTCTTCATTTACTATTAATTTTGCTAATTAGGATTTTAGTGGCATTTTCTTTGTGATTGGTAAATTTATCTTTGAAAAATATAGAGTTTGTTTATTCACATGTAATTTCATTAGTTGGAGGTATTGGTTTCATTATGGGATGTCATGTTTTTTGCAATTAATTTGTATTTCATTAATCCTTGTTGCGGTGCCTACTATTGTCACATGCAGAGGCCACTTGGCCGCAAAAAAATTAAACATTCATTTGTACCTATACATGTTTAGGAGAATTATTTGAAAACCATTCTGATTGGTCTTAAGTAATGCATTCAATGACAAAATAATGTTGGTATATTACAGTGGATAACAACTATTTTGTTAAGAAAAAATGAGCCCGTGAAACAAAGATGCATGGATTTGTTTTAGTTATTATGTAACAATCAACAACTAAATACTTCATCATGGATGTCATGTAGACAATCTCATATGCTCCTCATAATTCCAATCTCTAATCCACTCGCACTAGATAACATCATGGAGGATACCAATTGTAAAAGTAATCCAGACTGAAAGCATTAATGGTTCTCCCCACGAAAGGTAGGAATATGCCTATTGTGACGACTGCAAAAATAGAGACGATTGCTGTGAGCTTGAGATGAAGGGCTTCATTTTTGTCTCTGTAACTTTCTTCCTTAGAGAAATCTGCTTCCACTGCATCTGCCCAGCTAATTGTTGTTAAAAGAAATGTTAGCAACATGGGATTTACTACCATAATGAGGTGATCTAGAAATAAACCAAACACCTACTCTATATTTATACACATTACAATCAAATTTTAAAAATTAGGAGATAAAAGTCAATAAATATTTGGGTTTTCAAGATAAATCTTGCAATTTTCAAGATATCTCTTCATGTGCATTATACCTCGCTTCATAATTTTTTTCCAATTTATATAAGTTAACTTGTTATTCTATAATTCATGTGGCTATCTTTAGCCACCTTTGGTTTGATCAAAGCACTATTATTTCTAATATTTCCCTAACTAGCTCTCTTCCTGCAAGTTAGCAACACCTAGTCAGTTAGATCTATCTAACTCCCCTCTTACGACACTCTTTTGGTCATATTTCCTCTTGTAAACTAATTAAATAGGTTATAATAACCTATTCTTGGCTAATATTCTCTTTTTTCCCACCTCTATTAGCTCCCTAGAATATCAATCCATATCATTGGATTGATTAGGCCTTTCAGAACCCTCCTAGAAACCTAATTTCTCTCTAAATAGGATTAATTACCCTCTAAACATGGTTAACTAGTATTAACCATGATCAACCTCTCTCTAAAATTAGTCAAATGTTACTTTGACTTTCTAATTAACTTTTTGACTCCCTTTTAGTCCCACATGTACGAAAAATCCTCCCATTTCCCAAATGAAACACTATAAATATCCTACTACCCCCCTCTCATTTCTAAGAACACTTCTTCCCTCTAACCTAAAATATAGTATTATTACTAGGATTAGGACCTTTTATTGATCTATTTGCTTTGATTTTGCATTTCTATCATATAACATGGAGTAAATGGGAAGAACCATTGCCCTTGAAGCCATTAATGGTGAGATCCCATTCTCTTGAAGCATAAACTGATTGCTTGGATCCTTTTAGGTTCATTTATTTTAAGCTTTCAAGAATAGAGGTTAACTTCATTTGTTTAAGTTGTTTGTTTACTTCAAGTTAATGCATGGAAATAGGATTCCCTTACTCATTTCTTATCATATGGTCCATTGAGGGGATTTTGCACAAAGATTTGGGGTTCTTGAGTGTTTCTTACCCCATTTCAATAGCTCTTGCAAAACCTTTCATTGAACACATTTGGCACACCCAGTGGGACACTTATGTTTATCCTCCATTAATGAAGGTCTTTTGAATTCTTCAAAGTTCATTTACACATTTTTTTAGTTAAAACAACTTGTTATTTGCTCATTTCTTATTCTAACACTAGCTAAATCACACTTATTTGCATATTTTTGTGGGTTTGAACTAGAAATAGGATTATTTGACTAACTAACCTATTTTCTCTTAAAAAAAATTGAATTAGTGAGTTTTTTAGGTTTTTCCCATGGTTAGTGTAGGTGTTGTAAGGGGGCACGTCCATGTTAAAACCCTAGCTTTTGAGTTGGAACAGGTGCATACCTGTCTAGATGTACTTATCATTGATAGGTTTTCTCTTTGTACGGATGTAGACGTGTCTTCATCGGTGAGTAGGCATCTATGTCTCTCTAGTCACATCTGTGTAAATAATCCCACTGTGTAAAAATTTGAAACTTTCTATTTTATGCTTGGATGCGTATCTGTTGAACCCTAAGAATCCACATCGAGTTGCAAGTGTTTCTATCTTTCTGGAAGCGTCTTTGTTTTTGGGTATATTGTGGTTTTTTAACTAATTTTGTTTTGCAAGCGTATCTATTGAGTTAGGCATGTACACCTCGGATGGGGTGCGCTGGTGTCAGTTTGGGCGTGTAGGCGTCTGTGTTAAAATTCAAAATTTTTCTACAGTCTCTATTTTTTTTTTCTGATCTGTGTTGTAGGTTTATAGGAATAACAAATTAAATACATAGTTTTCTTTGGTATTTCAGTATGCATAGTTAATTTTTTTCAGTTCTTAGCTTAAACTAGGTTTGTAAAAGTGTGTATGCTCTCTCCTTGCTCCTTTAAAAGTGATCTTGGATATTAGAAACACTTATACACACTTGTATCGAATGTTCAAAACACTTGTTCTATAAAGGATAAAATAAAATTTCATGTGATTTAGTAGGATTTTCACATTGTGTATGCTCTTCCTTCTCTTTCTTAACATCAATCTGTAATACTAGAAAATTACTAAAAATTATTTTCTACAGGACCCAACCCTTGTAGAAAAAAGGTGTCAAAATAAGACACAAAACCTTCTAATACGTATTTTTATACAGGTTGCCAAATGGTGTGCTACTTAAAACAACATTAAGTTAATCAAGATAAAAAACACACCACTTTCATCACACTGTATTGTAGGTTTCAGAAAAGGGTATGTCCCTATCTGCTCAACTGGAACATAACCCCTTTGGCATAATGCCTTAAGCTACAACAATGGGGGTGGTTCCAAGAACCATAAAGTAATCCACCGCTGAGTAACCTCATGGATGAAATAGGAAGCGCTCCAGTTACCCACTTGACTAGTTTTTCCTTGTGAGTTAACATTATTTGTTGTTTGTATGGTGACCCCAGTGAGAGTACACATGGACGTATTTATTAGCCACTATGCTTGAAGGGGGTAAAGTAAAGCCGAGATACTCCCAATTTAGTCATTGCTAGTTTTTCAGTAAATCACACTCGCTTAAGAAAGCTTTGTAACATCTAGTTGAGAGAACTTATTAAGGAGGCCATTCCATCTTAGAGCCCACTTTGCTAGTCCATTATTGTGTCAGGCCATCACAAAGTGACAACTCATTTGGAATCTAAACCTTTTTTTTCAAACAAGGCAAAGAATCCTTGTAAGTTTGATCTAAGTGTCTTTCATCACAAAATTAAACTACGTCCCACTTTAGCTCAGTTTTATTCTCATCTTCGGATTAGGTGAAACTCTTTCCAAGCGGCGCTTAGTTTGTTTTCATATTTTTATCTATACCCTTGCATTCTCACTGCCAATTTTCCAGGGTGAGAAATGTGCATACCTTGCACATTTTTATCATAAATAGTTCTCACCACTTTTTGTCCTTTTATTCCCATCCATGTTTGCGGATGGGTTGTTAAAATTCTAAAGTGCACGAGTATGTTTTTCATATATTTGATAAAAGTCCTTCAATATTGATTTCAAGATCATCTTCACCGCTACAAGTTTGATTCATCATTTGTATCTTCTTGAGTTGATAGTTTTGTTTCCATTCTAGACACACAATCTTGGTAGTTAAGTCGTGTTTTAATTTTTTATGAGAAAATGGTATAAGTCCCTTTATTTCGTGGTTATGTTGCTCACACAATTAAAAAATCCTTGTTATACTTATCACTTGGTTTAAGTTTCGATGTCATCTGAGTCTTTTTGAAAAGAGTCAATAACGCCTTATATATATCATGATAAGGTTGTCATGATACTAACACCTTGATTTCTTATTTAATGTATCATGATGACATTGTTACGCTATATCTCGTTGAGACTTCCATTTTTCAAAAGGTTTAGCTTTCATTAGCATTCAAACTAGTTTTACTGTACCTCATCGAGGGAGTGCATCAATACCACATCAATACTTAGGCCTTGTTAGAATTCTAAATTTCAACCTACATATTGATATGATATTATCATTATCTATTTTAGGGCACAGGCTTGGTAACAACAAAATTGAGTGATCATTACATTTAGGTGTGCATATGAGCATTCCTTGATTAAAAAATGACTACATAACACTGCATCTAGGATACACTATGGTATTGTTAAAACATCACCTTGAATGTCTTGCAAAAACCATACACTTAGGGGTCATGCTAGCTGCATAAAAACATCAGCTAGTAATGCCTAAAATCACAAATATGGAAACCAAATCAAATGAGCATGACATAGGATAAAACCTTTTCGAAACATTACCATTTAGCAGAAATAATTTAGCACTTCTGTTTTTTCAAGTCAAGGATGCAGAGCTATTAATTGACCATAGTGGAGAAGAGTCAGACTCTTTTGGCGAACAACATAGATTAGACCTAGGTAGATTTGATGAAATCTTATATTATAATAAAGATAAAGTACTTACAAGAGTCTTATAATTAGGATCTAAACTTCCACAAGAGTGCAGAGTAGAAACTAAGGTCATTAACCCTAAACTAGGAGAGTGAAGATTCCTCTTAGACATAGATAATCCTTTTGATGTGGGATACGCTTCAACTTTTGGGAAGCTCAGGCTACTGTCGAAGGGGACCCATCACGAAGACTTCACTATAAAGCTTCACCTAAAGTAAAAATTGAGTGTAAAGCTTCCCCTTCTCTTAAATTTGATGAAGAAGAGGACCCTCTAGTTGAAGAGGAGAATCTTCAAAAACAAATCTTGAAGTTGACCTAGAAACTAGCAAAATTAGGCTCTTCGAGAAGAAACATATACAAAGACAAAGAAAAAAATAAACCTAGTGAGTTTCAATTTGATCCACACACATACCATACCTTTAAAGTGACTTAGGTACAAAGACCAATGCCGCCTACTAAAGAGCAACTCATTTAGAAAGAGTTACAATCAATGAAAAATATGCTTTCTACATTACAAGAGGGAAATGTAGGTCAAAATAGAAAATATTCGTACGAAGAACTATGTACTTACCCATTTGATAAGGACATGTTACAACAAACCTTCCAAGAACACTTTACAATTCCCAAGTTTGATAAGTATAAGTGCAAAATTGATCCTCATGATCATATAAAAGACTTTTACATGGCTTGCTTAGAGATCGCATATAGTGATAACTTCTTAATATGACTTTTTCCTTACATCCTAGGAGCCATGGGATTGGAATGGTTCTATAGCATACCCAAGGGCTCCATTACAACGTGGCCCACATAAGTGGAAAAATTTGTACAACATTACTCCTATAATATGGAAAGTGACATCACAATGAACAATTTATGTAATACAAAACAAAAACCTAATGAGACGTTTGCAGAATTTTTACAATGATGACAAGGGTTAGCAAGTCATTTCCCTTGTGCAATACCAGAAAAAAAACTAGTGATCATATTTGTTCCAAACTTAAACCAAGAAATAGCCTTTCATTTACAGATGCATTGTGGCTCAAACTTTGAAGAGGTCATAGAGAAAGGTGATCAAATTGAGAAAGCCCTCATTACAAAGGGAACACTTAAGTCTATTGTTAAATACAAACATGAAGCCAAATCCATAGATAAATCTAAATTCTTCAATAATAATAAGCATGTTGTTGGTGATGCCATTACGGACTCCAAAAGAGTCCAAGCCTTATAGACAAGTCTGCTTTTAAAGCTTTCACAAGGACCCTGTCCCAAAGCACCTACTAAACATACATTTATGTCCTTAATAGAGTCCTTTTCTTCCATCCTAAGACAATTAAATGATGCAAACATGGTGGAGTATCCAACTACAACGTTACCATACCTAGAGGATACTCCAAAATCTAGTTGGTTCAATGACCATGAATATTGCAACTTCCACCATTTTAAAGGACACAAGACATATAGGTGTTTGAGAATGTGTCATTACATACAAGACCTCATTGAGGAAGGAGCGATTGCTATGGATTCTCCACCTGAATCTAGGAAAGGTCCAAACGAGAAAATGGGTATCTATAAAGAAACTTTTCCTAATCATGCAGATAAAAAGAAAAGGAAACTATATCACGGGAAAAACTCCAACGACTATAGAACTTTCACTTATGTTTACCCTACAAATGATAGTCCTTTTGATTCTCTGATAGGATGTATTATCTCATCTACTGAATAGATAAACACCATCCTAATTTTAGAAAAAAAATTCACAGTAGGGAGGAGACATGCTCACTTAATCATAACAGATCCCATGTATATCCCTCAGGAAGGTCAATATAATTTAATAGATTAGTTAGAGAGAACACCTTTGAGGATATCTATTCTCGATCTACTCAAAATCTCTAATGCCCACAAGAACATACTATACAAAACATTACAAAATTCAGGGGTTTCGACAAATGTAGACCCAACAAACCTCCAAGCCATGATTGGGCACCTAGACTCCAATGATCATGTTACTTTTTATCACACTGCAATCCCACGTAACAAACCAAAACATAAATTAACCATATCTCTCAAAGTGGCGGTTACCCGTAAAAAAATCAAGAGGGTACTTGTGGTTGGTGAATCTGGTCTAAAAATTTTCACTTTGAAGTTGGTTAAGTAGCTAGGCCATTCAGAAACAGATATGGGAGCTAATACTATCACAATCACGGCTTATGACAATGAAGAACAAGAATCAATGGATACTATAGTAGTTCCCATGGAAGTAGGCCCAACTTGTCATTACACGGCATTGCGTGTCCTTGAATTGAATATTCCATACAACATGCTCATGGGGTGCCCATGGATCCATGCCATGCAAGCTATTCCATAGAATTTTTATCAGTGCATCAAGTTATGTCATGAAGGTCAAGTGGTTACCATTCTAGGTGACCCGGAACCATTCACACATTATAGGGCATTGCACAGTTTTTCTCGTGCGGCTTATGAGTGTCCTTTGGTGGATGTTGTTGTCCCACTACAAATGGAAGCTATGAAGAAATAGATAGATTTAGAGTCCCTCACGCCTTATAATCAATAATTTCCTTCATTAGTCAACCTATTATTTTCACGGGAGGAAACGTTAGAAAACTATGGCCCAAGTGACCCATTCACTCTTGAACAGGATTTGTTAATATCATATTTATCAGTATCTCCTAGAGCAAGGGGTAAACCTTATTTTTAGTTCAAGATCACTCGCAAGAAGTCTCCTAAACCATTGGAAAAGTTTATCCATAGTGGTCTCCTATCTAAGGAGAAAAATTTAGAAGATCCTACCAACAGAGTTCCCAATGTAGATTCCTAATGTAGCCTCTATAAGGATCTTTCTTCAACTAACCTATTCCTAGATTCAGTGGTCCTTACCTTATCCAAATTTATCCTCTTAAACAATTATCAAGTAGCCCTTGTATATCCTAAACTTATAGTTTGCAATCAACAACTTCACATGCCACTAGATTTCTTTGAAAATGATGAGGCATTTTCAGAGTTCATGAGACTTAGGGATTCTATTCGAGTTGGGGACCACAAGAAAGGATTTTTAATTCAACAAGAAACCTATGCATACTTCAGGGAAGAAGCAGAGATGTGTGGACATTTGAATAAGAATATGATAAGTAAAGGTACAACCACTTTCGAAAAACCTGGCAAAAAGGATAGATAGAAATCTCACAATGACAAACTCTTTGAAAAAATCATAGATAAATAGAACAAAGAGTCTAAAGATGAAGTGGTTTATCCATTTAAAGATGATAATGAGCTACCGTAGGAGTTCAATCTTACTCTTCCCCCTGATCCTACATGGATGTAAGATGCTTCTAAGATGCTTGTTGAGGAAATAAGTAACGTCAACATTGTCTCATAAGAGCAACCTAGAATGATAAAGTTGGGGGCTTCACTCTCAACTCAGGAACAAAATATATTTGTAGAGATCTTAAGAGAATACATGGACATATTCACATGGACATATGCAGATATTCTTGTTTTGGACCCAAAGCTAGTTGTGCACAACCTTGTTGTGCACCTGGATGCCAAACCCATCAAGAAAAAGCTAAGAAAGATACATCCTAAGGTGGCGCTCCTTGTTAAAGAAGAATTGGAAAAACTATTAGCTTTTGATTTTATTAAAACCATTGATTATTTAGACTGGATCTCTAACATAATCCCAGTACAGAAGAAGCTTGTTGGCATAAAAATCTACACTGGTTTCCATGACATTAATAAGGTATGTTCTAAGGATGACTTTCCCCTACCTAACATTGACATGATAGTTGACTCCACTACTGGTTATGAAATGGTGTCCTTAATGGATGGATTTTTAGGTTATAACTAGATACAGATTGCAAAAGAAGATCAACATAAAACAACCTTCATCACCCCTTAGGGGACATTTTGTTACAAAGTCATGCCTTTCAGGATCAAGAACGTCAGGATACCTATCAGTGGGCCATGACTGTTATCTTCCATGATATGATAAATGACATCATGGAAGATTATGTTGATGACATCCTAGCGAAATCCAAGAGTAGGGGAGAGCACCCTAAAGTACTGAGGCATATTTTTTAGCATCTATGAGACTATAAGGTTTGCTTGAACCTGAAGAAATGTGCCTTTGGTGTTTTATCAGGAAAGCTCCTAGGGTTCATTGTTTCACAAAGAGGGTTTGAAGTGGACCCTACAAAGGTTACAAATATCACAAAAATTCCACCACTTACCACTCTCAAAAAAATAAGGAGTCTATAAGGGAAAAT
The DNA here is from genome assembly GCA_019776745.2 of Taxus chinensis. Classification (NCBI taxonomy): domain Eukaryota; kingdom Viridiplantae; phylum Streptophyta; class Pinopsida; order Cupressales; family Taxaceae; genus Taxus; species Taxus chinensis. Next base: position 179,357,284 of record CM034152.1, on the reverse strand, counting down.
TCAGGCAATCTGTCGCTTTATTTCACATCTTGCGGATAAGTGCCACCCCTTTACCCATTTTATAAAGAAGGATTTCACATTCAATTGGGGACCTGAATGTTAAAATGCCTTCACACTACTAAAACAATACTTGGTCAGCCCATCTGTACTCATACCACCTACCCCAGGCAAAGCTCTCCTCTTGTACATTTTCGCTACCCATTTTTCTATTGGTGCACTACTTGCCCAATACGACTTAGAACATCTAGAGAGAGTAGTTTACTATCTCAATCACACCTTGATTGCGTATGAGTTGAATTACCCCTAGATAGAAAAGGCCTAATTAGCATTTGTCTTCACCTTCCAAAAGCTTCACCATTATCTCCTGAATAATAAAACCAAACTCATATCCAAAGTTGACCCTCTCAAGTACCTTTTCTCCAAACCTTCCCTCAAAGGTTGAATGGCTAATTGGATCATTCTCCTGAGTGAATTTTATATTGAGTTCGTGAATCAAAAATCCTTGAAAGGATAGGTGTTGGTTGATCAGTTGGTGGAAGTGCCTCTCCCAAGGATGGAACCTTTGTTCCTAGATCTGTCAGATGCATCTATGATGTATATTGAAGAGTTTGTAGAATGGCATGTCCATTTTGATGGATCTTTCACCTTCCATGAATCTTTAGTAGGAGTGGTGTGTTAGCATAATTTAGCATAGACATATTTATTACATTTTATTGCATTGTCTTTTATTTAATAATGTGCAACATGTGAACTCTAGTCTAGTGACTTGCATTTAATATTGTTATGTTGGATAAAATTCAATATTGGTATTAGTAGTAATTACATGTGCATGTGAGATGGGTCTTATCATCTCATAGTTGTTGTTTGATAGGGTTTCATGTCTATCTATATGAGGCTGTCTAATATCTATAAATATTACAGCTCTTGCATTGTTATGAAATTTTATTTCATGATCAATAATATTTGTGAGACTTCCATCCCTCTTTGGTCATTACAATATTATTATATTCTGTCATTTGGTATCAGAGCATGTTCTATCCAAGCAAGGTTGAAGAGGAGCACTATTGGAGAGGATCCATTGGAGAAGAAAATCTACATCAAAGGAGAGTCATTGAAGCATCCCGCAGCCTCCATTCCTTCCAAGCATCCCTCAACTAAAATTTGACCTATCCACTTATTTGGAAGGTAATTTTTTTTTATTAGTCATTGGCATAGCCAATTGATCCAACATATTGGCAGAATATTTTAGATTTGAAGATCTTTAAAAATATATATATCTTGAAAAAAAAAATTTGTGAAAAAAAAAGAGATCTTAAAAAAAAGGAGAAAGATCTTGAAAAAAAAAAATTACAGATCCAAAAAAAAGAGTTGAAAAAAAATCTCAGATCTAAACAAAATAAAATCAGATCTGAAAGTGGAGGTGTGAAGAATTTGGGAGCAAAGGTTGAAGCAGTCTCGTCAACAAAATTCCAGCAGACAGCTCTTAGAAAAAAGGATGTAAATTTTTAATACAATGTTAGATTGATGTGATTTTTTTTCACTGAAAATATAAGAAGGGGGCACACCACTTTGCAGTTTACATCATCTTCAGATTCAGCCTCTACATGTGACGAAAAGTATGTACAAGTCGGATCATTTTTTCTGAAAAAAAATCAGATCTAGATGGTAAATTCGTAAGATCTATAAAACAAACATTCTGATTCTTTAGAATTTTTTTGGGTTTCAAGAAAAATATTGTATGATGCTTCTGTCAAAATTTTAGAAAAACATAGATCACGGTTTATGAGAAAAGTTGATAACAATATTCATATTGTTTGTTTGAATCTTGGGAACAAACAGGTCAGTGGTTCAATTCCCACTCTCTCCATATTTATTATTAAATTATTTATTTTAGAAAATTTGGAGAAATTACTAAATTTTGAGATATTTTTAAATTTAGAAGCTCACCAAACACATTTAGGGCCACCACTAAATTTAGCGGAAAAACACCTATTGGGGGCCAAAAAATATTTTTGGCCTAAATTATGTATTTTGTGATTCTAGACCCTTTTTTCTAAAGAGGGGGAACACAAAAAAAAGCTTCATTTTGATGTACTTTTGGAGCATTTTGTACTAATCTTGGTGCATAAAGTGTAAAAAAAAAGTGCAATTTTTTTATTTTATGTTTGGTTCTATCACACAAGATCTTTGATCTCATAGCAGCGTTTGGTATATACGGTGCCTCTGGGAAGTGCTTACAAGTGATGTCATCATGACTACTACTGCACTTAACACCTAACACAGCTACCTAAATGTCGTCTAGGCATCGACCCTATAAATTCGACGGGGAGTAATAAGGACAAAATGCACACACATTTGAGCCCTCCCATCCATTTGTACTTACACAAACACCTCTCCGTACTATCTATGTACCACGTACTAAATTATTTCACGTGCGGTAACACCTCTTTCTGTACTGACGGGTATATTGAAAGGGTGATCTTCTTCCACGTATCGATGGGTATATTGGAAGGGAGTGTATATAGAAAGGTTTGGTATATTGTCCTAACGGTATATTGAGAGGGAGACCATAAACCTGGAGTGATAAGAGCCTTACCCTTTTTCAGAAATTCAGAGTTTCAAAAATTCAGATTGTAGAAATGGGTGCACTAGCACTAAAGTTCTTCTTGCCAGATTCACAACTACTTAGAGGAGACAACTATGTTGCATGGAAACCAAAGATCAAGATGTTACTTGAGTTTTGAAGACCTATGGACAATTGTAGATGGAACAACAACAAGATCACTTGATGATGGAAGACAACAAGTTCAATTTGACAAGGCCAATCAAATGCTAAGTTGATCATCTTGTTTGGCATAAAAGACAATGTGCAACCCCAAATTAGAGATGCCACATCGGCTAAGGATGCATGGGATAAGTTGAGCACAATTTATGAGCCAAAGAACAAGAATTCCATCCTCAACCTACTATCACAACTACATACTCTCAAGTTCAAGCACAATGAGAAGGTTGAAGTTTTTTTGAGACAACTTGCTACTTTGAGGGCATCTCTAATGGCATTGGAAAAAAGAGATAAGTGATGAAGACCTCATACCAATTATGTTGCGAGCACTTCCTCTTTCCTACAAAATCTTTATGACAACTATTAATATGAGTGAACACACAGTCACCTTTAAGAAGTTGGTCGATATACTCCAACAAGAAGAGTCAATGAACAACAAAGATCATGAAGATGAGCAAGCACTATCTTCCAATCATAAAGGAAAGGGGAAATTTCAGTCCAATAACAAGAATTCCCAACAAAATCAAAGTCAACAAAGGGACCAAATTCAACGATACAACACCAAGAAGTGTCCCCTTTGCAATAGAGGGGGACATGACATCAAAGATTGTTGGTACAATTCCTACAAAAAGGGTTCATCAAGCAATTCAAAACCCAACAACCAACAGGGTAACAATAATTCAAATAAAGGGAAGTCCAACAACAACAACAATCAAGGGAAGAACATGATGATCATTCAAATGAAGGACTCCACATGTATTCTACTCAATTTGATGAAGAAACCAAGTCCACACAAGATATTTGGTATGTTGACTTGGGTGCAACTCGACACATGACTGGACACAAGGATTGGTTCTACACACTATGTGACTCACCTAACAAGAACCATGTGTCATTAGGTGATGACTCATCATACAATATCAAGGGGATTGGAAACATTTCACTACCTCTTAGAAAGCATGACTGCAAAATCACAGATGTATTATATGTACCTGGGTTGACCAGAAATTTGCTATCAGTTAATCAACTCCTTGATCACAACTTGAAGTTGGATTTTGACAATAATAATAGAGAAAAAGTGTTCTTGATAAGAGATAAGTCAAGAGGTTCCAAGATTGTAGCAAGAGCCTCCAATGTGGGACGCATGTTCCAACTTGATTTTGTCCACAAGGATGATCAAGCTCTAGTGGCCAAAGACACATAATCTGCAGAACTATGGCATCGTAGATATGGTCACATCAGTTTTGGCTATCTCCAAACACTTCAAAAGGGAAACATGGTGAAAGGATTTCCTACACTCAAGCACAACACTGAAAAGTGTCACAATTGCCTAGCTGGAAAGCAACACAGAGTACCCTTCCAGAAGAACACAAATAGAGCTAAGTGAAAGCTTGATTTGGTGCACACCAATCTTTGTGGGCCCATGCAACCAAGTAATTCTGGATGTCAATACTTCATGCTTTGTGTTGATGACTACTCAAGAAAGATGTGGATAAAGTCAAGCCTTTGAGACATTTCAGAAGTTCAAAGTACTTGTTGAGAATGAAGTTGCTCACAAGATCAAAACTCTCCACTTAGATCGAGGGGGGGAATTCACAAGCAATGAGTTCAAGACTTACCTGGAAGCTCATGGGATTCGTAGACAAATGCCCCCTACTCACACACCACAAAAAAATGGCATAGTTGAGAGAAGGAATCGTACTATCATGGAAATGGTGCGATGTATGATTGACGACTCAGGTTTAACAAAGACATTTTGGGCAGAAGCTGCAAGAACTGCAGTCTATTTGTTGAACATAGTGCCCACAGTAGCTCTTAAAGGAGTGACACCTTAAGAAGCATAGTCAAATCAGAAATCATCAATTACACACCTAAGAGTATTTGGGTGTAAAGCTAGCATGCACATACCCAAGAAGAACAGGAACAAGTTGGATATGAAAGCTGAGAAAGTGATATTCATTGGATACAGTGAAGAAGCACTTGGGTACAAATTATGGCATCTGAAAGCAAAGAAAGTATACAAAATTAGGGATGTTGAGTTCTTTGAGAAGAAACAAGAAAATGCTCCACTCAACGACTTAACAAACATGCATGATACACCTCTTGTGAAGATAGAATTTGATGTTCCCACTGAAGATGACAGTGATGAATTGGATGATGGTGAAAACTTGGATCCACCACAAGCCAATGGAACAACTAAGAAGTTACCTAAATGGTATACTCAATTAATAAGAGATGAAAATTTGGATGAAACACCTAGCACATCATCCAATCCTGGACCTAGAACTCGCAGTCAAGCTCATGAAGAGGTCAATTATGCCCTAATGAGTAGAGTTTTTGAAACAGTTGAGCCATCTACAGTTCAGGAAGCCCTATAATCAAAAGCTTGGAAAGATTCCATGGATTCAGAGTATCAGTTAGTGATGAAGAACAACACATGACAACTTGTCGACCTTCCACCAGGGAAGAAACCCATTGGATGCAGATGGATATTTAAGACTAAGTAAAAATCAGATCGGACTATTGAAAAGTATAAATCAAGGCTTGTAGCAAAGGGGTATGCACAACAAGAAGGCCTTGATTATGAGGAGACATTTGCTCCCACAGCCAAGATGAAGACAATCAGGATGATCTTTTCTCTAGCTGAACAATTTGGTTGGAAATTCTACTAAATGGATGTGAAAAGTGTCTTTCTTAATGGAGATTTGCAAGAAGAAGTCTATATGACTTAGCCAGAGGGTTATGTAATACCAGGAAAAGAGATGATTGTATGTAGACTCATAAAATCTCTATATGGCCTAAAACAGGCACCCCGGGCATGGTACATCAAAATTGATGACCATCTCACAAGTCATGGATTTGAAAGGAATCCTTATGACCCCAATCTCTACCTAAAGAAGCAAGGGGGAGAGATTGTCATTTTGGTTGTTTATGTTGACGATCTAGTCATTACAGGAAGTTCTATGAAGATGATCGATGCAAAAAAGAAGGATTTTAGTCGATCGTTCGACATGATAGATTTCGAGCTCATGCACTATTGTCTTGGGTTAGAAGTATGGAAAAAAGAGAATCATATCTTTGTGTCACAGTTTAAATACACCAAGACAACACTCAAGAAATTTAGGATGATGGACTACACTTCTATTGCTACACCTATGGAAGCGAGACTTTAGTTATCTCGTTTCCGATCCATCACCACCGGTGAATGCAACTCTCTATCGATAGTTAATCGGGAGTCTCATTTACCTGACATATACTAGACCAGATATCATCTTTGCAGTCAGCTATTTATCACGTTTCATGCAAGAACCAAAAATATTTCATTGGAAAGCAGAAAAGAGAATACTGCGATATATAAAGGGTACAATTGACCTTGGTCTAGAGTACAAGAAGAGCGACAACTTCTTCTTGACATGATATTCAAATTCAGATCATACAGGAAACATGGATGATAGGAAGTCAACATCAGGCTTTGTCTTCTTTATGGGATCTGGACCGATATCATGGGGAATCAAGAAACAAAACTTTGTTTCTCACTCTTTTACAGAAGCAGAGTATCGAGCTATAGGTGAAGCTGTTTGTGAAGCAATATGGCTACACTGAATACTGAAAGGAATTGGTCTACCGAAATAGAAATATACTCCAGTATATGTTGATAATGAAGGAATTCTGAAGCTTGTTTGCAATCCAGTATTTCATGAGAGAACCAAGCATATTGAAGTATAGGTTCATTTCATACGCGAGCATGTCTTGAAGCATAACATATAGCTCCAGTTATGTCCTACAGCTGAACAGAAGGCAGATATTTTCACTAAGTCACTTGCACATGAAAAATTCACACTGTTCAGAGAGTTCCTCTCCACTTCATTGGAAACTATGCAAAATTAAGGGGGGGAATGTTAGCATAATTTAGCATAGGCATATTTATTGCATTTCATTACATTGTCTTTTATTTAATAATGTGCAACATGTGCACTCTAGTCTAGTGACTTGCATTCAATATTGTTATATTGGATAACATTCAATATTGGTATTAGTAGTAATTACATGTGCATGTGAGATGGGTCTTATCATCTCGTAGTTGGTTCCTAATAGGGCATCATGTCTATCCATATGAGGTTGTCTAATATCTATAAATATTACAGATCTTGCATTGTTAGGAAATATGATTTCATGATCAATAATATTTGTGAGGCTTCCATCCCTCTTTGGTCATTGCAATCTTATTCTATTCTATCATTTGGTATCAGAGCTATACCATTATTATCATGGTGCTCATCACTCCCATGGGAGATGTCATACAAAGAGAATTCTGGTTGGGATTTCTGTGCACTAATAAAATTTGTAAAGTATGAGGCACTCATCACTGGCCTCAAGCTTGCTATTACTTGGGACATTCGACAACAACGAGTCATTGGAGACTCTCAACTTATCATTAAACAAGTTAATGATGAGTACAAATTTAAAGATGAGAAGCTCATTCCATATAAAAAGATGGTCAAAACCCTGAAGAAGTACTTTACATAGATCATATTTGATAAAAAACCAAGGTCACATAATAGATTTGTGGATGTTATGGCTACTATTAAGTCTTTATTATGCATTTAACCTTAGGAAAATAAGATGCCTTTCTTCATAGAACATTTACAAGTGCCTGCATATGATATGCTAGAGTCATGTTTGGCATGTGAAATTGTTGGTCCCTTATCCCCTTAGTATGATCCAATATTTTGATACCTACAAGATGACACTTTTCCACCAGACATTACTCATTCTGAAAAGAAAGCACTTATCTTCCACATAGCCCATTATACCCTCCTAGGAGGAACCCTTTATCATTGTGGCTATGATGGGAATCTACTTTGTTGTTTGGATGTTGCTGACTCGCTCCACTCCATTAAGGAAGTGCATGGTGGTATTTGTGGAGTGCACACCATCGGCATGGTATTAGCTAAGAATCTCTTGAGATTAGGTTATTATTGGCCTACCATGGAATCAAATTGCTGCAACTTTGTAAATAAGTGTAAAATATGCTAGAAATATGGAAACTTAATACATGTGCTAGCACAAGCCTTGTAGCCTATTGCAACACCATGGCCATTCTTTGAATGGGGTCTGGATCTCATAGGGAATCTCTATACTTATTATTTAGATGGTCATACTCACATCATCGCTGCCACCGAATATTTTACCAAATGGATAGAGGTTGTCCCTCTTACTTATGTCACCGGTGAAAAAATTTTAAAGTTCATCATGAACCATCTCATCTTCCGTTACAGGATCCCTTCATCCATTATCACTGATAATGGTAAATCCTTCAAAAACAAAATGATTAAAACCATTTTTCAATTCTTCCATATCCAACTCAAGTGGTTTACCCCCTATTACCCCAAGGAAATGGACATGCAAAATCTACTAATAAAACCCTTGTATGGATTATGGAGAAACTGGTAAGTAAAACCGGTCGTAATTGGCACTTACTGATACATCCTTCCCTTTGGGCCTATCAAACTTCCATCCACACTCCTACTGGTGCAACCCCATATTTGATCATCTATGGCACTGAAGCCATCATACCTCTAGAAGTGGGGCTTCTTTTCCTGAGAATATCTCTCAGAGACTATCTTGATAAAGACAAGGACTACAGAATTACTTGACTAGTAGAGTTGGAACTATTAGATGAAAAGCGTATTAGAGCAATCAATCAAATGAAATTCTATCAGAACATAGTGTGTGGGGGATAAAAAAATTCTATCATTCAAAGGGAATTTGATGTAGGAGATCTAGTTCTAAAAGAAAATTAGAAGAACACCATCAAAGATAGAGAAAAGAAAGGTATGTTTGAGGCTAACTGGCTAGGTCCTTATGTAGTAGTTGCAAAGTATGGATTAGGAGCCTATAAACTTGCATACTCAGATGGTGAAGAGCTTCTAGAACCTATGAATGCCATGCACCTTAGGCAGTTCTACGCTTAAGCATGATGAGAATATCATATAAGAACTAAAAAAATAGAAAAACAAATAAAAAACAAGCAAAAAAATGGAAAATTGAGAAAAAAGTAAAGAAAAAGAAGGTCATTCACATGTGAAAATCATGCAATTGTGGCGTAGTGGTTAGGTCTTTGGGTGAAAACTAGTTTTCGACACTCAAGGAAGATTCGTTGTGCACAAGTCACTCTTCCAGCAGGATTGGTAATCATCACCACTTTCTAGATATGACTTCCTTTACTAGGTATAGGAACCCTTTTAAAGCCACTTTTTCCAAACCATGATCTGGCTTATTTGCTCTTATATTTGTGCGAAGGACATTTCCTTTGCATAATCCCATCTAATGTTGAGGGCACCAACACATTTTCACCTTTTCGTACATACGCGCGTGGAATTTTTCCTTTTGTATATTCCCACATCACGTTGGGGGCATCCAAGCTTCTTTGTTCTTATACATTACTTTTAGATCATGACCTTAGAAAACGCAAAAACATTTAGAAAAGGATACACAAATAACCTAAACATTCATAAAATCCTCTTTTTTAGGGACGAAGCTACGACAATCGCACAAACATTGTCTTAGAAAACAATGTGAACAGTAGCCTTAAAAACTTGTCATTTTAGATAAACCCAAAAATATTAGAAAATATGTCAATGTTGTCTCGCAAAAACAAGGTAATGATTTAATTTCTTTTAGTTGTTGGTTTGTATAGTGTTGATTGTGAATACCTTTTCGTGTGATGTTGTGACTTATTTTCTTAGCATGGGTTGGATCTTGTTCGAAATAATTATATGTGACATTTGATTCATTTGTATCTTGTATGCATTTAATAGGGCTCATTTTTACTTAGATTAAAATTGTCAATTTGATCTTTTTTAGTATGCTTTATCAATTCATGTGTTTGCATCATAAGTTGTGTTGTGTTGTATAGGTAGAATTGTTTAGCTTTGTTAACTTTGGCTTGTATATTTGTCTCTTACACAGTTGTTTTTTAGCTCATCTATCATCTATCATTCATCACATATAAAACATCATCTACTACAAAATATATAAAAAAATTCTAAGCATTACATCATACATGTATGCTAAGCTAATCATCACATATTGTATCATCAATGGGGGAAAGAGGGGTTACGCATAATCACAAATCTATCCCCCCCACACCAATATCATCTAGTATAATCCCAAGTGCTAGAATAAGAACTCAGAAACATCTCATAAATCTAAAAACATTTGGTGTTATCTAAAGATATATCAAAATATGGAAGCATGAAACATACACATCTCTAAATCTAAGGTATGTCACATACATAGAGGAAAGGGAAATCATACATCATAATCAATACTCATACAAAGAATAATCACAATATAAAATGACAAAATCATCATCAAAATGTCCATATGATACATGAATAACTTTCCAAGTCAATGCTCAAGTGTACATCATCGATACAATATGCCATCTAAAAGGGGCATGCATAGAAAATAATCGAGCCTTCATCAAGAGGTGTCATCAAAACAATGGTACATCAAAATAAGCCTTCACAAGAGGCATATATACAATACATATGTAAAGAACAAGAAGTAAATAAATCCACCTCAACTCCCACCCTCATCGGAGCTCTCGGGTCCATGACTTAGTGGATGGAAGAGTGGTTGCTATGATGGACCAGCACCAAGGGTATCACCTTGCTATCTGGTTAGATGTTGTCCATCTGGCCACTTTACAATAGGCTACTAAACTGATCTAACTGAGCAGCCTGATCACTGTGACCTAGAGCCTATCGCACTCACATCTGACTACTCAAAAATAACCAGTCATTGCTCTGTCGGGACTACCATGAAGTAAGTAGTCCTATAATATAAATCCTCACCATCGGACCTCATGGCATCCCATATTATATTAGCATCTCCAGAAGTGATAGATTCCTGTAAGGTGAAATATCACTTGCCTATCAACCTCCCACTATCAGCCTGAGCCTACCTAGAAGTGGCAGCCTCTTGATCTCTATCTGCGGTAATAACCTACACCTAGGCTCATGCCAGATCTATGTGTAATATAACCCTGTGACTGTGCCTGGGCACGGTTGCTCTAAGCAATAACCATCTGAACCTGGGTCTGAGACTGATGTAAAAGGGTCAATATCTAAGCCCCCTATATGGCCATCTCACTAATTTGAATCTTCCATAGAGTATTATCACTACCCTAGGTGGCCTGTGCTCTAACCTGATCTCTCTCCAATGTCAAAATTTGTACCTGAGCATGTGCCTGATCTCGCTCTGCTATGAGTTCCTGTACCTGTGCCCTGGCTACATCTCTCTCTCCAGCCACCTGTAACTGTTGTTAAAGGGAAGCCAGGTTTCCACCCTTACTGCCACCCTCTGGAGTATGAGGTGGCGGGTCCTTATCTAGAAATACATGTTGAAGAGGTGTGTATGTCCCCATTGGAATGCCTACTAGGGGTAACTCTATGTCAGCTTCCCTAAACCCCTATCTCACCCCAGGCTTGGGGCCTTGTCCCAGTAGCTGTTGTAATGATGGACCATGTCCCCTACCCTTGACATACTGGTGTGAGTCGGGACCATCGTCATCATCATCCTCATTGTCATCACTGCCAATGAGTCCACCCTTGCCACCACTAGGTGGACCCACTGGAGGAGCTCTCACACTAGCGTTATACACCACCTTGGAAATAGTCAAACGATGTGGAATCACACCATAGTACCATGGCAGATACTCAAGTGTAGTACCTAGATCTCTAATCTTTCTCAATGGCACCCACATAGCAGGTGCCACTTGTCAGAAACTGGTAAGTGCTCTATCACGGGGGATCTATGGACCCATATCAATGTACTCTCGAGCCCTACAAGTGTACCACCTATCTGGCCTAGGAACATCCTGGGTAATTCCAAACTACCTTTGACACTGATCCACCTTGTATAAATCCCACATATAGTTGTGGCTGCCTAACATAAAATGCTCCACTATGGCAATAATGAGCTCTAAACCATCCTCGAGCCACTGGAAATTTTTGTATGGCCTCTAAACCATGGAAGTCTACCATAACTTATCAAGTTCACGGTGATAGTGATATGCATCCCCCATATATGGCCACACATCATCCCGTGTCGGGATACAACCCATCGTAGAAGGCTTGTCGAGAGCGCGAACTCTCAAAACCCCTAAGGGGCGACCAATGGCAATATGGTCCCACGCCCAGATCTGAAGCAAGTGGGTTAGTCCTACCATCTTTTGATGGTAGTAGGTAATCAACTGAAGGTCCCATTATATATGTGGTAAAATGCACTAACACCAGCAGTAGATCTCTCCCTCTACCAAACCGCATATCACTCCAATGAGGCTGAGCAGAAATGAAGCACCAGTCTTGTCAGGACTACAACTCCACTGACAAAATCCATCATATAAACCACTACTCAGTCTCACTCTAAGTCCTCAATACAACATGATATCCTAATGGTCATCCCACAGTGTGGTATCATCATGACACAAAACAAATCTACAATATATCATTGAATATAAGTCTAGCAGCTCGCAGACTAGATAAGCTGACCCTGGATCGGGACTCGTATAATATACCACACATCCTCAAGAGTAATCATGATCTCCCTAGTCAGGAGTTGAATGCACTAACTCTCACTGCATCATCGATCTACTATAGCTATCAAAAGGTAATGATCTAATGTGATATGGGGCATCGCAGCCACGTGAGCCACTGTTGTACCATAAAGACGGTTGTCTAGAGTTGCTCTACCATCATCATCGAATTGGGCATCTATAATCGTTAGCCAACCATATCGCTCATGGGTTTATAGGACAGGTAGTATACGCTGCAAAAAAGAAAAGACACATGTATTAGCTAACATTTATATCTACTTCTATCTAAAGATTGTAGGTAAAATCACCATTCTTCTAACTTATTTCCTAAAAAGTTTGACTTTCTTCTAAATTTAGCCTTCTTTTCTCCTTGGCCATTTTGTGGGAAGGATGTTCAGCTCCTTCTCCAATGCTTGCACGCCCATCCCAACACATACGCGCCTATCACCGAGTGTACATGCCCCTCTGTTTTTTTTTTCCATCCCAATGCCTATGCACCCAATTTGATGTCGGTGCACCTGTCTCCACACATGCACGCATGTGCCCATTTCCCCACCCAAAACACGTACGTGACCTTTCAACGGACATGCGTGCACATCCCTGTTGTTTTCCCTCAAATAGCTATGTGTGCATGTATCTGTTCTTTTGATGGATATGCGTACGCGAACCCGCTAGTGTTGACGCATGCACATACATCATCGATGCATGCGGATGTGTGCATACGTTGAAATTCTCCTACCTACCCTAAAAATCCCTAAAAATTATATTAAATTCATAATTCACAAAGAAGGTTAGGCCACTCATGTAGGGTCCATCCACTACATCTCGCATGAACTCTCAGATGTGATCTACTCATCTCCTCCTGCACAGTAGTCTCTCCATCTCACTCCAGGGATTTCACTCTCGCTCGCAGTAAAAATTTGCAAGAACTCTAGTGGAAATGAACTGATCGTGATTAATTTACCTCCCTTAGGTGCATATATTACGCTACTGCAATGCCCCCGGGGCATGTTTTCTCCACCGTGATCGTTCTAGCTCTTCTTCTATCCATCGAGAAGATTATTTTTCTATTAAAATAATTATTTTTACTCATTTTTCGCTTGCTGGGGAGATTAGTGTCACCCTGCGGTCACTTCTTCATTACAATAGAATGATTTACCCATTTTCAAGGTGTCATTTCTTATCATTTTTCTTCTATTTTTTACTTTATTTTTCACCTATCATGATGATTATTTTTATTAAAATTTTTTTTTGCTTGTAATTCTTCTCGCAAGGGCACTTTCTGTGCTCCCTAGCACCCTTTCCTTTCCCTCTAGGAAGTTGCACATATTTTTAGGAGATATTTGATCTCTTATACAAATTCAGCCAACAAATCAAAAAATTTAAACAATTGTAAAACCATTTAAAATACCAAAAACATTGAAATACTTAAAAAATGGACTAAAAATTTGTATACCACTCATCTACAGCTGAAATATGTGTCTCTGGCATGGCACTCATCCCATATCTTGTTGAAATTTTAAAATATTTTGAAACAATGACTTGTAGAGAATATAAATCTTCAAAACATCTACAAAATCTATGCTTCTTATTTTGTTTGTACTCTTAGGCACTCTCAGTTTCCTGGTAATGTTTTCATCATACACGTTGCTTTTTCACTGGACCCAAGTATCCTCCATCTTTTCCCTTGCATATACACATTGCTTGGGGCATCATCCTTCACCCTTGTTGTTTATCAGAACATTTGGGACTACATCTTGATAACAAAGTATTTTTGCAACTATCTTGAACGTTGTTGGTTTAACTATGTGTAATTGTACTTATTTCCCTGTTAAGTGAGATTGTTTATTTCTTGCATTGCATTGCATTCGTGTATGTTGCATGGAGTTGGCCATTTCTTTCACAAAAGAAGGTTGTTTGTATTTTGGATTTTCATGTCATTTTACGCCTCCGTCATATGCTTACATTTTAATAAGGACCGATGATGAGGGTTCTAAGCAAAATGATGATTATGCATTGTTTCTATAAAACAATGGTTTGTGGATAGCTCAATATTCCTTTTTCCTTGATATTTTCTCATCTCCTTCTTCTCAATTTCTCTTATTTTTTATTTTCGATCATCGATCGAGTTCCTCTGTCACCCCATCGACACTCGAGTGGGCATCCTTCATCCTATTAATTTTTCTTCTACCCCTTCAAAAATTTCTACTCGTTTATGTTTGTCTACTTTCTTTGAAGTGACGTGGATTACATCACCCTAAATAGGGGAAAATGTGGACACCTGTAGTTTGATCAAAGCACTATTATTTCTAATATTTCCCTATCTAGCTCTCTTCCTGCAAGTTGGCAACCCCTGGTCAGTTAGATCTATCTAACTCCCCTCTTACAATACTCTTTTGGTATTATTTCCTCTTGTAAACTAATTAAATAGGTTATAATAACCTCTTCTTGGATAATATTCTCTTCTTTACCATCTCTATTAGCTCCCTATAATATCAATCCACTTCATTGGATTGATTAGGGCTTTGAGAACCCTTCCTGAAACCTAATTTCTCTCTAAATAGGATTAATTACCCTCTAAACATGGTTAACTAGTATTAACCATGATCAACCTCTCTCTAAAACTAGTCAAATCTTACTTTGACTTGCTAATTAACTTGTTGACTCCCTTTTAGTCCCACATGCACCAAAAATCCTCCCATTTCCCAAATGGAAAACTATAAATAGCCTACTACCCCCCTCTCATTTCTAAGAACACTTCTTCCCTCTAACTTAAACTATAGTATTATTGCTAGGATTAGGACCTTTTATTGAGCTATTTTCTTTGCTTTTGCATTTCTATCACATAGAATGGAGTAAATGGGAAGAACCATTGGGCTTGAAGCCATTAATGGTGAGATCCTATTCTCTTGAAGCATAAATTGATTTCTTAGATCCTTTTAGGTTCATTTATTTTAAGCTTTCAAGAATAGAGGTTAACTTCATTTTTTTAGGCTGGTTGTTTACTTCAAGTTAATGCATGCAAATAGGATTCCTTGCTCATTTCTTGTCATATGGTCGATTGAGGGGATTTTGCACAAAGCTTTTGGGTTCTTGAGTGTTTCTTACCCCATTTAATAGCTCTTGCAAAAAATTTCATTGAACACACTATCTATGATTTGGGTTTTCTTCAGTCTATTACCATATTTTCCTTTATACTCTTGTCTAACTTCACACTTTCATCTTTCGATATGTAGAATGATTTAAGTCAATTGTTCTTTCTATTTTATTTTGATTTCTCTTTTCTCATGGTACTAACTACCACCCTTTCCTCGTAGAATTCAATAAATCTTGATTTTAAATCCTAATTTAAAATTGGTATATTATTGCTACATAAAATTCTTACCTTGATTTTAAATCCTACTTTTTTGCTATCACACTTATTCATTTTTGATTTCTTTATCAATTTATTGATTTGCATATACACAAGACACTTTTACGCTTATATAGAAGGTACTATGTCCTTAATTTGGGTTTCAATTAATTTCTTTTGCATTCACCTTATATTTCGATTTTCTTGGATTTCAATGACAATCCATCATTTTCAGCTATAAATCAACAATTTAGTTCTCTAGTTTGATAATTCAAAATTTTTACTTACATAATAATGCTAAAAAAATCTTTCTGTCAACTTTAGCCATGAAGTTTATGTGGCCTCTTCCTTTCCTAAATTCCTTAAAAAAAAAAAATTTCTTGTTGTAATGTTTTGGAAATGGACCTAAAAGCCAAATCTTAAGTTCATTTTCAACCAAATAAAACTTGGTAACAATACATTGCATAGGAACAACTCTCACCCCCCTTTAACTTCACATTTAGCATTGACAAAAAAATTTCACATATGGCTAATATTTTGCCTACATTGCTTAACATTTAGATTTCCTTGTACGTTGTACCCTTTAAAAATGTCTTCCTTCACTTCCCCACAGCTCCTGGAAAGAATTTCAAGAAAATCACCAATATTTGGAAAACTCAAAAAATTATGACCGCATCCCTTCTCAACATTTATGGAAGGTACTCTCACTGTACCACAACCCTTGTTTATTTTAGACCCAACATAATTGATTTTGAATTACAATGCAATCCAGTTTCAAATTATGCTCCACTATTATTATAATGCCAATGCGTTATGAAAATGGTAGACAACAACATCAGTGTTCTTAATGAAGACATGCAAACAATATTGATTTTATCGAAACTTTAATAACCATTGTTAAAATTAGTCATATTTCTGTTTATTATAATATTTAGCATGAATGTTCTAACTTACACAAATTCCTTCAGCATAATAAATTTAAATTTATTTCCTTAATTTAACACCTTTATTTTTCCTGTAAGATTATATACAGTATTTTTACAATATATTTTAATATTTTCTTTTTCCAGAGAAAATGGAGTAGAGAGATGAAAATGATTATGTTCTCTCCAAGAATAAATTTATTCTATCAATTGAACATGAGTTGTAAATTACGCCGGAGAGGATAAAAATGTTAACTTTACTGGAGTTGTAATTTAGAGCGAAGTGTATCCAAACTTAAATTGTGTAAGTGTTTGTGATGGGGAGGAGCAAAAAATGTAGTACTGTGTGAAATAAAAGTTTGTTAAAGCTATGAACATGGGGTAGTAACCTATAAAGAAACCCTAAAAGGTTTGAAACAAACAACTCAAATGACCATCAGATTAGAGATAAGAAAGAGATACCTACTTTCATGCATATATAAAGCTTAAAACAAACAAATCAACCTCTAAACATGACTATATTAGTTATCTACTCCATGAAAGCTATCTATAAGTCAACCTATTAAAGATCTAGCAATCAAATATGTGTTTATTGATGTTTCAAAAGCTTAAGAATGGAATCTCACCGTTAACGGATTCTCCCATTTACCTAAATCTTTGAAAGGATTAGAAAATAAAAAAGTAAATAGCTCGAGTAAATAATGAAATGAATATTAAAGACCTAAGCATGACCTAATTCAGAAATGAGAGAGACATAAAGTTCTTATAACAAGGTGGGAGGGGTATCCCTCTATTTATAGTTTTTTGATTTGAGAAAATAATGTTTTGGAGGCATGTGGGACTAAAAAGGAGTCAAAAAGTTGATTTTTAGAAAAACACATTGGGAGGTGTGAACTAGATTTGGAATGCTAAATGACTATTGGGAAAGGTGATATATTTGTTTGGAAAGTCAAATTCTCTTTAGAAAGTCAAAAAGAGGGTTGATTAACATAAAAAAGGTTAATTAAAGGGAAAACACACTTATAGAAGTTGGTTAGAGAGGGATTAACAGGTTTAAGGGGTTTATAAGAGGTTAGAAAGGGTGTTTTTCTAGCGTAGTGTAGTAGATTAACATGAGACTAGGATAGTTTGTATGATCTTAGTAATAAGATCATGTCGAAAAAAATTTAGGTGTCTACATTTTTTCATCTTTGAGGTGATGTCCGCGACCTCACTTCAAAGAAAGTAGACAAGCATAAAAAAATAGAACATTTTGAAGGGGTAGAAGAAAATTAGTAGCATGAATAATGCCCCCTCGAGTGTTGATGGGGTGATGGAGGAACACGATCGAAAATTGAAAAAGAGGAGTGAAGGAGATAGAAGATAAAATAACAATAAAAAGGGATTTTGAGTTATCCATAAGGTATTGCTATATAAAGAATTCATATTCATCATATTGCTAGTAATCTTAATCATTGGTCCTTATTAAAATATAAGCATATGATGGAATCGAAAAATGACATGAAAATCTATGATATAAACAACAGTCCATTATTAAAAACAACCAAGTCCATTTAACATACATGAATGCAATGCAACATGAGAACAAACAAACTCACTTAATAGGGAAATAAGTTCAATCACACACATTCAAACCAAAAACATTTAAGAAGGTTACAAAATATTTTGTTATCAACTTGCAATCCCATTTTTTTTAATAAATGACAAGGGTTTAAAATGATGCCCCAAGTAATTTTTATATGCAATGGAAAGGATGGAGAAAACCTAGGTCTGACGAAAAAGTAGTGTGTACAACGAGTCAATACCAAGAAATTCATGCCCTAGAGTATCGATGAAGTAAGCAGCGTAGCTTTTGTAAATGGTTTGGAGATTCAGAGGATCTACGAGTCATTTTTTTCAATACGCATGGAAATTCCAACAAGATATGAGATTAATGTCATGCGAAAGACACATATTTTAGATGTTACTGAGTTGATTACCAATTTTAGTCCATTTTCAAAGTTTGCATGATTTTTTTGGATTTTTGAATGATTTTATAATTTTTAAATTTTAATCGATCAAAAGAATTTAAGAAATGGTATATCTCCTACGAGCACACAAAAATTCCCTAGGGAAAAGAAAATGGCATCATATAGGAGTAAAATGCCCTGACAAGAATAAGAACGAGCAAAAAATTATTATTTAATAAAAATAATTATCACGATGGGTAAAATAGAAGAAAATAATAGAAAATAGCGTCTTGAATGTTTGTAAACAACCCCTGGGTGAAGAAATGACTATTAGGTAGCACTTAGTGCTCCAACGTAGCGAAAAATTAATAAATAAAAATAATTATTTAATAAAAGTAATAATTTAGTGAAGAGAATTCATTTTAGAGTGATCATGATGGAGAAAACATGCCCCAAAGGCATCACGCCAGCCTAATATACCCACCCTGGGGCAGTAAATCAATCATGGCCAGTTCATTTGTAGTAGATCTCTTGCAAATTTTTACCACGAGTCAGTGTGAGAGAATTAGAGTGAGATGGTGAGGGTTCCAAGGAGGAGGAGATGAGAAGATCGCATCCAGGAGTATCTTTTGGATGCATCGGATGGACCCTACATGAGTGTCGTATCCTTGCTAGTTCATTTTAGCATTTAATTTCATTTTTTTAGCATTTTAGGATAGTTTAGGGATTATTTTGACATATGTGCATGCACGCATGCATCAATTCCATCGGTATGTGTAGGCTTACCTGCTGAAATATGGTTACATGCATGTATATCAGTTGAAGGGGATGTGTATGCATCGGGAGGGGGAAAATAGGTATGAACGTGAGCGTGCATTGACCGATAAGCGTAGGCATCGAACTAGAGGCATATGTAAGCTGGGTAGGTAGATGGTTAGTTTTATGAAAAATGGGGGACGACGTACCCATTTATAAGGAGGATTAGGCATTGAAATTGAGGTGCACACGCACTAGGTGCATACACGTTGAAACAGGTGCACATGCATTACAGAAAAGTACCTAACTTATCCTCACTAAAAAATTTCCAAGTATAGATGAATATACACTAGGTTTTTATAGAAGAAATTGAAAATTAGTATGTTAGATGAATGAATTATGAATTTACTAGAAAAACTAGATATAAGTAAATAAAAATGTAACCCTAATGCATGTATCATTTATTTTTTTGTTGCGGATACTACCCATCCTCCATACTAGAGAGAGATATGGCTGCCTAGTTGTGATAAAGGTGTAGTTTGACGAGGATGATCAGATGATATTAGATAGTCTTTGATACATTATGGGTCTATCCTATGTGGCTAACATGCCATAAATCACTCTAGATCATGGCCTCCTAACAATTGTAGCTGAGTAGTGGCATAGCGAGATTCAGTGCTTTTGATCCCCACTAATGGGATCACTATTACCTTAGAGGACGTATGACACATTATGTGCGTCTGCATATAGGGTGAGTTTATTTAGTAATCGATTCACTAGCATGATATTGATCAGTGCATTCTAGAGTTATTTGGCATTCTAGCTATACCACGTCATGGGATGATAGTTATATTATTGAGGTGTATAGAGGATCCTGAAATTGATCGGGTCATGGTATATCTGATAGTTTTTTTCATTGTATTTTTAATCCCTGAAAAAATGGGAGCTTCATTTCCACTTGGCCTCATCAGAGTGATACACAAATTGATTGACAAAAAGAGCTACTGCTAGGACCAGTGCATACTGGCACACTTATATTGGGACCCACACTTTATCACATGCTACTGTCAGGAGACGGTAGGACCTGTCAAGATATTTCATATTTGGGCATGAGACCACATCACTATTGGATGTCTCACATGTGTACTGAGGGGCTCCAGAGGATCCTTCTGATATGGGTTGGGTTCTAATTGGTGATGACGTGCAACCGCATATGGGAAAAACCTATCATTACCTCTAAGAGTTAGATGAATTACATTAGGTCGTGGTAGTATGGAGGCCATACAGACACTTTCAGTGGCCTTGGGATGGCCTAGATATCACTACAATGATATTTGATCATTTTACATTGGGCAGCCACAACTATATGTGAGAGTTTTATACAATTAATTGGTGTTAGAGATAATTTGACATTATAAAGGATGTACTATTCCATATATGTGGTGCACTCGTACAGCTAGAGAGTACTTTGATATGGGGCCACAAATTACTAGAGATAGAGCTTTGACCAGATATTTAGAGGAGGTGCCAGTCATGTGGGTACCTTTGAGACAGGTCAGATATCAGGGTTGTACACTAGAGTATCCTCCATTGTATCATGCTATATCAACTCTTCTATTGACGATTCCGATAGCTTCTTATGATGTAGGAGTGAGATCACCCCTAGTGTGGCCTCCTAGTAGTGGTGGTGAGGGTAGAGGAGATGGTGGAGGTGATGGGGATGTTGATGATGATGATGATCCTTTTGAAGGCCAACGTCATGATGGGGGTGGGTGATAGGGTTCTCCACTACAACAACGACATAGATAAGGGCCTAGGCCTAGACAAAGATAGGCACATAGGGCTCCAGATATAGAGTTTCCTCAAGTAAGAATTCCAACAAGGATATATGCCCCATTATAGCAGGTGTTTCCTTAGTAAGTTCTGTCACCTCATGCTCCAGGTTGTTGTAGAGATGATGGAAATCTAACTACACTTCAGTAGTAGCTATAAGAAGTTATAACCATTCAGTTATAGGTATCGATCGAGAGAAACAGGGCCAAGGCACAGTTACAATCTGTGACAACAGAGAGAGATCTGGTGAGAGCCCAAGATGCTCAGGGTGGGGATGGAGGATCATGTTAGTAGAATTTTAGGAAGATAGCAATGAAGGGTGCTTAAATATTGATCCTCCTACATCATGCACAGTTACATGCTTAGAATGTTAGTGTATAGTGGGACTAGGCTTAGGCACAAGTGCAGGGTTTTATCATTTAAAGAGATCAGACATGGGCCTAGGTCTAGACCATTACAATAGATAGAGATCAATAGGCTGCTGCTTAGAGACAAGCCCATTCTGATATGGGTAGATTGATAGGGGAGTGAGATTCTACTATACAAGAAGCCACTTCTTTTTGGGATACATAGATGATTTAGGACATCATAAGGGCCATCGGTGAGGCCTCATATTACAAGTTTTCCTATTACCAAGTAGTTACAGTAGGGAAGTAGGTTGTACCCTTTGATCATCTAGATGTGAGAAGGACAAGCTCAAGATTGTGGAGGTCATGGCAGTCAGTTAGATCAGTATAGCATCCAGCTAGACAACAAGGTGGTACACCTAGAGCCATCCCCTCATAGCTGCCATCATTTCATCCTCTAGGTCATATACCAGGTAACCCTAGAGAGGGTGAGAGTCATGGTTGAATCTCTCTTTTGTATAGTCACATGTATGTATACGTGCCTCTTATGATGGTTGATTTTGATTGATGTATGTACTGATGTATCATGTTTTTACTATGCCTCTTGATGAAGGCTCAGTTTTGATTCATTCCCTTTAGATGGAATATTTGTATCGATGATGTATATCTTATTTTGAGACACATATTTATACATGTATATATGGACATTTGATGGTTTATATTGTTATGTTTTATATGCTCTATTATGATGCGCGTTTATAGATGTATGAGTGTATGATGGTGATGTATGATTCTCATTTCCTATGTATATCTTATGCTAGATATATATTTTGTACCACATGTTTTTATATTGATGATATATCTTTAGATAATATGATATGTTTTCGACACGAGATATTCTTGTAGATGCTAACATTTGGGATGATATTAGATGATATTGGTGTGGGGGGGATAGTTTTGTGATCATGTGCAACCCCTCTTTCCCCCATTGATGATACGAGATGTGATGATTATCTTAGTATACATGCATGATGTAAAAATTAGAATTTTTGTATGTATGATGTATTAGATGATGTTAGATGTGATGCATGATAGATAATAGATGTGATGACAAAAAATGTGTAGTAAAACAAAAACACAAGCAAAAGTTAACAAAACTAAACAAGTATACACCTGAAAATGCACAACAAAATGCAACTAGAAATGCATTCATGCAAACTTTAACAACGGATTAAATTGGTATCCTATCTAAGTAAGTAAAATGAATCATAATATATGCATACAACAAACGATGAATACATAATAATATCCTACACGTATGAAAGTTAAAAATGGACTCAATTCAATGCATAATTAAATAAAAAAAATTCACTATAAGGTAAGAAAATAAACCATACTTTAAATCATACAACACCAAAATATATTTAGAACCAAAACCATAAAAACTAACAACTAAAAGCAATTTAATCACTACCTTCTTTTTGTAGGACAACATTGATATATTTTCTAATGTTTTTGGGTTATTTAGAGAGATAATCTTTCAAGGCTACTGTTCTCATTTTTTTTGAGGTTTCCCTAAGAAAATGTTGTGAAGTTGGTGTAGCTTCACTCCTAAGGGGTTTTCCTGAATGTTTAACATTTTTGTGCATCCTTTTCTGAATGTTTTTATATTTTGTAAGGTCATTTTCTAAAACCAATGTACAAGGAAAAAGAAGCGTGGATACCCCCACTATGATGTGGGAATATACAAAGGTCATAATTCCACACATATACATACAAGAAAGCGGAATATGAAGGTTCCTTGCGCGTTAGATGGGAATATAAAAAGGAAAATCCTTCATGCAGATATAAGAACAAATAATCTAGATCGTGGCTTGACAAAGATAGACTCGGTAGGGTTCTTAGAACGAACAAGAGAAACTAAACCTAGATAGTGGTGAGAGTTACCCATCTAGATGTAACAGTAGCTTATGAAAAACGAATCCTCTTTGAGCATCAAAAACCATTTTTCACCCAAATACCTACCTACTGCGCCACAATTGCATGGTTTTCACAAGTGGATGACCTATTTTTTCTTTATTGTTTTCTTGATTTTCTGATGTTTTTCTTGCTTTTTATTTGTTTTTATACTTTTAAGGTATTTTTTTATATTTGCATAATTCTTTCAGCATAGAATTACTTGAGATGTATGGTGTTTGTAGGTTCCGGAAGCTCTTCACCATCTAAGTATGCTAATTTATAATCTCCTAATCCATATTTAGTAATCACCACATAAGGCCCTAAGCAGTTAGCCTCAAATTTACCTTTCTTTTCTTTATCCTTAACAATGTTCTTATGGTTTTCTTTTCGAACAATATCTCCTACGTGAAATTAAAGATGAATGATATGTTTGTTGTATCCTCTTGATACTTTGTTTTGGTAAACCTTTATATGATTAAGCGATCTTATATGCTTTTCATCCAACAAATCTAGCTCTACTAGCCAAGAAACTCTATAATCTTTGTCCTTATCAAGACAGTCTTAGAGAGATATTATCAATGAGGGAAGCTTCATTTCCAAGGGTATAATGGCTTCATTGCCATACACTAGTGAATATGGGGTGACACCGATAGGAGTACAGATGGATGTTCGATAGGCCCAAATGGCAAGATGCATTTGTAAGTGCCAATTATGGATAGTCTTTTTACCATTTTATCCATGATCCATACAAGAGTTTTATTTGTGGCCTCGACTTGCCCATTACCTTGGGGATAATAGGGGGTAGACCACTTGAGTAGAATATGCAAGCATTGGCACAAGGTCTTAACTGTCTTATTCTTACAGGATTTACCATTATCAGTGTAAATGGCCGAAGGGATACCATAACGGAAAATGACGTGGTTCATGATGAATTTGGAGACTTGTGCACTTGTTACATAAGTGACAGGTATAGCCTCTATCCATTTAGTAAAATATTTAAGTGGTAATAATGTGGGTATGGCAATCTGAAGAAGAAGGATGGAGCTTCCCTATGAGATCCAAGCCCCATTTAGAAAATAACCAAGGTGTAGTGATGGGTTGTAAAGAATGTTATGGTGCATGTATCAAGTTTCCCTATTTTTGGCATAGCTCACATTTTATTACAAAATTACAATAGTTTTCTTCCATGGTGGGCCAATAATAACCCATCCTTGATATCTTCTTAGCCTAGACCATGCCACTGGTATGTGCTCCAAAAATACCTTTGTGCACTTCCTTAAAAGTGTGGAACAATTCAATAACATCCTAACAATAAAGCAGATTCCCGTCGTAGCCATGATGATAAAGGGTTCCTCCTAAGAGGGTGTTATGGGCTATGCAGTGGATAAGGTATTTCTTCTTAGTATGGGTAATGTTTGGGGGAAATGTTTCATCTTGTAGGTTTTGAAATATAGGGTCATACCAAAGGGAGAAGGGACCAACAACTTCACATGCCAAAAAATATTCCAAAATGTCATATGCGTGCACTCGTAAATTCTCTACAAAGAAGGGAATTTTACTTACCTGAGGTGGAATGTGTAAGAGAGACCCAATAGTAGCCCTGACATCTACTGATCTATTGTACAACCTTGTTTTCTATTCAAAGATAAACTATATAAAATATTCCTTCAAGCTTTCAACCAATTTCTTGTATGGAATAAGGTTTTCATATTTAACCTTATACTCATAATTAACTTGTTTAATAATAAGTTGGAAGTCCCCAATGACTCCTAGCTATCTTATATTCCAAGTGATAGCCAACTTAAGGCCAAAAATGAGTGCTTCATATTCTACAATGTTATTAGTGCACAGTAATTCCAAATGGAATGTTCTTAGAATAACCTCTCCTGTGGGAGTGATGAGCACGACTCCCACTCCTAATCCATTGAAAGTGAATGATCCATCAAAATGGACCTACCACTGCACAGACTCTTAAACATACATAATGGATGCATATGGCAGATCCAGACTAAAAATTTTCATCCCTGGTAGAGGAGCTTCTGCCAACTGATCAGCCAATACCTGTCCTTTGGATGACTTCTGGTTAAAAAACTCAAAATCAAATTCACTTAGGAGAACGATCCAATTATCCATACGTTCCATAAGGGCTGGTTTGGATAAAAGGTATTTCAGGGAATCAAAATTTGATATTAACTTGGTCTTATTGTTAGGAGATAGTGGTACAATTTTTTAAAGGTAAAGATAACTTCTAGGAAAGATTTTTCAATGTGTGGGTGATTCAGTTCATAGGCAATTGAGGTGTGACTAAGGTAATAAACTACCCTTTCTCTATGGTTTAGGTCATATTGGGAAAGAAGTGCACCAATAGTAAATTGGGTAGCTAAAATGTATAATAGGAGAGGTTCACCTGGGGTAGGTGATATGAGTACAGGTGGGTTGACAAGGAACTTATTAAGCATTGCAAATTCTTTTTGACAGTCTAGTCCCCATTTGAATGCAACATACTTCTTGAGGAGATGTGTAAATGGATTGAACTTATTTGTGAGATTTGAAATGAAAAAAAATGTTTCTTGTATCTTTCCTTCGCAGGATCTACCTTTATTCCTCTCTGTGAAATGATGAAACCTAGGAGATTCCCTAATAAACTTCCAAAGACACGATTCTTAGGATTAACATGTACTTTGTAATCTCGGAGATGTTAAAAAATACGTCTCAACACTTCAGGGTGTTCTCCCCTACTTTTGGATTTTGCTAAGATATTATCAACACAATCCTCCATGATTCCATTCATCATGTCATGAAGGATGACTGTCATTTCACGTTGATAGGTGGCCTCGAAATTTTTGAGTCTAAAAGGCATGGCCTTGTAAGAAAATGTCCCCCAAGGGGTGATGAAATTTTTCTTAAGCTGATCTTCCTCTAAAATTCAGATCTGGTTATAACCTGAAAAACCATCCATTAAGGATAAAATTTCATAACTAGTGGTAGTATTTACAATCATATCAATATTGGGAAAGGGTAAGTCATCTTTAGGACACACTTTATTGATGTCACAAAATTTAGTGCATAGCCTTATGCCAACCTGTTGGGTTTCAAATTTTCACTCTAGCTAAAACCATAGTCAGGGGACAAATAAGTCCCTCCTCTTTAATGGGAGAGTTTCCCTTATTGATAGCCAGAAACAAAATTATTTACAAATATACAAATTTCATCAAATGTGGTATTCTGATATATGAAAATGTGTTTTCTTCAAGGAAAAACACCAGCAAAAGAGAGTGGAATAATGAAGGGAAAAGAGAGGGAAAAAGAAGGCAATACTTCTGGGGAAAATAGATTGTAGAGAGAACCGCTAATTGCATTGGATAAATGAATTACAGAGAAGAATCATTCATGTTTTTACTAGGTACAATTACACAGACACAAAGTTCTTAGAATTACATTTTGAAGAACACAAAGTTTCTTAGCTTCTATTTGATCAAATGATTCACAAAATAGAGCAGAGGGAGAGAGTGAAATAGAGGAAAAAGAGAAGGAAACTCATGTATTGATTTTTTGGTTCAAAATTACAGTCTCGACATATTAGAATTTCCAACCTCGAAAACGGCTTCCATAAACCATCAAATAGCTCGTGAAAAGTGGTTAAAACTTTCTCCTGGTGAGAAAAATAATTTGCAAATAGATTTCATCCTTTGTGCCCTTCAAAAATCATCCAATCGTGAAGAAAAACCATGGTGGAAAACCAATTAGTGCAAATACAAAGACATTTCATTTTATTTTCCAATTTAAATATGAACCATTGATTGTTGTCAAAACGTTCAAATCAAACCATCCACGTGGAAGGAGAAAATTGGAGCAGGTGTGAGGGAAGCCCCTTTCATTTTCATCAATTTTTTGTGTTTTGGCACTCTAGAACAAATTTCCCCACAGCCCCACTCTATTTTTTTTGACTTCGACACGTGACAAGATGAGATTGGAAATGGGGTCGTGGTGCAATTCTGAACATTTTGACCTATTTTGCAAAAAACACAAAATCTCATTTCCCTTCATCGGCCTGCTACTCCGCTTTGGCTCTTTGGACATGTGGCACCCTTAGATTCACTTCAGGTTATGGGGAAAACAACTTACCTTAACACTTTTTAACCTTTTGGGAAAAGGTTCAAAACCTTGAATTTCTCCATCACCCCGCAAGTCCGATCCTCCCTTTGGACATGTGGTGGCCTTTGAATGCTTAAGGTCCTTAGGTTTTTTTTTTCAATTCTCCCCATGGGCTCATGGGCCAAATATTGCCAACTTATCTTTTTGCAAGAAAAAAATCAAAGTGCATAAATACCTCCGCATCTTCGCCAGTCCACCAAATCAAAAATTTTCCAACTTAGGCCCGTTGAGCCATAACTTAAAAATTACAAGGAGTTAGGAGGAATTCTTTACCTTTTTGGAAAGGGGAAGAAATTTTTGATATGATGCAATGATTTTCATGAGTCTGAAATTCCTTAGGAACTTCCAAATTCAAAAATACATCATTTGAAGTATATTTTATGGGCACTAACTCAAAAATTTTACAATTTTAGATTTAGAAATTAAAGGGAAATTTGAGGGTGAAAACAACTGGATCTTTCTAGGGATGAATTGGCTTGAAACAAAGGCACAAGGAAAGATAAATAACAATAGACCAACTCTAGGAAATGAATACTAGTTCCTTATCCATTGGGTGATAGAGTCAAGAAGCAAAACCAATACAAGACAACACACACAAGGAAGGAAAGGAAACAAACCAAAAAGAAGGGCCCAAAACAAAGAAAATACACAATGTACAAAGGGAATCCCTAATCACCTAGGACCAAAACAACTTTAAGTATTTCCAAATATAAGGGAGTGAAAGAGAAGATCCATCCATGTAACTCAAATAAAAATAGTTCTCACTAGAAAAATGTCTGATTCTGAAGAGGCCAAGCCAAAGTGAGTCAAACTTACCATGGCTTCCTTGAGTCTCATGTCTCTTATCCCATAACAACACTGTGTGCTCCACCTAGAAAAATATGGATTTGGCTTTCTTGTCAAACAAATCCTTCACCTTCAATTGATGAGCTGCTATTCTATCAAGCACCTGCAATCTATCTTCATTCAAATTTTGGAGATATATGATTCTCTTGTCTAGAGAATTGCTGAAGCTTTAATCTTAAATAGTTTTCATCATATGCAAATCTTGAAACTCCACCATCACCAGAAGTTAAGCTTCCACACCATACACTACTTGGAAAGGAGACATTCCAATGGCTCTCTTAGGTGTAATCCTATCAGCCCAAAGTGCATCATATAATTTCTTATGCCAATTTATTTTAGAATCATTCACAAGTTTCCTGACAATGGTCACCAAATTATTGTTTGTTGATCCAACTTATCCATTCCATTGAGGATAATAATTATAAGAGTGAGCAAGAGATATTCCATATCCATAACAAAAATCCATTATCTCAGATGAGGAGAAGTTTGAACCATTATCAATCACAACTTTGTTTGGAATTCCAAATCCTATCAATATGTTTTACTTTATGAAGTTGCATACTACTTCAGAAGTAGTAATCTTGACTAGGATGGCTTCCACCCACTTGTTGAAATAATCTGTGGCAGTCAACACATGAATATGTCCAACACTTGAAGATGGATTGAGAGTTCTGATGAAATCCAAACCCCATTGTTGAAAGGGCTCCTCGATCACCACTAGCTTGAGAGGTAAAGCAACCAACCTTAGTCTTCCAACAAATGTTTGGCATGCTTCACATTTACTCACCCACTTTGATGCATCTTGGAATAGAGTGGGCCACAGTGAAGGATTTTGTGAGCTATTATAGTAGAGGAGAAATTCCCCCCACAATATTGATCATGAAAAGTAAAAATAATTTCTTTTGCTGCTATTTATCTACACATTTTAAAAACCTTCCATCTACACCTCATTTGAAAAGAACATTTTCCCAAAGAACATACTATGCAGATCTTAGTTTGATGGCTTTTTTTTCTTTTGTAGTCAAGTGAGATGGAAATTCACCATAGGTCAGAAAATGAGCAATATCAGAATACCATACATCTTAAAACCACATGCAAATCTGCTTCATCTTTGGACAACGTTTCATCAACACCTTCAACAATGATCTCACACAGGCCCTTACCACAAACCAGCTTGGTTGGCTTGATATCCAAATCATATTCTTGCACTTTTTCCACCCAATTACCTCTCTTAGATCCAAATTCTTGTTGTGTGAGAATCGATTTGACACTTTTATCATGCACAAACACAATAGCATGAGAATTTAGAAAATAATATCTGAATTTTTTAACAACTTTTACAACAGCAAAAGCGTGTTTCTCCATCATGGAATATTTCAGTTCGTGGGATTTCAAAATGTAGCTCATGAATGCTATGGGAAATTCATGATCTTCAACATTATTTTTAGTTAAAACAGTGGCCAAAGTGTTTTCATTAGCATAGCAATATATAATAAAATCTCTTTTGAAGTCTGGACATGCCAAAGTGGGAGCATTTGCAATGGCCTTTTTGATATCTTCAAAAGCAAGCTTTCCTTCAAAGGACCAGCCAAAAGTATGCTTCCCTTTCATCATGTGATCAATGCTCATAGTAAGTTCAACAAAATCAGGTATGAATCTCCTCAAAAAAATAATCTTACCAAAAAAGGAATGAACGGATTTCTTACTCGTGGGAAAAGGAATCTGTTGTATGGCCTAAATTCTTTCCAGATCAATTTTGATTCCATCTTTTGAGACAATGTGTCCAAAAAACTTACCTTCAATTACACAAAACATGGACTTCTTAGGATTCAAAGAAACTTCGTGCTCTCTACATTTTTGTAGTAATTTTTCAAGGTGTTGAATATAATCTGCTCTAATTTTTGAAAAGATAGTCAAAACATCTAGGTATACCACAATGCATTTCCATTTTAAACTGCCAAAATCTAGATCCATAGCTCTCTGAAAAATGTAGCACCCGTATTAATGAGTCCAAATGGCATCCTCTTGTAGGAAAAAGTGTCCCAATGAGTGGTAAAGGCAGTCTTATGCTGATCTATAGTGTTTACCTCTACTTGGTTGTACCCTATGAATCCATCCAACATTGATAGTATCTTCGAGGCTGTGACAGCTTGTAGCACTTGGTCCATCATGGGAAGAGGATAATTATCTTTCAAGGAAGCCTAATTTATATTTTTAAAGTCAACACAGATTCTAATCTCCCCATTTTTCTTTCTAACAGGCACTATGTTAGCAATCCAAGTGGAATGATGAATGGGAAAGATGATCCGGGATTTTAAACATTTTTGTATTTATTGAAAAATAGTGTCAACAATATTTGGATTATACTGCCTTTGATTTTGTTTGAAAGGCTTAATTTTGGGCTTAAGAGGAATGGAATGTTGCATTTATTTTGGTTTGAAATCTTTGAGATCTTCATACGAGTAAGGAAGCACATCAACATACCTCTTCATAATATTTATCACCTTCTCTCTTTCTTCTTGAGTGCAGCATTTCTTGATGTTCACCATTTTAGGTTCATCTATACTTCCTATATTTATTTTTTTAGTTCAGCAGACTGTTGATTTCCTTGATAAGCCTTGTACTTAACATATCTATCATGTTTATAAAAAAGATTGTCAAAACTCACCGAAATCTTAGGAATTTTGTTTCCTTTCAGTTTGATACATCCATCATGATCCATCAATTATTTAACACTTTCTTCATTTGAAAACACACATTCTCTGGGCAAGTTATCACTTCCTTCAAAATACTACTTATCAAAGTTATCTCTCAACTCCAACAAAGAGAGTAGATGTTGGTCATCATTGAAGATCTTTCAATTATTGGCATTTTCAGGGACGCTAGGCCTGTGAATCATTTCAATGGAGAATTTGTCCTGAGAGAAATTGAGATGAGGAATTAACAAAGATCCAGAGACTTCCAGTGAATCAGCCCTAGTATTTTCTCATCTTGGTACTGCTACAATGGAGAAAGCATCGAGAACTTAGCTATAATCCTAAACCAGATTCTTATAGTTCTTCAATCTTCTTTTTTTTACTTGATAAAGGTCTCAGACCTACTTTACAATTATCTTAGCATCACCACTAGCGAAAAGGTTCTCAACTCCCATATCCTTCACCATATTCAACCCAAGAATGAGGGCTTCATATTCAGTAGTATTATTGGTATTCTCTAACTGAAACTTGAAAGCAAAAGGGTGAATCTTACCCTTGGAAGAGATCAACACTATACCAGCTCCAGAGCCAGCGGAGGAACAACTTCCATCAAACTCTAATGTCTAGAAATTATTAGGATCAAACAATGCTCCTTTTGATGGACATGCTTCATCTGGTCACATAATCATATAGTTCCCATGCCCAATGTCTTCATACAAAATTTGTGCTTTTGGATCATCTATTTTTTGCACAATATACTCAGCTTGCTTCTCAGGCATCAAATTCTTCATCTCACCATTAATTGGAATAATGGCATGTTACCAATCCATTTTTATTTCCCCTCCAACATCCTTGAAAAATTTCCTACTCAATAGCATGTCATAGGAAGGAGGAATGTCAGCAACTAAGATGGTTTCCAAAACCTTTTTCTCTGGCCAAGAAATGAAAGCTACTTATGCATCCTTGATTCTCCCAACCAAAGGAACTTCCCTACTCTCCATAGAATAACAAGAACCATATGTGTGGGTAAGAGTGAGGCCCAAGGCATGAGCTACGTTAGTAGGCATTACATTTTCAGATGCTCCATAATCAATAACACAATTACTAAGCTTGTGGCCAGCTATAAGGAGAGTCGCATAGAAAGGTCTGATTTTCTCATTAGATGATGTGACAGCAGCCACAAGGCTTGGATAAGAAGAGGAATAATGAGTGGGAAAAATGCCTTGGGAATCATGAGATGGGATTTTAGATTTGGAGTTGACAAAATCAACCATCTTGGAAAAGGCTTTGGGATGGGTTTGATAAAACTCAATTTTAGAAATTTGAACCTTAGTTCTCTTTATGTGATCAATAACATCAAAGGATCCAGATGTGGATGGGGTATCATTATAAGGAATAGAAGAGATCTTAGACCTATCAGCTTTATCATTTGACATAGCAGATGCTTTAGAATGAGAATTGGAGGGAGAAAAACCAACAGAGCTTACCTTTTGTGTGGAGACCTGGTGGGGATAGGAGAACCTATCTTTGTAAGCACTGGAATGGTATGGGAAGACTCCTTTGATTTCTTTGCAGGCTACATAACTTTCTCCTTTTTTCTTGTCTATTCTCAAGTCATGACAGCATATGACTCATTGTTCATGTCAGCCACTATATCATTATAATCATCCTTATCATCAACACCTTCAGTGGTAAGGAAATTGACTCTAGAACCTCAGGGCTGCTCCAATTCTTCATTAGATTCTTCTTCTTGATCATCATATAATTCATTCTCTTCTTCATCATCAGGTTCAAGGATTTCACATGTTGCATTGACAAGAACTTTGAGAGGTTGACCTTCAATTACCAACTTGGTTTGAGAAGAGGGCAGTCTGTTCCTAGGCTGAAAATTTTTCCTTGGAACATCCTAGTATGGACCATGCTGAGCCAATTTTTTTATTGAAATGAGGTCATTGGCCAAATTTTGTACCAACTGATCCAAATTACCTCTAGGAGAAGAGGGATAAGATGATGTCTTGGATTTTTGGGATTCTCTTTTTAGTCTTCCTGACATGATCAAGTCATCTTCCACGCTAACTACGAACCTCTGATTCTCATCCAAATTTGCTAGATTGGATCTCCTCATAGCATGACTTACTTCAGGTAGTTTTGCATTTAAAAAGAAACATTTTTTAATTTGATCAACAAGTTGGGTGTCTTGTGGGATCTTATTAATAAGCTTATTAAACTTAGCCAAAAATTCTCTCATGTGCTCTTGTGGTTCCTTTTTGATTTGAGAAATTTGGGCAAATAGAGCATGCACATCTTCTGCATGTTTGAAATAGTTCTCAAATCTTGTTCTCATCGTTGTCCAATTTGTGATTGATCAAGAAGGGAGATGGTAAAACTAATCTACTGCATTGTCTTACAAGGTTTCCAAAAGTAGCCTAATAGAGACATCTTCATGCTCTACATCGAGGACTCCACATGCAACAATGAAGGCTGCAATGTGTTCATCAAGGTGCACTTTCCCATCACCCCTGAATTTGGGAAAATTATTTCTATTACCCCTAGGTAACTCATGCAAAGGTTGTGGAAGAGCCAAGGGACCAACTCAGTGGCCCCAAGGTAATGGAATTTCCATCCTTGGAAAAACTACTTGAAGAGGAAATGAAACACCAGCAAGAATAAAAGCATGAAGATTAGGGCTGATTTTCTCTTGAGGTATTCCACTCCCAAGGGTTTTGTATTCAATAGGGTGTGTGCTTGTAGAATGAGCTCTTCTATTTCTCCTTGTTGAAGGAAGAGGAAAACCCTGCTATTGTAGAAGTTTAAATTGAGAATATTTGAATCTAAGAGCTCTTCTACCACGTGTGTATCTCAGAGTCACCAGATCAATGGAATGATCAAATTGTTGTTATTCTTAAAAAGGAATCTATCAAAAGCAATCCCCACCGGAGTTTCCAAAAACTGTTGGGTTTCAAATTTACACTTTAGGTGAAACCATAGTTAGGGGACAAACAAGTCCCTCCTCTTTGATGGGAGATGTTCCCTTATTGAAATCTGGAAATAATATTACTTACAAATATACAAATTTCATCAAATGTGGTCTTCTGATATATGAAAATGCATTTTTTTCAAGGAAAAACACTAACACAAGAGAATGGAAGAATGAAGGGGAAAGAGAGGGTAGAAGAAGGAAATACTTCTGGGGAAAAGAGATTGTAGAGAGAACCCCTAATTGCATTGGATAAATGAATTACAAAGAAGAATCATTCACGTTTTTACCATGTGCAATTACACAGACACAAATTTCTCATAATTGCATTTTGAAGAACACCAAGTTTGTTAGCTTCTATTTTATCAAATGATTCACTAAATAGAGCAGAGGGAGAGTGGTAAATAGAGGAAAAAGAGAAAGAAAATCTTGTATTTATTTTTTAATTCAAAATTATAGTCTCGACATATCAGAATTTCCAACCCCGACAATGGCTTCCAAAACCCATCAAATATCTCATGAAAATTGGTTATAACTTCCTCCAGGAGAGAAAAACGGTTTGCAAATGGATTTCATCCTTCATGCCCTTCAAAAATCATCTAATCATGAATAAAAAGCATGGCAGAAAATCAATTGGTGCATATACACAGACATTTCATTTTATTTGCCAGTTTAAATATAAACCATTGATTTGCTGTTAAAATGTTCAAATCGGACCATCCACATGGAAGGAGAAGATTGGAGCGGGTATGGGGGAAGCCCCTTTCATTTTAGTGAATTTTTTGTGTTTTGGAACTTTGGAATAAATTTCCCCATAGCCCCGCTTTGATTTTTTGACTTGGACACGTGGTAAGCTGAGATTGGAAATGGGGTCACGGTGCAATTCTTAACATTTTGACCTATTTTGCAAAAAAAAGAAAAATCTCATTTTTCCTCTACTAGCCCGCTGCTCCGCTTTGGATTTTTTGACACGTGGCACCCTTAGATTCATTTTGAGTTATGGGGAAAACAACTTACCTTAACATTTTTTAACCTTTCGGGCAAAAGGTTCAAAACCATGAATTTCTCCATTGCCCCGCAAGTCCAATCCTCCCTTTGGACATGTGGTGGCCTTTGAATGGATGTGGTCCTTAACGGATTTTTTGTTTCAATTATCCCTATGGGATCAAGGGATAAATCTTGCCAACTTAGATTTTTGCAAGAAAAAAATCAAAGTGCACAAATACCTCCGCATCTTTGTCAATCCGCTAAAGGGAAAATTTTCCAACTTAGGCCCGCCGAGCCATAACTTAAAAAGTACAAGGAGTTAGGAGGACTTCTTTACCTTTTTGGAAAGGGGAAGAAATTTCCCATCTGATGCAATGATTTTCATGAGTCTAAAATTCCTTGGAAAGTTCAAAATTCAAAAATACCTCTTAGCAATTATAATTTAAAGGCACCAACTCAAAAAATATACAATTTTAGACTTAGAAATTAAAG
Source organism: Taxus chinensis (assembly GCA_019776745.2). Lineage (NCBI taxonomy): Eukaryota > Viridiplantae > Streptophyta > Pinopsida > Cupressales > Taxaceae > Taxus > Taxus chinensis. The sequence goes on along the minus strand of CM034152.1, from coordinate 179,321,626 downwards.
GGAAATTTGAGGGTGACAACACAACTGAATTCTTTTGAAATAGGACTATATTGGATATCCAATCTGAATAGTCAATAGGTTTAATGAAATCAACATCTAATAATTTTTCCAGTTTTTCTTTGACAAGTAGTGTAATTTTGGGGTGCATCTTTCTCAATTTCTGCTTAATGGGCTTGGTGTCTGGGTGCACAATGAGGTTTTTCATGACCAAGTATGTGATAAAACCATACATATATGTGTATGAAAATGCAAATATATCTATGTATTTTCTTAATAGTTCTATAAAAACTTTATGTTCTTAAGCTGAGAGTGAAGCTCCCTTCTTTATCATTCCAGGTTCCTCTTTTGAGCCAATGTTGACACTGATTATTTCTTCGAAAAGCATTTTAGAAACATCTTCCATCCATGTAGGATCACGGGGAAGAGTGAGATAAACCTCCTTAGGTGGATCATCATTATCTTTGAATGGATATACTATTTATTCTATAGGTTCTTCATTTTGTTTATCTTCAAGTTCCTCAACAAGTTTATCGCTATGATACTTGAGTTTATTCTTTTGGAAAATCTTCTCTAAATTATTATTACTCTTTCTTACGATCTTCTTATTCAATAATCCACACATCTATGCATCTTCTCCAAAGTATACGCCAACATCTAGTTCGATTGAAAATCATTTGTTGTGATCCCTAGTTGGAATAGAATCACTAAGTCCCATGAATTTTATAAATGCCTCATCATTCTCAATGAAATAGATTAAAAACTGAGATTTTTGATCCCAATCTACAAGTTTGGCATATAAAAGGGTTACTTGGCAATTGGTTTGAGGATTGGATACGGATAAGGTAAAAATAATTGAATTATGGAATAGGTTAGGAGAGGAAAGATCCTCGTAGAGGCTACATTGGGAGTCTGTGTCACTATCTGAATGAGATGAGTCGTCCTCAAGTTCAAAAGAGGTGGCATCAATATCAAAGGGTGTATTGTCATGACATCTTATTTGAAGACCATTTTTATCAAATTTGAAATGAGGGATAGGAATGGGTTTTAAGTGTCCTTATGCATTGATACACCATCTAAACCCATTGTAACCCATGACATACATCATACGATAGCCTTTGATATACTGTGGAGCTTGATGACATGATGCCATGGTACCTTTAGGTACCCTCCTAATGGGATCTTCTAACATATTTTCCTCATATAAGAGATCACTAAAGATGAACTTCTCCAGTGGTTTAGGGAATTTATCCAGAGTGCTCTTGAATTGAAATTAAGGTTAACCACAGGTCCTGGGTGACACCGATAGATATGATATTAACAAGGCCTATTGAAGAGTGAATTTCTCACTTGGGTCATATGTTGCCGATGTGGACTCCCATGATGTGAAATGGTTGACCAACGAAGGAATGTTTTGATTAAAATGAGTGAGTGAATATGGATCCACACTTTCCTTAAAGATTTTGTTTGTAAGGAGATAACGATATCTATATAAGGGCATTCATAAGGTACACAAGAAAAAACTATGCAATGCTTTACAATGCATGAATGGTTCTGGATCACCCTAAATGGTGGCTATCTCTCCTTAATGGCACATCTTGATACACTGATGGAAAGTTGAAGGAATGACATGCATGACATGGATCCTTATGCATCCTAAGAGCATGTTGTATAGAAGATCCAAGTCAAGGACATGGAGCATTGTATCATGGCAAGTCAGCCCTACTTCCATTGGAACTACTATAGTACATGGTGACTCTCCTTCCTCATTATCATAGGTTGTGATTGTAATAGTTTTAGCCCCTAGATCTATTTCTAAATGTCCTATCTTATTAAGAAGCTTCAAAGAGAAAATATTTAGACTGGATCCACCATCCATAATTACTCTCTTGATCTTACGATGGGTAGGAACAAATTCTAGATAACAGGGTAAGTTGTTATCTGGGTCATTAGGTGGGATTGCAACGTGATACAAAAACAATATGATCATTAGAATCAAGGTGTGAAATCATCAATTAAAGGTGTTTGGGATCTACATATGTGGATACTCCTGAACTTTACGGTGTTTTATATAGTATGTTTTTATGAGTAGTAGAGATTTTGAGGAGATATAAAATCGATATCCTAGCCGATGTCTTCTCTAACAGTTCTATTAGGTAATATTGACCTTCATGAGGGAAAACTATGGGATTTGGTATGATCAATTGAGCACGTTGCGTCCCTACTGCATAATTTTTTTCTAAGATCCTAATAGTATTGACCTATTTATTAGATGAATAGATACATCCTATAAGAGAATCAAAGGGACTATCATTAGTTGGATAAGCATCAGCAATAGTCCTATAGTCACGGGAATTTTTTCTTTGATCCGTCTTCCTATTCTTATTATTAGCATGGTTAGGAAAGGGATCTTTAAAGATACCCATTTTATCATTTGGACCTTGCCTTGAGTCAGGGGAGGAATCTACGGTGATTTTTCCCTCTTTGATGAGGTCTTCTATATATTGTTGTAGTCTCAAGAACATATCTGTTTTGTGTCATTTAACATGATGGAAATCACAATACTCATGCTCTTTGAACCAACTGGGTTTTGGAGCATCTTCGAGATGCAATACTTTCAGGATTGGGTACTACACCATATTTACCCCATCTAATTTTTTAAGTATGGAAGATAGTGATTCCGTTAGTTGCGTAAATATGAGTTTTGTGGGTTCCTTTGCGCGAGGTCCCTGTGAGAGATTTTAAAAAATAACCAATTTGTATGGTTTGGACTCTTTTTAAGTCTGTAATGCCGTCACTAATGACATGTTTTTTTTATTGAAGAATTCTTGTTTATTTGAGGGTTTTTCTTCATGTTTGTCCTCGATGACCAATTTAAGTGTCCCCTTTGCGATGAGATACTTTTCGATTTGACTACCATTCTCTATAAATTCTTCAAAGTTAGAGCCATATGGCATTTGTAAATGAAAGGCTATCTCTATGTTTAGGTTAGGGACGAATATGCTTACCAACTTATTTTCTGAAAAAACACATGGGAAACAGCTTACCAACCCATGCCATCATTGTAATAAGCTCACGAAGGTCTCGTCAGTACGGATTATGTTTTACGTTGCAAAGGTCATACATCGAGATATCATTCTCCATATTGAAGGAATAATGTCACATGATTTTTTCTGCTAGTGCGGGCCATGTTGTAATGGATCCCTTGGGTATACTAAATAAGCATTCTAATGCTAGTGCTCCAAGGATGCGAAGGAATAGCCATCTCTATAAATTATCACTGTACGTGACGTCTTGACAAGCCATTTAAAATTCCTTGATGTGATCGTGAGGATCACCTTTTCTTTTATTATTATCAAACTTAGTAATGGAAAAATTATTTGGAAACGGTTGTCACAACATGTCCTTTCTAAAGGGGTAAGGGTATAGTTCTTCATATAAGTACTTCCTACTTTGTCCTAAGTTTCCTTTCTGTGGCAAAGTAAGTGTGTTCTTCATTGATTATAACTCCTATTTAATGAGTCGTTCTTTGCTAGGTGAGATTGGGTTATTTACCTTAGTAACTTTAAAATTTGTGTCATCATACGGATCAAAGTGAAACTCTCTCAATTTTTTCTTGAGTTTGCATTTATGCACATTCTTACTCAAAGAACCTAAGTTTGCTGATTTTTGACTTAGTTTGAATATTTAATTTTAGAGGATCTCTTCTTTAAATAAGGGACCGTATTCCTCATTAAACATGGGAGGCGGTGAGCCTTTACACTCATGCTCAATCTTTACCCTACGTGATGACTTATAATAAGGTCTTCGTGAATCACCAATTTGTAGAATTAGAGGCATAGCCTATGTCAAATGGGTTATCCATGTCTAGAAGAGTGGTCACTCTTCCATTTTATGATTACGATATTAGTCTCCACTTTACGTTCTTATTGAAGCTTAGCCCCTAACTATAGGAATCTTGCGAGGACTTGATATCTGTTATAATAAAAGAGCTCGTCAAATCAACCTATGTTTAAATTATGTTGATCCTCATAAGAATCAGATTCTTCTCCACTATGATCGAAAGACGATTATGTGTATTTGACCTGTGAAAAGAGAGGCGCTAAGTTATAACCACTAAATGAGAACGATACAAAAGGATTTTCTTCTTAGTCACAATCATTTGGTTTAGATGCCATTTTCATGATTCTAAGCATTATTAGTCAAAGTTATACTATGTTTTGTCTAAATAACTTCAAAGTGGTGTGAAACCTAGGCTTATGTCCTATAAGTCATCTGATGACCAAAATATCCTAGTGTGTTCTATATGTAATGTTATACAGTTTTTTATTATTCAAAGAACAATCATATGAAAATTAAAACAAAACAATCACTCAAAATGCCACTTTAGCAAGACTATACCCTAAACTATGATTCCAAAAAAGGGCTCAGGGAAGATAGTGAAAATACTCTATTAATACATGAGACTAGTTTAAATGCCGACAACACCTAATTTTTTTGAAAAATGGAATTTGTGAATGTGGATACCGTAACAACACTATATTGACATGTTAACCTAGCAAGCAAGGTGTTAGTATTAATATGATGTCATCGTAGTATACACAAGGTAATATCGACACTCTTAACAAACTTAGATGATGTTGGAACTAAAATGATGTATTAGTATAACAAGAATTTATTAGTTGTGCGAGAAGTGTAGTCTTACAATAGAGGTACTTATACCAAGTTCTCACAAAATTGAAATCACAATGTAAGTACTGAAATTGTATGGATAGAATTCAAGTAAAAATAACAACTTTAAGGAGAAATAATGATCAAACGAAATCGTAGTAATGAATATGATCTTGATATCAAGATCAAAGGACTATTTAAGACATGAAAATGTACTTGTGCACTTTAGATGTTTAACAACCCAACCGTAAACATGGATGGGAACAAACATACAAAATAATGGTGAATACTATCCTTGATAAGACTCGAGTGGTATGCTTCCTTCTCACCCCAAATGGACAGAGAGAATCCAAGGGTATAGATCAAGAGATGAATATAACTAAGTGCCACTTGGGCAAGTATTCACCTTGTTTGAAGGCGAGAAGGAAACCATGTTAAGTGACATGTTGTTTAATTTTTGTGATGAAAGATAGTTAGATCTAACTCAAGTGGCCTCTTTTCCTTGTTTGAAAAAACAAGGTTTAGACTCCAAGTAAGTTGTCACTTCATGATGGTTCAACAAGACACGATACAAAATAGCAAGGTGGGGTCCAAGATAATATGGGTTTCTTAATAAAATCACTTAACTACATGTCAAAAATTTATCGAAATGTGAGCTTGATTTACCCAAAGAGTTTCATTGACTAATTTGGGAGTATCTCATCTTTAATTTACCCCCTTCAAATATGATGAGTAATAAATGTGTTCACACGTGTTCTCACTCAGGTCACGATACAGATAACTTTGACTCTAACTTACAATGTAAAATCTAGTCAAGTGGGTAAGTGGAGTGCTTCCTATTTCATCCACGAGGTTACTTAGTGGTGGATTAGTTTAGGGTTCCTAGAACCACCTCCATTGTTAAGTTTAAGGCGTTATGCCAAAGGGGTTATTCTCTAGTTGAGCGGATAGGGACGTACCCTTTTCTGAAACCTACAATACAATATGATGTGAAGTGGTGCATTTTTTTTATATTTCTTATCTTTAACGTGGTTTTAAGTAGCACACCATTTGGAAACCTGTATGAAAACATGTATTAGAAGGTTTCATTTTTGAAACTCATTTCTTTGACAAGCGCTAGGCCATACATGCAAGGAGTTAGTAATTTTCCATCATAGATAATGATATCTAGAAAGAAATTTTTGTGTTGCTTTTGATTCCAAAGATCACCAAAAGAGGTACAAAGGAAGAGAAGAGAGTTCTTGTGTTGCTTTTTAAACTACTTTCTTTGACAAGCGTTAGGCTGTACACAACACAAAAACTCAACTAAAACAAGCTTTTATGGAAAATACTTTATGTTTTTGTTACAAAAAGTAGAGTTCGTTTTAACCAATTTTAAAAGATCAATCCAATTAGGAAGAGTAATGTAAGTGTTTTTGAAAGTGACAAAAAGTTTTTTCGAAGTGTTTTTAATCCCCAAGATCACCTAAAAGGTGTGAGAGAATACCATACACACTTCAAAAACCTCTTTCTAACTAAGAAAAAGAAACAGTTAAACTACGTTTAGTTAAACAAATTCAAAAAGAAACTTGCAATCACTTGTTAGAGCCTATGAACAACCAGAAAAAATTAAAATATTTTATCTTACAGCTCAAAGGAAAATTCTAATTTTTAACTCAGACACCTCCACACCCAGAATAACACATGTGCATCCTAGATATCAGATACGCATCCAGACCGACATGTGCATGTGGCAGTAATTTATAACAGTAGGGTCCAACACTTATGTGAGCGTGAGAGAAAGGTACAATAGGATTTAAATGGAGATGCATCATTCTGGATGGATACATTTGCAAGCCAAAAGGTAAATCAACACAGTATGCAAAATTAAACCTATACGTCCCGAGGCACAGGAACACCTAACGGTTATTGGACACACTGACAGTTCAACAGGTACGCGGTCCTTTGTAAATGACTTGTTAGTGAAAAATATGACAAGACGGGTGTGCATCTAGTTGGATGGGTGTGTTAGGGTATCAACAAAGATGCCCCCCTTCAGGACACATATGCATACCCCTTTAAAACCTGTAAAAATCATAGAAATGAAAAATTCCAACAGTTAAACAAGGTATTTATTAGTCAAAGAAACCTATTTGTAGTTTAAACCTACAAAATATGTATGAACAAGGATGATTTAACTTACTTAAAAAATGAAATCAAATAAATAACAAGCTATTTCTCCTAGAAAGCATGAGAGTGAAGTTGAAAATCTTGGAAATTGCTCTTAGAGGACAATGAAGTATGTCCCACTGGGCGTGCCAAATGTGTGCAATGAAAAATTTGTTAAAGTTATGAACATAGGGTAAGAACCTCTAAAGAAACCACAAAAACTTTGGAACAAACAAATCAAATGACCATCAAATTAGAGATAAGAAAGAACTACCTACTTGGATGCATATATAATTCCTGAAACAAACAAATCAACCTCTAAACATGACTATATTAGTTCTCTACTCGATGAAAGCTATCTATAAGTGAACCTAGTAAAACTCTAGCAATCACTTATGTGTTTATTAATATTTCAAAAGCTTAACAATGGAAGCTTGCCATTAATGGCTTCTCCCATTTACCTAAAGCTTTGAAAGGATTAGAAAATAATATTTAAATAACTTAGATAGAATATGAAATGACTCTTAAAGAACTAAGCTTGACCTAAATCAGAAATGAGAGAGAGAGAGAGTCCTTAGAAAAAGGTGGGATGGGTATCCCTTATTTATAGCTTTTAGATTTGAGAAAAGGATTTTTTTGATGCAAATTGGGACTAAACAAGAGTTAAAAAGTTGATTTTTAGAAAAGCACATTGGGAGGTGTGAACTTGATTCAAAAGGCTAGGTGGCTATTTGGAAAGGTGAGATATTTGTTTGGAAAGACAAATTCTTATTAGAAATTCAATAAGAGGGCTAATTAACCTAAAAAAGGTTAATTAAAGGGAAAAAAAGCTTATAGAAGATGGTTAGAGAGGGATTAACAGGTTTAGGTGGTTTAGAAGAGGTTAGAAAAGGTGTTTTACTAGCGCAATGTAGTAGATTAACACAAGACTAGGATAGTTAGTATGATTTGAGTAATAAGATCATGTGGACCAAATTATAGGTGTTTACAAGTACAACTACAACATTTCACAAAAAACACCACCTATTTTCCCTTGATGGATGTCCATACCCTATTGCAAAGCTCTTGTTTTACCACATCATGTGAATATGCTACGAAAGTTGAGTTGATTAGGTTAAATATTTGTTTGTTGCATTTGGCGAAACTGTCTTAATGACTCTTAAGGAGTTAATCTGCATTTCTCTTTATACATGCTCTAGATTTCCAAATACTCAAAAATAAATTATTTTTTCTTCTAGAAACTAAGACTAATCAAGTGCATGGCAAATTATTATAGTGCAATCATATTTTTTAGATTTCTTCATTTAGCATTACCAATAATTTCCACAAGACTATTATCCCTTCATAAAATGAAGGAAATGGTTCCCATTTCCCACAACGATTTCTCTTGCAACATTCTTGGAGTTAATTTTCATTGCAACGTGGAAATGAGCACATAATCAAACACTACAACAAAGAAGGTTATTTGTCACATATTTTCAAAATTATTTTTGCGGTTACAATTTTTTCAAAAAATTTAAATGTGGGATTGGATTTGTAGCTCATCCACTATTTGACATATTTTTGTTGTTATTTTACAATTAGTTAGATCATAGATAGACCACAATTTATAAAATTTATAGCCCATCTATAGTTTAAAAATTATATATCATCCATAATTTTTCATATTTGTAATTTTCCTACAATTTTTGTTTTTATTGATTTTCCATGTTTTTTCAAAAATTCTAATATGTCTATATATGTACTCTTTGGAAGTATTCCACAATTTAGAAATATAAACTCTTATCAATGTGATATATGTAAAAATTTCACCATATTTTTCTACAATAAGGGTTACCACAACAAATTCATAGGTGTAAGCTACAATTTGATTTCCATAATAATAATTTGTAACATATCTCTTTAAAAATATGTAGAAACATTATTATTATCCTAATTTTATATTCATTTAGATAATTTTATATGTAGCTTGTCTACATTAATTACAACACAACTTAAAATTCATTAATGCTTTAATTAATTTTTCAATCTAATGAAAAACATTTAAAATTATAATCAATAAATACATTAAGCTATAAAATAATTGTAATAATTGTTATTGTTAATTAATGTTAAACATTAAATATTAAACGTTGTTAACAACTGTAATAATTGTTCCTGGGTGGTGTGTTTAACCAACCAAATTCAGTTGCCAAATTTTTACTATGGTGGCAGAGAAATAATTCTTTTTATTCCACTTTCACATCATTAAGTAAATGTCTTTAATATGAAAAATAACTTGTTTCCTTTATCTCTCAAGCCATTTTCTGCAACTTTTCATAGAACTCATTTGTTGTACATGTGATCTATGATTAATGATATATCTTTTGGCCTTCAATCCAACTACATCCAAGGATCTTCTTAATTCCACTATCTTTCATCAATCTCTGTATCATTTCAGCCTCACCTCACCTCACCTTCCCATTTCTCCATGCATGTTTGAGAAAAGAAAATAATCTACATCATTTTCAAGATCCAAATCAAAATGCATTATGTATGTAAATACTCCTAAGCCTATATTCATATGTGATCTACAGGAACTAAGAGAAAACTTCCACAGAACTACCTACACCTACCAATTGCATTGCGCATATCTTACAACCAACAATGTTGATGAAACCTTGTTTTTAAGGCATTTTGTGAAAAAAGTCACGTGCCTTGTGTAATGTTCCACATTTTACATAAAGGTCTAGTATAGAATTTGCAACAAAAACATATGAAAAATTCCTTTTATCTTTTATGCTTTGATGGATTTCCATAACCTGTTATAGAGCTCGTATTTTGGCACAAGTCGAGAGTATGATGAAAAATGTAAACTGGACTGGTTAGAGATCGGTTTGTTGCATAAAGTGAAACAATCAATGTCTCTAGAGGAAATCCATGTCTTTTGTTTCCTGTTATAATCATACTCCATGAGACTTTTTCTTTCTCTTTTATTTGGTCAAACACTTTCTAAGGCACTGCAAATTATTTGTAACGAAAACAATGGCATGGGAATGGAGGGAAAAATACTAGAAAAATAGATTCTAAGGTGTTGGAGATTGTGTGTAAGTAAAGTAATACTAAAGAAAAGCTTGTGTTGGACATGACGAAGGATAATCCCGTTATGTTATTTTTCCACAGTAATAAAGGTCAGAAAATATTCCCCTATGATGACAAACTTCCCTCATTTACGCCAATTATCTCCATTCTTTGTTTCTTGTTTAATTTTTTTACGGTTTTTGCGATGATAACATTTTAAAAAAATATATAATTCATTTAAGCTATTGTATTTATGTATTTCTTTTTAATCATGAAAATTTGTGTGGTGGTAGCTGGTATAAATTATGGACTTTAAAAAGTGGAAAAGTTTTGATCTGGTTGGCCGCCATGATGGTTTTAACTTTGTTTTTCAGTGCTTCGACCACCATTTGACCATAGACATTAGATGTTGTCCTCCTTTTCTTAATCGTCTGCAGGGTGAATCTTTGTGAAAGCCAACTAATTTTCATGTAAGATGTATATTCACAATTCTACAGTAGGAATATCAAACTTAAATAAATATTTTCACCAATATGGAAAGTTAAAATAAACAATCCTGAAAGTATATGCATGCATGAACAATGTGATGGAGATTGACTGTTTGAAAAGGTCGCCAGAATTTGACACTTTTCAGTAGAGGAATCTTCAAAATTGGATTCCTTCTGACAAATAAATTATAAAATATTTAAAAGATAAATAAAACATAAATTATCATTATGATAAAATATATTTATTTAAACTATTTCTTGATTAAAAAATAACAGATATTTATGTAAAAGAAATTAATTTAGTATATTGTATACTATAATACATATCTATAATTCTGGTTATAATCCTTCTACAATAGAAATCATATTTATATTTATATTTTAAAGAGTTATTAATAATTAATATCTATCTTTAAATTTCAGACATAATCAATTTGACAATTGTATGTTAATTTTAAATATAAATTACTTTGAACTTGTATTTTTCTTATTTTAAGATTAAATTGAATGGGTTTTATTTATAGGTATGAGTTATTCATGAAAATCACTCATTATATTTAAGTTATTGTTCATTAGTGAGATCAATATGTTAGTGAGAGTTATGTTCATAAATTTTCCTTGATAGTGTATATTTTAATGTCTTTTGTGACTCTAAAGTCGTCATTCATTAAAATTATTAATCTCACATTTGTTAGTAATTTTAGTCTGTAGAAAAATATAAACCCCAATGTACTATGACCTTTATGTGAAGTAGGATGACACCACTATGGGATCACAAGGTAAAATAAATATAAAAAATACATGTAATTATGAGATTCGAAATACTACGTGTTATCCAATTTTTCACCTCGGGAGAAATTGGAAAAACACGACCTTGCATACAAATAAAATGGAGGGATTGATTTAGTCATGGGAGCTTAAATTTCGAGGTTGGTTAACTAGATTGATGCAGGCCGAGTAAATTACAGAGGAATTCAGGAAATGAAGAAAATCTAAAAGTCTTAAATTTTGGATTTTGAAGGTGGAGCCGTTGGAGGTAGGCTGGGGTAAAATTCGGGGACTGAGTGGAAAGAAGCACGTAATGGCTAAAACCCTTAAGTCCAAATTTTGGACTTTGGGATTTCAGAGGTTTGTATGTTTTGGTGAGCGCGGGTAGGTGAATAGTGCAAAAATCACCAAAATCCCAAAGGTCCAAAACCCGAAGTCCAAATTTTGAACTTCAGGATTTCAGAAGTTCGGAGTTGGGAGTAGGATGAAAGATCCCCAAAGTCACTGAAAACCTAATCCTTGAAGTCTTGAAAAACTGATCTCCCAAGTCCCGAAACCCCAAACACCGAAGTCCTGAAATCCCCAAAAATGCAAAGGTTCGAAACCTAAAGTCCTAATTTTATACTTCATGGTTTCAGAATTTTAGAACCTTCAACCCCCCAGTTCAAAAAAATTACAACTCGAAGTCTGAATTTTAGACTTCAGGGTTTAGAGTTTTGGAGGTTTTCTTGACTCAAGATGAATGAACAATAACATCAACCTCTGAAGTCAAAATGTCCAAAAGTTGAAAACTTCAGACTTCGAAGGTTATGAGGCAATTTTGGAGTTTGAAAAGAGAATATCAACCACCCGCATTTACTACATAATGACCCCCCATGTTCAGATGGCCATAACTTTTGATTGGGAGCTCAGATTTGCAAAAAATAAAACTTTTTGGAAATCTCTCAGCATCATCTACACAATTACAGTCTTCTATTTTAGGGGGTGTTTCGAAATTTATCATCTACCCAAATAATGAAGGTATGGGATTCTTTTCTGTCCTAATAAGGCATAGTACATGGACGTATGGGTTTTGCAGTGGCACCCTTAATATTTGCAGGTGAATTCAATGCATTTTAGGGTGGTTAAAGCAAGATTTTGAGTTTCTTCCCTCTCCCCCTTCTCTCATTCTTCATATATATTGTAAGGAGTGGAATTGTTCTAATGTTAGAGACCTTGTATATTCCCCTCCCTTCTTTTTCTTGTATGTAAGACATTTTGTGGACATTCTAAACCTCCCTACTAGACATTGTAATGTAAAATATGTGCCTTTGGCCATAAATGTGATGTATTGTATCAATTTGAGAACAATAAAATCAGATCTGTGGATGTTTCAAACCCTCTTTTGTGTTCTATTCCATCTTCCTAATCTTTCATTGCATGCAAGGTTATTGTGTATTGTTGTGTTGTGTTTATATTACAGGATGTTCAACACTCCTTAGTGCATCACCTTCCCTACAGAGTAGGTTTTAATTTTCATGAATTTTCTCTAACTCCGTCTCCTTGGGAAAACATTAGATTAGTGTTAGATTTGCAACTCTCTGTACTTTGTAGTAGTTGGCACTAGGATAGGTTAGGAAGTCGTCCTTCTCTGGAGGGTTGTCCTGATTGTAAAGTCCCACACTTTGGGATAACTCCATGTTTGATGAATCACATTGAATTCCTCAATCATTCACTTGCAAGCAATCAGGGGTGTTTTGATTTCATCATAACACTAAGCCTTATTGTTTTGCATCTACCACTACATATTCTCATTAGTTGTGCCCCATTTTATACCAAGATTTTTTTTTAATAAAATCTATCCCTTATACAATCACACCTATTATAGACCACCTTAACAATGTCACTCCCACCCCTGTGGATGCCACACTGGAAGTTAAGAACATGTATTAACGTAATTATTGATGGCTAGTATGATAAATATGATTGTTTTATCTTTATTCTTGAATACTTCTATGTGACTTAATAATATAACAAAAAAACCCTTGAAGTACCACCGAATAAAGACCTTACTACTTCAAGTCCATATGATTCTTTAAAGCATATTATAATTGCTTTTGTGACATTAGAATCTCTAATCATTCAAAAAATAAATCCCACACTAGACGTAAGGATTTTTGCATAGCAATACTAACAATCAACTTTCAATATACCACGATCTTTATGTCAAAAAAGGTGATTCCATAATAAAATAGGACATCCTACTAACATCTTACTACTCTGAATCATGCAAGAGTATATTGTTGATAAGAATTAAAGATTGAAAATGAATCAACCATTTTTCCTAACATAAAAAGTGAAGTTGGAATCGGACCAATTTAATCATAAAGGAACTTCGAAATAGCTTAAGCATGGGTAATTTAAGTATAGGTTAATTGTAGATAAGCCTAATATTTCAGGGTAATTTATTTCATCAAAAAAGTAAAGGAATATACAAGACATAAACAAAGAGATGAACAAACATGCAATAAAATATGTACAACAATACCATTTATCATTAAATCAGATAGGAGATTGAGATCATTTAAATACTATGATATTCTTTTATCAAAGGTATAATAAATCCCTTATTAATAGGATTGAATTATTTACCAAATAATGTTATCGAAACTTTATCCGAGAGATTGGAGTATATTAATGAGATAACCTATTAAAAATGTGAAAAATAATGGATGGTTTTTTTATGATCTCATAGGGTAGTCGTTGGTCATGTAATACAACTTATCTTGGAAACAAAACCAAAAATTGAAAATCAGAAAAGATATAAACATGAACAAAGTATTCACAAGATATGACACATTTACACAATTTTGAGTCCAAATAAAGATAAATATATTAAAGAGAAACATATTTGTAATTATGGGAAGTACAATAACTATAAAGATAGTTTTAAACAAGATTCATGAAAAAATAAAAAATCCAACATGGCTATTAATATGTGAGTGTCTCAAGATTTTAATAGAAATGACTGTCATGGCTTGCTTAGGATATAATAGATCAAAATATGCAATCAGTTTTAGATGAGATAAAAACTAATAAAATTAGATAATTAGTAAAATAATTTTGAAAATGGATATACCTATTGTATCATAATTTTATACTCAAACCTGATAAAAATGTCATCCTAACACCTATAGAATCACTTATATTAGAAAATCATTTGCACACAAAAATATTTCATATGAAACAGGCTTCACCAAATGTTAACAATACCTAATCTCTCCTTTTGAAAATGTGTTCTCCAAGTCCTTATACAACTCCCCCTTTTGAAATATCAGTTACAACTGATTTGTCTTCAAATTTTAATTATATTTATTATAAATATGACACTCCGTATCAAAGTGAAACTTTATTTTTAATATCAAATGAGGAGGGCTCAGGAAACTATATTTTTAAAGTAAATGACAAATTTAAAACATGTGGAATGAGAAAATAAAGGGAAGGTACCCACTTAACATTGAACACACTAAATAAAATATACAACATAATCATTAGCATTCAATTCATTGAACCAAAAAGATACTCTATCATATCCAAATAATCATAAAAGTATAATACATCATATGACAATACTACTGAAGTAAACCAATACCCAAGTATATATTCAAATTCATAAAGTAAAAATGTCAAATATCATCAAGTATAGAATAGAAATTCATGAAAGATTGTCAATCACTGAAAAAGTATACACTAAATCAATGTCTGAATAAACAAACCAAAATATAAGAACATGATAGAAGCACTAATCATCCCTACTAAGGTCTAACAGTGGTGACATTTTTTTAGTTAATAACTCCACATAACTATATGGAAAAATAGGAAGAGTGTTGTGAGTAATGGTTCATGATTCCTCCTCTACCTCAATTTTTACTCTTTTTAGTGCTCTAGTCATCCTTGGATCAATGGAAGAGGACCTAGCACACTTAGGGAAAGTATGGGAGCCATGTGAGTGAGATGGTTGATTTTGTTCAAGGAACAAAGGAAAGTTAGAATATGGGTATAAATTGTGCAAGTGAAAATGAGAATCGGTAGAGTGGATTGAACAATTAGAAGAGAAGGGATTATGTTAAGCATTTGTGTGATCAATTTTATAATAAACTGGGGTATTATGAATGCTACGAGAAGGTTGAATGTGGGTATATGATTCAACCACTTGTAATACCTCATGGATAAAAGGATGATTAGAATCAAAATGGACTGAAACTTGAGTAGGAGAAATCCTAATCAAATGTATTCTACCCATACCATATTATGTCATCTTCAACCACCCCTAAGTGAACCTGTTTACCATTAAAAATGTCCTTAAAAAAGAGTAATGTGAACTTGATCCCCTTAAGTTACCCAAGCTAAACATGACTGCAATAACTAAAAAATGATAAAATTACCTAAGCACTCCCAATGGAAACAATTTTCCATGTTCACATAATCCATCAAAACAAGGTGATATAATGACCCAAATAATTTTTAACACTAGATAATATGATACAAGATGATAACCATTAACTAAGGAAATTTCAATCAAATGCAAATGACCTATTATCCAATAAACAATTTTTTCCATAATTTCAATAATCTGAGTTTAAAAAATCCAAATTTCCATGCAAAACTTAAGCTTTGTGACCATCTCTAATTTCTCTGCATAGTGTCATCCATACCTCATCAAAAACAAACATTTTGAAATTTCTTAAAGAACTCAGTTTGAGCTCAAGAATTAGAAGTGTATACATAATAGAATGACTACCTCAAATATCATGGCAATAGAATTAATAAATAATATAAGAAAAACATCCCCATAAAACATCTTATATTGATATATAAACAAAATAGATTGAATTATAACTCCATGGATAAAACCAAATATCACTAGCTAGTTTCATAGAACTAATGAATTATAACCCTTTGTTTATCCTTTTCTCACGATAAAAAAAATCTCACATATAGTTATTTATTCCAAAATCAAAATATAAACCATTATGTATGACAAAACACATTTTATACCCATTATCTTGAATAGCTTGGGAAGATTGAATGGTTCATAAAGACAATATATTCATATATAATCCAAATCAATAACCCACAAAGGCATTAGAAAACATGGTTGAGTGTAAAATAAATCATTTAGACCCAAAAAATGGCTAGCTGACTCATTAAAACCACATATTAAACCATACAATACTAAAATAAAATAAATGCTTCATTCACGTTTTCTAAAAAACAACAGAGCTCAACAAGAGCTTATAAACTTGCATTCGAACTAACTTGTCTTCACAGCCCAGGAAATATTCATGCCATAAATATTCTAGTCATTTTTTATTTGTATTAATCTAAATTATTTCAAATGCGGGTAATAAAATAAGAGATGAAAATGTGAGTCCAATTTTGGAAGAATAATGAAATGAGAGGTGGATGAAACATTTCTTTAATCCCTTAAAATGATTTCATATTATCAGATATGCAACATTAACATTTATCCATCCATTAATGTGATACTAACATAATGAAATAATCAACCACATAAGCACAACCAAACTAAGAGAGCACACATGAACACCAGATATAAGTGGGAAACCCTTAAGGGGATGAAAACCCATATAAAATATGATTATATTACATAAATAAAATATATTTAGTGATGCACCTGTTAGCATAATTTAGCATAGGCATATTTATTGCATTTTATTGCATTGTCTTTTATTTAATAATGTGCAACATGTGCACTCTAGTCTAGTGACTTGCATTCAATATTGGCATTAGTAGTAATTACATGTGCATGTGAGATGGGTCTTATCATCTCGTAGTTGGTGTCTGCTAGGGTGTCATGTCTATCCATATGAGGATGTCTAATATCTATAAATATTACAGCTCTTGCATTGTAATGTAATCTGATTTCATGATCAATAATATTTGTGAGGATTATGTCCCTCTTTGGTCATTGCAATCTTATTCTATTCTATCATTTGGTATCTAAGCTATACCATTATTATCATCTGGTATCAGAGCGAGTTCTATCCAAGCAAGGTTGAAGAGGAGCACTATTGGAGAGGATCCATTGGAGAAGAAGATCTACATCAAAGGAGAGCCATTGAAGCATCCCGCAGCCTCCATTCCTTCTAAGCATCCCTCAACTAAAATTTGACCTATCCACTTATTTGGAAGGTAAATTTTTTTTAGTCATGGGTATAGCAAATTGATCTAACATATTGGCAGAATATTTCAGATTTGGAGATCTTTAAAATAAAATAAAAAGGAGAGAGATCTTGAAATTTTTTTTGCAGATTTAAGGAAAAAAAATATCAGATCTAAAAAAAAAAAAAAAAAATTAGATCTGAAAGTGGAGGTGTGAAGAATTCGGGAGCAAAAATTGAAGCAGTCCCGTCAACAAAATTCCAGCAGATAGCTCTTAGAAAAAAAGACATAACTTTTTCATACAATATCATATTGATGTACTGTTTTTTTTTTTGGAAAGATAAGAAGGAGACGCACAACTTTATAGTTTACATCATCTTCAGATTCAGCCTCTACATGTGACAAAAAGTCTGTACAAGTCGGATCATTTGTTCTGAAAAAAAATCAGATCTAGCTGGTAAATTGGTAAGATCTCAAAAACCAAGATTCGGATTCTTCTAAAATTTTTTGGGTTTCAAAATAAATATTGTATGATGATGCTGTCAAAATTTTAGAAAAACCCAGAGCACGGTTTTTGAGAAAATCTGAAAACAATATTCAGATTGTTTGTTTGGATCTTGGGAACAAACAGGTCAGCGGTTCGATTCCCACTCTCTCCATATTTTTTATTAAATTATTTTTTTTAGAAAATTTGGAGAAATTAATAATTTTTGGGAGATTTCTAAATTTAGAAGCTCACCAAACACATTTAGAGCCACCGCTAAATTTAGCAAAAAAACACCTATTGGTGGGTAAAAAATATTTTTGGCCTAAATTGTGTATTTTGTGATTCTAAACCCTTTTTTGTAAAGAGGGTGGACACAAAAACTTCATTTAGATGTATTTTTGGAGCATTTTATACTAATATTAGTGCATAAAGTGAAAAAAAAAGGTACAAATTTTTTATTTTATGTTTGGTTCTATCACACGAGATCTTTGATCTCATAGCAGCGTTCGGTATATACGGTGCCTCTGGGAAGCGCTTACGGGTGATGTCGTCGCGACTACTACTGCACTTAATGCCTAACATAGCTGCCTAAACGTCATCTGGGCATCGACCTTATAAAATTGATGGGGAGTAATAAGGACACAATACACACACATTTGAGCCCTCCCATCCGTTTGTGCTTGCACAGACCCCTCTCCGTACTATCTAAGTACCACGTACTAAATTCTTTCACGTGTGTTAACACCTCTTTCCGTACTGATGGGTATATTGAAAGGGTGATCTTATTCCACGTACCGATGGGTATATCGGAAGGGAGCCTATATAGAAAGGTTTGGTATATCGGCCTGACGGTATATTGAGAAGGAGACCTTAAACCTGGAGTGATAAGAGCCTTACCCTTTGTCAGAAATTCAGAGTTTCAAAAATTCAGATTGCAGAAATGGGTGCACAAGCACCAAAGTTCTTCTTGCCAGATTCACAACTACTTAGAGGAGACAACTATGTTGCATGGAAACCGAAGATCAAGACGTTACTTGAGTTTGAAGACCTATGGACAGTTGTAGATGGAAAAACAACAAGATCACTTGATGATGGAAGACAACAAGCTCAATTTGACAGGGCCAATCAAAAGGCCAAGTTGATCATCTTGTTTGGCATAACAGACGATGTGTAACCCCACATTAAAGATGCCACATCGGCTAAGGATGCATGGGATAAGTTGAGCACAGTCTATGAGGCAAAGAACAAGAATGCCATCCTCAACCTACTATCACAACTGCATACTCTCAAGTTCAAGCACAATGACAAGGTTGAAGTTTTTTTGAGATGAGTTGCTACTTTGAGGACATCTCTATTGGCATTGGGAAAAGAGATAAGTGATGAAGACCTCGTACCAATTTTGTTGCGAGCACTTCCTCCTTCCTATAGAATCTTTGTGACAACTATCAATATGAGTGAACACACAGTCACCTTTCAGAAGTTGGTCAATCTACTCCAACAAGAAGAGGCAATGAACAACAAAGATCATGAAGATGAGCAAGCACTATCTTCCAATCATAAAGGAAAGGGGAGATTTCAGTCCAATAACAAGAAGTCCCAACAAAATCAAAGTCAACGAGACAACACCAAGAAGTGTCCCATTTGTAATAGAGGGGGACATGACATCAAATATTGTTGGTACAATTCCTTTAAAAAGGGTTCATCAAGCAATTCAAAACCCAATAACCAACAGGGTAATAATAATTCAAATAAAGGGAAGTCCAACAACAACAACAATCAAGGGTAGAAAAATGGTAATTGGCAAAGAAAACCCAAACAACAAGGGTACGTTGCTGAACATGAGGTTGATTCAGATGAAGGACACCACATGTATTCTGCTCAATTTGATGAAGAAACCAAGTCCACACAAGATATCTGGTATGTTGACTCGGGTGCAACTCGACACATGACTGGACGTAAGGATTGGTTCTACACACTACGTGACTCACCTAATAAGAACCATGTGTCATTAGGTGATGACTCATCATACAGTGTCAAGGGGATTGGAAACATTTCACTACCTCTTGGAAAACATGACTGCAAAATCACAAATGTATTGTATGTACCTGGGTTGACCAAGAATTTGCTATCAGTTAGTCAACTCCTTGATCACAACTTGAAGTTGGATTTTGACAGTAATAATGGAGAAAAAGTGTGCTTGATAAGAGATAAGTCAAGAGGTTCTAAGATTGTAGCAAGAGCCTCCAATGTGGGACGCATGTTCCAACTTGATTTTGTCCACAAGGATGATCAAGCTCTAGTGGCCAAAGACACACAATCTGCAGAACTATGGCATCGTAGATATGGTCACATCAGTTTTGGCTATCTCCAAACACTTCAAAAGGGAAACATGGTGAAAGGATTACCTACACTCAAGCACAACACTGACAAGTGTCACAATTACCTAGCTAGAAAGCAACACAGAGTACCCTTCCAGAAGAACACATATAGAGCTAAGGGAAAGCTTGATTTGGTGTACACCGATCTTTGCGGGCCCATGCAACCAAGTCATTTTGGATGTCAATACTTCATGCTTTGTGTTGATGACTACTCAAGAAAGATGTGGATATATTTTCTAAGAAACAAGAGTCAAGCCTTTGAGACATTTCAGAAGTTCAAAGCACTTGTTGAGAATGAAGTTGGTCGCAAGATCAAAACTCTCCGCTCAGATTGAGGGGGGGAATTCACAAGCAATGAGTTCAAGACTTACCTGGAAGCTCATGGGATTTGTAGAAAAATGCCTCCTACTCACACACCACAACATAATGGCATAGTTGAGAGAAGGAATCGTACTATCATGGAAATGGTGCGATGTATGATTGACGACTCAGGTTTAACAAAGACATTTTGGGCAGAAGCTGCAAGAACTGTAGTCTATTTGTTGAACAGAGTGCCCACAGTAGCTCTTGAAGGAGTGACACCTCAAGAAGCATGGTCAAATCAGAAACCATCAATTGCACACCTAAGAGTATTTGGGTGTAAAGCTAGCATGTACATACCCAAGAAGAATAGGAACAAGTTGGATATGAAAGCTAAGAAACTGATATTTATTAGATATAGTGAAGAAGCACTTGGGTATAGATTATGGGATCCGAAAGCAAAGAAAATATACACAAGTAGGGATGTTGAGTTCTTTGAGAAGAAACAAGTAGATGTTCCACTCAACGACTCAACAAACATGCAGAATACACCTCTTGTGAAGACAGAATTTGATGTTCCCACTGAAGATGACAGTGATGAATTGGATGATGGTGATCCACCACAATCCAATGGAATAGCTAATAAGTTACCTAAATGGTATACTCAATTAATAAGAGATGCAAATTTGGATGAGGCACCGAGAACATCATCCAATCCTTGACCTATAACTCGCAGTCAAGCTCGTGAAGAGGTCAATTATGCCCTAATGAGTAGAGTTGTTGAAACAGTTGAGCCATCTACAGTTTAGGAAGCCCTACAATCAAAAACTTGGAAAGATGCCATGGATTCAGAGTATCAGTCAGTGATGAAGAACAACACATGACAACTTGTCGACCTTCCACCAGGGAAGAAACCCATTGGATGCAAATGGATATTCAAGACTAAGTACAAATCAGATGGGACTATTGAAAAGTATAAAGCAAGGCTTGTAGGAAAGGGGTATGCACAACAAGAAGGCATTGATTATAAGGAGACATTTTCTCCCACAGCCAAGATCAAGACAATCAGGATGATCTTTGCTCTAGCTACACAATTTGGTTGGAAAGTCCACCAAATGGATGTGAAAAGTGCCTTTCTTAATGGAGATTTGCAAGAAGAAGTCTATATGACTCAGCCAGAGGGTTATGTAATACCAGGAAAAGAGATGATGGTATGCAGACTCATAAAATCTCTATATGGCCTAAAACAGGCACCCCGGGCATGGTACATAAAAATTGATGAGCATCCCATAAGTCATGGATTCAAAAGGAATCCTTATGACCCCAATCTCTACCTCAAAAAGCAAGTGGGGGAGATTGTCATTGTGGTTGTTTATGTCGATGATCTAGTCATTACAGGTAATTCTGTGAAGATGATCGATGCAACAAAGAAGGATTTTAATCGATCGTTCGACATGACAGATCTTGGGCTCATGCACTATTGTCTTGGGTTGGAAGTATGGCAAAAAGAGAATCATATCTTTTTTCACAGTTGAAATACACCAAGAAAATGCTCGAGAAATTCAGGATGATGGACTGCACTCCTATTGCTACACCTATGGAAGTGAGACTTCAGTTATCTCGTTCCGATCCATCACCACTGGTGAATGCAACTCTCTATCGGCAGTTGATCGGGAGTCTCATTTACCTGACATATACTAAACCAGATATCAGCTTTGCAGTCAGCTATTTATCACGCTTCATGCAAGAACCAAAAATATGTCATTAGAAAGCAACAAAGAGAATACTAAGATATCTAAAGGGTACAGTTGACCTTGGTCTAGAGTACAAGAAGAATGACAATTTCTTCTTGATAGGATATTCAGATTCAGATCATGCAGGAAACATGGATGATAGGAATTCAACATCAGGCTTCGTATTCTTTATGGGATCTGGACCGATATCATGAGGAAGCAAGAAACAGAACTTTGTTTCTCTCTCTTCTACAGAAGTAGAGTATCGAGCTGCAGGTGAAGCTATTTGTGAAGCAATATGGCTACGCCGAATACTGGAAGGAATTGGTCTACCACAACAGAAATCTACTCCAGTATATGTTGATAATGAAGGAGTTCTAAAGCTTGTTCGCAATCCAGTATTTCATGAGAGAACCAAACATATTGAAGTACAGGTTCATTTCATACGTGAGCATGTCTTGAAGCACAACATACAACTCCATTTATGTCCTACAGTTGAACAGAAGGCAGATGTTTTCACTAAGTCACTTGCACGTGACAAATTCACACTGTTTAGAGAGTTCTTCTCCACTTCATTGGAAACTATGCAAAATTAAGGGGGGAATGTTAGCATAATTTAGCATAGGCATATTTATTGCATTTTATTGCATTGTCTTTTATTTAATAATGTGCAACATGTGCACTCTAGTCTAGTGACTTGCATTCAATATTGTTATGTTGGATAACATTCAATATTGGTATTAGTAGTAATTACATGTGCATGTGAGATTGGTCTTATCATCTCGTAGTTGGTGTCTGCTAGGGTGTCATGTCTATCCATATGAGGCTGTCTAATATCTATAAATATTACAGCTCTTGCATTGTAATGTAATCTGATTTCATGATCAATAATATTTATGAGACTTCCATCCCTCTTTGGTCATTGTAATCTTATTCTATTCTATCATTTGGTATCTAAGCTATACCATTATTATCATCACCAACTTCACAAGGAACAAAAACCCCTACTTTAGTAGAGAACCAACCCTATAATGAGCACCAACCCCTAATTCAGTGAAACACTCACTCCAAAAGGAGGATACAACCTCATAAGATGATCAATCACCAACTCAACCATATGAAAAATAATATATTTGATATTTTTTCTACCACAACTAATGGAGATCACTAATTCATCTCACACATGCACCTTCAAACACTCATTCCTTAACCTTGCTCAAACTTGGATTTTCATGTATTGATTTTGGTTATATTTATTTCACACATGATCCCTAGCCATCCTAAATAAAATTCCAACATCCTTAGATCTTAATTCATTCATTATAATCTCCTTTACACTCTTGTGACGGTTGTAATTTTCCCTCTCATAGAACTATTTCAACATTGAACTCAAACCCTTGCTTTATACCCTTCTCAACTCACAAACATAAGTGAAAAAATTACTAATAATTTATCTCAACCAATAAAATTTAATAACATCATGATAAATTCATTAAAACATTGATAATGGACTCATTTTGGTTAGCCATCTGAAATGCACCAAACTAGCTAAAAAATAACTCAAAACCCCATCACCTAGATGAGCTAAAACAAAAAATACCACAACCATGATTATTCAAGATACCAAATTCACCAAACATGTAAAATATAACATATAAACACCATTAATTATATTTAACCAATAAAATTTATCGTATCTAACTCAAGAAGGATCATATCCTTCTCAGAATAGTTGTTTCCAGGACCCTGTCTTCACATTTGTGCATCAATACCACCCAAGAACAACTCAAATATTTAATGTAACCAATAATTGGAATTATAATGAACTTTATATCACATAAATGCATTTTATAACTCATTAAACATCCATATTTGTAAACCTTACCAACTTTCCTCTTCACTAAATTAAGTTTCCCAAAAAAAAAATTTTACAAACTCAAAAGATTTGCACCCTTGTTGTAACTTCCAAGACCAAAAAAGGTATTCACCAAGGAAAAAATTTCATCTCTCTTCACTTTCCAACTTATATCAAGCATAAAACAATCCATTACATTCCTCTTCTACCTCAATCTTTCAGCCTCAGCAATCATGTCCTTAAAATCAACAACCCTTCTTCTTCACAAAATGGGATCGATGACCTATCAAAATTCATCACCAACGCATAAAACATATAGCCTTGGAAAAAAATATGAATATAATTTACATAACACCTTAAATTTCCTTTCAACTCTAAGTGGAAGGATTTCAACTAGGTCCATCTCTAAAACTGCTCCTTTATCCTTATAGACTCAATAACTAAGCTTGAGCTCAGCTTGCTCCATCACCTCAAACATCATTTAAAATATTAACCAAAGAATAGAACACCCTTATACATGTTTTATAATCACTCATCATCCTTCAACAAGCATGAACAAATCATAATCATCACCTTACCTCATGAAGCAACTCAGGACCCTGCTAGATCAAACAAATAGATATTTTACCCTCAAAGAATAGGTCATAACTTTTTTATATTATATAAAAAAAAAATTGAGATATCATTAGAAATATCTTTGAACCAAGATAACAAAAGTATTGA
Organism: Taxus chinensis; assembly: GCA_019776745.2. Taxonomy (NCBI): domain Eukaryota; kingdom Viridiplantae; phylum Streptophyta; class Pinopsida; order Cupressales; family Taxaceae; genus Taxus; species Taxus chinensis. The sequence goes on along the minus strand of CM034152.1, from coordinate 179,296,853 downwards.
ATGGAGTCCTAACTCCCCACGTATATCGTGTAATTCCAATTTTTCCACAGACTATTCCAAACTACCTTAAGAACTAGTCTTCATAAATAGGACACACTTCTCCGTTTATAAAATCACACATGATCTAAAAATATCATGGATAAAATAAATTTTAACTTATTTCACACCTTCTTTGGAAAAGTCTTCCATAAACTCAACTTCTTCGGAAACAATAATTTTAAGGTGGGGCCCACATACTTGCACATGATCTAATGTAATTTTCTAGAAATATAGAGGAGTCCTCTACAACATACAATCATTACTTTTCTAAGTGGAATAAAAATATATTCAATATACCTCTTTTTATGTAAGTTGTTTTGAGCTAGGGTTTAGGTAGGGTTTCAAAGAAACTAATCTTCTTAACAATTTTTCATAAAAATGAGATGATAAAACAACTTATTTCCTTTTACAAAACCTTCATAACTGACCTAAAAAAATATGATAAATATCCCACTAACCCATGCAAAGCATACAACTCACAATGAGTATTAGAATGTCAACTTTTTCTTCAAAAACACAAGTAAGATTACCGGGTTTTTCCAAAACTCACATATCTTACAAAATATTTTGCACTTTAACTAAAAATTGTAATGAATCATCATGACATTATCCCATAAATTTCCATACTAACAATCTAGCTCAAATAGATCTAAAACTCTCTATCCATTAGGACTTACATATGTCATCTTGCATGTTTCTCACGTGTTTTCTTCCCAAGGACCTGAAGCACCACCAAACCTCTTAGAAATGACCTAAAAATCATCATACACCTTAGGTACACTATCACCATGTTTCTACCATTCTTGTTTAGGATTGATCATCTCCAAATTTCATTCCTCCATCTAATTCTACATGCTCTGGGGCTAGGAATAGGCCTGGAATGACCTGACCCAACCATGAAACCTCATGAATTGACCATGTTTACCTCTTAAATAATCATTAAAATTTGTACCAAACCTTTATGACCATGAATGACATCATGAAAAACTTCAACTCACTTGTGAGGAGTCAAAATATGACTCTACACATTGAACCATGTATTAGGACCTTTTAGGACTTCACAAAATTCGGTCACTACCAATCAACCTTCATGGTTGACCTTGGTTTACAGCTCGTAGAGACTCATATGACCTCATGATACCCTTTTTAATCAATGGAATTGACATATATGATGAAGCTAACAAAATTTGGCTGACAATCTATCCCTTTGTCATTAATGGAAACCACCTTCAGAAACATTAATGGCAACCAACAAGACCAACACTTACATGACCTCATTTTCATGTTTATGATGCTTCTCTCCACCTTTGAAATTTATTATAAATGGTACAGTGATGAATCTACATGGAAAAAGATAACACAGAATGACAACAATGCACAAAACAACTTACAGTCTTTACATGGCCCCACTGGGATTGTATTATCTTTTTTTTGACCTTAGCAACATAGAAATGATCTAATGGACTTGTAATATCCTCATTAAAAACTACCCTTTGAATAATATCCTCATAATTTATCTCCATGCTTGTCATACATGTATTTCTGGATCTAATTCAAGCTCTAAGTCCCTCCAAGTTGCCTTAAGTCATCACTCATTAATCATCAAAATCAGAATTATAAAAGTCCTCCAAGATCTCATAGCTTCAAGCCTGCCAGAATATCAAGACACATTATATGAATATATACCATGCTTACATAATTATGACACTTTAGGATCTATCTCCACTTGTTATAGTCCTAATTTGGGTTTCCAAAAATCCTTTAAGCTTTAATCATAATCCCATAGTTCACTACAAGAATGATGTAGAACAACACACTTGTGACATACATAACACATACTATAATTTCACATGGTTTTGAACCTAATGCCCCTTCCTCAAAAGGGTTCCTTCAACCGTTTCCCTGCCTCCTTTATAAATTTTTCCATCCTTTCATGAAGACAATCCTTTCAAGTGATCTCTTATGGGTTTTACTCACTTTCTAACCTTAACATCAGAACTATGCAACCATTTGATCATCAGAAGCACTTCACAGTGACTGATAATAAATTCACACACTTGAAGCAACTTCAAACCTATATACTCATCTGAGAGTCTCTCACACACTATGTTCCTTGTTATAGTGTTATTTGAGTAATTATGTAACCCTAATTTCCCTGCTTTAACATTTTCACTTTTATCATCAACAAGACTCCTCACCTTGATGAAATAACACACTCAGGAACCTTGAAATATTACAACTTATCCTGATCATAGGATTTTCACTTACATGAACTATTATAACAATCCTCTACCGTGGAAAGCTTTTACACTTATGTAATTTCAGTGCTCTGAGATAGTCTCACCTATATTGTGACCTCTTTTCTCTCGTTTCAATGGTGGAAACAAACATATCAACTTCTAAAGACCTCATATTACCCAAAAAAATTCTCAACATCCTACTGAAATATGTTTAATAAGTAACACATCATACTCAACTAGTGTTTTGATACTGTACCCTTGAAATATCTATTGCAAATAGTAAGTAAAATTCCTTGATTTATTATACTCTAATTGAATTAGTACCATACTATGGAATGACATGCAACACACCTTTATTATTAATCAATAACCCTAATAATACTTGACCTAATTCAGTGCTCATTCTTCCTAAAATGATTCCCTGACTAGTTCCATCCTTGAAAATTTCTATTATGAAATGAAATAGTACACCCATAATACTTCCTTCATGACAAGGTATCAATATTAAATACTCTTGATAGATGGTACACTGAATTGCATATTGTGTGTATGTATACTTTGCTTAATGCTAAATCAAATGAAGTAAGAACTACCATCTAAAATAGTTCTACAATTTAGCTAAAACAAATCATAAACACCATCAAGATAGAGAACTAAGCAAGATCTAAAATAACATTATAACTTTGAAAACATGAGATCAAAACTATGCATGTTATTTTAACATCTCTACTCTCCTAGATTACCAACAAGAATGAATGGAAATATTTAGTTCCAATGGCAATCAAAAATTTCTTTGTTTGATCCTTAAAGAATGCAAGAATAGGAAGCTTTAGCTCTTAACAATGGTGACCTCTCAAGAAAACAAAAGGAAAGCTCTTAGTCTCTTTGCTATATGCTTTGCATTTTCTCTCTTAAGAAGTTTTAGGTGTAAGTAAAAAGGTAGGTGGAGGGCTCTTTATATATCTCAAAGGATAAAGGATTCAACACATTCTCATGAATGTCGGATAAATGTAAAACATGATTAGGAATGGATAAGGTTAGTTTATTAAAGGTAACCTTACTTTAGAAGGGTTTAATTTATGCTTAGCAAGTCATGGGAGTTGGGGGGTGTTTTAATTAATCAAAGTTGATTAACTAATAGCTAGATGTAAGCTTATAGAAGATAATTAGAGGAATATTAGTACGATTTAGGCTATTATAAGGGGATTAAATCAATTAAATATTGATTTATTGGTTAAATGGAAGGGAAAGCTAATTAATTAATAATAATTAATTAGTCTAGGTAGAAGGGGTGATTTATTAACAGAAGGTTGTTATTTAGGGTATTTGTTCGATAGGAAACTTAATTAATTAGCTTATTGTAATTAATTAATGGTGATATGAGGGAAAATGAGTGCTTTTGACGATATGTCGTTGATTTGTGAGAAAGGGGATAATTAGCGCAATTTAAGTATTTAAATTACTTGGGCATAATTATAGGTGTCTACATTTTCCCCTCTTTGGGGTGGCGTAAGTGATGCCACTTCAAAGATAGTACATAGAAGAGATTTTTAAGGGACAAAAGAAAAATTAGTAGGAGGGAGAGATGCCCCCTCGAGTGTCGATGGGGTGATGGAAGAAGTCGATCGACAATCGAAAAGGTGAGATATAGGAAGAAGAAGGGGGACGAGGCAGGATGCCTCGATGAGAGGGAGAATTAGGGGTGAAAGGGAAGTGGTGTAGAAGAAATATGGATGAGGGGGGAGAAGAGCTTAGCCTCTAGCCACATATTTGTTTGAAACAATTTGGATGTCATTATATTGCCATAGGAACTACGTCATCGGTCCTTATGAAAAATATAAGCATATGACAAAGGTAGAATGACATGAAAAGCCATAATACAAACAATTTTCCATTGATAGAAATACCAACTCCATGCAACATACAAAAATGCAATGCAATACGAGAAGGAAACAAGCTCATCTAATTGGAAAAACAAGTACGAATGCACATATCCAACCCAACAATGGTCAAGAAAGTTGTACAAATTCTTTGTTATTAGTGCTGGAGAGATCGACAAGTTCATGATTGATGACAAGGGTTAAAAAATGATGCCCCAAGCAAGGATACATGCAAGGGGAAATTAAAATGGACACGGGGTCCATGAAAAGCATTTGTGCACAACAAAACATCACCAGGAAACCAAAAGTGCCCCAGAGTACAGATGAAGCAAACAACTAGCTTTTGTGAATGGTTGTGAATCCGGTGATCCGCGAGTCAAATTAATTGGGGAATATTTGAGACAAACCAACAAGATATGGAGAAAATACCATGTGCAAGACACAAGTTTCAGCCGTAAAAAGCAAGTTACCATGTTGTAGGGTGTTTTACTTTTTAGGAATTTTTTGAAAAATTTTGCCTTGTTTTTGGATTTTTTTGATATAGTAAATGTTTGTATTGTTTTGGATTTCTGAACTGTGATAAACAATAGAAGAAATGAGAAGAATAAAAAAAATTGCCTAGGGGCAACAAAAACTGCCCTAGGTGGAAGAAAAGAGAAACAAACGACAAATAATGTCCTTGTTTAGTGGAAAAATTAAGAAAAAATATTTATTTGAAAATAATTATTTACGAGGGTGTGAAGAAGATTAAAAATTGCTAGGGAGCAATAAAATTGTTTGGGGGAGAAGAAAGGGGTATTGGATAAAAAATGCCCCAATACGGTGAAAAATAAGAGAAAAATAATTATTTAATTAAAAATAATTATTTCATAGTGAACAGAGGAGAAAACGGTGTGCTAAACGGGTGTCTCGGTTGTTCGATCAGTGGAAAACAAGTTAATATAATCCCTTGGGGGGGTAAAAACATCGCAATTAGTTCATTTTAACTGCTCAATTTAGAAAAATTACCGTGAGCCTCTGACACTTAGGAGAGATGGTGATCGCGCGTGATCATTGGAGGCGTGCTGTAGATTGTAGATGATAGATTTGTAGACAATATCAAATGTTGTTTTCAAGTGTTATTTTGATGTATATGGATGGGATGATATGATGATATTGGTGTGGGGGGGATAGATTTTTGATTATGCACAAACCCTCTTGCTCCCATCAATGATATGATATGTGATGATTAGCTTAGCATACATGCATGATGTAAAACTTAGCATTTTTGTTTATATATGATGTATAGATGATGCTAGATGTGATGATAGTGATGGTAATGTGATGTGAATAATAACAAAATAGAGCAGATGCAAGAAACATAGCCAAATGCTACAAAGAACACCAGGAATTAATATAATACACCATGAATCACCATGCCTTATTAACAAGTAACAAAACACAACCAAATGCGTTAAGAAAGAAATAAAGAATTAACACACTAGCATGTCGAAACCCACTACAATATGCACGAGCAAGAATGAATCTATTCTAAGCAAGAAAATATAAACTATGACAAAGTACACCCAAGCAACAAACAACTCAAAAGCAAGGACATAAAACACTATACAAATAACAAGCAAAGCAAGAAAACAAGACAATGCAAGTAAATATTTTTGTAAGATATGTTTTCATAAACCAATTTTCTATTGTTTAGGTTTTTGTGAAACAATTCTATATTATTTTTGTGTTTTGTGAAACAATTTTCTATTGTTTTTGTATTTTCTCAAAACAATGTTCTATTGTTTTTGTGTTTTTTTGAAACAATGTTCTATTGTTTTTGTGTTTTTCTCGAAACAATTTTATATTATTTTTGTGTTTTCTCGAAACAATATTCTATTGTTTTTGTGTTTTTCTTGAAACAATTTTATATTGTTTTTGTGTTTTGTGAAACAATTTTCTATTGTTTTTGTGTTTTATCAAAACAATATTCTATTGTTTTTGTGTTTTCTCGAAACAATTTTCTATTGTTTTTGTGTTTTCTTGAAACATTTTTCTATTGTTTTTGTTTTTTTCTCGAAACAATTTTATATTTTTTTTGTGTTTTTCTTGAAACAGTTTTATATTATTTTTGTGTTTTTAACAGTTTTCCAAAGCTATGTGCAGGTAACCAAGAAAGCATGGATGCCCCCAGCGTTAGGTGGGGAATATACAAGGGCAGAAGCCACGCGCTTTTGGACAAGAAGGTGAAGTAATTGAGTTTCCCCTAGCGTAAGATGGGAAATAACAAAAGACCACATCCCTTATAGACGAATAGAAGAAGGCAAAGCCGGATCAACGCTGGACAAGATGGTGTGCACAAGGAAACTTGAAGGTAGAACCAGGTCTAGGCCAAAGACAACTACCCTTCTAATATAGAATGCTTGTGAACAACAAATCCTCCTGAGGCGCTGAAAACTTGTTTTCACCCAAGGACTTGTCCAAAGTGCCACAATTGCATGGTTTTCACTAGTGGATGACCTATTTTCTCTTTTTCTTTTTCTTATTTTGTTTATTTTTATGTTTTTGTATTTTTTTTATTTTTGTGCCATGTTCAAGCATAGAACTTCTTAAGATGCATGGCGTTCATTGGATCTCAGAGCTCATCGCCATTGGGGTGAGCCAATTTGTATGCCCTGGTGTCATACTTGGCAACTATGACATAGGGTCCTAACCAGTGTGGTTTGAACTTCCCTTTCTTTTCTCACTCTGCTCTGGTGTTGAAATAGTTCTCCTTCATAACTAAATCACCCACCTCAAACTAGTGAGGGATGATTCTCTTGTTGTAGTTGTGGGAGATTCTGTGTTGATATACCTTCAGGTGATTAAGAGTGTGAATGCGCCTCTCATCCAGGAGCTCTAACTCAGCCAATCTTGCCACTCGATAATCTTCATCCTTATCCAAATAGTCCCAAAGAGAAATTCACAGGGATGGGAGTTCGATCTCTAAAGGGATGATAGGTTTTGTGCTGAAAACTAGGGAATATGGCGTCACACCCGTAGGAGGGTGAATTGATGTTCGGTAGGCTTAGAGGGCTAGGTGGATTTGTAGGTTCTAGTTTTGACTTGTTTTGCTAACCATCTACTCCATTATCCTTACCAAAGTCTTTTTTGTTGCCTCAGGTTGTCCATTACCCTGAGGGTAATATGGTGTGGACCATTTCAATCTGATTTGGAACCGTTGACAAAGACCTTTCATAGTTTTGTTCTTAAATGACTTCCCATTATATGTGACAATGGATGCAGGGATACCATATCGGAAAATAATGTGATTCATGATGAATTTAGAAATCTGTGCTCATGTGACATAAGTTAAAGGGACAGCCTCCACCCATTTTGTAAAGTATTCTGTAGCTATGATGATATGTGTATGACCATCAGATGAGGTAGGAGTAAGCTTCCCTATTAGATCAAGTCCCCACTTGGAGAATGGCCATGGGGTAGTGATTGGTTTCAATGGTTGCGATGGAGCATGGATGAAATTTCCATACTTTTTTGCAAAGCACACATTTTCTAACATAATTACAACAATCAGTTTCCATGGTGGGCCAATAGTAACCTACTCTTAATAGTTTCTTAGCCAAGACCATTCCATTTGTCTGTGCTTCGCATACTCCTTCGTGTACTTCTTTAATTTCCTGGATTGACTCCGTCACATCCAGAGAACGTAACATATTTCCGTTGTAGCCACAATGATAAAGTATACCTCCTAAAAGGGTTTAATGGGCTATCTAGCGAATCAGGCTTTGCTTTTCAGAATGGGAGATATTAGGAGGGAAAGTACTATCCTTAAGATAGGTGACAATGGTTTCATACCACAGGGAATAGGGACCAACAACCTCACAAGCCAAGAAATATTCTAGCACGTCATACGTGGGCTGGTGTAGATTTTCTATGAAAAATGGCATGTCATTATTCCCTGGTAGAATAGGAAGCATAGATCCCATTGTTGCCATGGAATCTACCAATCTGTTCTGCACTCTTGGGATCTGCTCAAAGGTAATGTGCACAAAATACTTCTTCAAAGTTTCCACCAACTTATTATAAGGTATGATCTTGTCATCCTTAAATTTATACTCGTCATTAACTTGTTTGATGATTAGCTATGAATCACCTACAACCTCAACATGTTTAATATTCCACTTGATGGCTAGCTTCATCCCTACAATGAGTGCTTCATATTCTGTAATGTTGTTCATGCAAGGGAAGGCCAGGCAGAAATCTTGTGGTATAGGATCACCCAAAGGAGCAATAAGGACCACTCCTGCACCTGAACCATGAAACATAAAAGATCCATCAAAATGTATCTGTCATATGATAGATTCTTTAATGTAGAGAAAATATGCATCTGGCAGATCCAAACTCAAAGGTTCTATGCTTTGCAAAGGTGCTTTCGCTAGCTGGTCAGAAAGTACTTGTCCTTTAATTGATTTTTGATGGACAAATTCTATATCAAACTCACTGAGTAGAATGATCCAATTAGCCATTCTACCTATGAGGGAAGGTTTAGACAACAAATACTTGAGTGGGTCGACCTTGGATATGAGCTTGGTCTTAGTATTTAGTAGATAATGGTGAAGTTTTTGAATGGTAAAAACAATGGGCAAACAAGCCTTTTCAATCTGAGGATAATTAAGTTCATATGTGATGAGGGTGAAACTCATATAGTACACTACTTTCTCTGTATGGCTAAGGTCATATTGGGTGAGCAGTACACCAATAGTGTATTACATAGCAGAAATATAGAGAAAAAGTGGTTCTCCTGGAGTGGGAGGCATGAGGACAGGTGGATTAGCTAGGTACTGTTTAAGCAAAGAAAAGGTTTGTTATTGCTCGGGTCCCTAGATGAAAGTGACTTCCTTCTTAATCAAATGAGTGAATGAGTGACATTTATCTGCAAGCTGGGAGATAAAGTGACGAATGGCTTGAATTTTTCCTTGCACGTTACGCAGTTGCTTGATATTCTTAGGTGGAGGCTTTTCTATGATGGCAGACACTTTAGCAGGGTCTACCTCAATACCTCTTCTTGACACAATGAAGCCTAATAGTTTCCCAGATAGCACACTAAAGACACACATCTGTGGATTCATCCTAACTTTTTATTCACGCAGGTGATCAAATATATGCCGCAAAATGATAGGATGATCCTCTCTTGTTTTGGACTTTCCTAGGATGTCGTCTATGTAGTCTTCCATGATGTCATGAATCATATCATGAAATATTACTGTCATGGCCGGCTGATAAGTTGCTCCCGCATTCTTAAGGCAAAATGTCATCACTTGATAGCAGAAGGTGCCCCAATGAGTTGTGAAAGCTATTTTTTATTGGTCCTCCTCAGTGATTTTAATCTGATTATAACCTGAAAATCCATCCATGATCGATAGCATTTCATATCCTTCTGTTGATTCAACAATCATATTAATGTTGGTTAATGGAAATTCATCTTTAGGGAAAGCCTTATTGATGTCTCTAAAATCCATATAGATTTGGATACCGACAGGTTTCTTCTGGACAGGAACAATGTTTGATATCCATTCAGAATAGTCAATTGGTCAGATGAATCCTGTTGTAAGCAACCTTTCCAACTCTTCCTTGACCAAAAAGGCCACTCTTGGATGCATCCTTCAGAGTTTCTATTTGATAGGCTTGGCGTCTGCGTGCATGACCAAGTTGTGCATGACCAAAGTCGGATCTAGGTTGGGCATGTCTTGGTAAGAGCATGTAAACACATCAATGAAATCTCACAACAACATAATGAATGTATTTTGTTCTCTAGCTGAGAGTGATGCCCCCAATTTTACTATCTTGGGATCTTCTTCAGTACCAATGTTGACATCAATGGGTTCTTCGACTAACAATTTTGATAAATCCTCCATACGAGTAGGATCGGGAAGTAGGTTGAGATCTTCATCCAAGGATGTCTCTACGAGATTTTCATCCTTGGCATGGTCACTTTGTTTGTCCTTTGATTTATTATTTGTTTGTCAACTAGTGCCTCAAAGAGGTTTTCACTATGTGACTTGGACTTTGATTTTTACTGAGGCTTTTCTTTAGAACTCTTGCCCTCGATTTTCTTTAAATTTTGTTGACCATGAAGTTTAGCCTCCTCGTCAAAGTAGGCACAGGTGTCTAAGTCGATAAAGAAACCCTTCTTGTGATCTCCAATGGGAATTGTATCCCTTATGCCCATAAACTCTGTAATAGCCTCATCATTATTGAATAAATATAGTGGCACATGACATTGTTCATTCCTCCCACATCCTAGGCATTTGTAGCCCATGGAGTACATCATTCTACTAGATTTTTCATATTCTGGGGTTTGATAACAAGATGGCTGAGTGTCCTCAGGGACTCAAGTAGTAGGTGGATCAAGAAATTTTTCCTCAGCTAAAAATCCTCCAAGTAGGAATGACCCAATAGTGGGTTCCTCTCTAGGTCTCCTGAAGCAGTAGTTGGGTTGACCTCTAGTCTTGGGTGAAAAGGAGAGGTCAGAAACCAATATTTCTTGTTGTACATTATACTCCCCACAGCAATATTCCAGAATTTTCATCTCCCATGAATCAAATGGAGATGTGGAAGTGGATGCCCTATGAGCACAAGACCTAAGAGAATCTAAATCCAGCCAGGATTCCATAGCCTCAGACTAAAAAGTAATGGCCATATCTATGGAGGGACATGCTTATGTACCATTTCGTGCAAAGCTATTGAGAGCTCTACAATGAGCAAATGGTTTTGAGTCTCCTGGTATTGTTACCGTATGTCCCTCATGCTTCATCTTGATGTATTGATGAAATGTTGATGGCATGACCTGCATGGCATGGATCCATGGTTGGCCTAAAATCATATTATATGGAAGTTCCAAGTCTAGGACATGAAACTTCGTCTGAAGGCAAGTGGGACCCACCTCCATGGGAAACGTAATGGTGCCTGCTGACTCTCTTTCCGCATTGTCGTATCTGGTGATAGTGATGATATGGGACTCAAGATCTACCTCTGTATGTCCCAATTGTTTGACTAATTTAAGCGTGCAGATGTTCAATCCGGATCCGTTATCCACAAGCACCCGTTTGATTTTCCTATGGGTGACAACTACCTCAATGTATAAGGGAAGATTATGTTTAATATTCTTGGTAGGGACCTCCCTATGGTTAAAATTGAGATGCTCACTTGGTGCAATATTTTCCACCGTGGCTTGAAGGTACATAGGATCAAATTCTAAAGGCACTCCTGACCCTTGAAGAGTTTGATACAAAATTTCCTTATGCACATTGGATATCTTGAGAAGATCTAAGATCGAGATCTCAGCAGGTGTCCTCTAAAAATGTTCTAAAAGGTTATATTTACTAGTTTATGGGGTCAATAGAGAGGGTTCCGGAATCCCGAGGTGGGCATGCCTTGTTACCGCAGCGCAATCCTTTCCCTTGATTCGGATGGTATTGACATGGTCAGTAGGGGAGTGAATACATCTGATAAGTGAATCGTAATGATTGTTATCTCTTTTGGTATACAAGTAATTCACGAATTTATAGGTTTGGGATGAGTCTCCCTGATCTGGCTTTGTCTTTTCCGACTTATCATGCTTAGGGAATGGTTCCTTATAAATCCCCATTTTCTCATTAGGTGTTTGTGTTTTGCTAGGATTATCCACGTCTATCTCCCCATTATCAATGAGGTCTTGAATATAGTGGCGAAGCTGCAAACATTTGTCTGTCTTATGACCTTTAACGTGATGCATTTCATAGTATTCATGCTCCTTATACCATGAAGGTTTAGGAGAGTTGTCATTAAATGGTTGCATTGTAAGAAAGGTCATCATGTGGGCCACATCCAACTGTTTTAGTATGACGGAAAATGGTTCATTGAGGGAGGTGAATGTTCGTCACTTTGGTGGTGGTTGAATTGGGCCCTTGGTCAGTTTAAAAGGTTGACTTGTTTGGACCGTTTGAACATGTTTGGAATCAGTGATTCCATCTCCCACCATGTGTTTGTTTTTATTAAATATGTTCAGCTTTTCAGCGGGTTTAACACCTTGGTTGTCTTTAGATTGGGTTTTGAGGGTGCCTTTGGCAATGAGAGCCTTTTCTATTTGAATCCCTTTCTGAATAACCTCCTCAAAGTTGCGGACACAATGCATTTGGAGGTGGAAAGCTATATCTGGGTTGAGATTAGGGATGAAAATACTGACCAGCTGCTTCTCAAGGAAAGTGAAAGGGAAGCGACTAGCTATCCCTCTCCGTCGTTCGAGGAAGCTGGCGAAGGTCTCATTTGGGCGTTGTTTTGTGCCGCACAACTCTGCCATGGTGATGTCACTCTCTATGTCATGCCTTGTTACCGCAGTGTAATCCTTTCCCTTGATTTGGATGGTATTGACATGGTCAGTAGGGGAGTGAATACATCCGATAAGTGAATCGTAATGATTGTTATCTCTTTTGGTATACAAGTAATTCATGGATTTATAGGTTTGGGATGAGTCTCCCCGATCCGGCTTTGTCTTTTCCAACTTATCATGCTTAGGGAATGGTTCCTTATAAATACCCATTTTCTCGTTAGGTGTTTGCATTTTGCTAGGATTATCCACGTCTATCTCCCCATTATCAATGAGGTCTTGAATATAGTGGTGAAACTACAGACATTTGTCTGTCTTATGACCTTTAACGCGATGCATTTCATAGTATTCATGCTCCTTATACCATGAAGGTTTAGGAGAGTTGTCATTAAATGGTTGCATTGTAAGAAAGGTCATCATGTGGGCCACATCCAACTGTTTTAGTATGACGGACAACGGTTCATTGAGGGAGGTGAATGTTCGTCACTTTGGTGGTGGTTGAATTGGGCCCTTGCTCAGTTTAAATGGTTGACTGGTTTGGACCGTTTGAACATGTTTGGAATTAGTGATTCCATCTCCCACCATGTGTTTGTTTTTATTAAATATTTTCAACTTTTCAGCGGGTTTGACACTTTAGTTGTCTTTAGATTGGGTTCTGAGGGTGCCTTTGGCAATGAGAGCCTTTTCTATTTGAATCCCTTTCTTGATAACCTCCTCAAAGTTGCGGACACAATGCATTTGGAGGTGGAAAGCTATATCTGGGTTGAGATTAGGGATGAAAATAATGACCAGCTGCTTCTCAGGGAAAGCGAAAGGGAAGCGACTAGCTATCCCTCTCCATCGTTGGAGGAAGTTGGCGAAGGTCTCATTTGGGCATTGTTTTGTGCCGCACAACTCTGCCATGGTGATGTCACTCTCTATGTTATACGAGAAATGACACTCAAACATTTTCACCAATTTTGGCCAGGTGAAAATTGATCCTCGTGGTAAGCGCGTAAAACATTCCAATGTTTGACCTCTAAGACTCTTAGGAAAAAGTCTGATGAGGTAATTATCACTATAAAACACCTCTTGACATGTCATGTAGAAATCTTTAACATGATCCCTTAGTTCTCCCTTTCCTTTGTATTTATTGAACTTTGGCATATCAAATTTCTTTGGAAAGGGTTGAAGGGTCATTGTCTTGTCAACAGGATAGGGGCATAGTTCTTTGTATTGGTATTTCCTAATACTCCCTATATTGCTTTCTTGTATGCTCACAAGCGTTGCTTTCATAGATTGCACTTCTTGTGCAAGCAATTGTTCTCTAGTGGGAGAAGTGGGGACATGTACACGATGATACCCCATGTCTTCTTCTCCTTGGTTTTCTCGATGGAGTTCGTGGATCCTAAACTTAGGCCTTGACTTGTGAACATTATTGTTTGTGTCTTTCTGTACCTGGAAAGTAAGCAAAGCTAGTTGTCGGATTAGGTTGCTGAGTTGTTGTTGGATTGTGACTTGGTTTGTGTCTTCTTCTTCTAAAGGTTCTTCCTCTTAGTATTATGGAGGTTCTTCCCCTGTCTCATGTTCTATCTTGTTTCTTCATGGCACTTTGATGAGGGGTATTCTATGCCCTACCACTTTATCATTTTCTACGTAAGAAGTGGAAGCATGCCCGCTTGTTAAAATATCTTCCATATTGATAAGGGGGTGTTCTTATTTAGTAGTGGCATTTATAGGTAATATTGGTTCATTCTCAGTGGGCATTTTGGCCCCTAATTCCACGACCCATGCCAAAACTCTATCCTTTTGTCTAAGGAGAAACTCATCTAGTAGAGTGGGGTCAAAATCAAAGTCTACGTGTGGTGATTCTAATTCATTTCCACTATGATCGACCATCTCTTCGGTTTCCTTTCCTATAGAAAACAGTGGCCCTAAGTCATGTCCGATGAAGGGTTTTGACCCTTATCTGCTAGAGGTCTCCCAAGCATGCGCTTTTTGTTCCTCATATGTTTGTTTCTTTAACCCTAGACATGTTTTGGGAGCCATTTTTTGTGATAGTTTCACTAGGGTGAGTTATAGATATGTGCAAAGCTTAGTGACTACCCCTAAGTGAAATGTAAAATGAAATTGCTAAGAGTATGAATTTTTCAACAATGTGAGAATACCAATATGATAGAGTGATAAATCACCCATGATACAAGTGTTTGGTATTAAAATTTGATCAAAGGAAGTACCTCCTAGACTACGTTTCAAAAAGTAGTTTGCGTCGCAAGATGATCAACAAGATGTTTTCACTTATGCCAAGTTCAAGGAAATGAACAAAATGTAAGTAGATACAAGAAGTCAATGCAATCTCCCAATCAAGATATATGATGAGCGAGCTCAAACTTGATTAAGACCTATATCTCAAAAAGTGCCAATTACAATTCGTGAATGACACAACAATATCACCAAGATATGTTAACCCACTTTGCTATAAAGTGAAGTATTGATATTGAGGTGTTATTGATATAACACGCACAAATGGTAACACCTAGCACTCTTTGAAATTGAGGCAATAATAGAACCGAACTAAAAATCTCAAAGTATAGCTAGGAATAGTTAAAAATGTGTATAGTGTAACCGTACAATATAGGTATTTATGTCGAGTTTACAAGAAACAAGACGTAAATATCAAAATTGTAATGATACAAGACAAACAAGCTAACTCCCCTATGGAAGTCCATGGTGATGAACCATGCCTAACTACAATGATGATCTTGACGTGGGTATCAAGATCACAATGGCTACCAAATGACATGAAAATGCCTTCGCTCACTTTAGACGTTTAACTAACCCAGCCAAAAACATGGATGGGCGTAAACAGACATAAAAGTGAGAGAAACAGTCGAATGGAAACACAAAGGTAATCAAACATATTTTGATCAACAAATTGTCAAAAGAATATGAAGAAAATAAATCAAGAAAAATGATGAAAACTGCTAGCCTCACTTCGGTAGAGTTTTGCCTCGTCCTAAGGCAAGTAAAAACTAGTTGAAATTAATGCATCACATGTTTCTCAAAAAGAAGGTTCACAACTCAACACTGTTTTAAAATGGTCAAAGTGGGCTCTTGGCCAAAGTAAATTCTCCTAGGTGGTTTTCTCACCCTAGGTGTTACAAAGTTGCCACGAGCGTGTGTGATTTACCCAAAAAGACACACTGACTAGTTTGGGAGTATCTCAGCTTTACTTTACCCCTTTCCTGAGTAGTAGGCAACTAGTGCGTCTTTTTGTACTATCACTGGGGTCACCACAACGGACAACTTGTAATGCTATCTCACAAAGGAATCACTAGTCAAGTAGGTAGTGTGGAACACGTCCCATTTCGTCCACAAGGTTCCCTCTTGCGTGGACTACTTTGGGGTTCCTGCAACCACCCCCATTGTTATAGCTTAAGGCGTTATGCCAAAGGGGTTATGTTCCAATTGAGTGGAGAGGGACATACCCTTTTCCGAAACCTATAATATAGTGTTTTGAATATATTTTTCTTTTTATCTTGTTTAATTAGGTGTGGTTTACTTGAACACCTTTTGGCAACCTGTATAAAAACTGTATTAGTAGTTTTTGATTTAGTTTTGATTCCTCCTTTCTTTGACAAGTGTTTTTAGGTCCTGCAGTCAAGCGTTAGTAGTTCCCCAAGAAAATCACATTATTTAAAAGAGGATTAAGAGTTTCTTTTGATTGTCAAGATCATCCAAGGATGCAAGAGAAGAGCATACACAACAAATAATCCAACTAAAAAGTAAAGAAAATATTTTCAATCAATGAACCATACAAAATTCTTGATAAATAGTCATTCCCCTAAACCAAAAGTGAAAGATGAAGTTTCTAATTTACCAAATGTTATAAAATGAAGACTAAATTTGTTATTGATTCTCAATATCACCCTAAGGTGCAAGAGAAGAACATACACAAACTTTATCCCAACTATATAGAAATGGAAAACTTCAAATCAAAGGACTATTGAAAAATGCTTTGTAAAATGTTCATTCCCTTAAACCAAAAGTGAAAGATAAAGTTTCCAATTTACCAATTGTTATAAAATGAAGACTAAAGTTGCTTTTGATTCTCAAGATCACCCTAAGGTTAAAGAGAAGAGCATACACAAACTTTATCCTAACTATATAGAAATGGAAAACTTCAAATCAAAGGACCATTTAAAAATGCTTTGTAAAAGGTTTATTCCCTTAAGCAAAATGAATAATCAAATTTCCAAGTTTAATCCCAATGTTAAAAAGATATAGATCAAAGTTATTTTTAATTCTCAAGATCACCAAAAGGTGTAAGAGAAGATCATACACATGATTTGGTCTAAATCGAGGAAGCATGGAAATACAACATTCATCAAAACATTAGACATGTTAAAAAATGACCAGTTTTAAACCAATAGAAAAACTTACAATTTTTGTAAGAATAAATCCCAAATTTATATTTTTATTTCATATTTAACTTTAATACCTTTCCAACGAAAAAAAAATTGAGTCATTTCGATTTTTGGAGCAAACGTTATGGCCTTCAGAAGATGGGTTATGCATATGCTCTTATGCTCATGGGTATGCACTTGACATGCACTCAAAAAAATGTCAAAAAAAACGTCTCTTAATCTATAAAATGGGCAATTTTTTCCAACCGAGATTCAAGTTTGACAACAACCCATCACATCAATATATGAATAGAAGACTCAATGCTATCAAACATTAACATACATGCTCAAGAATTTAAAATTTTCAAGAAATTGATAAAACTAGCATGTATAATGATGAAAAAGTAAGCTCTAAAAATGAAAACATGATGAAATATTGAAATTTTCTCACTAAGATTAAATTTTGACAGCAACCCACAACATTAATATGTAAATAGAAGACTTAGCACTATCAAACACTAACCTACATGCTCAAGAATTTAAAATTTTCAAGAAATTGACAAAACTAGCATGTAGAAAGTCGAAAAAGTAAGCTCTAAAAATGAAAACATGGAGAAATATTGAAATTTTCCCATCAATTCTAATTTTAACAGCACTTCACCTCCTTTATACCTAAATGGAATACTCAACACATGCAAACTCAACAAAACAAGTTAATAAAAAAAAGTTAGACCAACATGTGTAAAAGAGGGTTAGTAACCAAAAATGAAACTTAACTACAAAAAAATGATATTAAGTGTAAAGTACAATAGAGTAAGTCCCACTGGGTGTGGCAAATGTGTGTATGTATACTTTGATTAATGATAAATGAAATGAAGCAAGAACTACCACCTAAAATAGTTCTACAATTTAGCTAAAACAAAGCATAAACACCATCAAGATAGAGAACTAAGCAAGATCTAAACTAACATTATAACTTTGAAAACATGAGATCAAAACTATGCATGCTATTTTAACATCTCTACTCTCCTAGATTACCAACAAGAATGAATGGACATATTTAGCTCCAATGGCAATAAAAAATTACTTTGTTTGATCCTTAAAGAATGCAAGAATAGGAAGCTTTAGCTCTTAACAATGGTGACCTCTCAAGAAAACAAAAGGCAAGCTCTTAGTCTCTTTGCTATATGCTTTGCATTTTCTCTCTTAAGAAGTTTTAGGTGTAAGTAAAAAGGTAGGTGGAGGGCTCTTTATATAGCCTAAAGGATAAAGGATTCAACACATTCTCATGAATGTGGGATAAAGGTAAAACATGATTAGGAATGGATAAGGTTGCTTTATTAAAGGTAACCTTACTTTAGAAGGGTTTAATTTATGCTTAGCAAGTCATGGGAGTTGGGGGGTGTTTTAATTAATCAAAGGTGATTAATTAATAGGTAGATGTAAGCTTATAGAAGATAATTAGAGGAATATTAGTATGGTTTAGGCTATTATAAGGGGATTAAATCAATTAAATATTGATTTATTGGTTAAATGGAAGGGAAAGCTAATTAATTAATAATAATTAATTAGTCTAGGTAGAAGTGGTGATTTATTAACGGAAGGTCGTTAATTAGGGTATTTGTTTGATAGGCAACTTATTTAATTAGATTAGTGTAATTAATTAATGATGATACGAGGGAAAATGAGTGCTTTTGACGATATGTCGTTGATTTGTGAGAAAGGGGATAATTAGCGCAATTTAAGTATTTAAATTGCTTGGGTGTAATTATAGGTGTCTACACATATAATGAGATCATGTTCTCTTGCATACCATAGCTTATACAACCTTTGACACTCATTTACACAAATGAGAGTAAAATGACGAAACTCAATCGTTAGAACATAGATCACCTTTTCATGAAGCACTCTCGGGTCAACTCAGAGAAATAATGAGTTTACCCATAATCACACAGAATAACACATTTTCACATGAATACCCTTACATTATTAATATTACTTCATCCTTGTTCTTCATGTCCTCTTAACCTAGCCCTGTAACAATCAAAACCTCTGCAACATCTTTCAATACTTGGCTTTGTTTTGCACAATAAATCATGACACTTTTGAGCACTTATGACAACCACATCTTTTGGAACCTTTGTGGAGACATACAAATATCTTTATACTAAAACCATATTATTTTTTTTGTGTTGATTGGTCTACAAGATGAAGTAACTAGTATGAGAATATCCATCTAAAACTCATACCTTGATGCAAACCATCCTTAAATATAATATTCCTTTGATACTTGAGATCACTTGTCTTAATATCTTGTATTCTCTACTTATAAACCTTCAAATGCTTATTAATGCATGCATCCTTCTAGTAAATATTTTTTATATCACTTGAGTATCAAGCAATCACCAATTTTGTTCTCAAAACAATGTAAACTGACTTCCATGATACCAATCATCCCTAGTTCTTATTAAAGCACATTGCAACACTTTACTCTAATTATAAAAATTCACCATCATTATTAACTTTAATGTAGAAAACTCAAAGTATAATTTTTAAAGGACAAGACCTAATTAATATCTCAAACTAGGATACCTAGAAAGTATTCTCTTGATGAACACACCCTCATAGACCTTCTTTCCACTATGAGACATATAAACACAATTCCAAGTACTTTGACTACAAATTTTACAAAAAACAAGGTGAAGTACACACATACACAAAATACTCAAGTGATTCATATGATGCAAAAATTATATTTTTGAGAATTCATAGAGATAAGTCCTCTAGAAAAAACTTCATAGACATACTAAGTCATTTACACATATTTGACACATACAAGGCATCATAGACTTCTTCACTAGGATTTAAAAGGACTAACCAAGACCTAGTAGGCTTCAATAATGGAGACACAAGTTTGAATACTTGACTGTGTAGATTTAGAGACACAATACATTTGAAACAATCATACATGATTCATCAAACTTAGACTTTCTCTTTCATAGCCATGTAATCATAGTTTCATACTTTAGAATATCATATTGTTAAGACAATTCATTGTGACATAGACTATAACAATTTACACCTTGAAACCCTGTACCACTTGAATCTAGACTATTGTTACTTGCACTCCGCATACCTATATATTATTGCATTACATCATAACATACTTTAGATAACTAGAACAAGGATTCTCACAAATTCATGCAATAACATACCCAATAATTTCTTACAATAATCTTTGAACAATGAGAGGCATAATCTTCAGACATATTTGACATGGAACATAGACTCCTTGTACAAGACCATCACAATATTGAAACTCATATGTCAATGATAAATTGACTTACTTGAAAAAAATACTAAAGCATGTTTCTCTATCAATGACTTCACTCATACATGCTTACATGATACTTAAAAGGACTAGATATACATCAAGACACATGACATACATGACATGTCTTTTGAGAAATAACAGATAACAATATACCTTTAGAAGAAAACCCTTGACTTGATGAAGACTAAGTATTTTAAAATAAACTTATAGGAACACACACATCCTAACATGATCATGATTCACTTGATAGATCTTGCAAATTTGGTAACCTTGTACAAATTCATGACCTTAAACTCAGAATTGTGACTAAAAGAACATTCTTTCACTACTTGACAATAGCCTAGACCTTGATCATACATATTTTTAGAACTCAGACACCTACTAATGAAAAGGACTCAAAAACACATATATATTCCACATCATATACCATATATGTCTTGAAGTATCCCACACGAGTAGAATCTTCAACTTCTCATGAAATGGATAGTAAATTGCAGTTAGGAACATATGATATTATTCATTCTTTGATTCTTCAACTAGTGAAAACATGATTCCTTGATTTGAATTCGGTTTAATTACTTTGTTTTCCATCTTTATTCCATTCGAGTCGTCTTTGAAAAACTTAGCTTGATCAGTCTTCATATTGAACACCTCTGATTTTGTACCATATTTCTTAGTTTTACCTCCATGATTAGATCCTTTGAATGACCCCTTAGAATCATACCTTTCAATGAACCTCTTCTTTCTTTGGCATAGTCTTGCTATATAACCTGATTTTTTACAGTTGAATCCAACAACATCCTTGTTTTCTCTTGTCTCATATACAATTAAAGTCTAGTCACAATCCTTGGCCTTATGACCAAATTCGCAACATGAAAAGAATTCATCCTTGTAGAAACTTTCAACATCCCTAAAATACATTCTTTTGTAATCTCTAGCTCTGTGACCAAAATCATGAAAAATATAACAATAAACAATAAATGAAGAACCATATCTCATAGCATTAGGTTGGTGAGAAGTATTATATCTTCTCAAATCAGCCTGCTTGTTCACCTTCTCATCAGATTGAGAATTTGGAATTTCTTCATCATCATTCTTCACATGTTCTCCTTTGAACCTTATGCCTTTTTTGTCAACAACCACTCTTTGGCTTTCCAAGATCCCTTCACAATTTTATAAACATTTTTCTAACCTCTCATAATTCTTTAATTTTCTATACGTATTTACTAAATTAGATTCTAGGGATTTTAACTTCTCTTCATATCTAGAAAAAACTTCTTCTTTATCCCTTAGGGCAATATCCACACTCTCTACTTGGGATTCCAAAATATTTATGGTTTGAACATGCTATATCTCCATAAATCTGATCTCATATTATAATCTATGATTCACTGACTCTACAACTTCATACTTCATCCATAATGTTGCCTAAAAAATTAACCATGCTTCGTCTCTAAGAGGACCTCCTTCAAGTTGTTAAACTTGATTCTAAATGACCGTCTGTGATCCCAATTATTAGAATCACAATGAACTCAGAGTGGGGATTAATTAGGCCTTTAAACCCTTAAAATAATTTCATATTATCATACATGCACCACTACCCTTTCTCCATCCATTAATCTGATATTGACATCATGAAATAGTCAACCACATAAGCACAACGAAGAGATACTACACATGAATACAAAATATACATGGGAAACATCAATGGGAAGAAAAACCACTGAAAATATTTTTGTATTACACGAATAAAAGATATTTAGAGAAGCTTCAACTTCACAAGGATCACCAACAACTAGTTTAGTAGTGAAATAACCCTACAAGGAGCACCAACCCCTAATTTAGTGCAGAACCCAATTATCCAAAAGGAGGATATAACCCCCTAAGATGATCAGAAACCAGCTCCCCCATATAAATATGAATATTTTTGAATTGTTTTCTTCCACAACTAATGGATATCTCTACTTCAGTTCACACATGCACTTTCAAACCTTCATTCCTTTAACTCACTCAAAATTAGATTTTCATGCCTTAATTTAGATTCTATCTCTTTCACATATGATCTCTATCCTTCCTCAAATGTTTTAAAAAATCATCATCTCTAAATTAATTCATTATAATATCCTTCACACTCTTAGGAAGGTCACAATTTTACCTCTCACATATCTGGTTCAAGTTTGAACTAAAACCTTTACTTTATACCCTTCTCAACTCACAAAAATAATAGAGGTCCATCCTAATAATTTATCTCAAAAAATAAATCTTATGAAAATCCTAATACATTCATTATAATATTCATACTAGACCCATGTAGGTCGAGCATTCCCAAATGCAACAAACTATCTCAAAAACAACTCAAAACCCCATCACCCAGATGAGTTAACACCAAAAACCATGATTATTCAAGATCCTAAAGTAACAAATCATGTAAAACATAAAATATCAACACCAACCATTGTCATTAATTAGCATGTACCAATAAAATTTATAATAACTAACTTAGAAGGATCTTATCCTTCTCCAAACAAATGTTTCCAGGACTTTGTCTTCACCTTTGGGCATCAAGACCACCCAAAAACAAATCAAATATGACATGAAGCCTCTCATTGGAATTTTTAGGAACTATATATCACATCTATTCAAGCTAGAGCTCATGAAACATCTATATGTGAAAACCACATCAACTTTCCTCTTCACCAAATTGAACTATCCAAAAAGTAGTTTTACAAACTCAACTAGTTTGCACCCTTTCCGTCACCTCCAAAATCCTTCCATAGATAAAACGAATGCATCCCTATTAAATATCTAAATGATATCAACCATCAACCAATCCATTACAATGTTACATGCCTCATCTTCCTCAATATTTTATCCTGAAAAATCAACAACCCTTATTATTCAAAAAATGGGTTGGATGACCTATGAACACTCATCACCAAAAAATAAACCACATCCCATTGGAAATAAATATGAATATGCTTTCTATAACACATTACATTTCCTTCCAACTCTAAGTGGAAAACCTTAAACCAAGTCCATCTTTGAAACTACTCTTTTATCCTTCTAGGACTCAAGAACTAAGCTTGAGCTCAATTTTCTCCATAACCTAAAAAATATTTTACAATATTAAAAAAAGTATGTAACACCTTGTTGGTCAGATATTTTTTCACATCAAAATATGAGGTTCAACAACAGTTCATGGGATTAAATCCCTCCTCAAAGATAGGTGAGGCTGCCTGTTTATTACTAATCTAAAACACAACAAAAATAATATGTATAGTATTCACACTAATCTAACCATTGGGGTTGAGATAGAATCCCGAAATCCATATCCACGATAGATGGAGGTATTGCTGTTTTCAAAGTAAAATGGATTGGAAAAAGGAATTACTATTATAGAAAAACACAATGGAAAGGAAATGAGAGGAACGTATTTTCTTTCGAGTAAACATAGAGCACGAAATAATCATACGAGCTATAGATAACAAATATAAAATTTGAAATGATTAGAATGATCAAGATGCTAAATAAAGAATAGCTTGAGATTATGACATAAGAACAATATCTTAAGAAATATACATCTCACAATGTAAAGTTTGCAAAATAACACCAACTCCTATTCCTCAAATGATTAAAAGAAAACACAAAGTCTTTCTTCTTCACAATAGATCTCAATATTCAAAAAATCTCAACCCTTTGGAATGCATAAGCATCCATTATTTGTAATAAAAGGTGTTGATAGAAAATAGGATAAATCCTATAAAATAGTATTCTAAATAAGAGTCCTATTTTGCTTGATTCTCACGTAGGAGACCAAGTAAAAATTTTCTTCCTATGTGACGACACAAAAATGAAAAAGACATGTCGATTTCAAGATTGAAATGAAATGTTGCATTGTGCTTATTCTGTATCATCATCTTTATCTTCCTCCAACAAAGCCTGCTTGTTTCAAAATTCTTGGATTTTTCGGATTGTACCCTGCATCTCATTCTCATCAGGGGTGGTGGAATGATAAATCAAAACTTCACATGTTTCCTGAGTATCACTAGTGCTTCTAGGAATCTTTTTCAATCTCTTGTTGAGTTTCCTCAAGGTCTCAAAAGAATGTTCAATTTTCACAAACCTGTCAATGATTTCCTTGCCAAATCTATAAGCTGGTTCATGTTGAATTGATTCTTGGATCTGTTTGTAAAGATCATCAACAAGTAAGATACCCGAGCCTTCACTCAACACCTTAGCATAGATTTTGACTAGCTCTTCTTCTAAGTCATTCTTACCATTGACTAATTGATCTCTTGATTATCTCAATTTGATGCAAGCTTCATTGAGAATATTTATTCTTAATTTGATTGCTTTAGTCAGCTGAAAATGTTTATCCCCATGTGGAATGATGCCCTTTTCGACCAAGATGCGGGATGTAATCTATTTCAGCATTTAGAGAGCTTCGAAAGTCAACTCTAGGTTTTTTATTTCTGCTGAAAACTCATCATCCATTTTCTCTTCATCATTCTTTATATCCTCTAAATATTGCTAGACTTCCATAGTATCTTCGATGACTTCTTTTCCTTGTAGGAGCAGCCTTTGGGTCCATTCATCGACCGTTCTCCCCTTTTCATTAATCTTCCCGATCATGGGTACCGATGAGAAATCGAACCCGATAGGAGTAGATGATGATGGTGTTGACTTAGGAGGCTTTGAGAGCTTGAGTAGCACTTCTATTAGCTATTGTACTTTCTCTTTTAACTCATCTCTGTTTGCCTTAGTTTCCCTCAACTTATGGCATAACACATTCATGGCATCTTGTGCGTCCTGTTATGCTCCCTCTATTGTTACTTTCCCCAGAGCTACCCTTTTGATTTGATAATCTGTGACCATTATGTCATCCTTAGTTTTATCATCCATGAGAGTAGAAATTTCTATAAATTTATGCCCTGAGGCATCCACTGAAATCCTGGAGACTATTTTGGGTTTCTTGGTCGACTTGGTAGGAGCGACCTTAAGGGAACTGAAATCAAAGGATGGTAACGGAACAACTACCTTCCTCTTTCTCGGAGTCTGATCTACCAACCATTGAGGCATATTGGAAGAATTGCTTCCATTATAGGCATTATGGTCACATCTTTAGGTGGAGGAGGATTAGCTTATGGATTGGTAACCACCGTAAGTATAGCACCCATGGTAGTGGATTTAGGGAATAAAGGCTCAGTAGGAGGAGGCATGTCCACAATTAACGGGGGTCCAGTGGGAAGAGGGGAGAGGCCAGAGAAGATACTAGCCAAGGCTGCGGAACTTGGTGAATAAATCTGAGGCAAGGAAGGTTGAATGGGAGGAGGCAAGGATTCCTGAATTAGAGATTGAGAAGCGAGAGGAAGACTTACCTTCGATGAACTGTCTACCAAAGGAGGAATGCAAGGTTGAATAATTTCTTCTCTTGGAGGAATATTCCCTTGTTCTGGTTGTGGAGGTGAATTAAGGACCTCAATTGTTTGTGGAAGAGTAGCTACTGTTGTAGTTACTTGGTCTTCTCCCTTACAAATTTAACCTTCATTAGCCTTTTGGAAGGGTTATTATCTTTTTCCTTTTTCCCCTTTGAGGATCCCACTTCCAAAGCATCTAAATTTGCAAAACTCAGTTCTTTATAACTGATTCCCCAAGAAATGAGCCATGCATTAGTATGGGTGATAATTTGAGTAGCTCTTCCCGTGATAGAAGCTTTCTCAGCAACAGACCAATCAATGGCCGGGAATACATATTGATCTTCGTTTAACCCATCATATGAGGCATCAAGGACACTCTCATTGTCTTTAGTGCCTTTTGGGATGTCAGATAAATCCAGCATCTGGATTTCTTCAATTTTCAACCTGCTATTATCCTTTCTTCAAATGGTAACTTCATCTCAAAGATCAACCCAGATATCTTATATATTGGGAAAATGTAGATATAAAGTCCCATATGACTTAAGGAATCCTCAGAAATCAAATACATCTCTGTGCTTCATGTGCTTCTTCAAATTTTCTTGAAGCTCTTGCACCACATTCTTAGCTTTGACCACCATTGAGCACATCTACCTTCCAATGGAAATGGAGAAGGATACATCAACCTTGTGTTTTCTTTGTTGGAATTTGTGGAACTCCAACAACCATCTTACTAACTCCATTAGGATCAACTTATCACTTGGGAATCTGGGCAATCTGAAAGGATCACCTGGATACATGACCACCTGAAGGTATGTGAACTTCTTGAACTACAAGAAGATATAACCCCATTTTGATACTTTGGCCCATTCTTCATCAAAGAATCTTCTTTTCCTTAGATTAGGGTTAATCCTATAGATATACTCATAAAAGAAAGCATCATTCACTCTTCTAAACTAATGTTTGGAACCTTTCATTGTCAACTGAGGGAGGTACCGATATATGTGTTATGTAGCCCTATCACCTTTTGCATCAAATCCTAGATAATTTCTCATGCCAACTGTTGCATAGGTGACATACGATGACATATTGAGTTTTCCCGTAGTCAAGACTGTCTTCATCTGGGAATCAATCTCATCACTTATGAGACTACTACAATTGATCCCTTATTTGTTCTTCTTCATAATCACCATGAATTGATACATCCATCCCTGGAAGTCCCTTGACTTAGCAAGTTGATGATGTCATTGATTTCAAGGATGAAATCACTCCTGGGGACAAACTTGGGAAACCTTGAGACAGTCAGCTTGGCCTTGATCAAGAACTTTCTATTCACATGCCTAATGCAGTATTCTTGATCTTTGTCCAAGGCTTTCTATGCTAACTTGAGATCTACATCAACATATTCTTGAAAGTTGGGTTATCTTAAGAGGTTCTCAAAATAACCCCCGTCCAACTTCACTATGACTTCTCCTTGATTTTTCACTGAGCGAGATTCTGAGTCATAATGGGAAGCACAGGCCAAAATGAACACAGGGAATTGAGCAGACATTGGGAATCCTGCTGCAAGAGGGAGGCCACTTTTAGTTATTTCCTTCATCCAGGGACTCTGAGAAGAATCCTTGGTTCTCTTCTAGAAATCCTCCATGTCAATATTACTAAGTTCCGTATCTCGGATGTTGTAATTGTAATCTATATGGGAGGGGGATTCCATCTTCCTATACTTGTATTTCATCTTCCTTGACCTTTCTAACTTTTCTTTAGATGATCTAGGATTTGACATGAGAAATCTTGAAGGAAGAACACCTAAAAAACTCCTATCTGAGTAATCAGACTTGGAAGCTTGCTGAGTAACCCCATAGACCCACCACACTATCTAGATTTTAGGACTTGTAAAGCACCTGATGAAACCTGACACATTGGAGAAAGAGTGTTGCAACTTATGTCTTGTCAAAAACTTCATAAAACCTGACACACTGGAGAAAGAGTGTCGAAACTTAGTATATGTCCACCATGCTGCAAAACCTAAGAAACTACGAGAATCGAAAGATGTTGAGCACCTTGCAAGACCTGACACACTAGAAATCAAATGTCAAATGATGTTGGATGTCTGACACGTAGAAAATCCTGAAACAATAGAAATTAGATGTCAAAGAATGTTAGATGTCTGACATTTAGAAAGCCCTGAAACAATGTGGAACTTGGAGATTGTAAAACACCCTGTAAAACCCGAAATAAGGGATTGGGTTTTTTAGATGTGAAGACATGCAATCTTTCCACCATTTCAATGGGTAGGACTTTTTATTATTCTCATTTTATTTAAAACACACAAAAAGGTATATTCCAAGGTATAGCATAGGAAAACACTCTAAGCGTGAACTCTTATTCAATAATTTCTATTGGAATATAACCCAAACAGAAGAAGAAAACCTAAAACCCTAAACCTAGAAGAAAAACAGGGAAGGAAGGAGAAGAGATGTAAATAACATCACAAAAACATATTTAATAAACCTCACAAGTAGAGGGTAGACAAAATACCTTCAGCAAATCCCAAAGATAATCGAAAATGAATCACGCAATTGAGAACTAAATCAAATTAGGTTCGAAGGTTGAGAGAGCGTGTATGAGAAAAATCCATACAACCAAAAGTACAAAAGATACAAATGATGTGTAAATCTAACTATTTATAGAAACCCCTACATTTATTACACTCCACATGACACGTATGCCAACTACCTGACAACTCAAAGTTAATGCCATGTCATCATGCTTGGAGTTCCTAAAAACTCGATACAAAGGATTAGCTGTCAATTCAGGTTTCGGGTTTCACGAAACATATGACATGAAACATGAGATGCTTAGGTGTTCCAAGATTCCGAAAACCCGACACGAAGGGACATATCAGGTTTCAGGTTTTAGAATTCAATCAACATGTAACATGCTTTTTGCAAGTCATGTTCCGATGCTCATGAACTCCGAACACCTGAAACATTGGCTAGTTTTGGGTTTCGGGAAACAATTTGCATATAGCGTGTAAAATAAAACATGTTTTCATGTTCTTGAAACTTGAAAACTTGAAAAATCTCCTCAAAAGGGAATTTTGGGAGATTTTTCCAAAAAAATTCTGTGGTTATCTTAATTTTAGCTAGAATCACTAAAATGAGATAACACACCCTTATACATGTTGCCTAAGCACTCATCATCCTTCAAAAATCATAAGAAACTTAGAATCATTACCTTACCTCATGAAGTAACTCAAGAACCTATTAGATCAAGCATCCATAGATTTTACCCTCAAATAATAGGTCATATCTTCTTCATACCATATCAAAAAAATAATTTTGATATATCACTGGAAATATCTCTAAACTAGGATCTCAAAAATATTGAATGGAGTCCTAACTCCTCATGTAGCTCGTTTAATTCAAATTTTACCACAAACTACCCCAAAAACTAATCTTGATAAATAGGGCACACTTTTCCATTTAGAATGTCAACCATTATTTGAAACTATCATGGACATCTAGAAAAAATCTAGGAATAAAAAAATGCCAATTTATTTCACACCTTCTTTGGACAACTTTTCCTTAAACTAGACTTCTTCATAAACAAGCTTTTTTAGGTAGGGCCCACCTAATGTCACATGCTCTAATATAATTTTATAGAAATTTGGAGGAGTCCTATATAACATCCAATCATCAATTTGAAAAAATGAATAAAAACATGTTTAGTATACCTCTTTTTATTTCAAGTCTCTTTGAGTTAGGGTTTAGGTAGGGTTTTAAAGCAACTTATCCTCTTAACGATCTTTCATAAACAAGAAACAATAAAACAACCTAATTAATTTTGTATAACCTTCACAAATAACCTTAAAATATATTACAAATATTTCAGGTCCCCATATAAAGCACACATCTCACAACGAGCATCACAAGGTAAATTATTCTTCAAAAACATAATATAGATTATCTGGTTTTGCCAAAACTTACATATCTTGCAAAATATTCTTCAATTTTACCTAAAACTTGTCTTGAATCATCATTAAAATATCTTGTAACTTTTCATACTCAAAATCTAGCTCAAATAAGTCTGAAACTCTCTAGCTATTAGGAATTACATGTGTTATCCTTTGTGTTTCTCACTTGCTTGCTTCCCAAGGACTATAAAGCGCCACCAAACCTCTGATAACTGACCTAAAAAATAATCATAAACCTTAGGTACACTATATTAATATTTCTACCATGATTGGTTAGGAATGATCAGCTTAAAAATTCATTCCTTCATCTCATTCTGCATGCTCCAGCGCTAGGAATAAGCCTTGAATGACCTGACCCAATCATAAAACCTCATGAAATGACCATGTTGACCTATTAAAGAATGATTAACACTTTTAAAACACCATTATGAACATTAATTACGTCATGAAAACCTTTGAATCACTTGGGAGGACTCAAACTATGACTTTGCACATTGAACCATGTACCAAGACCTCCTAAGACTTCACCAAACTTGGTCACTACTAGTCAAACTTCATGTTTGACCTTGATAGACACCTCGTAAATAATCATATGACCTCATGACACCATTTTCCATCAATTTAATTTAAAATAATCACAACACTAACACATAGTGGCCAACACACTATACTAAATGTCCACAAAGTACTCTTTTTTATCAAAGACTCATGAATACGCAGTCCAAAATGCCATATGCATCGCTGAAAAATAACTAATATCTGTAACTTCTTCCTTATTTTATCCAAATAATTAAATACTTGATAATCTTTCCATGTAGTTTCTTAAAAAAGGACAACCCAAATGCACAACACCATGACCCAAGCAGCTCTACAGAGCTTCCAAAACCAGAGCATATAAAAACTGAATACCACAAAGCCCAAACATTTTTTTTGGCATATCTTGAAACCATTGATTATGTGTACTTAATCAAAATACATATGAATTCATTTCATTTACTGCGGGAATAATGTAACGACCACAATTTTGACACATAAATACAATAATAAAAATATTGGAATAATTTCTTTTTTACTTACATTGCTTGATAGATGAAAACAAGGGATTTATTAGTACAACGCATACTCTTGAGACATTTGAATATTTTTCATCCCACACAGGTAATATTAAATTCACATGAAACACATCAAGGCCACCTTTCGTAAATGAAAAGGCACAACAAAATAACCCCACTACAGTATAAACTCTCGTATAAGCACCATCCATAACACAACACTTTCCTAGTTCATACATTTATTACAATCATATTTTGTTATTGAACTTAATTTTTTGAAAATCAATTTTCATGGAGTCCTTCATTCTTCTTTAACTAGGCTACATTATTTTTATCTTACATTACTTTTTACTTGTAGTGGTTACTGTTATCTCTCGAAAGTGCACCATGTAGAGAGATAGTTGTAGGTGTTCTAAGATTTCTCTAGATTTCTCTCTTTTGTAGATAAAATGGAAACACCTCAGGTCTATGGGTATACCTATTGTTGAGGTGAGTCTCCGGTATTTTCTGGAGTTTGAGGGTAAAAAGATGATTGTAAGTGGATTTCAAAACTGGGCTAATACACCAAATTTGTTTGAGGCCTTTGACTGAGTACATGCACAATTGATATGAGGATGAATTATGGATGCACAAACCAATAGTTTTCAGTAGAATACTAAGGAAAACACTTGATGTATTAATGGAAAGTATCACAACAATATTGTTAAGCTACACAAAAATTACTAAATTTGCAATAGGGTAAGCTGATTAACTAGGGAATTTTATTGTATCAAAAGGATTAATAGAACATACACAATACTACAAGCAATTGGAAGGCATAATATACTTCTCATTCAAAGGGAAAAAATGGAAAAATTTTCTTCATCACTCCTGTGTCTAGAAAATTCCTCCTCTTTGCTTTACCAATGGACATAATATATAGCAAAATAATTCATCCCACCCTTCCTAAAAATAGACTAAAATTATACTCGCCCATTCATCCTATTTTTATCCATTATCATGAATAAATAAAGTAATTAAAATAAACATGATAATAAAATGAGGCATTAATAGTCTTTGTTACAAAAATACAACATAGTCAAATTGCAATTGACTGTTCTATTTTTTAAAAAATTGGGTGAATAATTCTGCTAATAATAAACTTTTCTTGATGAGAAAATCTTCTCCAATGCCTGCAATCTTTGTCTTCTTTTACTTGATGTGACATCTTCAATTTTTATACACTTTCAATTGCTAAAATATCATTTTAGGCTGCCTCTTGGATGCACATGCAAAAAATAATCTCGCTGCTAGTAAAATAATGCATCGTCTCTTATACTTAGCAAAAGATGATCAATTCCACATGACCCATTATAGGGACCACTGTGAGAACATGTACAATAATATTCTACTATTATTTTGTTAAAAATAGGGTAATAGACCTTTCAAAAGGATCTTTGTCCACTGATGTTGACCTCATGTTTGTCTTCTAGTGGTCACATGAAGAATGTACCATGCTATTGTTTCCCTTTTAAAATATCCTACTGTGGGGACCACTATGAGGTGTGAGAACTTGTCTTTATTCTAGATTGAGCACCCCTTTTGACTTGGCACATTATTATGTTTTAAGGTAACAAAGGTCTATTTTAAAAGGAATGTCATCCTATACATTCAGCCACCTTTTGGTTACCATTACATAGTATATACTTGGCACTTTTTGGATATCATTGTATTGTGATTTGTTTCTGGCATTTGATTATTTTTATTTTATTTTACATGGGAAAAACTATAGTCAACATGCATAATGATTTAAATTATGTTCGTTCCCCTCCACCATGATGACTCACCTCTTTGAAATTTTGGTCATTGGCATATAACTTGGGTCGAGTTAACTATAACCCTGAGTCTGCATTGATAAACTAAAACATACGTTGGTCGTTGATTCTCTGACTTGCTTTAGCGTTAACCATTGATCCTCTAATCTTTGATTAAGGTCAATTTTCCATTTAATTTGGTCGATGGCACTGTAACCATAGTGGTTTGTATAGGATTTGGTGCTTTATTATTGATCGTTGATTATTGTACCAATATGGTCTTTTCCATTGATATTGTAACTACGGTTTAGCATGATGGTTTGTTGTGGTTTTGGTTTCTGACCATCTATCATTGCATGGCTTGATTTTAGCAACTAATGGTCACTCCAGGAGATTTAGTTTGGGTATAAGCTCATCGATCTTGTCACTTGGTCTTTTTCATTTACTCATGTTCTGAGTGGCGAAGCCCTGACAATATTGTTTCAAACCACCATTGTTTTTCTTTCTTGAGATTGGTTCTTCCATCTGAACACACGTATTGTATGGATTTCAATATTTTCAAGATTTGTTTGGTTATCGGGATTCATTTTTTGATCTAGGAGCTCGATTATTTATCTCATTTCCTATACAAATTTGTCTTATGAAGCTCTCTTGTATGCATGTGTTTGGATTCGGCCATTGTCGATGTTTTAAGTTCTTTGTTTCATCTCTCTAAGCATGATCTCTAGTTTTTTGGAGGCACTACGTATGCATTTTCCATTCTATGAAGATCTGTGGGCTTGAATACTTGCATATCTTTCTCATTTCCATTCTCTCTTAGATTTGTACAAGATTCTTTAGTGGTGGCTGACATTACTGAGAATTTATTTTAAAATTACTTGCTCCTGTTGGCTCCTGTATAACCAGTGTTGTTGTGGATTTTAAGGTTCTGAATGAAATATTTATAAGACAACCACCATTTTTAAAATCTTTGACCTCACTTTGAGGATTTTTTGCATTCGTTCTTCATCAATCTCTGGTCCTCTGGTGTGGTAGTTCCCTCTATACACAAGCATGGTTTGAAGTTTATGAAACATCTAGTTTACACTTTTTTCTCATTGAGGAAGGGTTGTGTGAAAGCTTTAATTACCGGTGTGAAAGAAAAAGTTAAGCTTCTTGTTTGACAACTGTAAATAATGCTTCCATTATTAATTTTTTGAGATTTGTTATCATGTTTTGCTTGATTCTGAAACCCTTTGTGTTTTCTTGTCATTTTCTACTCTGTGACACCACTACAAGCTTATTAACCTTTTTGGGTCTTTGTTATTGTTGAATCCCTCCATGGTTTCATCATTTGGAATCCAACCTAGCGAGTTTCACTCACTCTCGAATCTCTGTGTAAAACTCTTACTAGATATGTAATGGCTCAAAATAATAAATCATCATTCTGTCTTCAATGGGTAGTTGAAATATCTCTCCCTTTTGTTTCCTTAACACTCAAAGATGGATATTTTCCTTTAAAATGGAAATAGAAGAGGATAAATGTTGATGGGTATGTGTGTTTTCTCATTTCTTAACATTATTTGTTTGAAAATGAGGAAGTGGGTAATGATCTTTTAGTGAGTCTTTATTAAGATCTCTAAAATCCACACATAATCTGATGTCTCCATTCATTTTCCAAACTAGAACAAGATTGGCTACCCAACTTGAATTCTTACCTATAAAAATGATACCTGATTTGATCAACTTAAATAACTCTTTCCTCAGTAAAGAATCTATCTTGGGATTTAGAGGCCTCTTTTTTTGCCTAACTAGTTTGGAATTTGGTTGTAATTCAATGGTATGTTGTGCCAAACTTGGATCAAAACTTTTTAGATCTTGGTATTTCCAAGTGAAAACATCCTTAAATTCTTTATAAATATTGATAAAGGAATGTTTCTAAGTTACATAACATACCTTTCTAAGAAATAAATATTTTCCATCATCAACTGAGATCTCTTCATAATTGTCTACATGTGTTGACATATTTATTTTGTCTTTCCTTAACTTATCATAAGTGTCGAATATGTCTTCCAATGTGAATAAATCTTGAGGTAGTTTATTAGTCTTCAATTGAACAGTCTGGTCACCATATAAGTGCTGCAATTTCTCTTGATTTACTACAGAAAATTTAGCTTCTTATTACAAAAACCTGCAAATATGTTCATCATTTTCAAAAACTTTCCAATTCAAATCATTATCAGGTATAGAAGTCCTGAAAATCATATTTATATGACGATGAATCTCATTATTTTTCATTTGTTTCAGCACTTCAAAACTAACACCAATTGCTGCAAGTATATCTACATGCTTGTTTTCTGTTCTTGGGATGGACTAGATATTAATAGCATCGAAATCTTCCATTAAGATTGAAACTCTATGTCTATAAGACTTCATTAATGGATTATTACAAACATTGACATTTCTTACTTTATTGATAACCAATTTAGAATCACCAAAAATTTGTAACATGCTAATACCTCTCTTTCTACACCAAAGTAAGCCATGAATTAATGCTTCATATTCAGCTACATTGCAAGTACATGAAAATTGGAGACTTAAAGCTGAGAAATAAATTTCATTTATGGGGGAAGTGAGCATCAAACCTGCTCCTTGTCCTTTCTTGTTCTTAGCTACATCAAAATGAAGCTTCCAAATCCCTTCTGCTAGATTTTCTATTTTCGATAACAAGGGAATTGGTATGTTTTCCTCATGCATGTAATACACACTGAATAGATGTTATTCAAATTCTTTAAAAGGATCATGAACATGTTCTTCATGTTTCTTTTCATCCATGAACATATTAGAAACACCATCTAGTGTTGAAACATGAGTTGTATTATCGAAATCAGACTGGTCTATGGATACATAATTGTCTAATACATTAGAAGCATGAGGCTTAATATGAAATATGGCCAATGATTCAGAATTGATGGTAACTTTGGTCCCATAACGTGTGGTAAAGAAAAAAAGGACCAATCTAAAGAGAGATAACCTCCTATTTTTGTTGTGAAATCTCTCGATAAGCATAAAGAAAAGTAAGGAGGTAAATCTACAACAGTAACATCTTACAAAATGGAAATGTTTGGAAAAGTATGTAATGTTACCTCTATATTTTTTATGATGCCAAATGTATTTGTTGCATTCAAATCAAGTTGTAGCACACTCTTCTCTGTAGGTTCATACTGCAGGCCTAATTTTTCTACAATTACTTTTGGCATAACTTTTGTACTTGCAACACTGTCAACCATATAGTTATGAACAAGATGTTCTCCAATAATTAGTCATAAGTAAAATGGTGGTGGTTTCTTGATATCATGAGCATTTAAGACCTTTTGAACTATCCATTTAAATTCTTTAATGCGGTCTTGTTCCATTGTCCCAAGGACCATGTCTATTTTCTAAACTTTCTTTTCTGTTGTTTTTGAAGAAATTTACAGCTTGACAAGTTCAAAAGAAAATAAATCCTACTATCCTGGAATACTTAGGGCATCCCACATTGAGGTATTAACATTATGATTTTTCATTACATCAACAATGTTAAAAGAAGAAACCGTTTTAGAAACGGATTCTACTCGTTTAGTGTAAGCTTTAACAAATATTGACTCTGCTTCTGGTACTTTTGAGATCTAAGGTATGAAAAGCCTTCTAGGATCAAGTTGTAATGAATTTGGTTAGTACTTTTGGATTGGAAAACTTGCTGTTTTCTAAGGAATAAAAGGATTATTGGTTTTTTTTGACCTACAGTTTCTCTTTTATCAGTGAATGTGGGTAGAACAAACCTATCTTGTTGTTTTCCTCTCTCATGGGCCTTTTCCTAAGCTCTAGTCATAACTACGATAAAATTATCTTCACTAAAACTGAGCAAGTTATGTTTAGGTGCTTTTTGAACATGCATTTCTTGTTGCCCACCCTCCATTTGAGGCATGAACAATGTCTCAGATTGAGGTTGTGCAACAAGGCTTATATTCAGGAAGGCATTTGGGCAACTTACAACTGAATGAGGTTAATTACAAGGTTGACACCATTATTCTATAGCCATATTAACTTGGAATAAATCATTAGATGAACTAGGAGCCTTTG
Source organism: Taxus chinensis (assembly GCA_019776745.2). Lineage (NCBI taxonomy): Eukaryota > Viridiplantae > Streptophyta > Pinopsida > Cupressales > Taxaceae > Taxus > Taxus chinensis. The sequence goes on along the minus strand of CM034152.1, from coordinate 179,260,295 downwards.
GGTCAAACTACCTTTGCTGATAAGGCTACATATAATTTTAATTATGTTGATAAGGTTGCCTATTTTGCTAGTTTTGCTAATAAGGAGCCTGATAAGTCCTGTACAGTAATGCAAGTCTATTTTCAATTGAATTCAACTTGTTTCCCATAGTCTAAAAATATTTAAACACATCATCTGATGGGGCTACAATCGTAGGTTCTATAATGGTGATAGGTTGTGGGATAGGTGCCAAATCTATTAAAAAGGCATTGAAGGATTTGGTGCTAACTTTCCAGCTTGAATAAGATTGTTTTCAGCTCGGATAACAATATCATAGGCTGCTGGGAGAGTTTCTCCTCCCATAGATTGAATCATAGTTGAAATATCACTATTTAGGGCTCTAATATAATAAAGAAAAACATGATCAACTTGAGGCTTGACAGTTACAGGAATTCTTTCCCAAGATCTGGTAAAACGAATATTGAAACTAGGCATAAATTCATGAGGGGCTCTTCTAATTATAGACAACTTCTGTATGAGGGATAAATGATCAGAATTATCTTGAAATTGTTTTAAAAATTTACCACCTAACTCATCCCAAGTTCTTATGATTCCAATCTCTAAATTTATATACCATTCTAGGGCTTTCCCTTTAATGGATGTAGATGAAAGTCTCAAAGCCACATCTTCATGAGTAATATTATGGACTGCACATAGGGTTGCAACATCTTTGATATGCTTTATTGGTGTAACCTAATTTTCACCAGTGAATGTAGGCAAGCTTTTCTTGGCAGCATTAGGGATATCATGATAAACTAGAATTACTAATGGGATACCATTAGTAAAGGTCACAAAATTCCTAGGTTGTTGAATAGCCATTGGAAAAACACAGATCTGAAAAAAGAAATTGATACATGGCGAAGGAAGATTAAGAGGAGGGTTGTTAAAACCAGGCCTATTATAAGATACAGTGTTACCAAATCTTCTTATTTTTATAGAGTTCAAAGGTAAAGAAATAAAATCAGAAGGAATTCCTCTTACCGATGATCTTGTAGTCACTTTAGGCATGGAACATGTTGGTGCCATTTTTGGGCTTGCACCATTTTTCCCTAAATTTCCCTTCATTTTGCATGCTATGAAACATTTTTCTCTCAAATTGGTGGTTTGCAACTTTTCCCTCCACTCGAATGCCTTGAAATTCTCACAAACTTGTTGTTTTTCCCCAATTTGAAAGAAATCTACATGTGTGCCCTGCTTTGTGGCCTAATTTTTCAAAAAAATCTACGGGCTTTGTCATTTTTCCCTTTTTAGTAATCATGGAAGTTTAAAATTGATCTATTTGCACTTGTATGCCATTGAAAATCCAATTCCATGATAAAAAATTCTTTAAAAATATGTTTGAGTTGGTTCAATTTTGAAAAATTTGTCATCCTTAGCGAAAAAATTGAATTCTAGGGCATCCCTGGCGTTTTCTTTGTTTTGACAGTCAGACAGATGCCATTTTCCCGTCAATTTATTCTTTAGAATTCATTGGCAATGTGGATTTTTATAATTGGAGAAGGATCGGAGGGTCATTTCTAAAAACTTAACATTTTTGTGTTTTTGGAAAAATGTGCAAGTTGCCCTTGCAGCTCCGCTGTCCCTAGATGAGGTACATGTGTCGTAGGTAGAGTGAAGGTGGACGGGTGGGTTGTTTTGTGCCTTAGGGAACTTTGGAAAATACATGGAAATGAATACAATCCCATAAGGCCCTCATCCAATCAAAGGAGGACACATGGCAGACGGGGAGATGGAAAAGTGGAAGAGTTTGATACTTTTCGGCCTTTGGTGAAAAAGAGTTAAAGTATAAAATTGGACCGCAAACTCATAGCCAATGGGATGAAGACAAGTGTCAACATCAAAGCGTAGGGCGAGGAGGTAGGCCTTTCAAGGAAATCTATGTTTTAGCCTCTAGTTATCAAAAGGGTAAAATCATTGAATGGACCCGCAAGCCCGAAGGTAAAAAGTCAAGATTCATTTGAGGAGTCAATGATGGACGTGCGGGATGGCGAAAAAAATGTTAAAAAAATTTCTTCACAGAATATGACTAAAATATGAAATGAGAAGTGTTTCCCCTCAGCCAATCAGGTGTGGACGCGTGTCCTGCAAGAGGGTGGAGCCGCGGAGGAAAAATGGAAAATTTTCATTTTTTCAAAAAGAGGTACAATGTTTAAAATTGAGCTGCGACAGCCTATCCAGTCATAATGCACCATGTGTTAGGCCAAAATCTCAATAACAGGGCGGCAGAGGAAATCATGAAATTTTGCAAATTTCCAAAAAAGGTGGAAATGTGTAGAATCGGTCCATGATTCGAATGGGGCCCACTTTGGGACACGTGTCAGGCCCATTTTCATTGGGCGGAGGGGCGGAGAAAAATGTCTAATTTTTTACATTTTTCCATAAGTGTTAAAATGTCGAAAAGTGATCCCAAGCGCATCTCTAATCACATTGTGACATGTGGAGGGATCAAATTAAAGAATAAAGGAAGATCAATAGTAATTGTGCATTTTTTAGTTTGGCCTCCATTTGAGCTCCAAGAACCTTTGAGATGCAATTTTTGCATCAATTTTCACCCAATTTTTGACAAATTCGTATCATTTTTTCCTTTAAGGACCAATGCAATTGGTTTTGAGGATCAATTTGAAGATCAAAGATGTTTTAGAAATGAATTTTTGCCCTAACCCATCCGAATACGTGAAATTTTAAATCCAAAAGTTACAGAGTTAATTTTTGGAGGGATAAGGATGAAATAATGAAAGGAAGGGGGTCTGCATGCTTTAAAGATGAAAAATGTGCCTCCACAATGGGTAATGATGTGAATTTTGCAATGATTCATCTCTTTTTGAGACAACTGGTAAATTTTTGGACGTGTTCTATTAAACATCCATGTCGGCGAATCATTAGAAATTTTTACAACAAATTTGATTATTTGGCATATTATTTTCTTGGGAAAGAAGGCTCAAAGGAGATTGAAAGCTATATATTGCATGAATTTTTCATGTAAAGGGTTGTAATAGTTTTAAAAATCCTGGAAAACTAAAAATTTCACAGGAAAATTTGGGAAGAAGCCCATTCTCTGAGTGACCACTTGAGAAACTCATGTAACTCTCTCTATATCAGATTTCAAATCATGTTAAGTTGGTTGCACATGTGTAGCCATTAACAAGCTTTGAGATTTTTTTCAAAACATTCCCCTGTTGATAAATTTGATCATTTTTGAGTTATTCTATGTTGTCTTTGGGAAAAATATGTGAATTCTTACATTTCAGAATGCATTTCAAATTTGTGTTTCTTGTTTCCTATTGCAGTCTTGTGCTTAAAATCTCTCTTGATCATACATGGTCTTATTTCTTGTGATATTTTAGTGGCATTTGTAATCTCACATTCAGAAGAGCTTTCATCTGATAAGGAGATAAAAAAATTTAAAATCACTTTACCTTCCTTGACTTCAAAGATTATTTGTAAACCTTTGGGTGCACCTTAGGTCATGATTAAATCGTGATTGCTAAATGCTTCATTGGTTCATTCTAACTCAATATTTTTTGATAGATGATCAAAGATTGTGTGGAAAAGTGTAAATCTGAGCCTCCATTTGATGCACATATCCTAGTTGAAGGGATGATTTACCATTTTGATACTTTCTGTTGTTAAGTTTCTCCATATTTTACTGAAATCCTCAAAGAGTCTGGCGGACCTTGGTTTGTCTTGTCTAAAATCCCACCCAAAAATCATTCAAAACAACTGATCCTACATTTTATTACCCTTGTTTTGACATGTATACCCACATAAGATCAAAATCCATTTGATAAAGTATGCATAACAGTTCAGGATTTCAAAATGTCTTTAGTAACCCTTGCCTTGCATTGAAAGTATCTCCATAATCTGGAAGTGACAACTTGTGAAATTCAGATTTGGAGTGTTGATCATATTTTCCCAAGGCCCCTTTTCACACTATTTGCACAAATTGAGGGTTATCTTCATCTCCTTCACCATTTGAGGGTTACAAAATACGTTCTCTTACCTTGGTTGAAAGGCACAACCTAAAACAGTTAGGGTAAGATCAAGTCCTATTTCAGTGTTATCCATCTCTCCACAAATCTAAGTGCTAGTTAGATCATATCCCTAGCTAAAAAACAACACACACCATGATCCATCTATCTTCAAGCTTCATGCCATATGTCTTGCATTCTCATACTATGTACAATTTCTGCTTGAGCATCAATACAAGTAGAAGTTTCGATCCTTTTTTGAAAATGGGGTTTATTGATACTTTTTGTTCATTAAATTATAATTGGTCTTGTTGTTATTTGCACTATTTTTTCTTCCTAATTTTAGTGCATGTGATGAGAATTCTAACTAGTGTGTGTAGAAATATGATTTTCTACCTACAACATTAGTTCCCATACCTCATGTTATCTCTTGAAAGTGCACCCTCTAGAGAGAATATTGCAGGTGTTCTAAGCTTGCTCTGGATCTCTCTCTTTCGTAGATACAATGGAAACACCTCAGGTTTGTGGGTATACCTATTATTGAGGTGAGTTTTCGGTATCAAGGTCGGTTCCTTATTGATGTATCATAAACTAATTTTTTGGGGTTTTGACGGAAATAAGATGACTATAAATAAATTGAAAACTGGGGTGATACGCCAAAATTGTTGAGGGCTTTGACTAAGTACGTACACTAATATCTAAGAATGAATTCTAAATGCACAAACCAACATTTTCTTACCAGAATATTAAGGCAAATACTTAATGTATTGAGGGAAAATTCATAACAATACTGTTAAGATACACATGAACAATAATATCATGCAGAAATTACTAAATTTGCAATAGGGTAAGATAATTAACCAGGTAAATTGACATTCACAAGAATTAATGAAACATACACAAGAATGCAAACAATAAGAAGGTATAATATAATTCCGATTCAAAGGGAAAACCTGGAAAAAAATGCTTTAGCACTCCCATGTCTAAAAAATTCCTCCTCTATGATTTTCCAATACACACAATATATAGAAAAATTATCCATCCCACCCTTCCTAAAAATAGACTAAAATTATAATCTCCCATGCATCCTATTTTTATCCTTTATCATGAATAAATAAAGGAATAAAAATAAGCATGCTAATACAATGAGGCATTAATAGCCTTAGTTACAATAATACAACTCAATCAAACTACAGTTGACTGTTCTATTTTTATTAAAGCTAGGTGAATAATTATTATAATAATAAACTTTGCTTGATGAGAAAGTCTTCTCCAATGCATGCAATCTCTGTCTTCTTGTTCTTCATGTGACATCTGCAATTTTAATACACTTGTAATTGAAAAAATAGCAATTTAGTCTACCTCTTGGATGCACATGCAACAAATAATCTCCCTGCTAGTAAAATAATGCCTTGTCTCTTATACTTAGTAAAAATTGATCAATTCCACATGGCCAATTGTGGGGACCACTGTGAGAACATGTACAATAATATTCTACTATTATTTTGTGGAAAATAAGGTAATAGGCATTTCAAAAGGCTCCTTATCCTCTGATGTTGACCTCCCCATTTTTCTTCTAGTGGTCACATGAAGAATGAACCATGCTTCTATTTCCCTTTTAAAATATCCCACTATGGGGACCACTTTTAGGTGTGAGCACTTGTCTTTATTTTGGATTGAGAACCCCTTTTGAGTTAGCACATTATTATGTTTTAAGGTAACAAAGGTCACTTTTGAACAAAATGTCATCCTATACATTTGGCCACATTTTGGGTTACCATTGTATAGTATATACTTGGCACTTTTTAGATATCACTGCATGCTATGTTCGACCACCTTTTTTATTATCATTTCATTGTGATTTCTTCTCGGTATTTGATTATTGTTTTTTTTATTTTACACACAGAAAAACTATAGTCAATAGGCACAATGATTCAAATGAACTTGGGTCCCTTCCACCATGATGAATCATCACTTTGAAAGTTTGGTTAGTGACGTCTAACTTGGGTCGAGTTAAACTGTAACCAGGAGTCTACATTGATAAATTAAAACAAACACTGGTCGTTGATTCTATAAATTGCTTTAGCACTGACCATCGATCCTCTGATATTTGATTAGGGTTTTAATTTTGAATTTAATGTGGTCAGTGGCACTGTAACCATGGTTATTTTTATAGGATTTGGTGTTGGATTATTGATCGTTGATTGTTGTACCAATATGGTCTTCGTCGTTGATATTCTAACTCTTGTTTAGCATGATGCTTTTCTATGGTTTCAGTTTATGACCATTGATCATTGCACAACTTGATCTTAACCACTGATGGTAACTCTAGGTGAGTTAGGTTGGGTATAAGCTCATCGAGCTTGTCACTTGGAATTTTTCATTTTATAATTTTGAGTGGTGAAGCCCTGGAAAAATTGTTTCAAACACCATTTTTTTTTCTTTATTGAGCTTTGTTCTTCCATCTAAACATACATATTGTATGGCTTTCACTCTCTTTTGATCTCTATGTAGTTATGGGGATCATAATATTGATATAGGAGCTCAACTATTTTTTTCATTTCCTTAGAAAATTAGTCTTTATATCAAGCTCTTGTGCATGCATATGTTTGGATTCGACCAGTGTCGATGTTTTGAGTTGTTTGTTTTCATCTATCTGAACACTATCTCTTGTTGTTCGGACAGGCACTACATATGCATTTTTCATTCTATGAATCTCTGTGGGCTCGAATACTTTCATATCTTTCCCATTTCCATTCTCTGTGAGTTTTGTAAAAAATTATTTAGTGGTGGCCCGACGTTACTCAACATTTATTTTAAAATTGATTTCTCCCGTTAGCTCCTGTATGCCCGTCGTTGTTGTGGATTTTAAATTTTTGAGTGAAATATTTATAAGATGGCTATCATTGCTAAAACCTTTGAGCTCGCTTTGAGGTTTTTGTACATTCTTACTTCATTACTCTTTGGTCCTCTGGTGTAGTTGTTCCCTCTGTGCACAAGCATGGTTTAAAGTTTATGAAAAAATAAATTTGCTCTTCATTCTCATTGAGAAAGGCCTATATGGAAGCTTTAATGGTCACTGTGAAAGAAAAAGGTAAGTTTCTTAATTGAAAATTGTAAATAATGCTTCCATTAATGAGTTTTCGAGTTTTTTTATCATGTTTTTCTTGATTCTAAAATCCTTATGGTTTTCTTTTCATTTTATGCTATGTCACACCCATTACGAGGTTATAAACCATTATGGATATTTGTTCTTTTTGAATCCCACCCATGGTTTCCTCATTTTGAATCCAACCTGGGTTAGTTTCACTCCAAACCAAATCTCTGTTTCAAACTCTTATTAGATCTTTAATGGCTCAAAATAATAAATCATTGTTATGTCTTCAATGGGTACTTTAAATATCCTTTCCCTTTTGTTTCCTTAACACTCGAAGATGGATATTTTTATTGAAAATGGAAATAGAAGAGGATGAATGTTGATGGGTATGTATTTTTTCTCATTTATTGACATTATTTGTTTTAAAAATTAGGAAGTTTCACACTCTTGGGTTGATCTGTGTGAAGATTTTTGAATGTATTCTTTCGATTCTGCATTATGCATAAGTATTTCAAAATATTCTATAACTCCTTGATGGTTGCTTCACAGTTACAACTTGTACTGTGAATGTGATTTCAGCCTTTGTGTAAGACTTATTATCTCTAATATAATGTTCCTGAGAAGGGATCTTATACAACGTGCTTACTTAATCATCACATTTTTTGATAACCTTAGATTCTACAAACTTTTCTCAGGAATGTTGTAGATATCCTTAAGGAGTATAAATAATTGATGTCTTTCTTGTTCTTCTTCTAAAACAGAAACATCCTGAGAAGTTTCCTTACTCTTGTGGAAGTGTGCAAAAATTATTTCATTTCATGACTCGAATGATCTTCAGTATTTTTTTTGTCCTCATTGCTTGAAGGTTTTATTGCTTGGAGAAATGATACACTGTTATCCATCACTACACCATGAATTTTCTTACTCCTTAAGTCTTGAGTGTTTTGCATATATTCAAATGATATTTTCTGTTATAGCTCCATGTGGGCATCTTGAACAATGTAATGGATTTGAAGCTACAAATGTTCCTTTATTTGTTTCAATGATAGCTTCTTGAGCACTGTAACTTCTATACTTGATGATTTTTTTAACTTAAATAAGTTACTTTTTCAGAAATTTCAAAACAATATTTAGCCATTTAAAGCTTGAAGCTAATCTGGAATGAGTTATACTCTTAAGTTTTGTTTCTTCTTCCTTTAATGACAATGCTAATCTATAAACGATCTTCTTGAATACTCGTAGATTTTTAATTCTATTTCAATTTTTCATCTTACGACCTATTCTGAGTTTCTTGACTGAAATAAATAAGAGGTTTTTCATAATGATTTCCTTTCATTTAAAAAACTCTACTTGTGGCCACATGAAATATTTCCCATTATTTAATGCATAGCGACCTATGTAACTTATAGTTTTCTAATAAAATTGTCTAGTGAGGCTTCATTTTTATTGATTCTACCCCTGGGAGTATAATTTTTTGGAAAATGTGTCTACTTTTCAACTACATACTTTAGAAATTGTACTATATGGTTTGTATGATCAAACAGAAAACTAGAGACTTTGTATTGAAAGATTGGACATAATTAGCATTTAATTTCACTTTTCCACTGTAATTGAGATTTGTAATCTATCTTTGGCCTATGAATTCACTGATTCAACTCTGTAATGGAAGTAGTAACCTGCACTTAATCTTCTTATTTGGTTCTCTTCGTCATGTTGAGATACCTTATGCTTCTTTATTTGGATAATGCATTTCAAAATTGAGAACTTGTAGTTTTGATCCTTATATGGATGGAAAACTTTGTGAGTTAATGGCTTAAAATCATAGCAAATTTGTATTCTGTTATTAAATTTTGTACAATGATAAATTTAACACTTAATATGGTTTGAATGTTAGTACTGTTTTGAACTGCATTCCTTGCATCATTTGTGCTTTGTAAATCATGAAAACTTCTAGATATGAACCCCTGATATTTTTTCTTAAGTGCTTTGATTATTTTGCAACCTATAATGTGAATACAAAATGGACACAGATGGATGAGACTATAACTGAAAACTGAAAAATTGTACTTTGTTTCTGAAATAGCTACCTTATAGGTCATGTATCTTAAAATTCTCTTTTGACTGCATGACTACTAGGACCCTTTTCTTTACAATGTTGCTTCCTTTACAGGGGAAATTTGAATGTTGCATTCTTTTGATACTATAAAATTAAGTAACTTGTACTTGTCTGAATCTGTATCATTGACTATACCATACATTTTCTCCCTTCTATATTACTATTTGATTTATCTTAGCATGGACTAGCTTAAAATAACATGATGGAAAGATGTAAAATTTCCATTTTACATGGCGAAGCCATGTCAAAATTTTATGAGATTCCTTTTTCCATTATGTTTCAGCTGTAACTTCTCATATTGCAATTGTTAGAAATTATAGCACTAAACCTACATTTCTTCTATGGATTCATATAGGCACATATTTGTACATTCAGCCTTTATTCTGAACTGAAATAAATCTGAAATCAAATGAATGTACTTTTCTAATTCAAGTTACGTAATGTATCACTTATTTATTCTTACATGTATCTACTCATTTAGATAAACTAGTTATAAAATATAAGGCTTTTTGGCCTCTCTTTTATTCCATAGTTTTTTTGTCTCCTTATTTATGAGTGAATGAGTCATGTAAGCTACTACAAAATAGTGCTTTTATCAGTATTTCCTTGGATATTCATGTAACTTATACCTTTTGATGCTATGAGATCTATTCACATGAACTTGGATAGTATAGGAATATGAATCAACCATGAGCTCCTGATTGACAATCTTTCTTTTTATTGTTTTTAGGTACAATGTCATTTACTAAGAAGTGGCGATGAAGATGGAGAAAAGATGGGGCTAGAAATGCTTCAACAAAAATGGAAGCAATCCAAGGCAATGATGGTTCTTTCATAATCCTTTACTTTATTTTTCATGCATATGTACCTCTTACTTAAGTAGTTCTAATTTACTTTAAAGTTATATTCCACAGATTCTGTGGGAACATTTGAAATTCCTTATGACTAAAAAATTGAATTCTAACACTGAGTTATGTATTTATTTCTACATTTATACTTTGTATATGGATTTTATAATGAATTTAAAAATTCAATAACATAATTAAATGTATTTAATCATGAAGGAAATAACTTTAAAATACATGTAATCCTTAGTAATGAAATTTGATACTGCTATGATCTGTAAATATGATTGTTGTTCCAAAACTTAACACTCCATCTATTATGTATTTTAAGTCTTCGTCAAGATTTTACATCTATCCTTTGGGTCTTTGTGTTCTTTTTACGAAGACAATTATGAAATTGTAGACTATGTGATATGTTACGTTTTGTAATAGCACACATAGCTGCAAATTACATGTATTCATTAATTAATCAAATAGAAAAAATATTGAACTGAAAGAATATCTACTAGCTTAGGGTAACTTGACCAATTCCATCCATCATAACGAAGTTTTGAGTTGCCCATTTTTACACAAGTGCAAAAATTGTCAACAGTTCCATCTGACTTTTATGTTTTATCTTATTAAAATAGAATGATGTAGCCTTATTGTTGATAGGAACATATGTGCATACATGAGGATACTAGTGATTATTCAAAAGAATTTCTATTATAGGTTGTATGTTCATTCATATTTTTAATTTATCTCAGTTGCAACAAGTAAGGTTCATATGAAAAAAAGGAAGTGTATTAGTTAAAGTGTAAAAAGATGATGCATTTTTTTCAAATCAACATTTAATTTCTAAGGTTATTCTGTTTTTTTTTTAAGATATTACAACTAACTATATATACCATCTATTTCACTTGAATAGTATGGTTTCACAGTCAACCAAGTTTGCATTCCTGGGAAATTAAGTATTAGATGCATGTTATATGGAGACCTTTATTAATAAATTTTACAGACCTTACTAAGGTCAAAACTAGAGTGATTGAACACCCTTATCTCCAACAATCATTGTGTAGCTCTAGGTAAATTGGATACTTCTTATCAAGCCTACACTCTTATTTGAGAGGGATTAAAGAGGTTTCACACTCAATATTCTCATGTTTAGATAACTAAAACATAGGATACACTTGAAACCTTTGCATTCATCTTTAAAAAAAATCACTTAGTTTGATTTAGATAGAGTCTTGAACTTAGTTGTGTAACCCATTTGTTAATAAGGAACATCTGCATGCTTATGAGACTACTAAATCTCATCCTAGGGAATTGTCTCAAGAACATGATTACCTAGTTTCACATCATACATTCATTTCATAATGGAAAAATATGGGAGAACAAGAGGGAGTAACTCTTCATTTAAATATTAAGGTTCACATTAAATTTTATGCATAATGAATTATGTTTCTCTAAACATGATTATTTAAACATATTACATGAAAGATCTAAATTTGGTTTTTCTTCTAGCATACCATATCATGGTTGCCATCTCACAAACTAATTATAAATTAAAATTTTTATAATTTCCATGATGAACTCTTAACATTTTACCATAGAATCCCAAAAGATAATCTAAATTAGGTGTCGAGTTCATTTATAATCAAAAGGTGACTTTTAATAGTAGATGATGATATTTTCTACCTAACATCCTTCACTCTACATGTTCTTTGGGCCAAGAGTGTTTTATATTATGTTTAAGGTGGATTTTGCATGGAGTACTACCTTAAGAGAACACATTCTACTTACTACACACACAACTACCAATAATAGGAGGGAACCCCATACCCAAGACATAGTTTAACCATGTTGTTACTAACTATCAAGTTCAAGCAAATTTCGCTAAGCATACAAGCTCAGATGATAACCTCAAACTAGGGATTTTACTTCCTTAAGCTAGAATTTACCATTGAGTTTAATGATTTAGGTTCACCTTATGGTTTTAGTTTTCCATGTTAAGAAGAATCACGCAATAAGGTAGCTATGCAAGATTTTTATATCAGGGTTAACTATTTCATTTAGATTTTAATTCTACGTTATCAAGGAAAAACAACAAAACACACGAGAGATTTAGGCACCAATTTCCCACTGAAAAGGCACCATAAGATGTTAAACTCAATTACATTTAACATATATATCTAGCTTTTACAATACATAATTTTTAATCAAAATGACACTCATGGTTAGATACACATTTCCCAAACAACCCTAACCACTTATGACTCATACATATTACAAAACTTCAATAATAAGCCTTTTGAAATATTTAACATTATTCTTGCTATAACTCATACAATTACCTTCTTCTAAATAACAAGTTTTGAATTCACTAGTACACTTTGGTTTCTCCGTTTCTTGGTACCTACAACCACTGCATGGTCAACACAAGTGCTAGCATTTCATCCACCTAAATATATCATAATTAACAATTTGTGGTTTTCAATTTAAATAATCATAATAATTCACACACAACAAAAGAGTGTTGAAGACTCATATTAATTCATTTCATTTCTTATCTAAGGTAAGAGAGAGAAATATAAACAGAAGAGAGAGAAACACTATTTTTCAAAAAACCACATTTCACACAACTAGCCACAAGATAGAGTTTCTTAAAATTATTTAGATGTTTCAGAAGTTTTCAAGATTGTTTATTGTCTTGACTAGGGTCATGTTGACATTTTTTGTACTTGTGCAAAAAATGGGCAACTCAAATTTTTGTTATGATAGATGGCATTGGTGAAGTGGACCTAAACTACGGGAGATTCTTTCAGTAAATATAGTTTATGTTGAATTAATTAATGGTTACATGAAATCTACAGCTATGTGTGCTATTACAAAATGTAACAGATCACATAGTTTGCAATTTCATGACTATCTTCAGAAACAGAACACAAAGAACCGAACGAAAGATGTTTTATCTTGATGAAGACATTGAATTGTAGAATATATGAATTATTAAGATTTGAAACATCAATCATAATTGCAGATTGTAGAAATCAGAGTTCATTACTAAATGTTATAGGTATTCTTTAAGGTTCTTTCCTTCATGATTAAGACATTCAATTATATTATTTAACTGTTTAATCCATCATATAATCCATATAGAAAACTAAAATGAAGAAAAAGATACACAACTCAATTTCATAATTCGATGTTTTATTCATAAGGAATTTCAAATGTTCCCACACAAGCTGAGGGATGTAACTGAAAAGTAAATTACAGGTACTGAAGAAAGAGGTACATATGCATGAAAGAGAAAATAGAGGAGTATGAATTAACCCACCATTTCCCTGGGGGTTTCTACTTCAGTTGATGCATCTTCATCTCCAACTTTGTTCCATCTCCATCTTCACTGCACTATACTTAAAAATAGAAAAGAGAAAACTATCAGTTATGATCTCATGGTTAATCCATATTCCTATACTATCAAAATTCATGCAGATGGATAGATTAACTATAGGAGATATAAATTACATGAAGATCAAAGAAACTACTGATAAAATCACTTTTTTGTAACAACATACATGATTTATTCACTCAGAAATAAGGAGAGAGAAGAAAAAAATATGGAACATAAGAGAGTCCAAAAAGCCTAAATTTATTCTAACTATTTTCTTAAGTGTGCAAGTACAAGTTGTAATCAAAAATAAAATAGATTATGTCTTACAGTTCTCACTTTTAGATAAAAATTGCAAAGTTCAAATGACATCTATCCTATGGTATATAATGTAGATAAGTAACAAGTACATACTGGTATAAAGGAAGAATTCAACTCAAATTTTAGTAGCTATCCTAGAAATAGAAGAAGTTAAAGTGCATATCAGAGAACAGACTTGTGAATAAAAATACATGTTTCAGAATACAACTCAAAGGTAAAAAAAAAGAATTAGAATATAAAGGCTGAAGTTAACTGAAAGATAAGATTACCACTAAAATAGAATGAAAAAGAGTTACGAGAAAATCTTGACAAGGCTTTGCCATGTAAAATGGACATTTACATCTTTCTATCATGTTGTTTTTAAAACTAATACATGCTTTAAAAGATGTATGTAAATCAAATAGTAATACAGAAAGAAGAAAAGCATGACATGATCAAGATAACAATTATCATATTTCAATTTGCAACAACAAGCCAACTTCAATATAAAAGTGATACATTGTGTATTTTGAATCAGGAAAGTACATTTATTACAGTTGAAACAATATAAAGAAGGAAATCTGAGAAAATTTTGACAGGGCTTCGCTATGTGAAATTAACATTTTAAATTTTCTAGCATGTATACTAAAGTTGTAATAAACATCATATGTAGTATTTAAGCAAAAGAAATGGGAACTAAAATTTCAGTCATCAAAGTGAAGGACATTGGAGCATTCATTATAGCTTAATAGCTTAAGAAAAATGAAGTTTCAAGGTAATCTTACAAAGTGTAGCCATTCTAGAAGTAAAGTTTTCAAGTAAAGCCTACAGTTTTCAAATGAAGCCAATATGAGTGCATAGAAATGCTACCATATCAAAGAAGTATAGGTATTTAAGAAAAGAATCAGATCAAGAAAATATTAAGATCAGGTTCATCACAGTCAACTAAAATAGAGCTCAATTCATCAAACAGTCATGTTTTACTAGCAAAATCAAATAGGTACAATTTGGAGAACAGAAGCATTATTTCAGCATGTCTAGATTTAATGGTCAATTACAACATTTCAATAATTTGTTATAAATACCCAAATAAAGTAAGTTAACATGTTCTGGAGATAGAAGTTTCAGATGACTCTGATACACTCATCCAAACAAAAAAGAGCCAAGGTAAATCACCAAGGAAGCTTTAAAGTGAAACAAAGAAAAAATATGGAGAGCTTTCAGAAGCAATAAGAGTTAACAAAAACAAGGTACAGATGTAAATTTTGCAGACTCAAAGAAAGATGTGATTTCCATAGTCCTTTACGGATTTAAAGAAAATTACATAATCAAGTAAATAATTGAAAACAGTATCTCAAGAGCTAAATATCCTTCTTCACATAAAAACCATTGATCCAAGTATATATATCAACTTGCAGGTATGAATAAAAATTCACTAAGGAGTGCACAAATATGTTAAAGCAAAAATTTAAATAGTGAAAAAATGCTACAGTAAGTGAAAGGAATGTCATCTTCGAGCCATGATTAACAAAATCAGGACAATGAAGAATGATTGGAGGATACTCCAAAAGGAATCAGCTCACCAGAAATCTCATACAAAGAATAATGTAAAATAATCCATCTCAGAACATGAGAATTTGGGAAACATCAGAGCTTATAGAGATAGAAATTTTAGAGTCAGAGCTCAAACAGATAATTATGGTGTCTATAAAAAAATTTCCAGGGCTTCACCCTCCATATTGACATCACGAAATGAAAATTAAAACTTATTGTTTGGGATACTTAATTAACTTAAACCAACTTTCACCCACTAGTGAAATTCAACAATGTATATCAAATTATAGACATCATATTATAGGTTGTAAGCTCAAGAAAAGATCAAAATGAAAATAAAAAATTCAAAGAATAGCTCAACAAGAAAAAAATCCTGTAGAGAAAGCATCTACAGTTTCGAACATAGAATACCCATTATCTTCTTCCCTTATTATTTTCATTAAAAATAGGAATATCCTTTTAGTATTCAGAACACAAACTCATAAGGAAGAGATTTGAATAAAAATACATGCATATCCAGGTTAAAGAAAGATTCAATTAGTTTAGAAATTTTTCATTCCAATTTAAATCAGTTTCAGGTTACAGTATCCAAGGAAAATGAGTCATTCATGTATGACAGTTAAAGGTTCATCTAGGTTTTGAAAAGAACTCAAGGATTGAGTAGGAACTTACCGGTTGGAGTTGAGTTGAAAAAACCCTCAAGAGATCATCAAGATCAGACCCAAAAAAAGAGGATGCAGAATGAGTTTCAACTCAAAATATCCAAGGGAACCAAGAGATCACTCAAAAAATGTAAATAAAGAATGAATTATAGTATTTTGAAGGCAAATGGAAATGAAAAAGTAACAATGATACTTAGGGGTTCGAAACTTATCATCCCCTCATCAAATAGTCATGATAGTAACATGTTACCAAGCTCGAAGTTCACGACAATGGCGTAAAACACCCATAACCACCTTGTTCAGAGAACTCAGAAAGAGTAGAAAATAACAAAGAGACATGCATAGGGCTTTGCAAAGCTAAACTATCAGAGCTTGAAAGAACAAAATTTGGTGGCCACATCGAAAGGAAAACTTGTAGAGATCAAAAACATATTGTGCTCGATCCCTTTCGACCACAAGACCTCATAAATCTCACAGATCTTGAAATAATTAGAAAATGGTGGACATAAGACCCTGTAGAGAGCTCCAAAGAATCAATGAACATCAGATTTCACATAGAAAAAGAGCCAAGCTCAAACAAAGGTCAATAATGGTGTCAAGTCAAAACTTGTCTAGGGATTTTCCCGTAAGCCAAAATTTCCAAGTGAAGTGATCATTAAGGTCAAGTGATCTTTACCACGCAAACTCAAAAGGTGAGTTAATGAAACTCAACCACATTCACAACATCAATGGTAGATAAGAAAAAATCACAAGATGAATGTTTTCAGATCAACACCAAAAATCAATGTAAACCACCATGATCAAGATTCCACCGAACACTTTAATTACAGGGTTGTAACCCTAACCATGGGTCAGAGATCGACATCCTGAGATCCAACGGTACAAAGATCAACGATTGGAAACTGATCACCAACTATTAAATAAAAGCACCATGGTCACATTAATAGATGGAACATTAAATTCTAAGTCAGAAACCCTAACCAAGGGTCAAGATCAAGCATTACAAATCGAAAGGTTTCTAATCAACGGTCGAATCAAACACCAAATTTCGAAGAATACTTGACCTGAGTTAACTATGTCACTAACAAAAATGATAAAGGGGAGAGTCATCATGGAGAGGTGGCCAACCCCATGTTCAAAAATAAAATCATTGCATATTGACTTTTAAAATTCTAAACCATAGTCTATGTCCCAAATGATCAAAAGGGGCCAAAAAACTATACAATGCAATGATAACCAAAAAGGTGGCAGACTATATAATATACCATGTGTTATAGAAAGGTGGCCGAGTATGGCATGGTATCCTTTTACAAATAAAATCCATGTGTTTCCTAAAACCATGGTAATATTCCAAGTCCACAAGGGTGACAAAACTCAACGAAGACAAGTACGCATATCATGAGTGGTCCCCACATGGAGCTAGCACAGAAAAAATGTTTTTTTCATTTTCCAGGTTATGTATTTAAAATATGGAAAAATAGGTCATGTTAGCACACTAGAAGACAAGAGAATGTCAACATTAGAGACTGAGCTTGGAGGTGGTCCCCATCAAGATAGATTTTTGGATGAATTATTTTGAAAAGTATTGCAAATAATGTAATTATTTTTTCTCACTCACAGGGAGATAAATTTTTACATGTTCATCCAAGGAGGCAAGTGGATCTGAATTACAGATGTCACATCAAACTATAAGAAGACAAAATTTACATGCACCAAGAGGAGACTGTTCATCAAGAAAGATTTATTTTAGAAAATAATTCACCCATGCTTTTCTTAAAAATAGAACATTCAACTGCAGTTTGATTGTGATGTAATCAAAGGCTATTAATGCCTCTTTGTATTAGTTTTCTTTATTTTATTCCTTTATTTATTAAATAAAGGATAAAAATAAGACAGATGGGTGAGTACAAATTTATTCTATATTTAGAAAGAGTGGGTGAATTAATTTTTCTATATATTGTGTGCTCTGGAAAAGCATAGGGGGGACTTTTAGATATAGGAGTGTTGAAGAAGATTTTTCCAGTTTTTCCCTTTGAATGAGAAGTATTTTCTGCCTTTCCAATTATTTACAATCTTGTGTATGTTCCCTTAATCTTGTGAATGTTGAATTCCCTAATTAATCATCTTACCCTATTGCAAATTTTAGCAATTTTTGTATGATATTAATGTGTATGTTTAACTTAGTGGCATTGTTGTGATATTTTCCCTCAATACATCAAAGTGTTTACCTTTATCTTTTGCTAGAAATTTATTGGCTTGTGCATCAAAATTTCATTCCCATATCAATTGTGCATGTACTCAGTCAAAGACCTCATAGAAGTTTGGTTGTATGGCCTCAATTTTAAATCATTTTTAAACTCATCTTTTACCCTCAAACCCTAGAAAATTAGTTTAGGATACATCAATAAGGAACCGGCCTTGATACTAGAGACTCACATCAAAATAGGTATACCCCCAAACCTGAGGTGTTTCCATTGTATCTACGAAAGAGAAAGATCATTTTTACAAACTTAGAACACCTACAACCATCTCTCAACATGGTAAAATTTTGAGAGATAACAGTTTTTGGCACGTGCGGTGGGACAAGGAATCATATATGCAGCAAATTACAACAACTTACTGTAGATTTACATCAGGAAAAAGTTAATTTTGGATCAAAAAGATGAAATAATAATTATAAAGATTTAAGGATCTATTTGCGACTCTGTAAAGCTTATTTGAGACCAGTATTACAGCATGTTCCATGCCTAAAGTGAATACAAGATCATCGATAAGAAGAATTCCTTCTGATTTTATTTATTTACCTTTTAATTCCATAAGAAGGAGAGGAGTTGGTAATACTTTGCCTTATAATAGACTTGGATTTGGTAATCCTCCTCATAATCTTCCTTCACCACATGTCAATATTTTCATTAAGATCCCAGTTTTTCAAATGGCTCTTCAACCACCTAGGAATTTGGTGACCTTTACCAATGGCAGCCCATTAGTAATCTCAGTTTATCATGATATCCCCAATGCTGCCATGAAAAGCTTGCCTACATTCATAGGTGAAAATCAGGTTACACCTACAGATCACATTAAAGATGTTGCAGCCATATGTGCAGTCCATAATATTACTCATAAATATGTGGCTTTGAGACTTTAAGTTGTATCCTTTAAAGGGAAAGCCTTGCATTGGTATAGGATTTTAGAGATTGGAAGCATAAGAACTTGGGATGAGTTAGGTGGCAAATTGCTGAAACAATTTAAAGATAATTCAGATCATTTATCTCTCAGAAAATAGTTGTCTACCATTAAAAGAGCTCCCCATGAATTTATGTCTAGTTTCAACATTCATTTTACCAGAACTTGGGAAAGAACCCCAGAAAGTGTTAAGCCCTAAGCTGACCATGCTTTCCTTTATTATCTTAGAGCATTAAACAATGATGTTTCAACTATGATTGAGTCTATGGGAGGAGAATCTCTTCCGGATGCTTATGATATTGTTATATGAGCTGAAAATAGCCTTATTTAAGCTAGAACATTAGCACCAAGGCCTTCAATGCCTTTTTTGGCAGATCTAGCACCTATTCCATAGTATATCATGATTATAGAACCTATTGTTGTAGGCCCATTAGATGACGTGTTTAAATCATTGTAGACTATGGGAAACAAGATGAATTCAATCGAAAATAGACTTGCATTACCTAGAAGGCCTTATCAAACCCAGCAAACTCAATAAAATATGTAGCCTTACAAACATAATCAAAATTATAGGCAACCTTATCAGCAAAGGCAGTTTGACCCAAAGGCTCCAAGCTCATCTAACACTTTAGTCCCAGTTAATATGGCTTCAAACGAGTGGTGTCAACCTTGTAATTAGCCTCATTTAGCTATGAGTTTCCCAAATGCTTTTTTGAAAATAAGTATTGTTGCACAACCTCAGCCTGAGACATTATTCATGCCTCAAATGGAGGGCAGGAAAAAAGAAAATCATGTTCAGAAAGCATTTGAACATAATTTAGTCAGTTTTAGCAAGGGTGATTTTATTGCAGTTACTACTAGGGCTAAGAAAAGTTGCAGAAAGTAAAAAACAACAAAATACTCCTATTCTACCCATAATCAATGAAAAAATAACAGCTACAAACCAAAAACTAGCTAAGAGTTCTATTGTTCTGCAAAAAAGCAAGTATTTTAGCTGGTAAAGAGTAGCAAAAACTGCTACAAAGCCTAATCTAAGAAGGTTATTTATACGTCAGATATCAAAAGCATCTGAAGCAAAATCAATTTTTGCCAAAGCCTATGCTAAAACAGTAGAATATGTCTCTAAAAATGTTGCTTCTTTTAACATTGTTGATGTAATAAAAAAACATAATGTCAACATCTTAGTGTGGGATGCTCTAAGTATTCCAAGACAACGATATTTACTTTCTCATGAACTTGTTAAGCTACAGATTTATTCTAATACAGTAGAAAAGGAAGTTCAGAAAAAGGATATGGTCCTTGGAACAAGGAACGTGACCGCATTGCAGAAGTTAAATGGATGGTTCAAAATGTTTTAAATTCTCAAGACATAAAGAGGCCACCACCATTTTATTTTTCACTTATTATTGGAGAGCATCTTGTTCATAACTATATGGTTGATAGCGGTGCAAGCAACACATTTATGCCAAAAGCAATTATAGAAAAATTGGGTTTGCATTCTGAACCTATAGAGAAGAGTGTGCTACAGCTCGATAGAACTGCAAAGAATATAGTTGGTGTCATTAGAAATTTGGAGGTAACATTACATTTTTTCCCAAAGGTTTCCATTTTGTAAGATATTATTGTTGTAGATTTACCTCCTTACTTTTCTATCTACTTATCTAGAGATTTCACAACAAAAATAGGAGGTTATCTCTCTTCAGATTGGTCCTTCTTGTTTTTCACTACACGTTATGGTACCAAAGTTACTATCAATTCTCTCACATTTCTAATGTATTAGCTAATTATGTAGCCTTAGACCAATCTGATTTTGATAATACGGCTCATGTTTCAACATTCGATGGTGTTTCTAACCATTTTATGGATGAAAAGATACATGAAGAAAATGCTCATGATCCTTTCAAGGAATTTGAAGAACATCTATTTAGGGTGTATTGCCTACATGAGTAAAACACACCAATTCCCTTACTGTCCAAAACAAAAAATACAGCAGAAGGGATTTGGAAAATTCATTTTAATGGAGATAAGAACAAGAAAGGAAAAAGAGTAGGTTTGAATCTCACTTCCCCCATAAACAAAAAGTATTTTTCAGCTTTGAGTCTATAATTTTCATGCACTTGTAATGTGGCTGAATACCAAGCGTTAATTCATGGCTTACTTTGGGCCAGAAAGAGAGGTATTAGCATGCTACATATTTTTGGTGATTCTGAGTTGGTTATCAATCAAGTAAAAACTTTCAAAGTTTGTAAGAATCTATTAATGAAGTCTTACAGACATAGAGTTTCAGACTTAATGGAATATTTCAACGCTATTAATATCCAGTCCATTCCTAGAGCAAAAAATAAGCATGCAAGTAGAATTACAGTAATTGGTGCTAGTTTTTAAATGCTGGAACAGATTAAAAACAACAAGATTCAGCCTCACATAAAGTTTTCAGACCTTCTATACATGGTAATGATTTGAATTGGAATTTTTTTGAAAATGACGAACAAATCTGCAGGTTCTTGTAGCAAGAAGCTGAATTTTTTGAAGTAAATCAAGATAAATTACAAGAATTATATGGTGACCAGATTGTTTAGTTAAAGACGAATAAACTACCCTGAGGCTTTGTTACATTAAAATACATCTTCAACAATAATTATCATTTAAAGAAAGAAAAAACTAAGATGTCAACAAATGCTTATAATTATGAAGAGATCTTAGTTGATGAAGGGAAAAATTTGCTTCTTGGAAAGGTATGTTCTCTAGCTGAAAAAAAATCTTTTATTAATATTTGCAAGGAATTTAAAGATGTTTTTTCTAGGAAATACCAAGAACTAAAAAGGTTTGATTCAATTTTGGCACAACATACTATTGAATTACAGCCAAACTCTAAGTCATTCAGGAAAAAATAGAGCTCTGTAAATCCTAAAATAGAATCTCTAATGAGGAAAGAATTATCTAAATTGATTGAGTCAGGTATTATCTTTCCAGTTAAACATTCAAGTTGGGTAGCCAATCTAGTTCTAGTTCTGAAAAAGGATGGAGAAATCATATTATGTGTGGATTTTAGAGATCTTAATAAAGCTTAATTAAAAGATCATTACCCACTTCCAAATATGGATCATATTTTAATAACAATTTCTGGTTCAGATAGATGATCTCTTCTAGATGGTTATGGCGGGTACAATCAGATTCTAGTCCAAGAAGAATATAGGTACAAAATAGCTTTTACCACCAAGTGGGGTACTTATGCTTACAAAATAATACCTTTTGGCCTTTTAAATGTTGGTGCAACATTTCAATGTTCAATGGATAGAGCTTTTGTATCTTGTTAAATAAATTCATCTTATTTATTTAGATGATGTTAGTGTATTTTCAAAAACTTTAGATGAGCATCTAATACATCTAAGGTAGAATTTTTAGTTATGTAAACAGTTTGGAATACTTTGAATCCTTAAAAGTCTATCTTTATGGTACATCAAGGAAAATTACTTGGTCATATTGTTCTAAGCAAGGTTTAATAATTGATCCTTTCAAAATTGAATCCATATCACAACTATCATTGCCTCATCACAAGAAGGAATTACAAAGTTCTCTTGGAAAAATCAACTTTGTTAGAATATTTTGTCCATATTTTGTAAGATTGGTTAAGCCATTAACAACTATATTAAGGAAAGACCAAACTTTCTCTTGGACCAGTGAAGGAAGAAAATGATTTGAAACTATTAAATCAACTATTTCACAAACTCCTACTTTGGAAAATCTCAATTTTTATAAAGATTTCACGATGTATGCACTTGTAGGAGATGAAACAATCTCAACTATATTAACTCAGGTTAACGATGAAAATATTGATCAGCTAGTTGCTTTCTTTGGACAAATCTTGCATGATTACGAAACAAGGTACACATTTCTTAAAAAACAAGTACTTTCAGTAGATAACAGAATAAAGAATATTAAGTACATGCTTTCAAACAAAAAGATACATGTTCTTATTACTCATCCAAGTGTAAAAGATTTCTTGTTAAATAAATAATTGAATGAGAAAAGAGCAGGCTGGATAACAAAATTCATGGAATACGATGTTGATATTCGTGTTGTGAAGACAGTTTGAGGTAAAGGTTTTTGTGAGCATCTAATTGCTGATATGGAAAAACAACATACTGAAGCTGCGTATCAGCAATAAAACGTCATGGTGCAGCAAGAAAATCAGCAACCTGAACTTGCTTAAGAATTTCAGGAATCAAGATGGATGACTGATTTAGCTAACTATCTATAGCATGGTACTTATCTGGAAGGTATGGACAAGAATAAACGAAGATATTTTAAGTTACAAGTTGTACCTTATGTTTTTATTGATGGTGTGTTATTGAAAAAGGATATAAATAGAATTTTTCTGTGATGTATTGCTTATGATAGAATTTAGCAATTATTATCACAATTCCATGAAGGACATGCAAAAGTTAATTTCTTAGCATGTACCATAGCCTTAAAAATTATGAAATTTTCTTACTATTGGCCCAATATATCCAAGGACTATTTTGAATGGATTAGAAAGTGTAATAAATATGCTTTCTTTTTTATAAAATAATGTTTAGCTTTGTTTCCCTTACAACCTATTTCACTTAATCATCCTTTTATGTAGTGGGGTCTTGATTTTATTGGCATGATAAACCCACCTTCGTCATAAGAAGACAAGTGGATGTTGACTACTACAGATTACTTTACACTTTGGAATGAAGCAATAGCCTTGAAAGATGCTAATGAAACTTTCATACTATCCTGTTATGAAGGAATAGTTTACAGATTTGGTGTTCCAGAAATTATCATTGCATATAATGCCTTAGTGATTGTTGGTGCAAAGGTAATAGGTTGGGAAGTCAAACATGGAATTTATTTGAGTATGTCATCTAATTATTACCCACAGGGTAATGGGTTAGTTGAAAGCACTAATAAGAATGTTTTAAGGATCATCATAATAATACTCAAAGATAAGCAGAGAGCTTGACATCTAATGTTGAATTCAGCACTTTGGGCTGATAGAGTGACTCCTAAAATATCAGTTAATAATTCACCATTAAACTTGTTTATGGAAGAGAAGCAATAATTCCTATTTTAGTTGAGTTACCTACACTAGATTTGCTCTATCAAATGGATCTTCTTGAGAATGAACCATTATAATTTCGTTATAAATAATTAATGGAATTACAAGAGCTAAGAGATCAAGCTCATGTAAACATGGAAAATAATCAAAAGAAGATGAATAAGAATTTTGATAAGAAGGCTAAGTTCACAATCTTCAATGAAGGAGATATTGTGTTTAAGTGGGATAATAATCATACAAAGCCAGGTAGATACAAAAAGTTTGATACAATCTAGATTGATCCTTACATGATCTAAAATTGCAAAGAACACAATGCTTTTTTAGATCACAAGGTTGAATGGAGAGGAACTTCCCATTCCTGTGAATGGTATTTTTCTCAAACAGTGTTATTGAAAATCCTACAATGTTTGTTTATAGTAGGATTTCCCTTCCATAAGTTTCATTCCTGCACATTGCAATGTTTTTCAGTTAAATAAGTGCATTCGTGCATGTGATCTGGTTTACCAGATCCTTTCCAGTTTTAGTTTGTTTTGGAAGGGTTAGACCTTTAGAAAGCCAGATTTTGGTTACATGTTTTGGACTCCATGCCCAATGGACAAGAGAAAGGCACTGGTGTACAACCTAGCAGATAACTTTCCCCGCAGGATCGCCAAAAATGCTAACAATTTTTGCACTCGTGCAAAAATGGGCAAATTGAAACTTCATCATGATGGATCGCATTAGTGAAGTTAACCTAAGCTAGGGGTTTTTTTTTCAGTTCATATTTTTTCTGTTGAATTAATTAATGATTACATGAAATCTTTAGCTATGTGTGTTGTTAAAAAATGTAACAGATCACATAGTTTTTAATTTCCTGACTATCTTTAGCAAAAGTACACAACTCCCTGAAGGATAGATGTTTTATCCTGATAAAGAAATTGAATTTCCGAATAGATGAATTGTTAATTTTTTTGACAATAATCATAACTATCGATTGCAACAATCATATTTCATTACTAAATGTTACGAGTATTCTTTAAGGTCATTTCCTTCATGATTAATACATTCAATTATATTATTGAGTTGTTTAATTCATTATAAAATCCATATGGAAAGCTGAAATACAGAAAGAAATACACAAATCAAGTTCAGAATTCAATGTTTAATTCATAAGGAATTTCAAATACTCCCACACAAGCCGTGGGATGTAACTGAAAAGTAAAATAGAGCTACTGAAGTAAGAGGTACATATGCATGAAAAAGAAAGTAGAAGAGTACAAATGAACCCATCATTTCCTTGGGGGTTTCTTTCATTGTGGTTGATGTATCTCTAGCTCTAGCTTTGTTCCGTCATCATCTTTGCTACTTGGTAGAAAGCACTGTCCCTAAAAATAGAAAAGAGAAAACTGTCAGTTATGATCTCAGGGTTAATTCATATTCCTATACCATCCAAATTTGTGTAGATGGATCTCTTAACAACAGGAGATGTAAATTACATGAAGATCAAAGGCACAATTGATAAAGTACTATTCTGTAACAACATACATGATTTATTTACTCACAAATAAGGAGAGAGAAGAAAAGAAAAAACATGGAACATAAAAGAGGCCAAAAAGCCTAAATATTTTCTAACTGTTTTCTTAAGTGTGCAAGTAAGGGTTACATTTAGGAAGAAAATAAATCATGTCTTACGGTCCTCACTATTAGATAAATATCACATATTTCAAATGACTTCTATCCTATGGTACATAAAGCAGATAAGTCGCAAGTACATACTTGTATGAAGCAAGAATGCACCTCAAAGTTTAGTAGCTATCCTAGAAATAAAAGAAGTTAAAGTGCAGGTCAAAGAATAGAATTGCAAATAAAAATACATGTTTCATAATACAACTCAAAGATGAAGCATAAGAATAACAATATAAAGGCTGAAGCTAACTGAAATATAAAATTACAGTTGAAACAGAATGAGAAAGGGATCTGAGATAATTTTGACAATGCTTCACCATGTAAAATGGACATTTACATCTTTCCATCATGTTGTTTTTAAAACTAATAGATGCTTTAAAAGTTGTATGTACATCAAATAGTAATATAGAAAGCAAAAAAGCACGGCATGATAAGGATAACAGTTATCATATTTCAGTTTCCAACAACAAGCCAACTTCAATATAAAAGTGATACATCTTGTATTTTGAATTAGGAAAGTACATTTATTACAGCTGAAATAAAATAAAGAAGGAAATCTTGAAAAAAAATTATAGGGCTTCACCTTGTGAAATTGACATTTTAAATTTTCGAGCATGCATAATAAGGCTATAATGAAGATCATATGCAATATTTAAGCAAAAGAAATGGGAACTACACTTTCAGTCATCAAACTGAAGGACTTTGGAAAATTCATTATAACTTAGCATCTTAAGAAAAATGAAGTTTCAAGGTAATCCTACAAAGTCTGCCATTAAATAAGTACAAGTATTTAAGTTAAGAATCAGATCAAGAAATGATTAAGATCAGGTTCATTACAGGAACCTAAAATAGAGCTCAATTCATCAGACAGTCATATTTTACCAGTAGAATCAAGCAGGAGATAGAAGTTTCAAATGAATCTAATACACTCAATCCAAATAACAAAGTACTAAGTTAAATCACCAAGGATTCTTTAAAGTGAAACAAACCGTGCATATATGCAGAGCTTTTAGAAGCAATAAGAGCTAACAAGAATAATCTACAGATGTAAATTTTTCATAATCAAAGAAAGAAGTGAGTTTGACAAGCCTTTAAGGCTTTAAAGTAGATTACAAAATCAAGAAAATATTTGAATAAAGTAGCTCAAGATCCAAATATCCTTCGTCACATAAAAACCATTGATCCAAGTATATATCTCAACTTACAAGTATGAACATAAATTCACTAAGGAGTGCATATATATGTTAAATCACAAATGAAAATAGTGAACAAATGCTATAGTATGTGAAAGTAATGTCATCCCCAATCCATGATTAAAAAAACAAGGACAATGAAGAATGATTAGGGGTAATCTCCAAAAACTTGAATCAGTTCATAGAAAAATCATACAGAGCCACCAAGAATGTAAAAGAATCCGTCTCAAAACTTGAAACTCCAGTGGAGAAGGAATCTACGGTTTTAGAACACAGAATCTCCATATTCAAGCAAAAGAATTGAGTGAATACCCAAATCTGGGTTGTTGTGTTTCAAGCCACCAGAGATAAAATATATGCAAATACATATTTAGGAAAATGAGTCATTCATGTATGACAGTTAAAGGTTCATCTAGGTTTTGAAAAGAACTCAAGGATTGAGTAGGAACTTACCGGTTGGAGTTGAGTTGAAAAAACCCTCAAGAGATCATCAAGATCAGAGAAAAAACAAACAAGGACCCAAAACGAGTTTCAACTCAAAATCTCCAGTGGAACCAAGAGATCAAATAGAAAATGGAAATAAAGAATGAATTATCATTATTTTGAAGTCAAATGGAAATGAAAAATAAATAGTGATACTTAGGAGATCGAAACTTACCATACCCTCATCAAACAATAAAGATAATAACACAGTACCAAGCTCGAAGTTCATGAAAATTGCATAAAACAACCACAACCACCATGTTCAAAGAACTCAGACAAAGTAGAAAACAACATAGATACATGCATAGGGCTTCGCGAAGCCGAACTATCAGATCTTGAAAGAACAAGATATGGTGGTAAATTTGAAAGGAAAACTCGCAGAGATAAAAAATATATCAGTGCTCGAGCCCTTTCGATTGTAAGACCTCAAAAATATCACAAAGCTTGAAATAACAAGAAAATGGCAGCCATAAGACCCTATAGAGAGCTCCAAAGAAACAAAGAACGACAAAGTGCACATAGAAAAATAGCCAAGCTTAAATAGAGGTTAATAATGGTGTCAAGCCAAAAAAATTCTAGGGCTTCACATGCAAGCCAAAAATTCCAAATAAAGTGATCATTGAGGTTGAGTGACGTTTAC
Source organism: Taxus chinensis (assembly GCA_019776745.2). Classification (NCBI taxonomy): domain Eukaryota; kingdom Viridiplantae; phylum Streptophyta; class Pinopsida; order Cupressales; family Taxaceae; genus Taxus; species Taxus chinensis. Next base: position 179,232,094 of record CM034152.1, on the reverse strand, counting down.
CACAAAAATTCAAGAGGTGAGTTAATGAAACTCAACCACAGTCACAACATCAATGGTAGAAAATAAACAGTCAAAAGATCAACGTCTTCATATCAACACCAAAAAATCAATGAAAACCACCATGATCAATATTCCATCGACCACTTTGATTACAGGGTTGAAACCCTAATCATGGGTTCCAGATTGAAGACTTGAGATCCAATGGTACAAATATCAAAGATTAGAAACTGATCACCAACTATTAAAAAAATCACCATGGTCACATTAACAGCTGGAACATTAAATTCAAAGTCGGAAACCCTAACCAAGGGTCATGATCAAAGGCTACAAATCAAAGGGATAACAATTGATGGTCGAATCAAACACAAAATTTCAAAGAAAACTTGATCTGAGTTAACCATGTCACTGACAAAATTATAAAGGGGCGAGTCATCATGGAGAGGGAACCAACCCCATGTTCAAAACCAAAATCATTGCATATTGAATTTTAAATGTCTAAACCATAGTCTATGTCCCAAATGATTAAAAGGGGCCAACAAATTATAAAACGCAATGATAACCAAAAAGGTGGCAGACTATATAATATAGCATGTGTTATACAAAGGTGGCCGAGTATGGCATGGTATCCTTTTACAAATAAACTCCATTTGTTTCCTAAAACCATGGTAATATTCCAAGTCCACAACGGTGGCCGAACTCAACAAAGAAAAGTAAACATATCAGGAGTGGTCCCCATATGGAGCTAGCACAAAATAAAGGTTTTTTTATTTTTTAGGTGATGTATTTAAAAGATGAAAAAAGAGGTCATGTTACCACACTAGAAGACAAGAGAATGTCAACATCAGAACCTAAGCTTGGAGGTGGTCCCCATCAAGATAGATGTTTGGATGAATTATTTTGCAAAGTATTACAAATAATGTAATTAGTTTTGCTCACTCACAAGGAGATAGTGTTTTACATGTGCATCCAAGGAGGCAAGTGGATAACAATTACAGATGTCAGATCATACTGAAAGAAGACAAAATTTGCATGCACTAAGAGGAGACTTTCTTATCAAACAAGATTTATTTTAGAAAATAATTCACCCATGCTTTTCTTAAAAATAGAAAAGTCAACTATAGTTTAACTATGATGTAATCAAAGGATATTAATGCCTCTTTGTATTAGTTTGCTTTATTTTATTCCTTTATTTGTTAAATAAAGGATAAAAATAGGATGCATGGGTGAGTACGAATTTAGTCTATTTTTTAGGAAGAGTGGGTGAATTAATTTTTTATATATTGTGTCCCTTGGAAAAGCACAGGGGGGAATTTCAGATACAGAAGTGCTGAAGTAGATTTTGCTAGTTTTTCCCTTTGAATGAGAAGTATTTTATGCCTTTTCAATTATTTGCAGTCTTTCGTATGTTTCGTTAATCTTTTGAATATTTAATTCCCTCATTAATCATCTTACCCTATTGCAAATTTTAGTAATTTATGCATGATATTAATGTGCATGTTTATCTTAGTTGTATTGATGTGATATTTTCCCTCAATACATCAAAGTGTTTACCTTTAATTTTCTACAGAAAGCTATTGGCTTGTGCATCAAAATTTCATTCCCATATCAATTGTGTATGTACTTATTCAAAGACCTCATACAAGATTGGTGTATCACCTTAGTTTTAAATCCTTTTTATAGTCATCTCTTACCCTCAAACCCCATAAAATAATTTTAGGATACATTGATAATGAACTAGACTTATTACCATAGACTCACCTCAAAATAGGTATACCCAGAGACCTGAGGCGTTTCCATTATATATATATACCAATAATTCATAAGAAATGATAGATTTTAGAAGTGATGAATGGTTTGCAAACGGTAGCCAATTTTCCTGGCCCATCAGTAGTAATTGGGCTAGTTGCAAAAGCAACCAATCTTAGCTCGAAGGTTGAGAAACCTCATCCAAAAACTGAATTTTGATGGATGAAATCTATACAAAAATATTATTACATGTCATCGTATATATGGAGAATTCACCACGGTTAATGAAACTGAAAACTAGAAAACAGGTTATAAATGACGATGGGTTTTTTGAAGCCACCGGTCGTAGTTTTTCCAGTTTGACCTAGTCAAAAAAAGTTCAAAGGCCTACAAATCCCATTTTACAAGCTTACTACAAATGTGTTTTTTTCCAAAATAAATATTACAATAAATTTTATATCTCAAATACTAGATGTTTGCGAAAGCGGAAAAGTGTTCCTTCACTCAAGTTCCAAACGGTGAGATGAAACGAAAACCAAATGTTATATTTTTATAGCTCCCTAAAATTGTGAAATGGGCAACATTTCTCCTAGAGGGGCGGTGAAGAGAGTAAAAATAGTCAATCGAGTTCAATTTAATGCTTGATGAAACTTTCCACATATTAAGGAACACATACGATGCTTGACATCACTTTTATGGGGCTCAAAATGTTGTTTTGAAGTTATCTAGAATGTGGTGTATTTTTATCTTTGCAAGTAAATGAAAAAAGTTGTGTTTAGTTGATGAATCCTCTAACTCTCACTAGTACCAGTGGGCACAAGCACTTAAATATGATACCATGTTTTAGTAATGCATAAGGTTGTGGTAACAACACATTTGATTATCAAATTTTAAATCAGTAACATAAATCACAAGGTGGAGTTTTATTGTTTTGCACTAACAATCTAGATAAAATATCCAATTGTTTAAGTATCTAATGGTTTAGTATTTATACTATATTGCAAATTAAGAAAAAAAATATACAAAAATTATAAAAGATGAAGGTAATGAGACCATGCTTAAAAAATGTTAAAATCCACAGTTTATGAGATAATCCAAGTAGTTTCACCCGCACTCCACAAGGCTTCATCCCTTTACCAGGAATTTTTTCAAATGCTTTGCATTCTTCCTTATGCTCCCATATTTTAAATATATGACTATCAGGAAAACCACCTCTACATCTAAAATTTTTCACCATCCTTGTTGCTCAATGGGACTCCATACCCTATTATGAAGCTTTGAATTTTCACAGGTTTGAATGAGGCTCACAAAGGTCTCAAATTTCATCTATAGATCTGGTGATAATATTTACTTAAATCCCTATGTGGTATTTTACACAAACTTGCAACCGTGGCACTCTAGGGAATCATATCTAGCTGAGGAATCTTTGGAAAGGCATTTAAATCTCACCATGAGACTACTTCTTATATTTAACATGTAGTTTATTAAAGAGCTCATGTTGCTTGAGTAATCTCCCTTATATTGCATACATGTCCATCTGAACACTTATAATCAAGAATTCTGACAAGAATTGCATTATACTAAGCTATGTTATTTGTCAACACCCCATTCCAACAACTCCTCTAGGCATAGGGAAGAATGAAAAAAAGAAAAAACTTACAAAGACATTCATGGGATAGTAGGAAAGGGAACTTTCAAAGTCTTAACCCATACAACTACTTGAAATAAAATCTAATGGGCAAGGGAAAAAATTGGTAGTTGATGTATACCTGAGAATGGTGCTACTAAGGTTAAGTGCATGTAGCATAGTTGGTTAGAAGAAGAAGAAGAAGCAAGCACATAACAGGTAGACATTACACATAAATGAAGCCCCTCCTCATCTTTAATATTCTTCTGCATAACAGAAACATAACCATGACTAAAATAAAACCTTCTCAGAGACATTAAACCTGCCTCTTGCATAGATACAATAGATCAATAAATTTTGATATAGTAAAATGAGGAGAAATTTTAGTTACAAATTATCTTTGTCTGCAAGGTTGATTTAACAAATATTAGTACTGATTTTTTTTGGATGACTGTAGCTAGAGCTACATTTAGCACAATTCCATGTAATGTTATGGCTATTTAAATATGTGGGTAAAGAACTCTAATTTACCATTTTCACTAAAGTAGAGCTCTGACTCTACACTCGTTGTCTCTAGCCAATTATTGTTAAATTACAACATTAACATGGATTCACCGTGATTGACACCTCTAGACCTCAAATAATGTTCTTTGATTATTGTGTAAGGACTAATACATGTCTTACAAAGGCTTCCCAAGGATGTGTGTTGGAAGAGGTCTGTCAAATGTATTACATGAAAAGTGGGGGCACTACATCTCCCTCCCCTTATAATAGCATCGTCCTCGATGCGACACATCACCAAAGCTCAAAGGATCCATAGGAAAGAAATTCAATAATGCAACATGTTGTTTGAAAAAACAACTTGTCAGTATAACGCGACCACAAGGAATAAAAATAGTTTTGGCAATATCTATAATTTTAATGTTCTGTGAAGATTGGTAATTAGTTATCTTTTACTTTGTTATTCAATTAGTCTTTTCCTTTACAATATTTATTAATCTCAAACTCTTAGTCTTCATTATTTATAATTTCAATTATCTTATATACATGGGTGCCCGGTAGTAATTGGCCTCAAGATGTCATTAAAAACTCAACACAACACAAACAACCCATGAGACATCTTGCTACATACTTTCATGATTGTATCACCTCACAAGACCTTTAATTCCACCATGGAAAGACAAAAAGTAGTCCACATAACAAAAAATTTCCAACAATTATTTCATAGGAATAGATCGAACACACACATATGACTAAAAAAAAATGAATCATCATGTTGATACATATGCAACTGGTATCACATGACCCAAAAACCATGACTATACCCTCACACTTCCAAGAAAAGATCCAGTAGTACATACTAACCAAGAGCAATGTCAAACCTCAATCATCATAATGCCTAAAAAGACTCACAAGAATCAACATAATATTTAATACCAACATATGACCCAAAAAAGAACTCCATGTACTTCCGAAACATCACAAAACAACTCCATATACCTCCCAAAAAATCACTAAAAGAACTCCATATACCTCCTAAGGATAAAGAATAATAGTGCCAAAACCAAGTCGGGACACTCAACCATAGAGCCCTGTCACCTGGTTTCTCCATATCCGGTAACTCAACCATAGAGCCCCATCTCCTTATTTCTCCATATCGGTTCACTCAACCATAGATCCCCATCTCCTTATTTATCCATATCGGGTCATTCAACCATAGAGCCCCATCTCCTTATTTCTCCATTTAATGAGGTCAGGTCACCCTATGGCCCAAGGCACATATATAAAGCCCCGTCACCCCAATCCAAGTGGCATAGTAACATGTAGTTCAAAAACTACATAACCCTATGACCCCCTTGGGGTGTACCCCCATAAAAAAAAATGGTTCCATAGGTCCATCCACTCCATAGTGAATACCATGACCCTATTCCAACACATTACAACATTTAAACCAACATATCAATCTATTTCAAATCCCAAGCAGTAAAAATCGCAAGCCTCAAGCTAGGCTAGAAAAATTTTAAACTTGACAAGAAAATTTAAAACTAAGTAAAAAAAATGGGTAAATAGCCATCATAATGAAAAGGCATTTGGTAAGAACAATAAAATTATATTCCCAAAATTTAAGAATACATCAATCAAGAAAACTACTAGTTCTTTCAAGAAAAGAGAAGAATGTCAATTATGAATAAAATACGAGTGTAGAAATACCACATTCACTATGTGGCCCTTTTGCAGCCACCAAAGGGCTACCCATCGAGTTTCTAGCACTTGGATATCAATCATTGGTTTGAAAAAATACATATAACCGAAAATGAGCATATCTCTATATATCTCCCAATCACATATACGAGGAACCATATAGTCAAAATCACTTAGGATTGTTCAATGGAAAACCCACACAAGAAAGATTAGGGGACATTATTTTCCATAATTTGAGCCTAAGGTGGTGTACATCAACAATATACTGAGCAAGCTCAAAGTATACTAAACAAATAGAAGTGGGTTTTTAGTCTACATGAGACTCCACTTCCTAACTTGTAGTCAAGTCAAGGTTATGAAACATGGTCCACACCTCCTCTCTCTGCACATACACTCTTCATGATTTATTCCCTTAGGATATTTTAGTGTAAGGTAAAAACCATATCACATAACTAAATTTGTAACACAATGTTGATTCACACACATTTACCATAGCGTCTTACACATGGTATATAAATAGGGTATAACACAATCATTACTTTCACGGGCTACAATACATCACTTTTCCATATAATGCACCCAACATGCAAGTATTGTACAATAAGGGTCATACAATCACCATATTTTCCTAACTCGCAATATGAACCATCACATATTACACGAATTATACATATGATGAACATGAAGACTAACATTACAACATATAGTATATTGTGGCACAATACATAATTGTGACACACATTATTCATCACAACATGGTGGAGAAATCATGATATAATCTAATTCAATGTACACCAATGTTTTCATGCAACACATCAGCACACCTACATATCACAGAATAACAAGACACTTCAACACTTTGCAATCCACAATAACATTATTTTCACACACACCAAGTTAAATCATCACATGTGAACTTCTCATTGAATCCATGAAAAGGAGATAAAATACTCTCATCACAAGAACATCAAAAGGATAACAAATACACATTAAGTGACATGTACAACATGTGCGTTCATAATATCACAATTACAACATTGTTAACATCACAACATATATCACATTACTCTTCCCATCTCCTCCACCACCATGCATAACCATCACAACTCCAATTTTTTCTAGAGGTTCAAGAGTATGAACCTTAGCTCTGATACCATATGTAATGCCCACAATTTTGACACAAAAACACAACAATAAAAATACCGGAATAATTTTATTTCTGACTTACATTGCTTAATACATGAAAATACAAGGGATTTCTCAAGACAACACATACTATTGAGATAGTTGAATAAACGTTATCCCACATAGGTAACATGAAACATAAATGAAACACATCAAAGCCACCTTTCCCAAATGACAAGGCACAAAACAATAATTCCACTACAATATAAACTCTTGTATAGGAATCATCCCTAACACAACACTTTCCTGGCTCGTACATTTATTACAGTCATATTTTGTTATTGACCTTACTTACTTGACAATCAATTTTCATGAAGTCCTTCATTCTTCTTTAACTAGGCTACATTATTTTTATCTTACTTAAATTTTTACTTGTAGTGGTTCCATCTGAGTTTTCTCTTTTATCTTATAATAATTGAATGACGTAGTCTGATTTGTTGATAGGAACATATGCACATACATGAGGCTACTAGTGATTGTTCCAAGGATTTGTATTGTAGGTTGTATCTTCATTTAGATTTTTGATTTATCTCAGTTATAACAAGGAAGATTCACATGAAATAAAGGATGTTTACTAGTTTAAGGGTAAATACATGACATGTTTTTTTCAAATTAAAATTAAATTTCTAAGGTTACTCTATTTTTTTAAAGTTATTACAACTAACCATATATCCCATCTATTTCAAATGAAGGTTTAGTCATCAAGGTCCTAAGGAGTATGATTTCACACGCACCCAAGTTTGGATTCCTAGGAAATTGAGTATTAGATTCATGTTATAGGAAGAAAATCATTAATAAATTTTACACACCTTACTAAGGTCACAACTAGATTGATTTAACACCCTTATCTCCAAAAATCATCGTGTAACTCTACGTAAATTCGACACTTCTTGTCAAGATGACACTCTTGGCTGAGAGGGGCTAAAGGGGAATTACACTCAATATTCTCACGTGTTGTTAACTAAAACAAAGGAGCCACTTGAATCATTTTCATTCATCTTAAAATAATTTCACTTAGTTTGATTTAGATAGCGCTTTGAACTTAGTTATATAAAACATTTATTAATAAGGAACATATGCATGTTCATGAGACTAATAGCTCTCATCCTAAGGAATTACCTCAAGAACATAATTACCTAGTTTCACATCATACATTCATTTTAGAATGGGACATGTGGGAGAACATGAGGGAGTAACTATTCATTTAAATATTAAGGTTCATATTAAATTTTACGCATCATGGATTCCATTTCTCTCAACATGTTATGAAAAGGATATAAATTTTACTTTTCTCCTAGCATACCATCTCATGGTTAACCTTTCACAAACTAATCATAAATCAAAAATTTAATTATTTCCATGATTAACTCTTGACATTGTACCATAGACTCCCAAACGAAAATCTAAAGTAGGTGTCATGTTAATTTATAATCTAAAGGTGACTTTCAAATGTAGATGAAAATCTTTGCTACCTAACATCCTTCCCACTACATGTGTGTAGGGACAAGAGGGTTTTAAATTATGTTAAAGGTTGGTTTCCCATGGATTACTACCTTAAGATAACACATTCTCCTTAATACACACATGACTACCAATCCTATGAGGGAACCCCATAACCAAGAATTTTTTTTAACCGTGTCATTCCTAATTGTCGAGTTCATGAAAATGTTGCTAAGCATATAGGCTAAGATGATAACCTCAAACTGGGGATTTTATTTCCTTAAGCTAGAATTTTCCATTGAGTTTAATAATTTAGGTTCACCCTATGGTTTTAATTTTCTGTATTAAGAAGGATTGCGTGAGAAGGTAGTTATGTGAGATTTTTGTTACCAGGGTTTACTATTTTATTTAGATTTTCTTTATACGTTATCAAGGAAAGATAACACAACACACCAAATATTTAGGCATAAATTCCACACTGAAAAGGCACTATAAGATTTCAAAATTAATTACATTTAACATATATATCAAACTTTTACAATACATAATTTTGAATCAAAATGGCACTCATGGTTATATACACATTTCCCAAAATACCCTAACTACTTATGACTCATACATATTGAAAATTTTGAATAATAAGCCTTTCGATATATTTAACATTATTGTTTCTACAACTCATATAATTACGTTTTTATAAATAACAAGTTATGAATTCACTAGTAGACTTTGTTTTCTCCATGTATCGGTACCTGCAACCATCGCATGGTTAGCACAAGTGCTTGCATGACATCCACCTAAATCTAACATAATTAACATTTTTAGGTTTCCATTTACATAATCATAATAATTCACATTTAAACGAAAAGGTTTAGATACACATATTCATTTTATTTCATTTCATTTCTTATCTAAGGGAGGAGAGAGAAAGAGATAGGGAAGAGAGAGAATAGAGAGACATTATTTTCTAAAATTCACATGAGAGATTTTATTACCATTAATTATACATTTCAAAAAAATTCTCGACGGTTTTTTTGTGTTGAATAGGGTTTAGCAACCTTATTTTACATTTTTATACTAGTTGTAAAAATGTGAACTTTTAGCTCAAAGGATAAAGAACTACATTCAAAAATGTCTTCTGATGGGGAAATGTATAACGGTGAATTTCCTATGCATAATCATATATACCAAGAGTTCACAAGAATTGATAGATTTCAGAACTGACGAACAGTTTGCAATCGATAGCCAGGTTTCCGAGGCCATCAATCGTAATTGGGCCAATTGAAAAAATAGCCAATCTTAGCTCGAAGGTTGAGAAAAATCATCCAAAAAATAACTTTTGATGGATAAAATATCCACAAAAATATTCCTACATTCCCTCCTATATATGTAGAATTCATTGGGGTTGACATAAATGAGAACTAGCAAATGGGTTACAAACGGTGATGGGTTTTTCGGAGCTATCGGTCGTAGTTGGTCCAGTTTGACCTAGTCAAACATCAATCAGACACCTATAAAACCCCTTTTCAAAAATTACTATAAATGTTTTTTTTCCCAAAATAAAGGTTACAATTAATTGTTTACTAGAAATACTAGAGGTTTACGAAATCAGAAAAGTGTTACTTCGCTTAGGGTCAAAAGGGTGAGATGAAACAAAAACAAACCTTTCAGTTTTATTAGCTCCCTAGAACTATAAAATGTGGTAACATGGTTCCTATAGGGATGGCGAAGAGAGCACAAATGGTCAATCGAGGTTGATCTAATGCTTGATGTGACTCTCTACATAACAAGGAATACATACGGCGTTTGACATTGATTTTATGGGGCTCAAAATTTTGTTTTGCATTTCTTTGAATGTGGTGTTTTTTTTTTACTTTAAAAGTAAATGAAAAAGGTTGTATTAAGTTGAAAAATATCTAACTCTCGTAGGTACCTGTGGTTATGAGCACCTAATTATGATACCCATTTATAGAAATGCATAAGGTTATGGTAGAAACACATTTGATTGTCAAATTGTAAATCAGTAATATATATCACAAGGTGGATTTTATTGTTCCACACTAACACTGTGGTTAAAATATCTAATTATTTAAGTATCTAGTTGTTTAGTATTTCTACTATATTAAAAATGAATAGCCAAATTATACGAAAATCATAAAAGACGAAGGTAAGGAGACCATTCTTGAAAAATATTGGCAACCACAGTATATGACGTAATCTAAGCAGTTTCACTCGCACTTCACAAGGCTTCATCCCTCTACCATGAATTACATGAAATGGTTTGCGTGATTTCCTATGATTCCATTCTTTAAATATATGACTACCAGGAAAACCACCTCTACATCTACAATTTTTCACCGTCTTTTTTTCTCAATGGTCATCCATACCCTATTCTGAATATTTGAATTTGCATGGGTAGGAATAAGGATCACAAAGGTCTCAAATTTCATCTATAGATCTGCCAACAATATTTACTTAAATCCCTATGTGGTCGTTTAGACAATATTGTTCACATAAACATGTAATCATGGCACTCGAGGGAATTACATCTAAAAGGGGAATTTATGGAAAGAAATTTAAACCTCATAATGAACACAATTATCAACACATCACACAATCAACACATTTCCATCAGACTACTTCTTTTCTTTAATAAGCATTTTCTGAAACAAATCATGTGTCCTGAGTAATCTCCCTTATTTTGTATACATGTCCATCATAACACTTGTAACCAAGACTTCTGATAAGAATCCCATTATACTAAGCTTTGTTTTTTTTCCACACCCTATTCCAACAACTCCTCTGGGCATAGGGAAGAATGAAAAAATACAAAACCTGTAGACACATCCATGGGATAGCAGGATAGGGAATTTCCAATGTCTAAACACATACAACTACTTGAAATAAAAGCTAACGGTGAAAAAACAAATTGGCACCTGACGTCTACCTGAGAAGGTGGTTAGAAGTAGAAGAAGCAAGATCATAATAGCTAGACATTATGCATAAATAAAGCACATCCTCATCCATAATCTTATTGTGTAGAAATAAAAAAGAACCATGACCGACAAAAAATCTTCTCAAAGACAGTAAACCCGCCTCATACATAGATACAACAAATCGATACATTTTGATATAGTAAAATGAGGAGAAATTTCGGTTACAAATTATCTCTATATGCAGGGCTTATTCTACCAATATTGGTACTCATTTTTTTGGATGGATATAGCTAGAGATATGTTTAACAAAGTTTCATGTAATGTTCAGGTTATGTAATTATGTGAGTAAAGAACTCCAATTTACCATTGTTAGTAAAGTATAACTCTAACTCTGCACTCAATTTCTCTATCCAATTACTGCTAAATTAAAATTTTAACCTAGGTTCATCGTGATTGATGACTTTAGAACTTAAATATTTTACTTATATTATTTGGGCAGATTGTCGGGTGCGGATTCCTTCATTTAGTGGCCTAAAATTTTCTCTAAACGTTTATTTCACTTTTGACTAGGTCTTCGAACTTTAATAACTATTTTTGTGCTTTCTAGAATAATTCAAAAAATTGTGTAAGCCTTAATTTATGAACAAATATTTGGAACAAAAATTTTAGGGCTCATTCAAGTTATTATTCTAGAAAGTAATTTTTGGCAATTTAGGGTTTTTTGGCATTTTAGGGTTTTTAGAGTAGACGTGAAATAAAAGGTCTATTGTAATGATGTAAAATATTAGTGTGGATCCTAGAATGAGAAGAAATATTTTTTGAAACTCTTGGTTTTTATTTGCAAAGTTTTTTATGTGTGTATTGGAGGTATTTCAACCTCTTGCAGTTGGATTCGCATCAATTGGTATCAGAGATGGATTTAGATCTTGTTGGTACCAAAATTTGTTCTCCTTTTGAGTCTAAGCAGCATCAAAGATATGGCATGAAGATTGAAGATAGATAGATCATGATTTATGACATTTTCTAGCCGTGGATGTGATCAAACTGGCACTCAGATCTTTGGAGAGATGGATAACACTCAAATAGGACTTGATCTTGTCCTAATTGTTTTATGTTGTGCCTTTCAACCAAGGTAAGAGGACCTATTTTGTAACCCTCAAATGGTGAAGCAGATGAAGATATCCCTCAATTTTTGTAAATATTATGAATGGGCCTTGGGAAAATATGATCAACACCCCAAATCTGACTTTCACAAGTTGTCACTTCAAGATTATGGAGATACTTTCAATGCAAGGCAAGGGTTGCTAAAGAGATTTTGAAATCCTAATATGTTCTTCATACTTTAACAATTGTATTTTCATCTTCTATGGGTATACAGGTCAAAACAGGGGTAGTATGGGGTAGGATTAGTGTTTAGAATGATTTTTGGTGGGATATTGACAAGATAAACTTGACTATGCTAGATCTTTGACAACCTCTTCAACATTTGAACAACTATCAGATAAAATGCTTCAAAACAGTCAAGATGTTCTTTCAACTAGAAGAGATACACAAATGGAGGCTAAAGTTTGTACTCTTCACATAATATTTGATACCTCAACTCAAAAGCTTGAGTTAAAGGACTCAATTAAACATCAAAATCTCTTATCAAATCATGCCTAAGGTACCCCAAAAGGCTTACAAGAAATCTCTGTCAACAAATGAAGGTGAAGTGATTTTAAACTGCTTATTTTCAATGCTAGATGAAAGCTCTTCTAACGGATGAAATTGTAAATGCCACTAAACTATCAATAAGGATGAGATTTGTGTGATTCCTAAAGATTTCAAAGCAAGATTGCAAAAAGAACAAGGAAAACTATTTGTAGACATTTAAACATGATAACAGAAATCATATTTCCCAAAATAACATAGATTAATTCAAAAGCTTGTTAGATTCATTGGCAGGGGAGAGTTTCAGGAACAATCTCAGAGTTGTGTGATGGATCTACACTTGTAACCAACTCAACATGAATGAAGATCTAACACATAAGACATTAACCAAGTTTTTTGGAGTGTTTCTCAGAAGATGAGCTTCACTCAAAATTTTCTCATGATTTTCAATTTCCCAACCTTTTGCATGTCTAAAAACATGTATTATATATCATTATATTACATTTGATCCTTCTTTCCAAATAAAATAATATCCTATGGCATCTAAGTTTGTTACAATTTCACTCATGACTTTTTAAAAGTGACACTTAACCAATTTTGTGAGGAGGAGATGCCAAGCATGCAAAAAAGAAAATGATTACAAATCTTCATCATTCATTATCATGGGAGCATGTAATCTTCCTTTGGCACCCGCAACATCTTCCTCTTCCATCATTTCACCTTTACACTTTCCAAATTTGCCTTTGCAACTTTTGGATCTGGTATTTCACGTTTCTTCTCGAGCTTGAACAAATTTTATTTCAAAAGTACCTCAAATCTGCAAATTCAATTTCCAAATTGATTCCATTGATCCTTGAAGGAAAAAATGACATCAATTCGCCAAAAATTTGGTGAAAATTGATGTAAAAATCAGATCTCCTAGCTTCCTGGAGCTCAAATGGTGGCCAAACTGAAAAATTCACAGTTACCATTGATCTTCCTTTCTCCATTCAATCCGAGCCCTCCACGTGTCACAATGCAATTGGAAATGGGTTTGGGATCACTTTTTGACATTTTAACAATTTTCGAAAAAAGTAAAAAATTTGACATTTTTTGCTGCCGCTCCACCCTTTGAAAACAATCTTGACACGTGTCCCAATGTGGGTCCCAATGGAATCACGGCTTGATTCTACACATTTCCACATTTTTTGGAAAAAGGAAAATTTTCCAAAAAATCTTTACGGGCCCGTACCTCTGCTTCTGTCCCTGACACGTGTCGGTCGTTGATTGGTTGCGGGCTTATGTTCCTCCTTTTGATTTCTTACCTTTATAGGATAAAAGCTAAATTTCTTGAAAAGACCTGATGCTCAAGAATCCCTTATTTTGATCTGAGCCATACACATTGCTCAATCGTGACCATTGATGGAGCTGTGATCTCATTTTGTAATTTTAATCCTTTATGCCAAAATGGAAAAAAAATCTCAAGTTTCCCCCGAGGCCCGAAGTTCCTCCTCTGATCCTACCATGTGTCCACTCCTAATTAGCCTAGAGGAACCCTTTTTACAACTTTTCTTCCCTTTTGCCAAAAATAAATTTTGTTCTAAGTCCTTTGTCAGCCTTCCATCCTACTTTTGATGAAAAACGTGACATGTGTCCACCTCTAATTCGTCGAGGGCCTGCTCTCCAATCTTTTACCTTAACTCCTTTTCACCAAAGGAAATTTTTCCATCATGCCTCCGCAACTCCACTGTTTTGACTTTTTTAATTGCCATGTGTCACCCTCTGATTGGATGAGGGCCTGCAGACTTGCAGGGACAATTTAGACTTTTTTCCAAAAACACAAAAAATGCTAAGTTGCTCGATCAGACTTGTCGAATCATGTCCAACCACAAATGGCCACCTATGAGAAGATGTTTGAGCTAAAATTTGATGGGAAAAGGATGCCCGTATGACCGTCGAACAACATAGAAATTTCCAACAATGCCCTAGAATGCTGAAGATGAAATTGATGGGAAAATCACACCCGTCTGACTGTCAAAACACAAAAAATGCCAGACATGCCCTAGAATTCAATTTTTTCACTAAGGACGAAAAATTTCTCGAAATTAAACCAACTTGAACATGATTTCAAAGAATTTTTTATCATGGAATTGAATTTTCAATGGCATACAAGTATAAAATGAACAATTTCGATCTCCAAAGGACGAGAAAACACGGGAAAAATGGCATAGGCATTTGAACGGGAAAAATTAGGGCAAAATGTAGGGCAAACTTAGAGATTCCTCAAAATGGTGCAAAAATGAACAACTCAAAGCATTCAAATGTAGATACAAGTTGTTTTTTCACCAAATGTGAAGGATGGGATAACCCAAAGCCATTTTTTCTCAGAAACAGGGCAAAAATGCACATCTCCTTAGAAAATTAGGGTAAGGTAATGAGTTTACAAACAATCCAATGTACAAGAATGGAGCTACAAATTCACATCATTGACTTCATGAGGAAAAAAAATTTCAAAGCACAAAGAGGAAATGGGAAACATGGAAAAACGACAGATGATCAAAATGGGCACCAACATCAGCTGCTACTTAGGGATGGGCACTCCTAGTGAGTGCCAAAAGAACAAAATTAGACCAAGTGACAAAATAATCCATTGGGCAAATAAGTCATGAACCAAAGCCACCAAAAAACAAGCTAAGAAACCAACCAAAAGGCTGCCACACACTAGGCAAACCATGAATCGAAAAAACACCAAAAAAAGAGAAAACTCCAAACACTATACAGTGTACAAGTGGTGCATACCTCAAATTTGGGAATTAATCCAAGAAATGCTTCAGATGCCAGCCATTAACAGGCAGTTCAAGAAATTCCCCATCTAGGTCCTTGAGAAAGAAGGTATTTTCACCAATTTTGATATCAATGGAGTAAGGGCCAATCCATAATGCATCAAATTTGTCATGTTTTCCCTTATCTTCATGCCTGCTATCCCACAAAAAAACTAGATCTCCAACATTGAAGGCCCTAGGAGTGACCTTCTTGTCAAACAACCTCTTCAACTTCTCTCTAAATCTGACAATCTAATTAATCCTTGCTTCATATGGACTGACCTCTTGATCTTCAAGATGTTGAACAAACTGAAATGAACATAATTACAGATGTAAAGGCAGCAGAGCTTAAGTTCCATACACCAACTCAAATGGGATCTTACAAGTAGTTCTTTTGGCAGTGATTCTATTAGCCCAAACTACAAATTTCAATTGTTCACCCCATTTTCACTTGTTCAACTCCAAGGTTATCCTAATGATCTTCAATAAGTTCTTATTGCTTGACTTAGCTTGTCTATTTCCTTGAGGGTTATAGTTTTAAGAATAATATAGATTGGTTCCATACTCCTTGCATATTGCCATCAAGGGCTTAGTTCTAAAACACATGGCATTATCAGCAATAATCTTTACTTGCACACCAAATATGCATATGGTGTGATTCAACAAGAATTCCATAACAAATTGGTGTGTTACTTTCTTGGTGGGGATTGCTTCTACCCACTTGGTGAAGTAATCTGTGGCTACAGGAATCCACTTATGTCCAATAATAGAAGGGTCTAAGATCTCACCGATAAATTCCATCCCCCATTATTTGAAAGGAGCCTCAATCAATACAAGCTACAAAGGAAGGGAGTCTGAAGTTTTCATTCTTCCAGAGAAATGCTGGTAGCTTTCACATTTTCTAACCAGCAAGGTTACATCTTTGAAGAGAGTATGCCACCAATAACCAACTCTCAAATCTTTTTGTGTCGTAACCCTTCCAGCAAAGTGTCCTCCACAAACTCCCCCATGGAAATCAACAACTATTTTAGGAGCTTCATCTTCAGTTACACATTTTAAGAGGACACCTTCAGGGTTCTTCCAAGCAAGCCCAAATTCAATGATGATGTATTTTTGAGAAGTCAGCTTGAGGGCTCTTTTCTAATTTTTATTTAAATGATCAAGGTAGCATAGGTGTCTAAGATAAAATATTACATCCTTGTACCACTCATAACTTACCAACTTCTTAATAACATTTTCCCTTTCTTCCTCTACTTCATTCACTTTGACTGTCTATAAGTTGCTCTCAACCATGAGCTTAGAAAGAATGAAACCTCTCACAAAATTTGTGGTTTGCATATTCATATCATATTCCTATAGTTTTTTCACCCATCTACATCTTTTTCTGGAGATCTCCATCTCTGATAAGATGTCTTTTACCGTGGTGTGGGGAACATAAGCGATAACTTTTGAACTTAAGATATAAGGCCTAAAAACATTTTTTACTTTCAGCAAGGCAAATGCTTTATTTTTTCCATGATTGTGTAATTTAACTCAGAAGCTTGTAAATCCTTGCTAAAGAAGGCAATAGGCCTCTCAACCCCATCTTCATCCTTCTGCAGTAAAATAGATGCAATGGTATTTTCAGAAGTAAAGGAGAATATTTGGAAAGGCTTCTTGTAATTCAGAGCTGCCAAGACAGGTGCATGTTTAAGTACTTCTTTGATTTCTTCAAAATATTGAATAGCAGCCTCCTCCCATTTGATAACTTGGTCTTTCTTTAACATGCATGTAATAGGAAGACTCAATTCAACAAAATTAGACACAAACCTTCTAATGAAATTGATCTTCCCAAATAAGGAATGAATGCCCTTCTTTGTTCTTGGAATTGAAACCTTGTTGATTGCTTCTACCCTCTCAAGGTCAATCATAACACCAGCCTTTGAAACAATATGACCAAGCAGCTTGGCCTTTTGCACTCCAAAACGACACTTCTTTGGATTGAGAGAAATGCCATATTCTCTACATCTGATCAACATTCTTTCGAAGTGTTGTAAGTGATCTTTTCTAATCCTTGAAAACACAGTCACATCATCCTAATAAACTGCAATGAAGTCATTTATGTAACCAGCAAAAGCAACATCCATTGCTCTTTGGAAGGTAGCTCCAACATTCATGAGACCAAAAGGAATTCTTACATAGACATACATTCCCCAAGGAGTGGTAAAGGTAGTTTTAAATATTTCTGACTCCTTGACAACATCTACATTGTAGCGAGAGAAACCATCTAAGGTGGACAACAATTCAGATCCAGTCACTAACTATACCATGTTTTCCATGTTTGGTAAAGGATAATTGTCCTTCAATGAAGCTCTAATCAGATTTATGAAGTCTACACAAAGTCTGATATCTCCATTTTTCTTTCTGACTGGCATAATGTTTGCAACCCAAGATGAATACCTTGTGGGCTGAATGATTCCTCCCTCCTTCAGTTTCTTTAATTCATCTTACATCTTCATGGAGAGGAGTGGATTAATTGGCCTCTGATTTTGTCTCAATGGTTTGGAATTTGTTTTAAGAGGAATCTCATGCTGAAACAAGTCCTTTATGTATGCTTTCAGCTCTAAATAAGACCAAGCAAAACAGTCCTAAAATTTCTTCAATAGCTGAACATAGGAATTTTTTTCTTATTTGTTTAGATTGCTTCCCAGCCAAACTTTTATTGAATTATCATTAGTGCCCAATTTATGCTCTTCTACATTCCTTGAGGCAGACATGTTTCTATTGATGATGTAATCAACATTCATAAAATTTGACTCAAGTGCAACAAGACCTCTAGGAATGGTGTTAGTTTTCAGTTGGAGAATATCCTTTCCAAACAAAGTCTCTCTTCCTTTAGTCACACATACCATTGGTTCCCAATCAATATTCTTATTTGCAGACTCACCTTGATTTTTTGAGAACCTTTGCACTTGAGCATCATCATTAAACACTTTCTAATGCTTGAATTTTTTAGGGACAGCTGGCCTAGTTAACACTTCAATATTGTACTCACAATAAGGTGAAACGGTGAAATAACTAAATCTTGACCTGAACACTCCCAACTTGTCAGCAGTAACATTGAAACTTCTGTCATGATGCAAAATGTTGAAGGAATCAAACATGTCAATTACATTCCAAACTACATGTTTGTACTGTTTCATCCGTTGATTTTTGTAGCATATAGTTTTCTTATTTTTTTAACAACTAGCGCTGAATATCCTTTTGCAATGATTTCCTTGACACCATACTTCCATGTAATTCTTAGACCCAACAACAAAGCTTCATGTACTCAGCAATTTTGTTAGTACATTCAAAATTAATCTTGAAGGAAAAAACAAACTCTTCGAAGCTAGGAGAAATCAGAATTATACCAGCACCATTTCAAAATTTGGAGCAAGCTCCATCAAATAGTAAGGTCAAAAGAGAACCTACCTATTCAAGGCACATTAATTGACCCATCTTTTACTCCTTACCATTAAAAAACCCAGTAAACTTATTTACATCAACATCAGTAAATAATACTTCATAAGAAGCATTGTTTGGATCCTCAATTAGATGAAACATCTTCTTTTTTCCATAGAGCTTGACAAGGATTCCCTCAATGGGAATAGTGGAAAAGACATGTCCATTTGGATACTCCCTCCAACACTAGCAGCCCACTTTCTTGACAAAAGCATACCCCATTTGGCATGGCAATCAATAATCACAACATCCAATTTTAAATTCCTCCCAAGATAGATGCAAATTGCACCACCAAACCCTTCACACAACCAACTACCGGAACTTCTATTGAGTCCATGGCAGTACACTTTCCATAGGCTACTATCACTTTGATATCCAACTCATTCATGACTTCTAGAGACATGACATTACATGATGCACTGGAATCAAACATATAATTGTGAAGTAGTATATCCTTTATGATCAAAGATGTAAAGAATAGATCAACATTCAATTGGGAATCAACCAAGGATTTCCCCAAGTATACCTTAGGTGTTTCTCCAAGATCCTCTAATGCTGGTGGTGTTTCAAAGTTAGAAATGATCTGAGGAGGAGTTTTAACAGTGCTTACATTTTTGCTTGGGTTACTTTTCTCCTCTTTCAATCCCAAGTACTCAAATGCTCTCTTCTTGTGCTCAGGAATCCTAAGAAACTCAATGATTGGAACACTCACTTCGATTTTGCTCAATATTTGGGCTATTTCATAGGGAACATTCTTTGGCAAGGTAGCATTGGAATGGAGACAAGCAGATTCATTAGATGGCAAGGGATTCTTGGCAGTTTGGTCACGAAGAGGACTAATTTTTACTTGGGACAACAGAGCTTTTGGAAGGTGTTTCTCTTCTAGGAGATTCTTTTGGAATACTTGTAAGCAAGGATTTTTTAGGTTTGGCTTGAGTCTCAAATCCCCTAACAACCTTTCTCCTAGTGTTATACTCTTTCTCTTGAGCCACAACAACATTCATTAACAATTGTCTATCTTCCTCCAAAGGAATACCACCATCATACTTCTTAATCATCAAAGCTCTTAAGTATTCAAAGTCATTGTTAGGAATTTCAAAAGCTTGCACTACATCAACTTCAAGAGTATGAGAGGGAAGAAAGACTTGTACCCATTTGATGAAATTCCAAAATGTTGTAGTTGTCCTTGCACTTATTACTTCAGTTGATGTTTCTCCTTCTTGTAAGCTTCAAGAATAGCCCACCATGCAGATATCATCATCAATACCATCATCATTATTAGCTTCACCATCTTGCTGGTCCACTTTACATGGAGGATGGGGCAGAAAACACCTATCACACCAATCAATATCAGCAACTTTCTCAACATCACCAACCCTAGTAGTTAGGGGATCAGGTAACACTCTTCCTTCATGTGCTTGAGGATGTCTATTTGTAGACCTCATGGGTCCTTTCCCTCTATCATATGCCCCTTGATCACCCCTAGGATGATTGGAAAATATTTCATGGTTTTGTGCTTTTTGTTGACCTTGTGAAGTCTGCACAATTCACATCTCAGCTCTTGCCAACTTGTAGGAAATCTCTTTGACAGCCCCTACCAAATTTTTCACCACTTCCTCCAAGTCTACACTCTTCCTTTCTTAAGGCTTGTCAGGGTTTATCAATTTTACACCATCTCTCTTGAGAGTTTTTCCAATTTCTTTGATATTGTTTTCAATCTAGAGTGCCATGGTGAAGGCTTGCCTCAAATTAGTAGGGTTCTTGTCTCTTAGGTAATAGGTTTCCTTCTTATCAAATGTATCTACATATTTGATCAAGCATGACTGATCACATGGCCTCAAATTAACTAGCAGCCTTCTCAAAGTTTTGTTAAACCTTGTGTTGAAGTCATGAATTGATTCATTAGGGTTCTTCTTGATATTTTCAAATTCAGACAATAGAAACCTGGGATCCATTTTGTTACCATATTGCAATCTAAATGCATTATGTATTTCAGTCCATGAATCAATGGAATTATCAGGTAGAGCCTTGTACCAATCCCTTGCATCCTCTTCTAGTGTATGAATGAACAATTTAATATACACATCTTCATGCTCAATCTAAAATTCTTCCATCATGTTAACAAAAATTTTGAGATGTTGATCACCCGGTTATGGCATTATTCCCTTGGAACTTTGGCAATATACTTCTAACATCCTGAGGCATAGCATTAGGATAACCAGCCCATTCCTCTAAAATTTATAGGACCAAAGGTGTTAACAACAAATGTAGGTCTAGGTTGGGCCATATTGTTTTGAGGTGGTGATCTTGGAGGAGAAACAAAATGATGAGGAGTGAGAGGTCTTTGGGGGTTCAATAATGTGGTTCACAAGATTGGTATTCTCTAGGTGCTGATTTTCTTGGAAAGTTTTACTAGAATTCAAATACACAGGTGTAGATTGAAGAAGGAACTCACCAGGTACAGCAGAAGGACCTTCACTATTTGAAGTAAACAAGTTTATGAGAAGATTGTTTGAATTAGAATCACTGGAAGAAGAGTGATAATCCTCAACTAAAGGTTAATCTCTCTCACCAATGGATATTCCTTTTCTTGATTTCTGACCTTCAAAAACCTTCCAAACCTTTATTTCCTCTAAAATTGTCTTTCCCAATTCTTGAAATAAATTTCTACTTGGGTCCCTCCCTAAAGAGAGATCTTCTTCCTTCTAGGTTTGCAGAGATTAGCAGCACAAAAAAAAATGACAGAAAGCTAAGACACTAGTATTTATCAAGATTAAAATAGCATGGAGTCACCACAAAGGACTTTCACCATAGTTTTGCAAATGCACCTAAAATACTCTGTCAAATACCTATCAGCAATGAAAAATCTTGCCAAAATTTATAGATCAGATCTTCCTTTACTTGAATCTATCAACCAAAAATGCAAATGAAGTGCAAAATACTACTGGAAACTGATAAAATTGCAGCCAAAACTTATATCTTCACTTGATCCTTACAAATTTGATTATAAAATGATGCTTTAACAATGTACCTACAGATAAAACTTGTAAGAGACATTACCAAGGTTTGATATGCATTCAAATATGTATGTACATGGATCAAATTGAACCAAGAATCTCCCCAGCAATAGTGCCACTGGTGTTGGTACCAAAAATTTGTTCTCCTTTTCAGTCTGAGCAGCATCACAAATATGGCATGAAGCTTGAAGACAGATAGATCATGATGTATGTCATTTTGTAGCCAGGGATGTGAACTAACTGGACACTCATATTTGTGGAGAGATGGATAACACTCAAATAGGACTTGATCTTGTCCTAACTATTTTAGGTTATGCCTTTCAACCAAGGTAAGAGGACCTATTTTGTAACCCTCAAATGGTGAAAATAGTATGAAGGGGCCCTTGGGAAAATATGATCAACACTCCAAATCTTACTTTCACAAGTTGTCACTTCAAGATTATGGAGATACTTTCAATGCAAGGTAAGGGTTATTGAACAAATTTTTAAAATCTTGATCTATTCCACATACTTTAGCAAATGGATTTTTTTCTTTTGTATACAGGTCAAAACAGGGGTAGTATGGGGTAGAATTAGTTGTTTAGAATGATTTTTGGTGGGATATTGACAAGACAAACTTGACTATGCCATATCTTTAACAAACTCTACAACATTTGAACAACTATCAGATAAAATGCTTCAAAATAGTCAGGATGTTCTTTCAACCCAGAAGAGATATAAAAATGGAGGCCCAGGTTTTCACTCTTCACACAATATTTGAGACCTTAACACAAAATCTTGAGTTAAAGGAATCAATTAAACATCAAAATATCTGATCAAATCATGGCTAAGGTACCCCCAAAGGCTTACAAGCAATATTTTTCAACAAATAAAGGTGAAGTGGTTTTAAACTACTTATTTTCAATGCCAAATGAAATCTGTTCTGAAAAATGAAATTGCAAATGCCACTAAACTATCAATAAGGATGAGATCTGTGTGATTCCTAAATATTTCAATGCAAGATTGCAACAAGAACAAGGAAAACTATTAGTAAACATTTAAACATGATAACAGACATCATATTGCCAAAAATAACATAGATTCATTCAAAATCTTGTTAGATTCATCAATAGGGGAGAGTTTCAAGAACAATCTCAGAGATGTGTGATGGCTATACACTTGTAACCAACTCAACATGAATGAAGATCTGACATAGAAGACATTAACCAGGTTTTTTGGAGGGTTTCTTAGAAGATGAGCTTCTCTCAAAATTTTCTCATGATTTTCAATTTCCTAACCTTTTTACATGTCTCCAAACATGTATTATGTATCTCTCTGTTACATTTTATCATTCTTTCCCAATAAAAGAATATCCGATGGCATCTTAGTTTGTTACAAATTTACTCATGACTTTCTAAAAGTGACACTTAACCAATTTTGCGTGGAGGATATGCCAGGCATTCAAAAAAAAATTATTACAAATCTTCATCATTCCTTGTCATGTTATCATGTATTCTTCCTTTGGCACCTACAGCATCTTCCTCTTCCATCATTTAACCTTTACACTTTCCAAATTTTCCTCTGTAACTTTTGGATATGGTATTTCACATTTTCTACTCGAGCCTGAATAAAATTTCATTTCAAATGTACCTCAGATCTACAAATTGAATTTTCAAATTGATTCTGTTGATCCTTGAAGGAAAAAATGACATGAATTCACCAAATATTTGATCAAAATCGATGCAAAAAAACACATTTCCACACTTCCTGGAGAAAAAAATGGTGGCCAAACTAAAAAAATGCACAGTTACCATTGATTTTCCTTTCTCCCTTCAATCTAGGCCCTCCATGTGTCACAATGTAATTGGAAATGCACTTGGGATCATTTTTTTGACATTTTTAACACTTTTTGAAAAAATGTAAAAATTTGACATTTTTCTCTGCCCCTCCACCCTTTGAAAATGAGCTTTCTGCCCTTTGAAAATGAGCTTGACACGTGTCCTAATGTGGGTCCCCATTGGAATCACGATCGATTCTAAAAATTTCCACCTTTTTTTAGAAGAAGGGGAAATTTTTCTCAATTATCCCCGGTGGACCCACACATATGATTATGTCCCTGACATGCATCCGGTCATTGATTGGTTGTTGGCTTGTGTTCCTCCTTTTGATTTCTTACCTTTATATGACAAAAGCTAAATTTCCCACAAATATGCAACACTCCGGAATCCCTTCTTTTTATCTGAGCCCATACACGTGGCTCAATTGTGACCATTGATGGAGTTGTGGCCTCATTTTTTGATTTTAATTCTTTATGCCAAAATGGGGAAAAAAATCTTAAGTTTCCCCTAAGGCCCGAAGTTCCACCTCTGACCCTTCCACGTGTCCCACCTCCCAATTGCCTTGGTAGACCCACATCCCTGTTTCACAAATTTTGTTCCCTTTTGCCAAAAAGCAAAAAATTTCTAAGTCTTCCACTAGCCTCCATCCCATTTTGATGAAACATGACACGTGGTCCACCTATGATTCACCAAGGGCCTACACTGTAATTTTTTACCTTAACTCCTTTTCACCAAAGTGTTTTTTTCCACCATGCCTCCACATCTCCGCCCCCTCCACTGTTTTGACTTTTCTATCTACCACGTGCCACTCTCTAATTGGATGAGGGCCTACAGATTCGTGGGGACAATTTAGACTTTTTTGACAAAAACACAAAAAAATGCTAAGTTACTCGAGAAGACCTGCCAAATCTTGTCCAACCACACAAATGGCCACGTAGGAGAAGATTTTTGAGCTAAAATTTGATGGGAAAAGGGAACCCGTATGACCATTAAACAACACAAAAATTGCAAGCAATGCCCTAGAATGCCTGAATATGAAATTGATGGGAAAATGAAACCCGTCTGACCGTCAACACACAGAAAAATGCCAGGGATGACCTAGAATTTGATTTTTTCACTAAAGGAAACACAAATTTCTCAAAATTTAACCAACTGAAACATGTTTTTTAAAGCATTTTTTTATCATGGAATTGGATTTTGAATGGCATACAAGTATTAAAATGAACAATTTCAAGCTCCAAAGGCCAGGAAAACATGGGAAAAATGGCAGGGTTTTTTGAACGGGAAAAATTAGGGAAAGGTAATGAGTTTGTGAACAATCCAATGCAAAAGAATGGAGCTACAACTTCACATCATTTATTTCATGAGGAAAAAATGTTTCAGAGCACAAAGAGCAAAGGGGAAACATGGAAAAATGACAGAGGATCAAAATGGGCACCAACAGATCTTACAAAAATAATTAAGGTAACGTATTACATTTTTCATTATAATTTTTATCTCTATTTTATATAATGAAAGCTAGAAGTGGGAGGCGAAGTTTAGCCTAGATGAATAAGCATATCCAAGAGCTACATAGACAAGTTTCTAAGCCCACAAAAGAAGTTACCCGACTTAGAAGGAGACATGCAAATGGGGATGTAGACTCAAATAGTGACACTGAAGAAGTACCTCCATTAATGAATGAACGAGGGTATGAAGAAGAAAGTAAAAGAGATGAAGATACCATGAATGAGAAACCATTTTAGGAGGTATTGATCCAGGATTTGGAGGGAAATAATGATGACATCAAGATTAATGTTCTTGATTATGGTGGAGGGTTACAACCAGAGGAGTTGATTGACTGGTTAAATTGCATTGAAAAATTCTTTGAGTGGAAAACCCTTTCAGAGGAGAATAAGGTTAATTTTTCATGCACTAAGTTGGCCAGACATGCATTGATCTAGTGGGATCACCTACAAAATAAAAGACAAACGAATGGAAAGGGCCAGATCTGAAATTGGAATAAAATGGTAAAGAAGCTGAAAGAAATTTTTTTTCCTGTAGATTATTCTTAGACACTCTTTCAAAGGTTCCAAAACCTAATACAAAATGATCTCAGCATTGAGGAGTATACCAATTAATTTTACAAGTTGTTAATCAGGGTGGAATAGGGAGAGTCTATAGAATAGAAAGCTACACGGTATATAAATTGGTTGAGTTACACAAAAGAAGATGAGCTAAGTATGCTCTGGATCTATAGCTTGGATTATGTTTATCAACTCGCATTAAAGTCAAATAAAATAACAAGAGGAATAATTTTATAAGAGGTGTGAAGAGAGGGCCATCCTCATCTCCAATCAGAGGAAGGAGTAGATTTGAATCTATAAAAGATGAATATTTTAATGCATAAGGGCATGAAGATTCTTGTCAAAGCCATGACATCTACCAAAGAGGTAGTGGGTTTCAGAGGGGAAGAGGTTATAATGGAGGATGGGGATGGAATAGCCCCCAAATATAATATATATGTTACATATGTGGTGAAGAGGGGCACGGAGCTTTTGAGTGTCTGCACTATCCTACAAAAAATAGATGGAAAGGAGAACAACCCCAAGTAAATCTAGTTGAAGATGAAGAGGAAGAAGAAATGAAGGTTTCTGCAAACTTGGGTGAAACCCTCATGATAAGGAGGATTATTGTTGACCCAAGGAAGGAGAATGACTAGGACTTTTTTTGTGTTTATTCGTGGGTGCGAACAAAAATATATTTAACAAGATGCACCTTTGGAGGAAAGGTATGTAAAATTATTATTGATGGTGGTAGTTGTGAAATATGGTTTCAACTGTGATGGTTGATAACCTCAATATGAAATGTGAGAAGCACCCATATCCCTATCATATATCATGGTGGTAGTTGAGAAATGATGCCTTATAAAGTATTTGATTGGGAATACCTAAAGGGATGAGGTGTGGTGTGATGTTATCCCAACGGATGCATGCCATATATTACTAGGGAGTCCTTGGCAATATGATAGAAAGGTTACACATGATGGAGGGAAATATACATATACTGTTTGGAACGATGGTGTAAAGGTGGTCTTGTTACCCTTCAAGGAAGAAGAGAAGAGTGAGGGCTTATTAGCTGCAAAAGATTTTGTTATAGAAATGGAAGAAGTTGGCTGGTGTTATGCACTGATGTTAAAGAAGATTGAAATAGAGGATTTAAATATACCTTTTGATGTGGAAAAATTATTAAACGAATACAAATATGTCATACCATATGAGCTACTAGATGGGTTACCTCTGAAGCGGGATATTCAACACCGTATTCATTTGATCCCAGGATCATCCCTTCCAAACTAGGAATCCTATCGAATGATTCTGACATAGAGTGAAGAGTTGAAAATACAAGTGATAGATCTAATACAAAAAGGGTTGGTGAGAGAAAGCATGAGTCTATGTGCAACTCCAGCACTATTGACTCCCAAAAAATATGGAGACTGGAGAATTTGCGCAGACAACAGGGCCATAAATAAGATCAAAATTAAGTATCGGTTCCCAATTCCAAGATTGAATGATATGATGGATGTGCTAGCGGGAGCCCAATATTTTAGCAAGATTGACCTACGGAGTGGGTAATACCAAATCTGGATTCGTGAAGGGGATGAATGGAAAATGACTTTAAAATCAAAAGAATGATTGTACGAGTGGATGGTGACACCATTTGGGCTATCTAATGCAACTAGTACATTCATGAGGTTGATGAACTGAGTACTCCAAGAATACAATGGTAAGTTTGTTGTTGTATATTTTGATGATATTCTAATATTTAGTAAGACATTGGAAGAACACTTGTTACATATGAAATTAGTGTTAGACTTGTTGTGTAAAGAGAGTCAATATGTAAAATTAAATAAGTGTATATTTCTTCAGAAGAGTCTTGTTTTCTAGGGTTTTTAATATCAGAGGATGGAGTGAGGATAGATGAGGAAAAAGTAAAGGTGATTTTTGAATGGCCTATTCCAAGGAATGTGACATAGGTTCATATTTTTTGTGGATTGATAACTTTCTATAGGTATTTCATTCGGAAGTTTAGTAGCATTGTTACACCCATAACAAAGTGTACAAAATGGAGGGTGTTTGTATGGACCAAGGTAGCAACAAATAGTTTTGAATTTTTTAAGAAGAAAGTGTCAGAAGTACTTGTTTTGGTATTGTCATATTTTAGCAAGGTCTTTGAGGTTGAATGTGATGCCTCACATGTTAGGACTGGGGTTCTACCGAGTCAAGAAGGATGACCTGTGCCATTCTTTAGTGAAATACTAAATGAAGTCAGGAGAAAATATTCTACTTATGATGTTGAATTTTATGCTATTGTTTAGGCATTAAGCCACTGAAGACATTACTTCGTAGAAAAAAAAAATTACTCTTCTCTGACCATGAAGCCTTGAGGTATGTAAACACACAGAAGAAAATAAATAGTAAACATGTAAAATGGGTTTCATTTTTGTAAGAATATAATTTTTTCTTAAAGTATAATTCGGGTAACCAAAATCAAGTTGTTGATGTCTTGAGTAGGCATCTAGCACTTTTGACAACAATGGAAAATGAAGTAGTAGGGTTTCAGGTAGTTAAGGAGTTGTATAAAGGTAATATAGATTTTGGTAATGTTGTGAGACAACTTAAGGACCCTACAGTAGGTAGTGCTTATTCTAATTACTTGATGCAAGATTGTTATTTGGTTAGGAGGAAACAATTGATCATCCCTTCTTATTTAATTAGAGAAAATATTATAAGAGAATTGCATAATGGGGGGTTGGATAGACACTTTGGTATAAGTAAGACAATTTCTCTTGTTGTAGAAAAATATTATTGACCAAAGGTAAAGAGGGACATAAGTAGGATTATAGAAAGATGTAGAGTGTGTCAAATGGTTAAGGGACATGCATAAAATACTAGGTTGTATATGCCATTACCTGTCCCTACAGGGCCATGGGTTGATTTGAGTATAGAATTCATGTTAGGAATTCCTAACACACAATGAGGGAATGATTCAATCTTTGTTGTGGTTGATAGATTCTCTAAGATGACACATTTCATTTCTCATAAAATAACTAATGATGCTTCCAGAGTTAAAGATTTATTATTTTTAGAAGTGGTTAGATTGCATGGAGTTCCAAGAACGATCACTTCATCTCATGACATGAAGTTTTTGAGTCACTTTTGGAAGATTCTATGGAGGAAAATGGGGACACAGCTACAATTCAGTAGTGAATATCACCCCCAAACTGATGGGCAGATGGAAGTAGTAAACAAAAACTTGAGAAATCTCCTACGTTGCATAGTTAGATAAAATCCAAAATAATAGGACTAAGCTTTACCTCAAGTTGAGTTTACATATAATAGCTTAGTAAAAAGGTCAAGAGGGAGGTATCGTTTCCAAATTGTATATGGTAGGAATCCGAAGGGGTTACTAGATCTGATTGTGCTACCTAGTAAAGATAAAACTAGTGATAATGCTTGAAAGCATTTGTAGAACACATTCTAAAGTTGCAGGATGAAGTGAGGTAAAAGTAAAAAGTGAGTAATGCATAATATAAAGCAACTGAAGATGCTAGTAGGAGAGTAAAGGTATTCAAAGAAGGAGATATGGTGATGGTTCATCTTAGAAAGGATAAGTTTTCAAAAGTGACATATAATAAACTCAACAAATATAATAAGGTTAGGCCATGTAGGATTCTGAAGAAAATGAGTTATAATGCCTACAAGGTGGAGCTACCTAATAACTTTGTTATTTCACCAATTTTTAATGTTTCTGACTTCTATAAGTTTTGAGGTCATGATGAAAATTTTGTGAAGGAGGAAGAAATAAAATGGGAGCAGCAGATGCAGATGCAGATGCTAGACCAAAAGACAGTCACTACTAGACATGGGAGCTACAACTTATATTAGGTACAGTGGGAAGGTTTGTAGCAAGAATAAAATACTTGGATTCCTAAGTGGGAGTTGAAGAATATTGGTAGTGCAAAATTAGATCAATTTCGTCAACTGAATTTGTAGGAGTTGAATTCATTTCAACTAGGGGAGAATGATGCAGGAGGATAATTTACGGAAACCATAAATTTTGATCCAACCATTGGATCGTCTTAAAATTTAACAGGGTGGTAGATACATATTAGTACTATGCAAGGGTTAAATTTACTTTCAATGGTGTGGTCATTCTGACACATTTTCAAACTTGTATTCCTTCATCTAGTGGCCTAAAATTAGCCTTGAACGTTTTTTTCATTTTTGACTAGGTATTAGAACTTCAATCAATTTTTTTGTTCTAGTTAGAATAAGTCAAAATTTAGTGTGAGCCTCAATTTATGAAGTCATATTTGGCATGAAAATTTTGGGGCCCATCTAATTTGTTTTGCTACTAGGTAATTTTTGACAATTTAAGGTTTCTTGGCATTTTAGGGTTTTTAGAGTAAACGTGAAATAAAAGGGTGATTGTAATGATGTAAAAGATTAGTGTGGATATCAAAATGAGAAGAATGTTTTTTTGAAACTCCTGGTTTTTATTTGTAAAGTTGCTTATGTTTTTTTAGTGGTATTTTAACCTCTTGCAGCTGGATTCACATCATTATTGTGCATGGACTAAGACATGTCTTACAAATGTTTCCCAAGGATGCGTGCTACAAGAGGTATTTCAAAGGAATTGCATGAAAATTAGGGGCACTACACATAACAAAAACACAACCTCCACTACTACATTATTACCAATAGCCATTGCCTGTGACCCTTTAAAATCAATCATATAATATTGTCCAATGACTTAGGAGGTGGATCGAATGTACGTGGTGGTCAAGAAAAATTACTACTATCTAACCAATTACCCAAACATATGAATAAATCGAACTTCAAGATAAAGTCAATGCATGGTGATATAGTCAACATCAACAGTAAGGATCAACAAATATCCACTCAAAATGGTCTGAATCGAGTCTTAAGACTATTGATTTGTACTAGGTGGAAGATGGAAGATTGATATTACGAAAGGAAGCTTGATCTCCATATTGAAAACACTTCTTCCAACTTAACAAACAAGACACCATATATATCCTCCACAAAATCAACAAATTACCGAAAAAGCATATGAATGCCAGGAAACCACTTAAATATTATATAGATTAAATAATGCACTACAATCTCAAATGGCCCATTCCTAAATTATCACGGATGCATGCATGCAAAATGTTGTAAAATACAAATAAAGAAGTTTAAAATGATTTTCTTTGAAAATAGAAGGGTATATCAATTTTTTTCAATAAGAGACTATTCAGTGCATCCCACATTAGTTTGTATCTCTTATACATGGAAACATATAAATACCACATTACTTTTAGATATAAAATCTATTTTAACATGACACACCAAGGTGGGTGTTTGTGGGCCTATATGAAAGTGGAGGTTAGTGCCATAAATTACGGATTATGATTCCTTACATAAATTTATCTAACATATCCAATATTTTAATAGTTGAGTTGTAAATTACAATTTAAATGAGTTATTGAAGTACATGAAATGTTCTGATACTGATATTGTAAATATTGATGGATTGAGATTTATTCTCAATTAAAAGTGAACATGTTTGTTTGCATAGCCT
The DNA here is from genome assembly GCA_019776745.2 of Taxus chinensis. Lineage (NCBI taxonomy): Eukaryota > Viridiplantae > Streptophyta > Pinopsida > Cupressales > Taxaceae > Taxus > Taxus chinensis. The sequence continues at coordinate 179,200,564 of CM034152.1, read as the reverse complement.
TCCCCACTCTTTCAATATTTTCATAAAACAAACAAATGATTAAATAATTGTCTCTAAATAAATGCTCTCCTGTACCAAATCAAATATACCACTTCAATGTATCTTACATTTCTTTCTATAACTTTAATAGCCTCATTCATTCAGAGTATTGTCCCGGAAATATGGTTGCATGTATTAATCTGTATAGAAATTAGTCACATAAAATAACAACTAACATAAATAAAATAAAGAATTGAAAATAAAAAATATTATTGCAAACTCAGATCAACACTTATGTGCATATATTTCTTCCTCTAGTTCCAGAGCTTCAACTCAATACAATCTCTCTAGATGTGTTTGATATATAAAAACACTTACAATTGCCTCTAATAAATATTAGATGGCTACATTTAACAATAAAACACCCAACTAATAAAAATAGAGTTAAAAAGTAGATGTTTTTTGTGCAATACAAAGCTTTTGATTTATTTGCTTTAATAACTTTTCTTAAACTTAAGAACACTAAAACTAAACTCAAAAGTAAAAAGCAAACTGCTTTTGACTTTTTGTTAAGAAAAAATTAAACTTTTTCTAACAATCTGTTCGATAGAAAATGAACAGGTATTTTGACGTTTTATATTTAATATAGCTGACAATGAAAGCAATGCACGCTTTATTATGATCAATTGTAACTACTACAAGAGACTGTAATCTAATATAGTACAAAACCATATATGCATAGATGTTATGGCTATCAATTGGGCTTCCTGCAATTCGTTCGGACCTCTCCATTGCTGCCAGTGAGAGGACTGATGTTTCCCATTTTCACCATGGAAGCTGAGAAGTCGCTGAAGAAGGTGTTCTGATTGCTGCTGTAGGTAGTCACCTGAGAATCAGCGGAACCTCCATTAAAAAGCTGCTGATCGGAGTGTAAAAGTCCTTTTTGGCTTCTCAAATTTTTGTAGTAGTTGTTGTCAAATGTTGTAGGAGTCTGAAGATCTAAGGGTGAAAGGTTGTTGTCGCCACTGCTGCTTGGGCAGTTTGATTTCAGAGAAGTGCCGAATGTAGTGTCGATGTTTGATTCATTGTAGATGCGTGTTCTGAAAGAAGTGCAGCGAGCTTGACCGATTGTATGAGCACCTGAAATAGAAATTCATACAAAAATTATTAGGCATTATATTATGTAGTGATCATTAGTAATGGTACATTAATTAGCAGTTTGGAAACAAAAATTACCAGAGAGCACAATCATGTCCCTGGTAGAAAGTCCCTGATTACTGAAGGATGAGATGAGAGCGCTGAGATTGGATGTGGGAGCAGGAATATTGCTATTTGCACCTCTCAGGCTCGCTGTTTTGGAGTCTCTTCTTCCCAGCTGCACTGTCCATGTTGGCCCTCCCAACTAGCCAATACAAAAGTCATCAGAATGAAAAACCATACAGTTAAAAGTTTATTTGGAGCAAGGGATAGGGAATTACTTCCACAACAGAATCACGAGCAGCAATGGCCAAAATGTCAGCACAGGACACAACTCCACTGCAAGCTGCCTCCACTTGGGTCTTGATGGTGTCTATAACGTCGAATCCTCTTGCAGAGTTGGCGTTTGGCTGGGCAGTCTTTTCGCCTGTTAAGGAGAGGAATCGTCCAACAGAATAGAACCGTCGCAGCCCTGCAAAGCCCAGAATGTATTCAATACTTAATGACTTGCTAATATATGGGAGGTTTACGTAGAACGTAAAAGAAAGGAGTAAACAAAATTCAGTGAAATCAAACCAATAAAATGATAGTAAAGAAAAAAATATATTGAATTGAACTCTTATTCTCTAGGTTTTGAAACATATACAATGAAAAATATAGACGTGGAAGAAGATAAATTATATTGAAGTGAACTCTTAATTTGCAAGCTACGAAAAATAACGTTTAATGGCATGTTGCGATATAAATTCGTAAATAATAAGGCAGAAGCTCTCATATTAGATTCATAAAAGCAAATCATTTTTATAAGAGAAGGGAAAGTTGAGGAAACAAACACATTCATTTTTATAAGAGAAGGGTGTTAGATTCCATAAAAGAGCAGAGAGAAAAGCCAACCAAAAAAAAACATATTCATTAATATAAATACTTTCATATATAAAAACATCTAACACGTTGGAAACAATTAATCAAACACAGGACGTAAACTTTAACAATTGATAAAATCTTCTCAAGGGAGCATTAAATTCATAGAAGAAAAATCTTACATTAACGAAACAGTCATGGAAGTGGAGGCGCAGAAGCGATGCACCCATTCGCTTCTCATTGGCGACTGCCTGTTTCACTGCAGATTTTACAGTCGATAACAGATTTGGGCATGAAGTACTGTAAAATGTTGAGCTAAGCTGCCCATACACAGCCGTTAAACATAAGAACACGGTAATACTGGCAAGAAATGAGGAGGAGTATCTCATTGTGGCAAACTTGGCCATTTTTCCTCACAAGAATGATCTAAACAAGTAATTTAATAGATTGCCGACTAATGATTACCAATAGTCTAAGCAACCAAACTTATGGAATTTCGAGAATACAGAGATGGGTTTTTATAATAGGGAAGTTTGAATTTAACAATGCTACGCACCAACACTAGTTAGAAATAGTTGGAACACGTAACATTCAGGTTTTGAATCATTTTCCACGGCCTGATACGCGGAATAATTCTTATTACGCATCCTTGAGGTGGTATTTACTATGGTCGGCCCCACACGCAAACCGGCCATAAATCTTTGAATTATAAGGCAGAATGGTTAGCAAAGTCAAATTTTATTCGACTCTGCTAGCAAAGTTCCCACTGGATTTAAAGGAGACTCAATATTATAATAGAGAGATAATGACGTCAACCTACTTAGTTTCCTTAGTAAAATCCGAGAACCATGTCAAAAGTAGGCTTCCAAAAGAAAAACATTAGAAATATATATTATTCGAGTATCATGTAGGGGTTGATTATGAATCGTCGTGGAAATGGTATACTTATTAAAGAATATTGCTGATATATCGTTGACTTGTGCCAAACTCTTTACACATCGAAAACCATTACGTAAGGTGAAAGTTACAAATAAAAAATGAACGCACTAAAGATAATATTGAGGTTGTTCAACTTTCAATTTAAGGTTTTAAAAGGGTTCTAGTTCTATTAGTGACGATCATAGTTTAAAAGGAGTTGCCTAGTATAAATTTGTTTAGATCCTTAACAATAGATGTCAAGCAAATGGGGCTAGGATCATTTTTTGAGTGATAGATTAGATTCTTTTAGTTGTGGCTTCTTAGTTAAAAGAAGGCGTAGATATAAGTGTATGTTACTCATCACATTGCAATCAACGACATGTTTTCTATAACATATGTATAGATGTTAATATCTATTTAACTTGGGGTGTCACAATAAAAAAAAATAACGTTTTTAATGTGTAAAGATCATAACTGAATTAAAGGTTATGAGTGGCCTAGGCAATAATTGAAGTGGACGCCCATCTTAAAATATTAGTTAATATTTTTTCCCATCACATAAATAAATAAATAAAATCTATCTACATTATCGTATTTTAAAATTTACATAAGGATCGTAATAATTCACTTTTTTAGAGAAATTAGTATAGAAAAGGAATAAATGTATCCTATAAAATTATCGAATAAGGACGAGTATTAATCCATGGATGGATAAAATTAATCGCAAGAGGTTCTTCGAGTGTAACAAGAATAATTTTTTATACAAGGTTGGTTACTCATTTTATTTACAAATATCAAGTAGGTAATGGGGCTAAAGACTAAACAAAGCACCATACTTTTTTGCAAAGCAATAAATATTCTTACGTAGCTCCCATGGTTTTGTGAAGAGTGGTATTTGGACCAAGCCTACTAATTCCTCCATAAAAAAGAGACATTTCCCCCACTACATTAGGAATAGAGAATTAAATAATCATTTCATTCAATTATACTTTCCTCTACTAGCTACATTAGTGACATTATAATAAATGCATGAAACTTTTCTAAGAAATAATTATACACTTAAACTATCTAGAGCTAAATTACATAATGGGTAACAATACCAATTACAATATTGTATGAGCTTAAAAATATGCACCTGTATTTGTTATACAATTTTGCCCCTCGAGAAAAATTGGACAAACAAGAATTTACACATAGAGAAATGGAGAAAGGCTCGAATTTTTCAGTATTTGCATTTTAAGCACTTTGCAGAAAAATAGGGAAAAAATGGTCAGCAATGTCCAAAACCCGAAACTCTGAAAGTCTAAAATTTCAAACATTCAGGTTTCAGGGTTTCGGAAGTCTCGAAGCACAAAGTTGAAAAAATGAAAGGAAAAGTTTTGAAACCTGAAACTCTGAAAGTCTGAAATTTCAAACTTTCAGGTTTTAGGGTGTCGGGGATCTCAATGAGAGAAAAAATCCCAAAATCCAAAATTCTAAAAGTCTAAAATTTTAGAATTTCAGGTTTCGGATGTGTGGGATTCAGGGTTTCAGAAGTCTCGGTGATAAAATTGGAAAAATCTCAACTCGATGTCTGAAATCCTGAACGTTCAAATCCTGAAAAGGTTTGGATTTCGAAAGTCAACTTAGGTTTTGGGGTCAACGCCATAGAAGCTTTGTGTTTCGAAGTTTTGGAGTTTCGAAACTTCAGGTTTTGGGGTTTCAAAACTCTCAAGGCAATTTGGGTGATGAACAGTGCAAAAGGTTTGAAAAGGCAAAATGGCCGAAAGTCCCAAATTTTGGACTTTCGGGTTTCAGACTTTTAGAGGTTCAGGGTTTGGAGTTTTGAAATTCTCAGGCCCCAAAACCCAAAAATCTCAACTCAATGTCTGAAATCTTGAATTCTAAAAGTCTAAATTTTCAGACTTTCAGGTTTTGGAGTTTCAAAACTCTCAGTCCGCTATTTTTACAGAATGACAGCTCGACCTTCAAATGGCCATAAATTTTGACTAGGATCTCGGATTTGCACAAGAAAGGAATTTTTGGAAATCTCTCATCATCTGCTACTCAACTACTTTTTACAAATCTTTAAATTAGTGAGACTATGTTAGTAAAAATTAAGAAATATAGTTCACCATTTTTTTAGGTGTCCCAGGTTTCTCACCTATCACTATAATGACGTATGGGCTTCCTTTCTTGCCCAACAAGAAAAACTACATGAGGGCATGGGTTTTTCCATGGAACCCATCATTTTTTGTAGAAGAATTCAATGTAATTTTTGGTGGTTAAAGAAAGCATTCTTATTCTTCCCTTCCCCCTCCTTTTTCATTCTTCCTATATATTGTATGGAGGGGTATTTTCTAAAAGGTTGGACATTTTGGTTTTGCACCCACCCTTCTTCACTTTCTGAAAGTTGATTTGTGGATTTCAAACCTCCCCTTAAAATTGTAATGCAAATTTTGCTTCTTGGCCATTGTAGTGTACTGTATCAAATTCGTGGAGCAATAATACATGTCTATGGATGATTTTCAACTCTCTCTTGTGTTCATTGTTTTCATCTCATCTATCATTACATTATTGGTAATCTGTGCATGGTAGTTGTATTACATTTTAATGGTTTGTGTTTAATGGAAAAGTAGGTGTTCATCATTCCTTTGGTGCATCACCTTTTTAAGTTTAGAATTATTTTCTTGCATCTTCTTAACCTTGTGTCCTTGGCAAGTTAGAGTAGGTTTTAGAGTATATCCTCTGCAAATTGTATGTGTGCACCTAAACAGAGGAATAGGAACTGACCTTCATCCAAAGAGCTTTCTCAATTTAAAATTCTCACACTTTGGAAAAAGCTCCATGTTATGCAATCAGACTAAGAGTCTCAACCCATCAAGTTGGAGACATTCAGGGGTACTGTGATTACGCATCAACAATATTTTTACTTACAAAAATATTATAGTACATTTTTATGTGTATGGGTAAAATTCATGTTAGTTTGTAATAATATCAATAAAAGGGTCAATTTATATTGGATTCGAGTAAAAAATTAAAATTAAGTTATAATAATAGCCAAAAATAATGAAAATATTCAAATTTAGGCACCCCTTGACTACTGACACCCTAGGAAGTTGCCTAGTCTAGTTCCTAGGGCTTAATTCCCCCTTGGTAAAGAAACTTTAATTGTAAAAATTGACTCTTACTTCCTAGCATGCAACACAAAACATTACTTTAGCCAACTATTCTTAATGTAGTGAAACAAGTGCAAACAAATTGTGTAGAAGATCATCTAAACTAAAATTGATAGTAATTCATAGTGAAGATGAGGAAATTATGGAAACTTGCACACAAGTTTCTAACATTTAAGATAAATTGTGACAATCAAAGACAAAATTTTATAGGCGAATTTAAAATTTTATTATAACTTAACATGTTTAGCTAAAATATATTTACATTTAATTTTTGTACCATCAATTTATTCAAACTAAACATTCACTATGAATTATTGATGTAGATCAAGAGCTGGTTTCAAGTAAGTATCATAACTTTCATTTCCTAGAAACAAAGTAAAAGAGGATTGTCTAATTTTTTTATATGAGGTAATAGAAGCATGGGGTAATGAAAAGAACCATTATCGATATGTATTGATAGGGTTCTTGAGAATTTTCTAGGAAATATTCATTATTATCGGTATACTCTTTTAAGAAGCATTACAATTTCTTAATATAAACCCAAGGATTGGTTTTTGTTGAAATAAAAATAAAAAACTACAAAAGAAACCCTCAGGATAAGGAGCAGGTAACATATGAGTGTTAAGCCTAGGTGATTATAGAGCATTTATTATATTGGTTAAGGATTGGCATTGGTTTTTATTTGGGATGAGGAAATGGTCTAACTAGAAAAATATTTCACTTATGGATAGTTTATCTTTCCCTAATAAACCATTCGTGAAGATTCATCGTTTAATAGGTGTTTATCGTAGATGGGCATCTAGAGTGCATGTTAATAACATATTTTAACTTCATGGTAGGCTTGGTTAGGGATGGCCAAGAATAGTTATCATACCAACCATTAATGTTAATTATTATAGAATTGACAAAAATATAAAACAAGCGAAAAATTTTTATAAAATAAAAATGACAAGCTATTGCAATAAAAGTTAGATTAATTAACCTTAAACAATATATGCAAGAAATAAATCCATAGGTTGGCATGATCGATTCAAGAAGCTAGGCTCACCATAATGTAACATATAATCAGGGTTAATTTAATTTAAAATATTAATTTAATAAATATAATAATTAATATTTATAAATATAGTAAAATAAAGTTCATACAAAAATTTTAATCCCTGTATTGATAAAATATGCTTAAACATTCTTGTTCAAATCTATATAAGATGAAGTAGGGTTTGAGATTAAAATATAACACTATTTTGTAAGCTTTTTGAATGTTTGAGAGATCTAAAAATATGATATTATACTCTATAGAGTGTCATTAGTTTTCTAGTAAAATTCTACAAGGTTTGGATATCTCAAAATGAGTGCTAGTCATGGTCACCCATGTTAGGTAAGAATACCCAACAAAGTTCTCCTTCTACATCCAATTTTTTCCTCTAATGTTAATATCTACAACTTAATTTTGGAACATGGTGTGTATGTTTTCTTAGATCTATAATCTATCATCAGAATCTAGTGAGAACACTTATATATCTATAAAATGGTTTCTCATTTATTAATACCCTTGCATCTTTCTTTGTGACATAAAAAGTGGTTTGTCCAATATGATTGGAATGACATCAATAATTCTCAAAATACTCAACATTGGCTACATAATACTATCTTGAAATATATGTAGTTCTTCGTCTTTGTGCATGTGTGGAAATATTCATAACAAGTAGTTATTCTCAAAACCCTAATAGGGCCTCTAAAAATTGGTAATGATGTTTGAATTAATTTTTACCACATGGGAGTGATCTAGGTTAGAAAATATGTATTTATAATTTTATAATTTCTTAATGCTCTACAGATCTGAATAGTTCAATAATAAGGGCCAAACTATTTTTAGTTTACACTCTAATTAAATCTCTATTATAATTTGGAAGTACACAAAAATAAATATGATGTGTGGGTTTGAAACAAAGGACTATTATGATTTCATAAATTGATGATTAACCATTCGTAACCAAAGAAATGTATGAATAATTGTAAGGATTGGTAACTGAAAGATGATCACAAAAATACTCAAGATGAGAAAATGATTGGTTGTACAAGTTAGAACAAATAAGATATGAATGTGAAAACAGGTGGAGAAGGTATATTGGAAATTTGAGATGCTTTGTTGTGAGTATTGGAATTGGAAATTAAGAAAGGGAGAGATTTTATAATTCATGCATGGTCTAGACTTGGAACATTACGTTCTTAAGCTGGATTGTATAGTATTCGACCATTTGGAGGTTAGGTTTTACAAAATTATGGGCATTTGACTTTCCTGAAAATTTTGTTATTTGTATGCCACTATCAATCATACAACTTTATGATGAATTTTAATCACCTACAATAAAGTGGAAACCGTAGAAACCTCTAGTACCCTTCATGAAAACATTAGCCAACCAAAGGAGATTTATTTTTGAGTGGTAAGGGTGATACTAAACCAATGCAAGTGGTATACTACATTCGCTCATGTGGGATCAATTCTTATGTAGTCCTCCTAAGTGCTTGTGTAAGTGTGAGTACAATCTAAGACAACCCTATAGGCGTTCCCTCATGTTTATTTACATGAATATAGTTGGTTAATTATATAGTGTATAATGTATCCATTATGGTAGTAGAATGATGTGGTGTTCCTTAGTTTCATGACCTAATCATCTATTCCTTTATACCCTTTGACAACTTATGGAGTTATACTGGTTTTTTGTAACACATGGTTCTATGACCTTTGCATGCTTGGAAATGGAGAAAGCTAGATACTCTGACCTAGATGAAATATGTAGACCTATAATAGTGACTATTCTAGTTTATTTTTAAATTATTTTTGAATATTTAGGAGAGATTTTGAGTGCCTCCAGGAACAAAATTTACAATATGAGATTGTAAGATTTTAATGTGAGTTATAAATTGATATGGACTTGCGTATATATCCTTTTATAGGTGTAATATTCTAAGTAAATTGACCCTAGGAAGATGAAACTTCCCAATGAAGATATTCAAATTAAAAATAAAGTCTTAAAAAGTGAAAGCTCATTATTGTATGAGTCATCAATGACTATATACCACATCCCAACTAGACCGTATGGTCTTAGAAAAGAGATATCTTAAGTAACATAAAAAGTTGTATAATGATGTTTATGACTAGTTTAGTAATTTTATTATACAATATTTTATGATATGATGATAGAGCAGAGTGTAAAGATGATAGTGGCATGAAAGAGCTAGAGAGATATATTGATTATATTTTGAATATTATAATTTTTCGAAGAAAGGTAGGATTGCCAAATTGGAATTGAAAAATTAAAAGTTATGAAATTTAAGTGTCTACATTTCCCCTTTTAATTTTATAGTTGAAAATTGCATCTTTAAAGGAAATACATACATGAGTGTGCATAACTACTTTGTATTCACTCAACATTTTTTCACCGATGTGTTGGTGTGTTCACGCTTTATGAAAAAACTTGCAACACAAAGCATAGTCAATGTCTATTGTAGAAATTGAACTATAACTAACAATATTTATAGTGTTGAAAACATTGAACTTGCATTATTTAAGTAAAGAAGGTTAAAAACACCAAAGGAATACACCTGTCCATTCCATCGAGGGGGGAGGTGTTATTATTGTTTTATTCTGTATATTTGTAATATTTGTTAAGATAGCATAGGGTTAGGGCTGATTATTCCCTAATTTTCCAAAGTAGACACTAAATTATAACATGCATGCAACACATCACCAAATAGTCTAAAGTGATTTAAATAAATATTTTGAAACATGTAATAGAATAGGAAGGAAAAATTATAAAAAACTTATCCTCTTAGATATCTTCCTTATTATAAACATCTGAGAGTAGAGGGAGGAAAACCTATTAGAACTTAGTTTCATTTATAATTTTAATAACCACATTGACCACAACACTAAACAAGGATCTAAGTCTAATTTTAATTGTTGAAGCTATTTATTAATATAAAATAACAAAGAGGAAAGGATACACTATGCCCCCATAAGGAATTTTACTATTAGAGCTGAGTGTAGAAACTCTGGAATACCATAGGGGAGAAAGAGGTGCACGTATTCAAACTGTATTCATATAATCATGTCCAAGCAATAAAGAGGATAAGGAATTAAGTACTCATCCCCATTATATAATGTTATGAACTGAGTATTTTGTATTTGAAACTGTATGAAAATCTTGTAGATAGGTAATAGAAATTTAACAAAATATGAATGTTAAATTTAAATTACATTGTCACAAACAACTAACAAATGATTTAGTATAAGTGTATAAGCTAATAAAATAGAAACCCTAATTGAAATAAAGAAGGAAGAATGAATTAGCTTATATTAACTAAAACCCAAATTTTCTTATGCTAGAAAAATGGTAAATAGAAATAGAAAACTATTGCAATGCCAAACAAAAAATTCCAGAGATGTCAAATGTGGGTGGACTAGGGCACTTTGGCCTGTACTATGGCTCTTGGGCATTAGGATCCCTATTTGGGTTCCAAAGTCTTCTCAGAACCTCAGGAAATTATTTCCATAATGTCTCAAGCTTGTTGGTTATCTTTTCTTCTTATTTATAGAATGTCACACAACTCCAACAAATTTCACCTATAACCCACAAAACCATATCCACCTGCAAATCCCCAAAAGACATCAAATCCAAAAAATAAAAATAATTCAAATGTGGGGTTGGAATATCCTCGACTATGAAACAAGTGAAATTACGACTGAGTTTTGTACTACTTCTTAGACCCAATGTAGTTATATGTAATTATGTGTGTAATAGTGTCCTTAGGTAGCCCTCATGCCAATGATGCCAAGATAGTCAGATATGGATAGATAAAATGTAAAATATGAGGATGGAAAATAGAAACCCCTCTTATTCGGTGTATGCAAATATAAGAATCCCAAAGAATGTGTTCCCTTTGTATGTAGATATCCCTTGATAGTTTCCATCCCTGAATAATGGTATGTATGATGTGTATTTATAGGGATCTCTTGTTTAAATTTCAACACTAGTAACAAGAAATGTTGACTAGGAGCTCGTGATAAGAGTGAGATAACTGAAAAGACTGACCATAAATGTCAAGATAAAGAGAAGAAATAAGTAGAACATGAGTTTTGAGATCCTGACACAAATTCCTAGGTGTTAGTGTCCATGCTTGACACTAGTGTCTTGGAGAAAATGACAAAAAATGTCAAAAGAATGAAAAAAACGGATCCTTGTAACCTGACCAAAAATAAGTTTGGGAGTGAAAAATGCATAAGAAGTGATAGATATAAAATAGAAATACAGAATAAGACAATGAAAATAAAAGGGGACGGACATGGAGATGTGTTATAGTGAATATTTTTCTCACTCAAGATCCATATGTATAACACCATACTTGCTGACATAGTAATGTAGTAGTAAGTGTGTGATTTTGTTTCTACATTTTCCCACCCTTTATGTTTTTTGAATGAAATTTAAGTAGTGTAAAGGAAGTAAGGAACATACTTGTAAAGAAATCTTTGGAGAGAATTCACGATTATTGATTTCAAAGAATTTTAAGATTTTTATTTTGTTTTGAACTAGAGATTTAGAAGGGGGAAGGGAGTGATGAGTTCCCAACCCAATTTTATATGTTGTTCGAATAACTAAAGTATTTGGGCATCCTTTCCGCTAGAGGAAGAGTTGTAGGGAGATAATTGTAGTTTTACTCTCAAAATATAACTACATGCTCAAGAGGTCCAAACATAGAAGATGTTATAAAGACCAAATTTAGTTCCATTCCAATCTAGTTCGATCCATGTATAGTTGTGTGTTTGAATGGCTTCCAAGTTAGGTCATCTGGGAGGAGTGATATAATTTTCTTATTGTATTGATTGATTGGCTTGATTGAAATAGAATATTCATAGAGACATTTTTCACTTATTGCCCCCAGATTAGGTCATTATGGGGAATGAATTTGACGTGATTAGTATAATATTTAGAGAATTATTTTCTTGTTTCCCCCAAATTAGGTCATTAGGGGGAGTGATAGAATGTACTTGAATGATGAGTATATTGAATTTCTCATTTTCTCAAATAGTATCATAGAAATAATTGTCATGGTGATATCCCAAGATTGTTGATTGATTGTGTAGGGACCGAAGAGGGTTCATGAAGATATCCCAATTTTATGCCCCCCTTTTAGTGAAATGGCAAGGAGTAGTGATAATGAGTGTTGAGCTGAAAGTAAAGATGTAACGATGAAAAAGTGAGACAAAAATATGGTAGAAGATGTTTGTAAGGTTTTCGAGGATCGGTTAAACTTTTGCTGGGGTAGAATATAGTATTATGAAATGTGTATGATGTGATAATAGAAGAAATTTTGAATTGAGTGCTACAAATGGGGATAAAATCAAAGTGTTGAGGATTGATATATGAAGGAAACCATATGTCTTGAATTAGTTCGAGTGGCAAGCACAAATATTAACTATAGTATAGGAAAAAATTTAAAATTACTATATATAGTAGGAGTAAAAAGTGAATAGTAACTTTATTTGAATTACGATTGAGTTGGAAATGGAGATTTGGATTTTTGAAGCTATGACATATTAGAGTGGCAAGCATGAGTTGGTTTGAGAGGTTGGTGGAGGCCGTGATAATGTAGACAATCGATGAGTTGGTACGCATGAGTATTTTTGAAAATTTTGAGAAAATATGTCTAGTTTTTTTTTTTTTTGTAAACCATTGGTATTTGAATTTCTGGGTGTTTTAGACCTATGAGGTAGAGGCCAAGGCATAATTATCCTTAGGGACTCTAGCGACCAATTCTAGGTGCCAAGATCCTTCCCTAAGGTGCTAGAGTCCTACTCCTAGGCACGGTAGTCCCTGCACAGTTGATTTCCTTTGTATTGTGAAATTTTAAGATTTTTTTGATGCATATATGATGTGTGTGAAATTATTTTTAGACCAATATGAGGTGCTAATGTCTATATTTTAGTTTTTTTTTGGTTTTTGTAGCGAGGTATATATTCGAGGGATCTTCGTGGAGTTCGACACTTAAGTACATTGCTGACTTTAGGGTTGTCCAATGGTGAGTAGGATGTTCTAGACCGTGTCAGGTAGCGGAGGTAAACACTGAATCACGTACTTTTGGTAATTATTTAGTCCCAGTTTCATACTATTATTCATATGGTTCTTGAGTGAAAAAGAGTACTAATCAACCCATGTCTTTGGCCATTTTACTTTGCTCTTTATAGTTACTTTCGATCTTGCACCAACACTTGCCTAGTCCATATTTTCATAGTGTATTTTCCCTATTTCCGACTAGGGTGCCCAGCTAGGAATAGGGCACCCCAAGTACGTTGGTGCCCTCTCAGGTTCCCTAATCCTCTATATACTTTACTCTCACCTTTTGGGAATTTTTTATCCATTTGTGCTTTCTATCTTTTTCGTGGTCAGCCCTTTTGGGGTTAATTACAAAATTAGAACAAGAGAACCATATAAATATAAATTTAGGATCCTGTAATGAGGGACTGATAATTAAGGACTTATTATAACCACCTAAGTTTGCATCCATACAATGCATCTAGAGCTCAATTTAGGTCTATTTAGCTCATGAGGGGTTTCATTAACTAGGCAATATCATAGCACGTGGGTTCATATTGAGGTAATTAAAATTAATAAAATTAAAGTCAATATACCGGTAGACATGAGGGGATGAAAGGGTTTAATTTATTAGTATTTTGAATCATGTATTGGGGGTAGGTTGGAGAGGTGGGCCAAAGGAAAGGGAGGTTTAATTTTGATATAAAGCTAAAACATTTGAACCCTAGTTTTTAAAAATAAATACATTAAAATTGAAAAAGGAGTGTGGTCATAAATTAAATTATAATATCTTTTTTAATAAAGAAATCTAGATTCTTAAGACAAAAATAATAAGATGGTAGAAAACTAGGATTGAGTATGCTTTTCAACACAAGTGATATTATTTCACCATATTAATTATTTGAAGAACTATTGATAAATGATTAAAGCTTAACATATATCTAGTGACTTATAATATGTTTTCAATGGATTTAAACTATCTCTTGAGAGGAAATGTGTATTAAAAAAAATTGAGTGAGAAATATAATATATTTTTTGTCTAATATATTAGGGTGGAAACAAAAAAGGGTAAATAAAATTGTAATTGAAAAATGAGTAAGGTATATGGAAAAAATAGGGGTTATTTTCATTATAATGATATAACAGGAGGGGGTATTACCAATTAAATAATTAGAGGTATAAACTACAATTAAGAGTATTATTTAATACCCTTCGAATGCACGTGTTATACCATACTTTTATTAAGTGAACCCTCCGTGATTTAGCTCCATCACAAGGGAAAAACGATGGATCATTTGCATCACACTTCATAGGAGGGGATTTTATTCTATTCCATACACCTTTTACTTACATTCTACATGTACTTATTTCTCACTACTCACAAAGTGTGACTTGCATAAGAGCACCTATAGCATGATTTCCACACACACACCTAGAACTAAATTAGGTATGATATCTAGTGCAATGCTCAGTTAGTAATTCCACCATTGTGGCTGCTTAGGATAGTCCAACCCATTTATATTCATCTTTCCTTTTTTAGGGTTTTGATGTTTTTCTTGGGTTTTTATAGGCGTTTACTCCATCTCTGATTTTTAGTGAAATCTAGTGAAGTTCAACGACATTTACATGACAAGAAGTAAATAGAGGTGATCATTCAGTGAAACTTCAAAAGAGGTTTCTTGGTCATTTTTGTAGAAAAAGATACCCATATCTCATACTAGGGCTCCCCATTCTAGTTGTATTGTCTAGATATGCACTTTCTCGAGCTCTTATGTAATGGTTTTCTCCTCCTGTTCAACCGGTCTCCACTACAGCATAATCCCCCGACATCTATGAATTATCTAAGGCATTCTCTACCCTATTTTCACATTAGGGTTTCATATTTCATTTGCTTATTTGTTTGAATATATTTACTACATTTTATTTTAATTTATTTACTTCTTCTATAGCATAAGATTAGGTTAATATGTTCCATTATAGTTTAATCATTTTGGTGAACCTGAACTTGATCTTCATGCTTAGGATCCTCATTTTTTCTCTATCATGGGTCAAATTTATTTGTCATATTTACTTAAGATACATCCCAATTTCCAAGATATTTTTCAAAACACCCTTAACACCATGTATCTTCCTAAATATACCCCACCACATGAAATAATATATATGTTTTATCATCTATCAAAAGACCCTAGTCCTCATGCTCCTCCATCTAATCAACCTTTGTTGGACTCAATTCAAGCTTTACACTCTTTGTTTCAAGAAATGTTTAAGGCTATGAAATACATGATTACATCTCTGAAATCTAAAATCCAACATCTTTATAATGCTCCATATTTGGCATATCCAAACCTAATCAAAACCACAAAAATCCCAGTGATTTCTTTTTACATGTTATATTAATGCTAATTTATTTTCATACTATATTTAAGAGCACCCTTAGTCCAGATTTACTTTTTTAATTTATTAACTTATTAAAATCCTATTTAACATTTAATCACCCCTTTAAATAATTAACTCAATTATACCTAAGAAAAACCCTTTATTAAATAGCCAAAAATAATATTACGAGTCTTACTTAAGTTCGAACCTAACAAATTCCTTAATACTATAAAGTACCCATTTAATAAATTAACCCCTTATCCCCCCAATATACAGTTTAAACCACATAACTTAAAAGTGTGAGGAATTAATCTCCACCCAAGGATAATTTTAATCTCATATCCAGATCTTAGGGATTTTTAGCAAACCCTAATCACCTTCTTTTTATTTCGTTATTATTATTATGTTCTTTTATTTTTCCTCCCATTTTGAAAGTTAAATTCTAGGGAGGAGAAAGAAAGAAAGGGATGGTCATGGAGGCCCTAAGAAAATCTATACTTTGTTTTATGCAGGGTTCTAAAGGGGGAATACAAGTTTTCCCATTTTAGTATTTAATTTCATATTGTATATATATATATGTTTTTATTTAAATGAACTCGGATCTTAAAATATTTTCACATTTTTTATTTCCTGATAGAGAGGCCGTGTCTATACACAACATATGGGGTGATTTGGAGAATGGAGAGGGGCGGTTTGGGGTTTGAGAGGGGCAGTGATAGAATTCAGTAAAGAACCCTTATTCAATGGGGGGAGGCCATGAATGGCATGTGTAAGGGGATAAAAGGGTTTGAGGCAAGGGTTTCAGGGGGGGCACATTTTGACTAGACCGCGGCCTACTCCTCTCCACCCATAATTTATTTCAACCATAAAACCTTTAACAGAACACTGCAGTTTTCTATTTTTTTATTTGTGATGTGTGTGTGTGTGTGTGCGCGCGCACGCGTGCACGTGTGCATGCATGCACATGCATGTGTGTGTGTGTGTGTGTGTGTGTGTGTGTGTGTGTGTGTGTGTGTGTGTGTGTGTGTGTGTGTCCAAATATGAATGTTTATGAAACATAAGGACAAATTTGATTTCTGGTTTAAATGTTAATTCAGAGATACCAAAAGGAAGATCTTAGCTTAAAAAGTAGTTTTAATACGTGCGTGCACATGCGTTGCGCGCGCATGTGTGCGTGTGTGTGTGTGTGTGTGTGTGTGTGTGTGTGTGTGGTGTGTGTTGTGTGTGTGTGTGTGTGTGTGTGTGTGTGTGTGTGTGTGTGTGTGTGTGTGTGTGTTTCCAAATATGAATGTTTATGAAACATAAGGACAAATTTGATTTCTGGTTTAAATGTTAATTCAGAGATACCAAAAGGAAGATCTTAGCTTAAAAAGTAGTTTTAATACAGACTCTCTAATTCTCAATTTCTTATTGCACTATATTTTTTTGTAAAGAAAAGAGTAAATATTTACCGACTTCAACACCTACTTGAATAAATTCCATTATCAAAGTTTATAAAGATGAGTAAACATGAATTTTAAAATTATATCTTTCTATTTTATACAACACTAGAAACCCTAATACCACCCTTCATTGTATTGCTATCAGATGCTTAGAAAAGCACACAAAAATATGCTTCGTTAATATTCATAACTCATGCAAATAAAATCACATTTGTCGAACCATAATGAACAAATAAATATGAACTCATTTCTCTTAACACAACAAGCAAGATAAATATGGCAAGAGTAAGAAAATTCATTAATCTAAACTTATTTTTATTTCATTAAATTTTATTTTCAATACAAGATAAAATGTAAAATTCCCTTCCATAGCCGAAGCCTTTCAATATGCATTTAAAAGAATACAAGAATACCCATATCTTTCATTATGAAATGTTTATAAAAACATATAAAAGCTAGATTAAAATTTTATTTCAACATGAAAGGATCAAGATTACAATATAACTATATTCCTTCTCAAAGGATACAAACATAACCAAATCTTTCATTTGACAATTTTTATAAATGATACAAAAAAAAAGGATAGAAACCTTTTACAATAAAGAGGAGTAAGATATAAACATGCCAATATTCCTTCTCAAACGAAGGATAAAAGATTCTTCCTTTTCAAACATAAAGGTTCAAGTTCCTTCTCAATGAAGGAGAAACTTAACGATAGATACAACATATTTAGGTGTAAGATACAAATTTCATCCCAAAATGGGAGAATTCTAAATAAGATTTGCAACAAATAAAATCTAAGTGGAAACTACTCCCCTAAAATGGGGAAAAAATGTAAAAATATCCAACTTTTCCTCACCAAGTTCCAAGCTAAATCTCCATGTTTCCACATAAAAACTAGTCTTCATAGCAAATGATGAAAGAGCCCAGTTACCTCCCAACCAATTGGCATCATTACATGCCATCTCTAACATATGGAGGACATGCTAGCTTCCTTCCAAGGCCATGGGAGAGATAGCATGCATGCCTCGAGTTGCACAAGTATATATGAAATGGGGTAACAAACACACAATCACAATTATACAACACACTAAAAAGTAAAATAAACAACACCAACACATGAGGGAAAACTCCATGTTTTCCCCAAATGAGGAAGAGAGAAAATAATCCCACAAGAAGCTAAATCATGAACAAACCATAGGAACACAATAATAATCTCCAATTACCCTCTTTATCTCTCTATTGAAAATTTCCATCCTTTTCTCTCCAACAAAAGCACCAAACATCCTCCTTGGAAGGATTTTCAAACCATATATGATTTCATTTCCAAGGATGGAGAAGGAATTTCAAACCTTATGAAAATCATTCTCCACTTCAAACCATATGAGCAGAGGAATCAAAGAGGACCAACATAGCCTACCCATCAATGCATGTGGTGAAAAAGGGTGTTTCTCCCTCTTCCCCAATGCTCCTAAATCCATAACAAAGCATGATGGGTGGATAAAAATACAAGACAAAAATAAAAAACACTCCCATAACAACATGCAAACAACAATACATTAGACACCATTTTTATTTGCATATCACATTATATTATCATAAGCAAAACTGAGAGAAATACATAGAAGCCAACCTTCATCAAGATATCCCAAAACTCAAAGTGATCCAACACTACAAAGCTCCAAGATTCACAAGCACTCTCAAAATTTCCAACTCCAAATGCAAGAATGACCCAGAAGTCCCTAACACCTCTCCATGAGGGAGTATAAAAGAATAAAAAATTACAAATCTCCCAAATGAGAGGCTTACATGCGTCACCCTTCTCATCTCCCCACAAAATATTCACAAAAATACAAAGAGAATAAAAAAATCCCATTTGGGAGGTGATCTCTCAAATTCCCTAAAATGTAAATAAATCCAACATGCTACAAATTTTAAGAAACACAAAAACCAATCATTCTTACAAGATAGTGATGTGTGAGGGGTAAAATTGGATGGAAAATCCCACTTGGCCTTGGAAATAGATTCCCTACTCATAGGTAGGGTCCAAGGGGCTAATATCCATGAAACGGAAGCTCTGAAGGTGAAACAAGCTCCCCAAAATTTCCATATTTAGCCCAAATTCGAGATTAGACTAAATGGCACAAGGGTTGAGGTGGTGGGTCCCACCCAAATGTGAATTAGGCAGTCATATACCTTAAAAATGTAATTAATTAACCTAAAACATAATTAACACATGTAGGGACCACTAGGTCCCTAAACTAGCTCATTACACAACTAAAATAAATTACAATTAACAAAATTACAAATATGGATCATCCATGGTTCCCAAACATGAATATACCATATACACATAATCAAACATGGCTATAGACTTGGCTCAATGAACTGCTTGTGCAAACCCAAGGTATAACTTTGAAACCCACGTTCTCTTGTGCCCTATAATCTGCACAGTCAATGAAAAATTTAAGCATACCTAATCTATAAAATATATTAATTAAATAATATAAATAGATCAATCATGGATACATCTCACTAACTACATCACAATAAATTTCAGTATGAAATGAATAAACATTAATCCCATACATCTATTTTAACTCAAACTATACTATCTAGATATAAGTATTACATGACAACATCTAATTAACCATTACAAATTAAATGATCATCAAGTATATGGAAAAACCATACATCAATCCATCACGTATGAAATGAAACCAACTATACTATAACATGCTGATATAAAGAACCATACCATACAAGAGCTAAGATAATGATCCATAATACTAGCTTGGCGCTATAAGCCGAAATCAACACAAGTGTCATCAAAAGAACCATAATAAGAATACATAGTATCTAAATGGTTTTAAAATCCATGTCCATCAACGAATAGAAGCAAAGAGTCAGAAAATTAAGCTACTGCAAGAATATGTGGGAACTACATCCCCCTCTCCTAGAATTAGACTTCCTCCTAGAAGTCACTAGAGGAGATAAGGATATGACGTCACGAGGTATCGTGTCATATCTTGTATTTGTTAGTCACAAAAATCATGTCCCAACCAAGTCAAACATGGTCCTATAGTAACTATTTATTTCATTTATAGTAATTTATTTAAAGAAAGTTGTAGCTTCCAAGGAAATTTTTATTAACATCATTGTCTAAAATCCCTACATAGTCACACGTAAGTGTATGTCCAACATTAAGGTCTCTTTAAGGGAAATACACACACACACACACACACACACACACACACACACACACATTGTCTCAACAAAAAATCCTCACCAAATATAACATGTTTCAAATTCAATTGTATTTCAAATAGGAGAATTCTAATCAAGGGAAATTTTAAATTCCAATGGATTCATTTGCATCATCATGTAACTTCCCTACCAGGGTCCAAATAAGTGGATATTCAACAGAACGTCCATATTTGAAGGAAACTATTGATGGGTGACCTAAGGGAGCATCATTGTTGTCTTAAAAGGGTTATCAAGTTATTTATACTAGATGTGCACGAGCCTACTCTTGAAAACCATCCAAGGTGCCACAAATACCACACAAGAAGAGAGAAAACGTTTCCAAGATTACATGTAGTTTCACCTTCTAGATACAGTTAACTTTTAAATTTGGAAAATGGTTAGCATAATTCCAAGAATAATTAAGGGTGATGACTAGATTTGACAATTATTTTTATGTTCACATAATGTTGGTACCAATAAATTATGGGTGAAGTATATATATATCCAATCACCGAGTTAGGATTGATTTTCTAGTTGGTTTCAGGGTTCCATAGCATGTACCATTTTCTAAAACATCTCAATTTTTGTTCAAATTTTGTCTTAGAATACTCTTAAGGTATAATTTCATTTATTAATGTTTAACGTTTACCAAAGTTTCCACCATGATAGAACAATTTATACATTTTCTACATCCTTACAAATCCATATGTACTTAATGAAAATAACAACAATAATGAATTTTTAATTCAATAAATCATATGAAAAGATTTACTAAAATTTATCGGTTCTTTATCACCGTAACAATAAGAATATATAAATGAATAAGGAGAACAAAATACATTCGAAGGGGATGTTTCCTGAACCTATCAAGATATTAGGAAAATTATAATTTGGATGGGATACAACAACGTTTCCATTCATACCTTCCTCAAAGTACAAGAGTTCAAAACACATTTTCCCTTAAGGGATGGCATAACCTACTGCTTCTCCAGTCTGGAATTTTTGTTAAATTTTAATCAACAATTATTTGGTCATAAATGACCCATTAGGTTGGAAGAGATGTATATAAATACACTTCTTAACTAGAGGTTGAATTCTATTTCATACAAGGAGCTTAAATTTCACCACCATATTGAGTGGTGAAATAATGGGGGCCATGTTTTCAAGAGTATCCCAAAACAACATAGCTTTCGAAAGAACTCAAAATTTAAGTCCCTAATAAGAGTTTATACTAATAACAAATGACACATTCACCTAAGGTGGTTGGAAGTAATAGTTAATCATTATCCTTAGTCCTCATAATAAGTGGTTACACCATTTATCCTATAATTAGTTACTAATATTTTTCTAATGTGAAATAAATCCTATGCAAGTGTCTCCTAAGAGTTAAGTAGCCAAGGGCATATTTAATTTGTGATACCATTCTAAATTTCTATTATTCACACTTCTATCTCATCTAGGACTTAGGAATGTTAACACAATGCTTAAGTTATATATATAATATTAACAATTTAGAGTGCAATCCATATTATATGAATATCACATAACTAATATTAACAAACATTACTTATTCCATTTGAGACAATGACTTATGATCACCTCAATTTTAGAATTTAAGTGGTAAGAATTGATAACATTTTTGGTCAACCAAGGTGGTTTCAAATAATTCAACAAGTTTTCCCACTAGCAAATAATTTCATGATTTTATTGTTGTTTATAAAGTATAAGTTCACAATTTGTTCTTGTGTGTGTGTGTGTGTGTGTGTGGATTATGAAACATTGCATTCACCATTATTACACCATATTACTTGTAATTTCATGGTCAAAACTATTCATTGGTACACATTATTGCCCAACCAAGAGAGAAATAGACACTAATTTATTCTATTTTATTTTTGCAGAGAATGAGATATTGTTGTTTTTGTTTTTTTTAAATAATCATTGTTCTTCTAGATCCACAAGATAAGGTTAGAAAGAGAGGGTGATTCCACAATTCCTACACATAAGTCTTATTGTCATAAACATGACCAATTAAGAACCTTTTAGTCAATTCGAAGAGGTTTATTATTACAAGTGTACCTTCTAAGGTGAAGCGATTTAACTAAGTTACATTCAACCAATAGTTAGTGAATGGTCACAATATGAAAATGGGCTAGTCAAGCTTGAGGAGAGTTAAAATAATTCGAACATTACTCAAGCTAATCCAAAATTTATGCTAATATTTTTTATAAGGATTTTAAGCTGTGTAAACTAGAGTTGGTTTCCAATAGCTCAAGGGATACTTAGTTTACTTAGAAGAAGATAAAATAACTATGAAATATCACTTTGTAAAAATCCATTGTATAAAAAGAGACACTAAGAATCCAAGTATGTTAAAATTATAAATACACTTTCAAAAGGAAAAATCAAGGTTATAAGGTTACTTGGTAAATTTTCTTATAAGAGAGTTGTAAATTTGAGATTAGAAGAGCATACACGAGGAGTGAAAATTATTCTAGTACTCAATAATAAAATTTTATAACGTGGAATACCATCTTCTCTTATTAGATCATCCAACAACAGGGTACAATTGTTTATTTCACATTCATACCAAAGGGTCTCGTTATGTTTAAAAGAGGGATTTTGTTTTATACTGCAAGCGAGTGCCCAAAATAATAAATCAACCCAAAGGAAAAAAATCAAAATAAAAAAATACAAAAGAATACCCTTAGATATAAGAAAGAATTCTACACTTCCATATTAAACACAATTATTTGTGAATTATCCATGAATGTGTATTGTGTCCAAAATGACCAACTTATACTAAATCAAATAGCACTCAAAAATGCCTTACAACATCCAATTTGAATGGGTCAAAAATT